>JAQPPZ010000569.1:1200000-2400000 GCA_028583015.1 Wollemia nobilis | reverse complement strand
CTTCTTGGAGAGCTTAATAACCCACTTAGGAATTCCCGAGGCAATTGTGACGGACAATGGCCCGGGGTTCGTAGGTGCCAAACTCACCGAGTTCGCTTGCAGATATGGAATCTACCTTAAGGCCTCCTCCAATTACTACCCGCAAGGAAACGGTTTAGTAGAATCAACAAATAAAAATTTGATGAAGATTATAAAAAGAACCCTGAGAGGAACAAAAGAACCTGGCACTTGTGCTTGGACCAAGCACTATGGGCAGATCGTATCTCTGTAAAAAAGTCTATCAAAATATCACCGTACGCACTGGTCTACGAGAAGGAGGCAGTTTTGCCCACACACGTCGAAATGCCCGTGCTTTGGTTGCTAGACGACGAAAGAGGGAACCTGGATCCCATCGACGCTAGACTAGCTCAGTTGTTGCAACTTGAAGAGAAAAGAGAGAAAGCCTATGAAGCTTTCATGAAACACACGTAGACTACCCAAAATTGGTTTGGAAAAGGGACCACGGCCCGAGTCTTCCAGGTCGGAGATCTAGTACTGAAATGGGATTCATGGAAGGCCAAACCGGGGAATCTGTTGGGACTAATATGAAATGAACAAAATGAGATAAAAAATTATACATGAAATGAGATACAATATATAGGCATAAGCCTATATGAAACGCATGACACTTGTCAAGAGAAACTGACAAGTGTCAAGGAAGGCATAGTGCACATTACATTAATTCTAACATTCCCCCTTAATGTGCACTATCCTAACTAAAGAAAAAACAAGTCAACATTAGGTAACATTCCCCCTTAATGTTGACTTCTCTAAAAGCAACCTATCATCCTCCTTTATTGCTGATTTGGTCTAGGCTCGTGCTCCTTGCGCTTGGCTCTCCAACTGTGAATAATGCTAGATCAACTGTGTATACATCTCGGTCTGTTGCCTCAGGGTCAGCCACTTCCACGGGTCTGTTGCCACTGGGTCAGTCGTCTAAGTGCCTCAGGGTCATCATGGGTGCCTCAAGGTCAGCCACTTCTGGGTCTTTTGCCTCTGCAGGTCATCCTCAGAGGATGTTGCCTCTCGTAGGTCACTGACTAGATTCACCATGAATATCAAATCTCTCTTCATGGTGAACTCAATCTAGAAGGTGTCGGTCTCTGCCAAAAATGCACCTTAATACATAAGAAACAATGAGCCATGAAATACAATAAAGTGAGCCATAGAAGCCAAGTATGGAGGAGAAGAAAAAAGAAGAATAGAAGAGAATCTTTTGAAGTGTCTTCGTCTGTAGTCTTCAGAAGTAGATCCGGAAAAAACCTCGGATAGAGTCTAGGGTGTCTATGTCTGTAGTCCCTAGAATAAGTGTCCTTATGGTAGTCACCTCATCTTACCGAAATGCATGGGTAACCAGCCGCTGCATCCGCCAAGTAGAAAGAGGATAATACTAGATACTAGGTTCACTTACAAGTGCCTTGGGAGTGTCGGGTTCAACCGAGAGTGCACTCCAAGGTAGAAAACTTTGAGGCTTAAAAACTCAATTGAAACAGCCTCAGAATTACAAATGGACACCACCAATGTGTCCGTCACGGAAAAAGCTTTCCGACGACTATAAATACCCCTATACTTGGGTTTGAATGGGGCCTTCAACTTGCTGAAAAACAATAGCATGCCTCTCTAGGCAGCAAAATAAACATCATCGCTCAATGGCGGCATCGCTCTCAGGCGGAATAAAAACAGTCTTAAAATTTCCCTCGCAGGGGAATTACACGGGCCATCAGTCATTTCACTTCCACTCTCATGTGGAAAAAATAGGCCAATTAAGTTTTACTATCAGCCACTTTCACCATGATTAAAATATTTCCCTCCAAAGGAAATTACAATGGCCATGTGGCCCTCCACGACATGTGGGAAAAAGAAAATGCCCCACTATTATTTTTAAATAAATATGCCCCATTCCATAAAGTGGTCCCCCATAACATTATCCATGTGTTGTGTCCCCCATGAAATTATAAAGTGTTCCCTTACACTTAATAACTTAATTAAAGAGAAATCATGGGCAAAATGCATGGGTCCGATAAATCCTCCGTCTATCGCCACTTTCCCATAAATTTATGAGGAGCATCTCCATATGCACAGCAAGCATTAAAAATATCAAAATATTCTCTTTTTAAACTGTGCTTATCTATAGCAGCAATGGGCCTCCGATGACGGCGGCGACGGCGTTCAATTCGATGACGATATTGGCGCGGTGCTTTCCATTGTGACATACATGCGACCACCTGCAGAGGCAATCTGTGCATCAACACCTTGTTTGCATAACTCAGTATGCACCCGGATACGTTTTTCGCAGAACCTTTCAGAAGCAACTGAAACTGATGTATTCGTGAGTGTACACCACCATCACTCAAAAGAATAATAAGATGAAGTGTACCGGTTTCAAAGCATTCCTTGATGTACTAAAAAATTTTCCTTCATAGATTTTGCCCGATTCAAGAGCAAAATCTACTAACTTAGCCGCGGAGGAGGTCGCCGGTTCGAACCCGATGAAGCTGAATAAGTACAGCTCGCGCGTGACAGAGCCCAAGTCCTAGGGCAGCTCGCAGGCGGTGCTGTACGGTGTGGGATTGTTGGATGACGACATGGGGAAGGTGCAGGTGGGCATATCGTCCGTGTGGTACTAGGGCAATACCTGTAACATGTACCTCCTCCGCCTCGGATAGAGATACACAAGGCCCACCAAAAGCTCGAATAATCGGCCCTACAAAGGTCCCACAATCTATCCCGTGCTCGGCAACCTCTTCGACTTCTTCGGAAATCGGAACAGGTTTCTCGAATGGGCGACGGACGTGGTTTCCAGGACGCCCACGAACACATTCATGGTGAAGCGCCCGAGAGTCCAGGGCTTTTACACTGCGAATCCCCAAAACGTAGAGCACATTCTCAGAATCAATTTTGGCAACTATCCAAAGGGAGAACGCTTGACCTTTTTTCTCCACGATTTCTTAGGCAATGAAATCTTTACCGCCGACTGCGAGCTATGGAAATTGCAGAGGAAGACCGCCAGCTACGAATTTAACACCAAGTCGCTCAGAAATTTCGTGGTTGAAACGGTGCAGTGGGAGATTCAGAACCGCCTCGTGCCTGTCCTCTCGAATGCCTGCGAAAGGGCCGAGCATATTGATTTGCAGGAAGTATTGCAGAGGTTTGCGTTTGATAATATCTGTATTCTTCCAAGACCCCACAGATCTCTGTTAACCCTTCCTCCTGGGGCTGCCAAATAGCCGTCGCCATTTTCAACACCTGCCCTAACGCACACCTCCACCAACAAGAACAGGAACAGGAACGACAATCGCCTGCCCTCCAATGGCAGCGTTGTAAATCCCGATTAATTAATTGCTCTTCTTCCGTTCTCTGATTTGAAGTGCAGGCGATCGAAATCTCTGCGACTTTGTTTTGCAGAAGGACATCTTGTATGGCATACTCTGAAATCCTTCTGAGTAGGATTTTCGAGTCAAGGGGTCACCGATCGAGCCATGGAACTGCCGTGAAATTTCTCTCTCCAAAGTGCCGAAAAAAAAAATGGAAATTTCTCGCTCCAAAGTGTTGAAAATAAAAAAATGGTCATGGTTGCGTACGAACTCATAGAGATTTCGGCAACACTCACAGCAAATGAAGGCAGTAGTCCACCCATACTTCCCCAATAACTTAGTCTTAAAAAAAAATTGGCACCCATTTAATCTTCCAACTTCTGGTTTCTGATCCATCCAAGGATGGAGAACATACTCCCTAGTTTTCAAAAAAAAAGATGGAGGAGCTAACAAAAAATTAGGGGAGGAGGAGGATTTCAATGAGGGAAATCCCCCCTCAAGGGTTTCACAGGCAGGATAGGGAACCTGCTCTGATACCAAATGTTGGGACTATTATGAAATGAACAAAATGAGATAAAAAATTATACATGAAATGAGATACAATATATAGGCATAAGCCTATATGAAACACATGACACTTGTCAAGAGAAACTGACAAGTGTCAAGGAAGGCATAGTGCACATTACATTAATTCTAGCAGAATCACGACAAATTTGATGACTTTTGGGAAGGCCCCTTTCAGATTGCCCGGGTTAATCAGTTCAATTCATTTATATTGCGGGACATGGAGGGCCATACTCTCCCCATACCAGTCAACGACCTTCATCTGAAGGCCTATCACCATTGAGAAGCACCATGAAATTCCCCTATGTACATAGTTTTATTTCTGCAGTTTTAGTTTGTCTTTTCTGAATGTAAATATGTTTTCCTGCTTTAAGAGCAAGTGTTTGGCTCTTTAGTTGAGCAATTTTGTCCCAAGAAGTGCAGAGCCAGGTTTCCCAACAGAGAAAAGCCCTTAAACAAGCGATTGAAGATGCCCCGGTTCGCAGGGTCCCATGCCCGAAGACGAGTGTCGCTCATGAAAAGGGGCGAGAAGGAGGTCCCGAATGATGTTTGCACAAAGGTTAGGAAAGGGTTGAAGTTTGCACCAGTTTCCAGTGAGGACAAGCGTCGCTCATCATCCGGGACGAAACAGGGATATTGGCTTAGCTCGAAGCGAGAAAGAAGTCTGCGCAAAGACTAAGAAAAATCAGAATGCGCATAGGCACCGTAGAGAAGATGCAAGTAGCGCGACCTTGGGCTAGGTAAAGAGGTGAAATTTGCTGAGGTTCGCCCAAGCATGGCGGCGATAACGAGATTCGTAGGGGTTTTGAGCGAACTGCGGATGTATTCAGAGGGTCAGGATCTCCATCTTGTAAAGGTTCGCATGGCCGAAAGTTTGGGCAACGATCAACGCACTAAGGGGCGAAGCACAAGTTGAAAATTAGGGTAAAGTTCGCTCGAATTTCGAGCGACTCCAGGAATCACACAGGTTTTAGAGCGAGAACGAGTTTTGGCGAGGTGCGACGACAAGGAGGGAACAAGAGTCGAAAATGTCTAACTCCCCCTCTTGCCAAGGATCGCTCAGATTTTGAGCGACTCCGGGAATCGCTTGAAGTCTTGAGCGAAACCCGGAGTCGTCTAACCCGCGAGTGAAGAACAACCAGACTCGAAGGGCCAAAAATTTGCTAAGTCCGAAAACAACGCCAAGGTTCGCTCCACCCCAAGGCGAGAACGGGGCTCGCTCGCAGTTTTCGACGAAGACGGGAATCGCCCGAATTTCGAGCGAACTGTAGGTAATGTCAGGTTTGGGTCGAGTTCGAAGAGGACAATGGTCGCCCGAATCGAGATGTGAGGACGGGCTTCGCTTCGATTTCAAGCAAGAATCGGGTTTCGCCCCAAGTACTAGCAAGAGCAATGTTGCAGCCAAACGACAAAACCACACCGAGGTTCGCAGGGCCCCACAGGAGCGAATCCTGGTCAAAGGCAAAGGAAAACGAAGGGTCCTGAGTTCGCTAGCAGCCCGAAGATCGCTCATCGCCCGAGCGAGGACTAGAATAGCCCGGGGTTGCAGGCGACTCCAAGAACCGAGAAGGGCAGAAGAGTAATGAAAATTTTTCTAAGTCCTTCCCCGACGCTGTTCGCTCACCTCCTGAGCGAGCGCCAGGGTTCGTCCTCCAGTGTAGCGATCGTCGAACTTCGCTTGAATTTTGAGCGAAGCCGGGACTCGCCCAAAAGATTAAGCGAACTTCAACCTCGTGCGTTGATCCAGCTGCGGCAAACCTCGGAATTCATGAAAAAGGGTGGCGATAGGTTATACTTCCAAGGCGCACATTATAAATGAGGCACCTGCACGCATTTCTAAGCGAATCGTCGGCGAATAAAGACGAAGCCTCGGGATCGGTGATCGAGGATTTTTGCGCCTCCAAGGAAGATCTTGCACACGACCACCAAAGAATAACGGTTGCGTCCACCAACTCCGTGCTTCGGGCATTTACCCCAAGTGCTCACCATTAATGGCGATGTTTGCACCCACTCCCATAAAAGGCGTGACGTCCCAGTTTGCCTTGCTACTTTACTTAGAACTCACTCTGAGCTGCACCAGAAGCCGAATACAACGCAATTCATCTGCAAGCAGTAGCACGCTCGGATTCCCTCCGAAATCGTCATGGGCAAGAAGAGTGCCGAAGAGCAGGGTAAGACACCCAAGGGAGGAGCTTCGGGAACCCCAAAAAGCGGGAAAAAGAAGGCTGAGAGTGGAAAAGAAAGGAAAGAAAAAGCAAAAGCACAGAGGCTAAGACCAGAGGCAGCGTCAGGGCAAAAAGGGGAATCAGAGCCAACAAAGGTAGTCATTCACCCGCCTGTAGACAATTAGGCGAAGTATAGAGATGGCACCCCCTCCCAAAGCATCGAGCAACTACGGCGGACCATTGATGAAAGGCGAGAGAAAGTTTTCGCCGCCAGTCCCAGGGCTGCAACTTATCATTCTCACCTGTACTGGTTTCTATGCCTGCACGTGCACAATTGTCCAGAGCTGGTTGCTGTAGTCACACAACACTATAACCCGAAGACTAGACAGGTCCGAGACAAAGAAGGGAAGGTCCTGTTTTCGCTTTTTTCTGACACTGTCCAGATGGCCTTCGCTCCAAATCAGCTGCCAAACACAGATTATACCATCAGGTACATCAACCTGGACGAGTAGATTGACAAGTACCATGACAACCCATGGATGCGGCTCTTCATGGAGTCTCAGTTGCAAGACCCAATACCGCCCAATCAATGGCCAAAATTGCCTATGTCCCTGAGGCATTTCAAGAGCACAGGCATATATACAATGGTAGCCTGGGTGCTAGGACTCGCTACAGATGCCGTGGTGTTCCCCTACCAGGTCACCCTTGAAGAGTGTGTTTTACACGGGGAATTTTATGACCCCGGGGCCATGGGGCCAAATACAAAACCGGTGTTCTTTGATTGGGCGGATTGGGTAGCACGCTGTTTGCATTCGCGATTGCAGGACCGCCGAACTTCGCTCGAATTTTGAGCGAAGCCGGGACTCGCCCAAAATATTAAGCGAACTTCAGTCTTGTGCGTTGATCCAGCTGCGGCAAACCTCGAAATGCGTGAAAAAGGGCGGCGACAGGTTATACTTCCAAGGCGCACATTATAAATGAGGCACCTGCACGCATTTCTAAGCGGATCGTTGGCGAATAAGGACGAAGCCTCAGGATCGACGATCGAGGAATTTTGCGCCTCCAAGTAAGATCTTGTGCACGACCACCAAAGAATAACGGTTGCGTCCACCAACTCCGTGCTTCGGGCATTTACCCCAAGTGCTCACCATTAATGGCGATGTTCGCACCCACTCCCATAAAAGGCGCGACGTCCCAGTTTGCCCTGCTACTTTACTTAGAACTCACTTTGAGCTGCACCAGGAACCGAATACAACGCAATTCATCTGCAAGCAGTAGCACGCTCGGATTCGCTCCGAAATCGTCATGGGCAAGAAGAGTGCCGAAGAGCAGGGTAAGACACCCAAGGGAGGAGCTTCGAGAACCCCAAAAAGCGGGAAAAAGAAGGCCGAGAGTGGAAAATAAAGGAAAGACAAAGCAAAAGAACAGACGCTAAAGACCAGAGGCAGTGTCAGGGCAAAAAGGGGAATCAGAGCCAGCAAAGGTAGTCATTCACCCGCCTGTAGACAATTAGGTGAAGTACAAAGATGGCACCCCCTCCCAAAGCATCGAGCAGCTACGACGGACCATTGATGAAAGGCGAGAGAAAGTTTTTGCCACAGTCCCAGGGCTAGGCTTATCATTCTCACCTGTACTGGTTTCTATGCCCGCACGTGCACAATTGTCCAGAGCTGGTTGCTGTAGTCACACAATACTATAACCCGAAGACTAGACAGGTCCGAGGCAGAGAAGGGAAGGTCCTGTTTTCGCTTTTTTCTAAAACTATCGAGATGGCCTTCGCTCCAAATCAGTTGCCAAACACAGATTATACCATCAGGTACATCAACCTAGATGAGCAGACTGACAAGTACCATGACAACCCACGGATGCGGCTCTTCATGGAGTCTCTGCTGCGAGACCCAATATCGCCCAATCAATGGCCAAAATTGCCTATGTCCTTGAGGCATTTCAAGAGCACGGGCATATATACAATGCTAGCCTGGGTGCTAGGACTCGCTACAGATGCCGTGGTGTTCCCCTACCAGGTCGCCCTTGTAGAGTGTATTTTACACGGGGAATTCTATGACCCCGGGGCCATGGGGCCAAATACAAAATCGGTGTTCTTGACTGGGCGGACTGGGTAGCATCTCCCTAAAAAAAGGTTATTGCCCTTTGCTTATCACCAAGGTGATAGCTCGGCCGGTTGGTGGCCGAGCGCCAAGGCGCTGCTGCAGCTCGAGGTCGGGGGTTCAAACCCCTTCGACCCCCCCAAGGTAACAATTTTTTTTTGTTTGTTAATTATTTTTTTCTAATGTTTTTTAAATATTTTTTGTTTAATTAAATTTTTAATTTTTTCTTAAAAGGGAATTATTTAAAAAAAACAAAATAAAATACTTCTTCTTTTTGGAAAAATTAATTTAATTAAACTTTAATTATTTTTTAAACATTAGAGAATTTTTTTTATCAAACTTAAAAAAAGGGGGGCATTTTTTCACCTACATGTTGCATAAGTGAAGGGGGGATTTTTTTTCCTCATTGCACATTTCTTCAAAACTGAAAAAAGGGGGGAGAGAGAAATTTTTTAGCATTTCTTCACAAATTGGCATTTTGTAAAAGGTGCATTTTCGGTGGAAACCGACACCTTAGCTTCATTTTTTGGATGCTTTCTGATGTATGTTGCATTTTCCTTTACATTTGCACTACCTCATTAAGTAAAAACAAAGCACTCCTAAGTTCCAAAATTTGAAACCCATCCGTGCAATTCAATTGCATCGTAGTGTTCGGTATTTACGATACCTCTGGCCCACACTTACAGGTAATGTTGTCGTGCTTTGGGCTACTGTATCTGTCACCTAACATAGCTGCAACAACGACGTCTGAGCTTGTTCTCTATCAATCATCGAGGAGATATAAGTTTGCCAATTTTTGCTATTTTTTTACTCCATTCCACTACCCTAATCGATCTTGTTGTTAGACGTAAATCCTGACGAATGTTCTGATATCCAAAGTGTTTAGGGGAAGTTACGCCCCACGCATGAGGATTGACGACCTTCTATGGTAGGTGTCATAAACAAGATGATTCCCTTTCAGTACCGCCTATGTTCCACTTATCGTTCTGATCTCTAAAATACCTATAGTCTCCCTCACGTAAGGGCGGGTATTTTTTTGAAAAGTTTGGTATAAAGGCCTGGAAAAGGTATAAAGAAAGGGGGACCAATTGGTGATATAAGGAACCCTCACTATGGCTGCTATCCAAAGTACTCGAGTGATTCTCATCGAAAGGTTCCAATTACACACCATGGAAAAACAAGATGAAGGCTATCCTCCAAATGGAAGATTTATGGGATGTTGTTTCTAGAAAAACAAGACCTTCACCAGCAGCTGGATCAACTCAAGCTACACCTCCAACTGCTGATCAGATAGCATTTGACAAGAAAGACATCAAGGCAAGAGTGCTCATCTTGCTTGTTGTTTCAGATGAAGTTCAACCTCACATAGCTGACATAGAACATGGTAAAGAGGCATGGGATGCCCTTCAAACCATTTATGAGGGAAAGAATGAGTCCACCATTCTTTACCTTCAATCTCAACTTCACAGTTTGAGTATGAAGCATGGTGAGACAGTTGAACTCTTTCTTTGCAGAGTGGCTGAGTTGAAATCAAAATTGAATTCCTTGGGAGAACCTGTAGATGATAAGCTCCTTACTTCAGTAGTAATGAGAGCTTTACCTGATTCTTACAGAATGTTGATAACCTCTCTTCAAGTGTCACAGAGAAAAGTTACCTTTGTTGAGTTGGTCAATATGCTTCAGGAAGAGGAGGCTCACCAACTTCAAAGAGATGAATCTTCTAATACAACCCTCTATTCCAACAGGAAGGGTTCTAAGAAGAAGGGTAATTTTTAGAAGGGAGGAAATTCTCACAAGGATTCAAAGGGAAAACAACCTCAACAAACAAAATGATATTGCAAAATTTGTGACAAAGACACCCATGACACAAATAGGTGTTGGCACAAGAACAAGCAACCTAAGAACAAGGGCCATAACAAACCACAAAACAAAAACAAGCAACCCAAGGTGAATGTTGTTGTTGAAGAATCTGACTCCGATTCTGAGTGGGCACACAAGGTGCTCATGACTACCACAACCTCCAAGCAGAAGGATCTTGTATGGTATGTTGATTCTGGTGCCAGTAAGCATATGACTGGCGACAAATCATGGTTTGAAACATATGAGGCCAAGGAGGGCAAACCTGTCACTATTGCTGATGACAAAACCTACAAGGTTCAGGGAGAGGGTACAGTTTCAGTAAACCTTCCTGATGGCAAGTGTCAGATTGAAAAAGTCCTCTATGTTCCAGGATTGGCAAACAATTTGTTGTCAGTCACACAAATTCTGGATAAAGATATGGTTGTTGATTTTCGTGTTGAGGATGGCAAGAAGTGTTGCTTTATTACCAGGAGGGGTAAAAACATCGCAACAACTTCATACAAGCATGGCTTATTTGCCTTAGATGCTATCTCTACTCCTCATGTTGCCATGACAGTCTCTACAAAGGAGGCAACTTCCCTATGGCACAAGAGATACGGGCATCTTAGTTCTGGCTACTTACTTGAGCTAAGTAAGTATGAGATGGTAAAGGGTCTTCCCTCCCTTTCCTCTACATTGCCAGTGTGCTCTGATTGCTTGGCAGGAAAGCAACATAGAGTACCATTTGAGAAGAGCTCTACACGAGCAAAGAAACCTCTGGAGTTAATTCACACCGATCTGTGTGGTCCTTTCACACCAAATAGTTGTGGGGGGAAGAGGTACTTTCAGTTGTTTGTGGATGACTACTCACGAAATATGTGGGTTTTCTTTCTTCATCTGAAATCTGAAGCCTTTAGTTTCTTCCAACAATTCAAGAAATCTGTTGAGAAGGAGTCAGGGACTTCTATAAAGACCCTCCGCTCAGATCGAGGGGGGGAGTTCACCTCTAAAGAATTTTTTGCATATTTGACTACACATGGAATCAAGAGACAGTTCACTACTACTTATACTCCTCAACAAAATGGAGTTGTTGAAAGGAGGAACCGTTCCATCATGGAAATGGTTCATTGTATGCTCACAGGAGCCCATCTAGAGCAACAATTTTGGGCAGAAGCTGTCACCACAGTAGTATACCTGTTGAATAGGGCACCCACAAAGGCCCTAAAAGGAATAACTCCATAGGAAGCATGGAGTGGTCGAAAACCCTCCATCTCTCATCTACGCATTTTTGGATGTAAAGCTTTTATGCACATACCGAAAGAGAAAAGGAAGAAGCTAGATGAGAAGACATTGAAATGTGTTCTTCTTGGCTATGATGAGCACTCTAAGGGTTATCATTTGATTGATCCTTTGACCAAGAAGATTCATATCAGTAGAGATGTTGTTTTTGATGAGGCTTTCACATCACAAAGCACATCTGATGTATACCTAGATCTTGTGGAATCTAAAAATGAGAAGTCTCCTTCGTCACCTCAGACTGGAGGTTCTTCTTCTTCTTCTTCTTCACCATAGAAGAAGAATCCTAAATGGTATACAAGTACTATCAGAGACTCAAAGTTATCCACACCACCAGATTTGACTTTGAATAGACCTCGTACTCGCAGTATGGCTCGACAGGATAGAGCAACAACAGAGACTACTGAGGTTGATGATCTTTGTCAATATTTCGAGGAGCTTTCAGTAGATCCAGAGAGAGAAATAGAGGATATGGATGTGGATGATGATAGGGTGTTTATGTCTTCACTTGATGAGCATGAACCTGCTACTGTACAAGATGCCCTTAGTGAGCCACAATGGAAGGCTGCTATGGATGTTGAGTACAAGTCTCTGAAAAAGAACAAAACTTGGGAGCTTGTCGATCTGCCACAAGGAAAGAAGCCCATTGGCTGCAAATGGGTGTACAAAGTCAAGTACAAGGTATATGGGACAATTGATAAGCATAAGGCCCACCTTGTTGCAAAGGGCTATGCGCAAAAGGAAGGCATTGACTATGAGGAAACTTTTGCACCTACTGCTCGGATGACAACCATTCGAGTTCTTTGTGCTATGGCAGCACAGTTTGGGTGGAAAGTTCATCAGATGGATGTCAAGAGTGCCTTCTTGAATGGTGATCTCCAAGAGGAAGTCTACATGACACAACCTGAAGGATTTGAAGTGGAAGGCCAAGAGCAGAAAGTGTGCAAATTGGTCAAGTCCTTGTATGGTTTGAAACAAGCTCCTCGAGCTTGGTATATAAATATGGATAATCACCTCCTGCAACATGGATTTAAGAGATGTCCATCAGATGCAAACCTCTATTTCAAGAAATAAGGTTCTGAAATAGTGTTGCTTGTACTCTATGTTGATGATCTGATCATTACAGGCAGTTCAGAAACAATGATCTCTGCCGTCAAAAGAGACTTGTGTAAATATTTTGAGATGATAGATCTCGGACTTCTCCACTATTGTCTTGGCCTGGAAGTGAGCCAGAAGGAGCACTACATCAAGGTGTCTCAGAAAAAGTATGCCAAGACATTGTTAGAAAAATATCGCATGACTGATTGCAAGCCAATGGCAACTCCGATGGAATCAGGACTTCAGTTATCATGATATGATGATTCACCTCAGGTAGATGGTACTCTCTATCGACAGTTGATTGGGAGTCTCATATATCTGATGAATACTAGGCCAAATATCATATTTGTTGTCAACTATCTTTCGAGGTTCATGCAGGAACCTAAGACTACTCATTGGAAAGCAGCAAAATGTGTTCTTCACTATGTCCGTGGTACTATGGAATATGGCCTAGAATACAAGAAGAATGATAAATTCTTCTTGCAAGGATACACGGACTCCGACTATGCCGGGTCATATGATGATCGTAAGTCAACTTCAGGATATATATTTCATCTTGGATCCGGTCCTGTCTCTTGGCACAACAAGAAGCAACAGGTGGTTGCTATCTCATCTACAGAGGCAGAATATCGTGCCGCACGTGAAGCCGTGTGTGAAGTGATATGGTTGCATCGCATTTTGACAAGTATGGGTCATCCATCCAAATCTCCAATCCACTTGTTCTGCGACAACCAGGGTGTTTTGAACCTTGTTAAGAATCCAGTGCATCATGACAGAACCAAACACATTGACACACAATGTCACTTCATTCGAGATGAAGTTCCAAGACACCGAATTCAGCTTCAGTACATTCCCACCAATGCTCAGGTTGCAGATATTTTCACTAAGGCACTTGCACGTGTCAAATTTGAGATGTTTCGCAGCTCTCTTTGTATTGCAAAATAATGTAATAAAGGGGGGATGTTAGCGTATCATAGATTTGATATATTTGTTATTACATTATTAGGTAGGCGACGGTGTATCTTCTTTGTTTGAACTGCCACCTAAAGTAGGCTTGGTTAGTTTCGGTTGTTACAAACTAATTTGGGCTTCCATTGTATTATTTAAGCATCATCTGATTAATCAAAGCTTGTTGGTTCTCTGACACAAAATACAGTCAATGCACATATAAATTTCATAACTGGACACTAATGCACTAAACAGGGTATGTGGCCAATCCATACATTTAATAACCATGTATCTTTCAGTTGTTCTCAAAACAGGGCATATACTAAGCATTTATAGCAGTTACTACAGTATTACTTTTTCATGATGGAGCATGGATGGCTTTCAAACATTTCAATATCTGTTTCCCAAGCAATACTGGTCCGTCAGAGAGTATAGAGTATGTATACAAATCTATATCATCATGACAAATATTCTTAACACATAAAGCATTTCAGAGCAGGTTTACCAACTTAATACCCTTCCACCCGTCCATGACAGGGGATTTATAATAATTTAAAACATTTTAAAACATAAATACCCAACACAATAACATTCCACTGGTCCATGACAAAGGATTCATAACAGTTAAGTATTTTAAGCATGTATACCAACTCCATATGATTCCACTAGTCCATGTCAGAGGATTCATAACAGTTAAGCATTTCTGGTTTCTCACAGAGTATGTACAGCAGTAATTAAGTGCTACTGGTCCAGGACAGGGCGGATGACCAAAAATTACCAGTGTATTTCAAAATCGAAATTTCTGGCAGGGTGCTCTACTGTACCAAGTACGGCAGTCATAAATTCCAGACACAAGTGCATTGCGGGGCACTTTACTGTCTCCTAGACAAAATGCCAAACAGGGGATAGTTGTAGCCAATTATATCCAGTATTATACACTGACCTCATACTTTGTCCTACCTATAGAAAGGGCATGCATCAATGATAAGATTCATTCACTAGCTAACTCAAAAGGATCGATGCAAAGCAAATTCCATATCAGAAATGAAAAGAAGACATCCTTTAAAAACCAGTCTGGGTCAACCAACGAGTTGCAGCAACCATGGTTTTCTGTTTTAACTTGGTCAAACCAAGAAGAGAGATTCAACACAAGTCAAACAGAGCCCTTTATGAGCAAGGAAAAATCACATGATCTTGTTTATTTCATGCAGTACATTGACCAATATTTCAATTATACATGCATGGTGGTATGTAAGACTACTGGAAACGAAACAGTCTCCACATCAAACAAATTCATTTCCATAAATTCCAAGCAGAAATTGAACATAAACTTAAAGCATTCTCACCTAAAATCCTCTTTTGAACTGAATATGCAGAAACATTAAAAGTTAGAGTCATTGAAATACCTGATGACTTGTATGCAATGACTTAAATGGACAACACATGACCTGGATATGAAATTTGCCCTTTTTCCCAAAGCTTCCAACTGCGCCCATTTTTCCTTGTCTTTCTCACAGATTTCTCAACCTTTAAAAACAAGATTTCGGGAATATCAGGTGGTGTCAACTCTTCAGATATGCAAAAAGGATTTTTGAATGAATGAATGAATGATTGGATCTGTCCATTTAAATGCACATGCTATTAAATCAATAAACAAATCAGCAAATAATCATTTTTCGGAATCAGCAAACAAATTAGCAATTGATCATGCTTTTTGAATCAGCAAGCAAGTCAGCAAACATTCATGCTATTAAGCAATCATGTTATTAATGATCTGTGCGTGCAGGCCCTCTAGTGGTTTGCTTCTTGCTGATGTGCCGCCTTCTCTCTGGTGATGCCTTCCCTTGTCTTGCTCCTGGAAGGACCTGTGAAAACTCACATCCAAAACTGCAAGTCAGATAATAATAATAAAATCAATAATAATTACATTTTTAAATTTTTAACTACTGATTTTTCTTTTGCCACGTCATCATGAAATAATTAAATAAAATCATAATTTTTCTGGGATGTGACAAGTATTTGATTTGCATTTGTGAATTTACCGCTTAATTTGATTTGTATTTGTGTATATTTGATATTCAGGAATTTGTTCTGGTTGGATGAATGATGTCATTTTAAAAAATTCAATATTACTTGTGGTCTGATTTTGTTGAATCTTGGCTGTTTTGTTGTCAAGTACTGTTGAAATTTGCTGATTCCAAAGTGAGTGTGTTACCGAGTCGGAGTCATGTGACTATCATGGAAATTATATCAGCAATTGATATTTAAACTCTTGATTGGCAGAGTCCTTAGAAGTGAGTGTCTCTTGCATTGGAGCACAATCATTCTCTTTTTGAATAAGTTTTAATGTCTCATCCTTGTATGGAGTCTGTCAAATGATTCTTTGTGTCCAATTTACTGGTTGGTGTCACAAGCATGGTGTTAGAATGCATAAATATGTAGTGTTTTTTTTCCTTCCATTCTTGATTGTCCAATACAAGTCTGTCACCCAACCCAAGTAACACCTCATCATAAACTCCATTTTTATTTAGAATTATAGTCTTTTTCCAGTCACAAATGATGATGATATTTATGGTTGATAGGTATACTGCAGAGGAAGACATCAGACTTTTCTTGAGACAAAAAAAGATATGAGTTGGAGAAGAAAGTGCCTTCCAGACTTGAGATTGAACAAGTTGAATGGAAATGATCAAGGATTCAAATGATATTTTGTCCACGGTGCACCCATCCCAGATTATTTCACTGCAAAAAAATAATGTTGTCTTTACAAAGCAACAGGACAGTAATGATAGAGCTACCAATTATTGCATACAGATTGTCAACCACATCATTTGAAGAAAAAGTTCCTGTTTCAGAGAAGGTTAGGCCAATTAGAACTTTACATTCCTGTTGAAACCATTGAAGAATTTGTGCTCAGGCAAATTTTAGATAATTTTATCAAAGTTAAATGTTTTAATCTGGAAGCAGAAAAAGGAAAAGCAGTCCGCATCAATCAACCACCCTCAAGATGAGTGCAATGCAAATTTGCTTCTTCTCACAAAAAGGCGATGGTTGCTTTCTGCCAATATCAATCACAAAGAAACGGAGGGTAACACTTACTCCTATAATGCGCATTTCGCAATAGGATAGTCAA
Source organism: Wollemia nobilis (assembly GCA_028583015.1). Lineage (NCBI taxonomy): Eukaryota > Viridiplantae > Streptophyta > Pinopsida > Araucariales > Araucariaceae > Wollemia > Wollemia nobilis. The sequence continues at coordinate 2,383,496 of JAQPPZ010000569.1, read as the reverse complement.
TGATGCTGTATGCATCATGTTTACAATTTAGAGAGTATTTAGGGTGTTGAGATGAGGAAAGGGGGGAATATAGTACTTACAACAATACAAAGTGTTTGACCTTGTTCATTTGTAATATTATGGAGGGATTGTCTAGCATGTCTAGAAATGTTAAATAAATATAATCTGAATGACACTAAAAAATTATTAATAGACATGGAAGGTTGTTGGTTGCTAAACATTTGAACTTTTAGGTTATTCTTGGGATTTGGATATGTCTGCTAGTGAGAAGGTTAAAATTTCTAAATATTACTTGCAAACTATTTCGAATTGACTTTTACAATTTTAACAAACATTCAATAATCTACATTTTCTGAACAATTTCACTAGTTTAAAAACTTGATAACTATTTGTCTTTCATAGGAAGTTTTACACATGAATGCACTATCAAAGACATTCTTTACATAAAACAGACAGTTCTTAGGGGAAAGCCCTCATGGAAATAATATTTTCCATGTATTATTGTAAGATGAACTGTAGAAAGTACATCCCATGCCACTAGAATTCAGACCGTCCTTCTATAGATAAAAAAATAATTCAAATGATTTGAAGAATTCTGAATTCTTAATGAGACTCAGACAGTTTTTCATTTTATATGGGTTTCAGGATTTTGGAGCAACACCACTATGGTCAACTGTGTATCTCATTGTTTGCATATGTAGAATCCAAATTCCAAATTACCTGATTGGAGATTCAAAGCTAATTTGCTGATTGCTTTGGAGATTCAGTATATTATCGAACCGACGTCATACATTGTCGCATGCATCTTGTCATTTGCGTTTTCTGCATTACATCACACATTGACGCATGCATCTTGTCACTTGCGGTTTCTGCACTGGATCTTGGCTTTGGCAAATATCTTTGACACTATCAGTCATGATCTTTCATTTAAGATGCTAACTTAAAATTGGATATTCTGTACGATTTGAAGCGACATATAGAAATAGCTTTGACATCACACAAATGATATACGTGTGATATGCTTCTAATCGTTTTCAGAAAGAGCAGTATTACTATTTTTTCATTGGGTGTGAGAAGATGGTATATTTATGGTAGTTCTCTGAGAAAGGCAAAATGTGACAATTCAAATTCGTGGTGAACTTTGGTGCATTATCTTTTTGAATTTACAGAATATCCTTTTCATGTAGTGGCCCATATAGTGCAAATATCTGTCATCTGGTCTTCATCTGTTTAGTGATGTGATGGTGCATATGCACCAGGATACACTGGGGTTTCACTAAAGAATAAATAATTATCTTTTAGTGCTTAACTTGATTTAATGTTAACATACACACCATGATCTATGTTTTTGGAACAATACCACTCTGGAAGTACACAACATAAATTTCCTTCATTCCTGATTCCACTATCCTTATGATATGGCTCAGGTAACAACCCATCACAACTGGAGATACTAGAAGTAACACAAAGGGATAACATTTTATCTTTTTGACACAAAGGGATATATAATCCATGTTTCAGAGATACCCCTCCTGTATACATCAGTATTGGTACATCATCATTATAAATGAAGTTTTTCAGGGGAAAAATATAGCATAATTGTCATTGACATCATAATCCACATAAACTGAAGCAGAAATGCTACCAATGTCATTAACATCAACATAGGCACCAGCTACAGACCATCTGCTGCAACATAGGCACCAGCTACAGACCATCAACTGCAGCAGAAAACATGAGCAAGATGTTGATGCTTATTTCAAAAAGTGGCTAAGATATGAGTGGTATCATAGCTTATTTGGGTTTCACCATATTTTCTGTGACCGTAATTAGTTGTAATTTTTGATGACAGCATATGAAGCACTTGCTTCTATTGAAATAAGTTCTCTGATTGAATCCAGCATCTATCTTTACACTTCTAATCACCTATTTGCACTCAATGGAACATCCATCTGTCTCAATAAGCGATTTATGCTCTGAACTTTCAGCAATACTTTCTATATTGAAAATGTGCAAAACTGTAATAGGTTTCAAAGAAATCAGTCACTTCAAATTATATTTGAATGACCATTCTGCATTCTGCAAACTGGAGTAAAATAATCAGATTTGTAAAGAAACAATTTGTCTGAGTTGATTCAAAAGAAACCTGCTCTTTGTGGTCATTATGTTATTAGAATATAATATGCGAGTATTATAGTCTGTTTCATATGTTACATGGTTCAGTTTGTTATTACTAGTTTTGGGTGTCACATGGTTAAAAATGTAGTTTGGTAGACTACCTAGAGTAAGGTTCTGATGGCAGAAAACTTAACTTTCCAATTCCACCACTTATCTTTTTGAAATTTTAGCAATTTAGGAATTTATGTTTACCAGAGTATTATTTTTTTCATCGTAGTCCTTCATTTTATCTGCTTGGGGAGAAGGGAAGAATTTGGATATTTTTCTGTTAGTTATTATGGAGTCAAAATAGGCTATGTACCCACCCTCTTAGGCAGGGAGAATGCCAACAAAGTGTGCTTTGCAGAGTTACAAAGGGTGATGTTGCAATAGTTTTGCAGAGAGCTGTACTTTACTAGAAATTTTTGAAGTGTTCCCCTCTGCAGACGAAAGCTTGCATTTTTGTGGAGGCACACTACTTTCACCTATATCAACTTCCTATTCTAAAGAATAGCACCCTCACCAAAGAAGCCTAAATATCTTAAGTGTTGGTTTCCTTTACGGACAGCAGCTCGTCATTTTGTCGAGCCACACTGCTTTGAGTTTGAATCAGATTAACTTCCTATTCTGAAGATTAGCGCTCTTCACACACCAAAGAAGCCTATTTTTCATTAGTGTTGGTTCTCTTCGTGGAACTGGGTGATCTGAGAAGATTTGTTGTTTTAAGTCGTCTTTGAAACCCACGAGCTCCAAGGACCGTTGACTAGTAGATGACCATCCTTTTTGAATTTGCTGAGCTGACGCCTCGCCACTTCCAATCCATTTTTGCCATGTGTCCTCAGTCTTCAGGTTGCCTGTCACATCAACCAGTTGACATCTGCCACATCAGCCATTGACTATGCCGAGTGTTTGAAAAAAAAGGATTTGAATATGAAGTGCCATTAAGAATATTAATGGCTATTTTTTACCTACCATTATTACCCTAATTAAACCCTTTTTTAAGCCGTGAATTGCTGAAAATTATCATTTTCACTCTCTTGGTAATTCGTGTTTGCAACTAGTTCAATACTTTCACCTCCTTTATCAAATGATATTAACTCAACCAATTATATTTCAACTTTCAAGGAGATCTATGTTTGAATCTTATTAAGTGATACATGCATAATTACCAGATTGTTGTAATACCACTATGTGGTCATGATGTAATAGGTGGGGCCGTTTCAATCCCATATAACCGAAAAAAAGAAGAAAAAATACTTTTCACCTGCTTTGCATTTTCATCATCAAATTTCATTTCCAACTGTGACTAAATTTCCAGCAAGACGCCCTTTTGACGGCGATGATTGAATTGCAGAATTCCGTCGGTTTGTTTTTTAGTGTTATCCATATTACTAGTCAAGCTAAGCAATAGGTAGGGTTTTCTTGGCATTCTCCTTTCTTGCCTCATTCTTGCTCCAATGTTGTGGAATTTCTCTCATATATTGTTGGTTTGGGGTAAATTTGCATTGCATTGTGAATTGTTGCATTCCCATTTTGATAATTGATTGCACATTGCCACAAAAGGAGAGGGACTTAGTTGTACTTTTGATATTCTAAATGCTTTGGTAGCCTAACTTTCTTTTGCTAATGATTTTGGATGTGAAATTGAAGGCAAGAATTGTTTGTTAAGATTACTTGGTGACTATTTTCACAACATTTGTAACTTTTGGTTCTGGAGAATTAATTGAATCCCTTGTCCTGTACCATTTTGTAAAAGAATGTTGTGCCGTATTTGTTATTATGAATCTGCTAATGTGGATAGTTTTAGCCATTTCTATTAGCCAACATGTCAGATTGTCCTGATGACATGGATGTCCCAAGCGTCACACACTTTTGATTGAGAAGAAAACAAAGGCACTCGACATTTTGGAGTTTTTCCCAAGAAAGGAGGAAAGGAAAGATGATACAATTACTTCCTCTTCTGACATTGACCAAACTATGGAAAAAGGTGTTGCAGAAGAAGGGTTGTCAACTAAAAAGGCCCAAGCTGAAATCCTTACATGAACAATCTATGGGGTCATGGATACCTCCAAGGACCATGAAGACTTCTTTGTCAAATTTTACAAGTAGAAAATCAAAAGCAACAAATCATACAAGCGGTAGACAAGTTTGCTCTCTTTGCTCTTGATCTCGAAGAAGAGGAGGGGAAGAACCAAGGCTCGATTACAGGTTGATGGCGTGGAAAAGGAAGAATCCACTATTGCTATTGTGTCATCACAAAGTAAAAAATCTTCATGTATGGAGGAACGTCTATAAGTAATGAAGGTCTTTGGGAAAAGGAAACCATTGGCGAGAATCAAAACTTCAACCTTAGCAAATATGAAGAAAAAATGGTTCCCCCACAAATAATACAAGGATATATGCTTCTTAGAGGTGGAGGCAATGGTAAGGAGGACGAGAAAAGAAGGATACAATACTTGTTGCGAATTATGTTAGAAAGAAGAAAGAAAAGACACCTAACTCCTTAAATTCTTGCTCAAGAAAGGAGGAAAGGAAAGATGATGATGATATAATTACTTTTCTCCTATCGACCAAATTTGTGCAAAAAGATGTTGTAGAACATGAATGATCATCAACGAAGAATCCCATATTTAAACCATTATTGAAGAATAGTTTGAGGGGGTCATGGATACCTCCAAGGACCTTGAAGACTGCCTTGTCAAATTTATAGAAGTAGAAAAACAATTGAAGCAAATCGAACAAGCAATAGACAAGCTTGCTCTCTTTGTTTCTAACCCTAAGAAAATAAAAAGAGGGAGAGAGCTTGAGATCAATGGGAGGCTGATAGTGTGGAAAATATGACAATCAGAATTGCATACCTTAGGGTTGGAGTACCTTTTGTGAAGGAGCTTGCTATTTTGAGTTTTGACGACCTCCCTTCCTCCCATGGGACCATGAGCATGATTGATGCTGGTGCAATGGTAGCTAAAGAGGCTATTCAATAACCAAAGGAATACAAATTGAATACTTTAAGGATCTAACTAAGAAGCTTGTAAGGACTTCAAAGCTTTCTACAGTTGTCGAGACCACTTTAGAAGGCATTAAATAGTTGGAGAAGATATAACAAGAAGCTTCAAATGGTGCTTCTAAAGGAACACCTCTACGGGCCCCGATGGATATTGACTATGTTGAGGTGCATAACATTGTAGGGGTTGATAAACCCTTCAATAATTGGGTTAGGAAGTAGGTTGGGGAAAACAAGTATGGGATTATTTTTGTTAGCTTTATTATTTTGTTAAAGAAGTCAACCCAACGAAAGACTAATACACTCACTAAAGAAAGATATGGGGTTGCAGTAGCTAATGAGGAAGAATAGACAATTGCTCAATTAGATTGTGAAGGAGTATTGGGGAGTCCCATGGATTAAAAAGTCCTGATCTACGACAAGGAAGTAGTCATCAAAGAAGCGATTATGTGGTGTATAGACATTGGGGATCAAGTCGATGCTAAAGGTAATATGGCTTCTTATTTATCTAACATGGTTATGGACTTAGGCAAGGATGAGGAAGCATTGGTGATGTGTTATGAAACTTTATTTTAATTAACATAAATAGTTCACCAATATGTAAAAATATGAAATTATTCTTCCACAAAAAATATCCATAGTAACAATCCACACATTGAGACAAAGATAGATAATACCCTTAGGGTAGGGCAACATCAATAATACTCCTTAAGGAAGGAAATTTTCTACAAGATCTCCCAAGATAAGAGTGCTACTTAGAGAGGCAAAGTCTCATAATCCATTCCATGGGCAAAGATGATTACAAGTAATACTTAGTATGAATGATCATTATAATGACATGTTGGTCACAAATATGCCTAATCATAAATTATATGTGCCTTAGACCCGACCAATATTGAAAGGCTGAAGGAGAAATATGTCCTTTGGGCAAATCTCCAGAGAGGGCTAGTTCCCTTACTAATCTAATTCGGTTTAAAGCTTAGGGTAACATGAAAGAGATGGGAAATGACAGAAAGGGATGGGAAATATGGCTATAGGCCAGAGACGAAAGGTGGGGATAAACTAGTAGCTAAAATCCAAATAAAGTTTTAATCAACATGCAACGGAAAGGAAAGCATAAGAACCATTTATAGATTGTAGGGATAATTTCCAATGAACATTTCAGCATTCATGTCTCTACCAGAAATTAAATTCATAAATGCAGAATTTAGATTTACCTAACAAAGATTATGAACTTAACAAAAATGAAAAACAGAAAATAATTTCATACAACACTACTCTAGGAACCAGAGCCAAATATCCTTCTGTTGATGCAGAGAACTCAAAAGTGTTTTTTGGTAGAGTGTCTATCCTCCATCACATCAAAATGCTTAGTACTTATAGAGGATTTCGCCTCTGAAATTAAATGCAAATAAAAACGAAATGCTAGCTAGTCAAAGACTAGCAAGAGCAATTCTCTCCTCGGTAACGACAATTCTCAAATCAGAACATGCAATTCTCTCCTCGGTAATGATAATGCTCAAATCAAAACATTCTTCAAGAAGCAACGATCCCTCTTTCATGGAGAGCGCTTGGGAAATCGGTAGAGATGGACAATAGGAAAATCGTTCCAGACGTTGGTGCATTGAAACTCAACAATATTGCGCGACAATCAGGATCTTGGATATTAAATTATTGACACCATTCCATCACTTTACACCTCGGAATCTTACCCTCTCCAGTGGAGACCCAACGAAAATTAACTTTGTTTCGAAAAGGAATGAAATCAGTGGAGGGCACCTCGAAAATAAACAGGATCGCACTAGAATCAAGAACGTAACATTTGATCTTGGCATCTCTTCGACAGGAATTATGGAAATATTAATTCCATTGCTTCAAGAATTAAATTCCACCAGTCTTCGATATTTCCCGAAAATATTAGCAACAGTAGCACCTTCGAAAGAAAACTTTGCTGAAGGGAGGGAGCAAGAATTGATTTTGCTCAGGCAATTTTGTGTTTTCGCCCATCAATATGCTTTCACTCTTTTCTTAAGTAGTTTCGCCCGAAAAATAGAGAACTTTGTCAAAAAATGGAATGGAAATGACTTATGCGAGAAATTGGGCAAAAATGATTGCTTTCGCCCTCAAGAGGGGTGAAAATTATTTTCGCCCCCAACCTGGGGTGACTTTGACTTCGATCAGCATATAAAGCATAACGTCTTAACTTGGTCCAGGCTGATGCGATTAGCTCTCTAACTGAGCTCCAATAGATATGATTCGATGCGGGTGAGCCTCTCCATACATGGCAGTACTTGTTCCTCCGTGATTGGATCCTCCTAGCTATCGATCTCTTAAGTATCTTCGGCGAAATTTCGCCAAGCTGCCTCCAATTCTTTCTTTGGTAAAAGCTCCCTTGATCATCAGTGAAGCTCAAAAACCCAGCATCGGCTAGAGCCTCGAAATAGACTAGTGAAACACAACGCTCCTATTCAAACATAGTAGCTAGCTTTCGGCCCTCTCTAGCCAGATTTAACTTGGAAAAGTAGCTGCGCAACATATTTCTGGCGTTGGCCCAAGCTTGATCCATCCCACTCAGTGTCTTAACTTGGAAGTCACACTAAGCTAATGCTTGAATCTTTAGTGCCATCTCCAACTTGCGTTCTAGCTGCTCCTCGACATACTCCAAGATCCGATCGCCAATGAAAATTATTTTTCGGGCCTCATGAATGTACTACAGAACTTTGAGCACGTCTGTCGCCAATGTCACACAATCTTTAGTTAAATGGCGACGAACTTCTTTGATTTTCTCCTTGGAGAAGCCCACTGATTGTGTGGCTTTTTCGGCCAGTTGTTTCTGTAAAGCTTCAAGCTGAGCAGTCAATGCTTGCACTTGTTTCTCTGCTCCTACCCAAGTTGTCTGGTATCCCTTAGCTGCATTCTCCAACTTTGCCGATTTTCGTTGCCAACGCTCTGCCTTTGATTTTGCTGTTTCTAGTTGTGCTCTATTTTAGACCAAAGCTTCGTTTAACTCGACAATCTTCACCTCAACCTCGAAAAAGCTTTTCTTATAATGCTCATCGTGCAGGTAAAGAGAGCTCATATCCACCTATATATTCCCCATATTCTTTGTAGTATCAATCTTTGTCAGGTCCTCTGTAATGACTTCATAAGTGTAATCACTTGGGGCCATTTCTCCTTGGGGCTTCTGGACCTCGAGGATCATTTTTATAGTGTGGGACTCCATAGCTTCGGGGTCAAAAGCAACCGTCTTCAATGTCTTTGCTGGAGCTTGAGCATCTTTTCACTTACGACTTCTTAGCCACTGCGATGAACTTTGGTGGGCTCGACTCATTTTTGCTACAATAGGATGTTTTGGCACAATCTCCATCTCTGGCTCTGGCAGCACCTGCAACTCAATAAATGGAGCAGGGGGAAAACGAGCCTGTTGAGGTTTTGGCCCAGGAAGGGAAGTAGAAACGGGAACGGTTGGTGGAACATAAGTGGTCGAGGGGACAAAAGTGAGGGGTTCGGCTACAGTTACACTTACTCGAGGAGGAACTTGTGTACTTATAGCCGTGGTAGAAATTACTGGAATGGAGGATGAAGGGAGTGAAAATGGATTGGGTCTAGATGCAAAAGAATTGAAAGAAAGGGAAATAGTAGAAGCGAGAATAGAATAAGAGGGAGCATCGGTGATAGGGGACTGGGAAATGAGAAGCGAAATGGAAGTGGAGGGTATACCAAATGGAGGTGAGATGGAAGCGGCAACTACGGAATGGGATGCGATAGTCACTGAATGCTCAAGAGAAAGAGAAGAGGGTAGAGGAAACGTACTTGCGAGCTTCGACACCTTTTGAGCCGATGATGGGCGTGGTTGTGATACTGGTTTGCCCTTGTCTTGTTCCTCCTCTGTCTCCTCCTGATCTATAACTTCCATATGTTGGCCAAGTTGTCTTGCCTGAACGATAGGAGGATTTTCTGAAACGTCAGCTTATGTGGCTTCAACTGCAGGAGGAGGGTTTGCACTTAATGAAGAAACTGTGCCTGTTCTTGGCTTCTTGGAGATTTTTGGAAAAGGAAGCACCTCACGCTTGGTCTTCTTCTGTTGGGGCTGTAATCTCGACGATAACTGTTTCTCTTCTTCCACAAGTGGCGCTTCCTCAACCACTCGTTGCTCTTGTCCAGTCCACGGTCTCTTCACTGTCAGATATTTGAAAGCTTCGAGGTACGATTTTAACAAAAGAGATCGGTTGATAACTATCATAGTATTCATCGTATACGTTCGAAAATGCCTCATCCATTGCCAGGCCATAAGCTGACCCGGTTTTCCCTTGGTGGACCCTCATAACCCACCAGTTGGTAATTTTCTCCTCAAGCCAAGCGGGCAACTGTTCCTTCATTTTGCCAAACAAGCCTGGAGGAATTTGGTGCTTGTGGACTGCAGGGTTATATTCAACCTCCATCTTTTAAAAATTGTGCCATGGCGGGAACATCATCATCTGCTCAATGTGCCATTTGAGATTATGCCCTTATGGATTATTTCTCTGCTGCTCAATATTTGGCTAGGGGTAGCAATGAAAACTTTTGGCTTTAATCAATGCCGCGAATCGACCCAAAGGGTCATACTTCCACTGCTGAGGTAACTCCACTATACCCATGTCGTAGAGAGCTTCATTAATTAATTTATTCTGGCCAACTTGGTCTACTTCAATATCGTCGAAGCAAAATGGCATGATACATGTAGTCTTTTTCCCCTTCCTGCCCCATAAACGTCATTGATGAAGTCGGTCTGGCAGACAACTTCCATTGCAAAAATGCGCTTAGTAGTAAAATATGGAAGGAGAAACGGCTTGCCAGTGAAGCTGAAAATTTGTACCATGACGCCTTGTGTCAACAAGAAGATATCCACTTTCTCCTTCATAACGATCTCCTCCCTCATTGCCCTTGGCACTCTCTCATATGTGCCGAAAATAAGTTCGAGTGCGGGCCTAAAAACATGCGATTAAAATTGTAAAATGACTCCTTGGACAAGCTTGGAGTCCACAAATAAACTAGCAGCTTCTTGTCTGCCTTATCAACCTGCTTGATCGCTATGAAAGAAAAATACCGGTGCATGTGGAAGAAGAAATACCAGGCCAAAAATGAAGTGTGCTTGAATGATACTGCTCCTTCGCTCTGTATCTTTTCCAATTGGGTATGCATTGCTCGAGCCACGTAATCCACCCAATCAAAGAAAATCAGGTTTGTACTCGCTTGCATTGTTGTTGGGGCCTAAACTTCCACCTGCGAAATACATTGTACCAGCACCACTTGCCATTTATACATCGTGGAATCGATAGGAAGACTAGACACCCATGCCAACATGGAAAACATGTCTGGACTTTTAAATTCTGTCAGAGGCCTTGGCAAAGTCGACAACTCTCCAAACTGGGGCGCCTTTATCAGCTTGTTCTCCATGAACTGGCGCAACGTCACAGTTGACTGGTACGTCTCTGCTTGCTCCTTGAGATTCATTTTTTTAAACATAATGTCCAGAGAAGGCTTCACTCCACACACAAATGCTTATTTGACTCCGCTAGCCGAAATGGTAAATAGTTTGTCTCCCTTCATATTCTGAACGACCCTCATGGCAGGGTGGTAAAACTTTGAAATCACTATTACCAGCTCGGGGCAAGTATGAACAGGTGTACATAGGTACCAGGAAAGCTGCGCATGATAGGCAATAGTTAATGGGCTTTCTGGCGTCAAGCCATGCCCAACAACAACTTCCACGTCCTGACAATTTTTACACGCCCTTGTTCAAAATAGCACATTCTCCAATCTAAGCCAGTGCATCATAATATGGGTCAATCTTTGTATTTTCATTTTGCCTAGCTTTTTTGCCTCCTTGTGCTTTCTTTGGGTTCGCAACTTTCGTTGACTCAACAACTTTCTTTCCCATATTTGTACGGTCAGCTTTACTGCAACAATATGATAATCCTGCAACAAAGAAACAATTCGGGGCAACTAAAGGATAATCTGGCAATGCTCCAGAAAAATATCTTCGATCTTTTCTTCAACTACAAGCTTTTGGTTTGCCGTATTTAAAACTTTCGCTCCCAACTACCCAATTGAATGCAGGTGGTGCTTTTGATGAATTCAGGTGGACGTGCTCCCTTGGTTCTCTCACCCGACATGCTTTTTCATGATAACTTAACTGCTATTAATGCCCTTGCACTATAAATATTCCTCGAACTCCGTGTCTAGTCGCCTTTTAACTTGGAGGGCACAATCTGGGTATTTAACGACTCATTTTGGGAATAATAAATGCCATGTGGGAGTGATGGGCACTTTTCGGCGATGAAAATCATTAACTTTGCTGCATGATAACGTCGAAAACTTCTTTCCTGAATTTTGTCAACGAAATTAGTTCGAACTTATGTCAATTAATTGGAGCTTGCTCCGAAATTCGTGCAAGCCAACATAAAATGTCAATTGGGTGCGCTTGCTTCGTCGAAAACGTCCTTGGGCAAAAATACTCCTCCAACTGGCGCTCCGAAAATGCTCCTCTTCCTTCTTGGCGAAGATACACGATTTGCAGTCCTTTTAAAATAATTCATCTTCACTTTCGTCCCAAAAAGGTGATTGCTAAAAACAAGCTTAACTGTGAGTGCTTTGCTTAAAAAGCAAGGCGAACTAATTTTACCCCCTTCTTTTGCCGAACTTAGCGCTGCCAACTGGAGTTCCTAAAGAAAAATATGTATTTGTTTTTTATCTTTTCTTGGAATTTCGCTCCGAAAACATCTTTGGGAGAAATAAATGAGAATTCTGCCTTGAAAATAGAAAAAACATGGCTAATTTTCTTTTTAGGGTGAAAATAAAAGTCTTTACCTTTTGCTTTGCTTTTTTGCTTTTCTCTTATATTAGTTTCTCCCCTCTTTTTTTTTTTTTTTATATATATGTCTCCTTTTTTGGCAATTAAAAATAGGGGCGCTTTTTAAAAGAAAAAGCAAACTAATGCTTTTCTTTTGACGTTTTTGCCCCGAATTAAGACTAAAGGCTTTTAAAACATTTTTGGGGCGAAAACGATTTTTTGTTGGTGACTAAGTGCTTTCGGGGCGAAAACACCTGCCTTGGGGCGAAATTAATCTCCCCAACGAGACTATTTTTTTTATAATATTTTAAACATACTTGACTCAGAATAAAATAACATAGAAAAATTATGTACATATATACATACTTGATTGGAATTTTGTCACTGATGGTAGGCCTTAAAATGAAGAACATTTACTAGTATTGGCAACACACGACAATCCATATCTTTCAAATAAAATGAGTTGACCTGATTAACACCTGAAATCTGGAACGGGCCTTCCCATTTCGCTTCAAACTTGTGATGCTTGCCAGGATTAGCCATGTTTTCGTTCCATTTTAGCACTAGATCATCTACCAAGAATGACTTTATGAAAGTTTTCTTGCCAAACCATTTTTGTGTGATCCGGGCATGTTCCATGAAGGCATTGTATTATTTCTCCCTCTCTTCCTCCAGCTGTAAAAGTTGAGCCAACCTCGTGCTCATCGGGTCACTCCAACATCCAGCAAGTGCCATGATTGAAGGGTCGACAATTCAATATGAATGGGCAAGATTGCTTCTTTCCCGTATACCAAGGAATAAGGGGATGTCTTGATGGATTTTTTCATGGAGATGCAATCGACCCATAATGCTTGGTTCAGGAGAAAGTGCCAACTGCACTTATTGTCGTCCATGGTTCTCTTTAGAATTCTCAACAAATTCTTATTTGTGGACTCGACCAAGCCGTTTCCCTGCGGATAGTAATTAGATGATGTTTTTAAATAAATCCCGTACTTACCCTCGAATTCGTTGATCTTGGCGCCGATGAAGGGAGTTCTATTGTCCGTTATGATCGCGCCCAGTATATCAAAATGAGTGATCAATCCCTCAAGGAAAGAGATAATTGTTGCTTGGTCTGCCTTCTTGGTCGGAATTGCTTCTTCCCATCGGGTGAAATAGTCGGTTGCAGTCAGAATGTATTTGTGTCCGACAGAAGAATTGGGATCAATGACCTCAATAAAGTCTAATCCCCATTGCTGAAGCGATGCTTCTACTTGAATCAAATGAAGGGGCAACGATGCATTCGTTCTTTTGCCAACATATCTCTGGCACTTATCGCAACTTTGATCGACTTTGAAAGCATCTGCAAAGAGAGTGGGCCAGAAATAACCTGCTTTAATGATCTTCAACGACATTGGCCTCCCTGCATAATGGCCTCCTGATAAACCAGAGTGAAACTCCTCCAGGATTCTTTGTTTCTCTGATTATCGGATGCACCTGAGGAGTACTCCAATGTTTTTGTGGAACAACCCATTTGACAACATCACGTATCTAAGGGCCTAAAGTCTGAATCTCCTTCTCTGTGAAGCATTGAGGTGTGGAGGACACCTTCCTGAATGGAAATATTCGACAAGGTCCTCCGTCCAATCACGATCACCTGTAGAGCGATTAGCGAGATTACTTCCGCTTATTGAATCTTCAAGTTGGCAAACCATGGATTCAGAGGCGGTGCTTTTTGCAAGCTCCTGACATAATGCTCAACCTCGTACTAGCTTGGTTGGTCGAATTTCAACATCATACTCCTAGATTTTAGAGACCCAACCAACTCTCTTGTCTCCAAGCTCTCCCTGAATGATGAAACTTCGGACATCTAGGTGAACAACATAAACTATTGTTTTTCTTAGAGAAACTAAATGCCGAACCTTCTTCAAACATTTCATCACTGCATACACTTGCTTTTCACTGAAATATTTTTCTTCATGCGGTTGGATGACTTGGCTTAAGAAAGCAATTGGCCGCTCATCTCCATCATCTCACTTTTGTGTAAGTATAGTTGCGTAACTCTCCTATTCACCAATGGCATACAAGATAATTTTTTTTGAATAATCAGGGTTTACCAGGATCGGGGCTTGAGCAATTCTTTCTTTGATTTCCTTGAACACTTGCTTCCTCTTCTCAGTTCATTTGAACTCAACATTCTTCTTTAAAAGCTTGGTCATCAGTTTTACCACTTGGGCGAAATCTGCAACAAAATTTCGAACAAAGTTGATATGCCTGAAGAAAGATTGCAAATCTTTCTTACTGGCTGGCAACGGAAGCTTCAGAAGGGCTTCAACTCTAGCTGGATCAATAGCCAAACCTTTCTTCGAAATAACGTGGCCCCGAAGCTTTCCTTCTTTTACCGCGAAGATAGACTTCTTCGGGTTGATGGATATTTCGAACTCCTGACACTTCTTGAACACTTGCCTTAAATGTAAACTATGCTCCTCCTTGTTATGAGAGAAGACAATAATGTCATCCAAATAAATAACTATAACACGATTCAACAATTCAACGAAATCTACGTCCATCGCTCTCTGTAAAGTTGCGCCAGCATTTGAGAGACCAAATGACATCCACTGATAAGCAAAAGTTCCCCATTTCATGGTGAACACCGTTTTATATTAGTCTTCATCCTTGACCCATATTTTGTTATAGCTAGAGAATCCATCGAACAAAAAAAATCTCTGAGCACCGGAAACTACATGAAGAATTTGATCAATCTGAGGTAAAGGATAATGATCCTTCAGAGATGCCTGATTCAAATTTCGAAAATCCACACACATGCGAATATCTACGTTCTTCTTCTGCACAGGGACCATATTCGCTACCTAGGTTGAATGCTTAATCGGGTAAATGATCTTGGTTTCTAGCATCTTTAGCAGTCCCGCTTTCATCAAGGTTTCAATCTTGGGATTGACTAGTCTCTGCTTTTTCCTGAAGGGTTTCACCCCTTCCTGCAACTCAATGGTATGTTGGATCACATCTTTGTTATAAACTTTCAAATCTTCGTAGCTCCAAGCGACAATGTCTGGGTACTCGTGGCACAGTTCCTTGACTCGCTTAAGCTCTTCCTGAGTGCAATCGGTACCAACTTTGATTGACTTCTCAGGTCCCAACTGTAGTTCAATGTACTTCTCGTCCACTTTGATCTTATGCTTTTCTACTCTGGCGCTTTGATCAAAGATACTCTCAAGCATAATCAATCCTTTTGGGATACGATTATTTCTTAGCTGGATCAATCCCTCAACTTCTTTCTCATCAAGGGTTCTTTCTTCCATAGTACTAGATTCTCTTATCAGAAAATTTACAATCTGCTCATCACTCTCGAACACTTGCCAGTAGATATTTTTGTTAGGGACTGAAGGTCTGTAAACTAACCTCACAGTCTTGGGCTTTTTCACCACATACTCAACTAGACAAAAATTAGTGCCAAGAGATGCTAAAATATCTGCATGTTTATTCTGTTCTCACGAAATTGCTTTAACGTTCAATTCTATGAAGGACTCAAACAAATCCCATAATTTTTTGCGGTACGCCTTTAGGTAGTGCTGCTTGGAAACACACTTACAGGTTACTTGGTTGACGATCAACTCAGAGTCTCCAAAAATCTGTAGTTGTTTGATCCTGAGCTTCTCTGTTTTCTTCAGACCTAAGCATAGTGCTTCATACTCGGTAGCGTTGTTTGTACAGCTCCAGGTCAACCAGTAAGAGTACGTCTTTTGTATGCCATAATGAGAAATGAGAACAATTCCAGCTCGTACATCGTTCTTACACCTTGCGCCATCGAAGTACAACTTCCATAATTGATCTGGAGCAAGATTTTGATCATCAGGCACCTTTGCTTCAGCTTTTTTAGGATTAGTAATGGTGTACCAACCAATTTCAGTCTCAACTATATCTTTCACAAATTTCAACGATTCTTGTAACAAGTCCACTTGTCCAGGCTATTGCAATGCATCATATAGACTCACCTTGGCTGGAATCCTCTTCAGCTCTTCAACGATGTTGAACGTAGATGCATATGACTCTTTTCCTTCATTGGTAGCCTCTACTCTCTGATGTTTGGTCAAAGATGGGTATTTGAGTTTTTCTTTTGCTTGTTCTTCTGTTTCAACTTTCGCTTGTGAAATTGAACCCTTTTCTTGCAATATTTCTTTTGCTCGCAGGGGCAAAAGATCTTTTAACAGGACAAGTGTGTCTGGATTGGGTGCTAGGACAGATGCTTTCGCTTGTTTTTTCTCATTTTGCACCTTCGGATCAACAGGTACCTTCAAGAGCTCCATTTCAGTTGGGTCCATGGTGACGGGTTTTCTTTTAGCTCTCGTGAGAATTGAAACTTGTTCCTCAAAAGTGACCATGAAATTATGATCAACTTCTATAATCATGTTGATTTGACCATCGAAAGAACTTTCTGCCAATGTCTGCACATAGTTCAGATGAACGATGCACGTTTCTTCGCCATGCAGATCATTGCAGGTAGAACACCAGTATGCTTTGCCTGATGATCCAGCTTCTTCGTTTGCCAATACAATCAAATTTCTTTTAGATGCCTTGCTGGTTGAAGCTGCTTGCTCCGTGGTGATCGACGAAGGTTGAAATATCCTAGGTTGGAAATCTCTTTCAACCAGTTTCTTCTTAATCACCGTGATCTCATTGCTCATCACTCTTATGGTTGAGTTCATTGACTGCATCTCCTTAAGCAACTTCTCTTGGGGATCGGGGTTTGAAGGTGCTGGAGGAGATGGTAATGGAAGAGGTACATGTGGAGATGACAGTGCTGGGAATAGAACCAGAGCGAATAACTACGAAATGGTTAGAGTAGGTTTTTGTGGGAAATAAATTGTCTTTAAGGTTTTAGCTGAACCCAGACTCCATGAAGGGATTGGATACATGAGGGACTTGGGCAAGGGCTAGGAAGATGCATTGGCAAACAAATACTGCGAAAGATCGAGAAAAATAGGCATTGCCATTTTTGGCAAAAGCTTACCAATAGCAATCAAATCAGACTCAACCTTTTGTGCAACATAGTACGAATTAGGAAATGTGCTAGCACTGGATTGTCGGATGGCCATACTGATGTCAGAGTTGAAATCTTGGAGGTAGTAAAACGCAGCTTGCTAAGGAGTCGGTCGGAGACCATCAAAGACTGCCAATTTTGGGTGAACCTGACATTGAAGTCCACAATTTCCTCATGCATATGCCTCTGAATGGTGGTAAATTGATGCAATAGAGAGAACAGATCCACTTGTTCATTGAAACCTTTGATCAACAATTCAGCCAACTAGTCCCAGGTGGTAATAGTGGCAGGTTGTAATGATCGGTACCAGTAAAGCAACTTACCTTTGAGAGAGAGCACGAGAAATCTTACTATGACATCCTCGTTCGTGATACCATGAATGGTCGCTTGAGAAACCACATCTTGGACATGCTCGTAAGTCGTCTTGCTCGTACTGTCGTAAGTAGGAAAAGCCTTCAATGCTACTTGCGGAACTGGGTTCTGAGCTTGTAGATTTAAAGCTTTGGAGTGATTCTAGGCTAGGAACTGTCTTGGTGGTTGAGGTGGCGGATTTTGAGCCATTTGGATTGGAGTATTTGCTTGGTGAGGAGGAAAGCTAGTGGCTGTGCTAGCTGGACATGAAGGAATAGAAAACACACCAGCTACCTGTGAAGAAGTTGCGACTGATGGAATAGTCAAGTGTTCTCCTAACACTTGGGTGTCAAGCTCATAAAAATCAATGGGGTCTTCAGAATATTTGTCCTTCGATCTCTTGATCATGAAGAAAAGATTTCACTCCACGTTTGTAAGCTTCTGGGTAAAACTAAGTCGCCAAATGTTCTAGTCAGACAGTAAAAAGATGAACATCAATCCTTAATACTGCTAAAAGTGGAACTTTTTTAGAGTCCCATCAGGCGTGCCAAAATCTGTTGTTCACGAATCTGCCTAATCATAAAATATATAAGCCCTAGACCCGACCAACATTGAAAGGTTGAAGGAGAGATGTCCTTTGGGTCAATCTCCAGAGAGGGCTGGTTCCCTTACTAATCTAATTTGGTTTAAAGCTTAGGGTAACAGTTAGAGATGAGAAATGAAAGAAAGGAATGGGAAATATGGCTATAGGCTAGAGACGAAAGGTATGGATAAACTAGCAGTTAAAATCCAAATCAAGTTTTAATAAGCATGCAACGAAAAGGAAAGCATAAGAACCATTCATAGATTGCAGGGATAATTTCCAATGAACATTTCAGCATTCATGTCTACTAGGAATTAAATTTAGAAATGCAGAATTTAGATTTACCTAACAAAGATTATGAACTTAACAGAAATGAAAAACAGAAAAATAATTTCATACAACACTACTCTAGGAACCAGAGCCAAATATCCTTCTATTGATGTAGAGAACTCAAAGTATTGTTTGGCAGTATCTATCCTCCTCCATTACATCAAAATGCTTAGTATTTATAGAGGATTTCGTCTCTAAAATTAAATGCAAATAAAAACAAAATGCTAGCTCGTTAAAGACCAACAAGAGCAATTCTCTCCTCGTCAACAACTTTTCTCAAATTAGAACATTCTTCAGGAAGCAGTGATCCCTCTTTCTTGGAGAGCGCCTGGGAAATTGACAGAGATGGACGATAGGAAAATCATTCCAGACATCGATGCATTGAAACTCAACAATATTGCGCGATAATCAAGATCTTGAATATTAAATTTTGGACACCATTCCATCACTTTACACCTTGGAATCTTACCCTCGCTAGTGGAGACCCAATGAAAATTAACATTGTTTTGAAAAGGAATGAAATCAGTGGAGGGAGCCTCAAAAATAAATAGGATCGCACCAGAATCCGGGACGCAACATTTAATCTTGACATCTCTTTGGCAAGAATTATGGAAATATTAATTCCATTGCTTCAAGAATTAAATTCCACTAGTCTTCGATCTTTCCCAAAAAATATCAGCAATAGTGGCAACTTCGAAAGAAAACTTTGCTGAAGGGAGTGGGCAAGAATTATTTTTTCTTAGGCAATTTGGTGTTTTCGCCCATCAATATGCTTTCGCTCTTTTCCTAAGTAATTTCGCCCCAAAAATAGAGAACTTTGCCAGAAAATGGAATGGAAATGACTTCTGCGAGAAACTGGACGAACATGATTGATTTTGCCCTCAAGAGGGGCGAAAATCCCTACCTAGGGCGACTTTGACTTTGACTAGCATACAAAGATGTTTTTTTGGGACTTTTGCTCCGAATTGGGTAAAATCAATATTTCTACTCAAAATGGTGCGGAATTACATTGGCAGGCACCTTCTTTAAATTTACTTTGACTTTGACTGGAGCAACCTTTACCCAGATGACATCACTTCATCATTTGCACCCCGAAAAACATCCTCAACTTGGATTTCACCCGAAAGAAGGGTGAAAGTGATTTTTGCCCCTCCTGAGGGGCGAATTTGACTTTAACTTGCTTGATTTTCGCTCCTTAACGTCTTTATTTAGAAATTCGCCCTGAAGAAGGGCGAAAATGATTTTCCCCTCCTCCTAGGGGCGACTTTGACTTTGACCAGTTCCCAATTCATCATTTTTGCTCTGAAATTAATTAAAATAGCAATTCATTCTCACAAAAGGGTGAGATAATTTTAAATGTGTAAATTTTGGGCGAAAGCATCTTTTTCCACTATATAAAATCTTTCCTTTGATTTGAACCGAGCGCTTTCCATAGTTTCCACTCCCACTTGGGCATCATCTTCTTAACATGGTTTTCACCCAAAAGAGGGGCGAAAATGATTTTTGCCCCTACCCTAGGGTGAAAACATCTTCCCCTTTATCTTCACTTGAACTTTTCCTTACTGAATCCTTAGACCATTTTCATCACTCCTTCGATCCTGAGACGTTCTTTGCCATATATTTTCTCCTTTATATTTTGCCCATGATTTGCATTAATTTTTACCGGAAAAAACTTGTTGTGTATTTATAGGGACAAAATCAACCTTCTTTATTTAGCAAAATCACTCAAAGGAGGGAAACACAAATGTTATATAAAAATAATAAAAACAAAACAATTCCATCATTCATCTTATATTCTTTGAATTTTGCAATCAAAATTTAGTGTGGCAAAACTGCCAACATGACAATATATCTTATTTAAATGCCCATCTTATAAACCCTCATCTCACTCATTATTATAATATAATAATATAATAAACCCTAGGTTATGTGTGGCCCATGCCAACTCTCTGGAATGCCCACATACAATATAATATCATATCCCCATATACCTATTCCTAGGTACCATAGCATTCAACCCTCCTTACAAATATTTTTTCATCAAAACATGATAAAAAACTAAATAATATGATCTCTAAACAATGCTGACAATTGGTACTAATATTGATCATCCATCCATCCAAGTGAAATCTTGATTGGTGGTGGTCTTTGGTGATGTTGAGCTACCATTGTGCCACTTGAGTATCCATAACTACTTTATTGGCTCCATGCTTCTATTGGTCCACTTTGATATTTTGAACAACTGGTCATATTGTTCCCTGATGTTGTTGCACCCCTTTGAAATCCATAATCACTAAGTTTTTCTGCCAAAAAACTACTATTATTGATGCATTTCTGACTTCTTGTAGATCCATAACAATATTGATGCCTTGAGCCATGCCTCCAAGATTGTTGTTGCTCAGGGTGGTGTGGGTGGTGATATGTTGCAACCTTAACCTGAAGTTATGTTTCCTTTGATTCTTCAACATTTCGTTTTTCTATTTTAAAATCTTCTTCATGTTCTTCTCTCTTGTGCCCTTCTTTTGGTGCTTTCTTGTTTGCTTCTAGCAGAGCTTCTTTAGACTTTTTTTTTTTGAATTTAGCGAAAAACTACCTTATACTTTGTTGTTGCTTTTGCCACGACTTGACTCTTTTGTTGGTTCCTTAACTTGTTCCCCTACAATAACTGCTTCTTGCTTCTCCTTGGATCCTTGTTTCTTAAGTTGATAAATATCTTGTAGTGTTATTTGTTTTTTTTTTTGTACCATAACTTTATAAATTTATTTTGCACATTTATGTTGATAATACCCAAATAATTCAACCAAGGATGACCTAGAATAATATCCACACCTTCCATCTTAATAGCATGAAAATTTTAATGTAAAACATATTATCCATGGTGATATTCAAATCTTCAAAAATTTGAACATTCTCACTCTCAATTTGTATGTCCTTAATTTTTATTACTTGAGCTGCAACTTTTTAGCCAAGGCAATATGAAATTTTTTTTTTTGCTATTAGGGTTAATGGAAACAATAACCTTTTCCTTTTGAATGCAACCATGAACTTGCCACCAAAGGTGTGGTTCCGTCAGTCTGCACACTGACATCTTTTGTCCCTTCTACCACTAATTTTAAAGTTGCTAGCTCTCTTTTTATTTCTTTTATTTTTTGAATCATGTTTATTTCTTCTTCACAACCTTTGACGGCATCCTTAAATCTGGCTATCCTTTTATATGGGTCCTAGTGACTTAAGAATGTATGCTTTGTTTCTTCCCAAGTCAGTTCATAATTATGGGATGTAAGAAAACTATGAAACAAAGAGAGAGCTTCTCCTTAAAAATAAAATCTAAGCCTAATGTTCAAACAATAATCATTAGAATACAAGGATTTTAATTATTTCCACCATTATCTAACATCAATATCATCTTCTCCAAAAACATTTTGTAGCTCCATAAGTTCATGCCCAACAAAAAGACAATGTAAACTAGGGTCTTATGAACTAGGGTTTCATAAAAATATGTATCTCCCTATTGATTTGAAGTTAAACTTCACATAAACAATTACACCTATAAAAATAACAAATGATTTGCTTACTCCAATTGAAAAATATCTTTAATTTTGTGACTACCATTGTTTTGGATGGTGGTTGTATCTCCCTCAATTCTGCTTGGATTCCTTAATATGACCACTTATTTTAAAGCTCTCCAAATTTCAAACAAAATGGCACAAGAGTCTTTTGAATCAGACAACCCAAATGACAGATATCTCAAACTTTATTTTTTGGGAAAAAAACACAATTTGAAATATCACCACAATCCTTGCTCCAGACTACTGACTTCACAAGGTCGTATCTCCCTCAATACCGCTTAGATTCCTTCATATGACCACTCATTTTAAAGCTCTTCAAATTCGAAACCAAATGCTACAAGGGTATTTTGGATCAAATAACTTTACACAGAGATATGGCCCTTGAAAAACTAGATGCTTTCTAATTGTTTTCCCCCTAATTTTGCATTTCACAAAAAAAATTTCTATTGCCAAAATTGTTGCTTTGATACCACTTATTATGAAACTTTATTCTCATTACAAAAATAATTCATCAATATGCAAAAATATCAAATTATTCATCTACAAATAATTATCCATAGTAATAATTCACACAACGAGATAGAGATAGATAATACCCTTAGGGTAGGGCAACATAAATAATACTCCTTACGTAAGGAAAACTTCACAAGATCTCCCAAGATGAAAGCGCCACTTAGAGAGGGCGAAGTCTCATAAGCCACTTTGTGGGCAAAGACGATTACAAGTAATACTTTATATGAATGATCATCATTACAATGACACTATCCCTTCTTTAAAAACCCTCCTCCCACTCATTATTATAATATAATATAATAATGTAATCAACTCATTATTATAATATAATATAATCAACCTTGTGTTATATGTGGTCCATGCCAATTATACATAATGCCCATATACAATATAATATTATATTCACATATACCTATTCGTAAGTACCATAGCATGATGCTTCCCAAGGAGCAAAAGATAGAAGAAATGGAGAGGTATTTATAATACCGAATTAAAAACTTAGCACTACTCATGGCTGCTTGAACAATAGAGAAGAAGAGATAGAGGGAGCCAAATAAATATTGAGTATAGTACAGAAAAAGTTTAAACTTCTCTAAGCGGATATCAAGAAACTACACATTTTTTATGTTGGGTAGGTGAACAAGTAACTTAAGCACTGGAGCATGTATGTCAAAAAGGAGGAGGCCAAATACCTAAAGCTTGAGGAACAACAAAAGGAAAAATACATAAGTAGGAAAGGAGGAGGCCAAATCCCTAAAGCATGAGGAAAACAAATAAAAAAAAAAGACATAAGTAAGAGTAAAATATTTTATTTCTCTAGATTCCTATACAAAATCTAAAAAAAATACTATATTTTAGTTCTGTTCATTCTATTTTATAAAATTTGTAATTATTAGTGGGGCCTCGTAAAGGCATAGGCTTTTGTAATAACTTATTTAAGGGCCACCACTGTATTCAGAGTAGGGTGACTTAAAATAGTACTAGTGTTAGATTGATTATTTTGCATTCGTATGTAACTACCACCTTAGTATTGAAATATGGCCACTCTAGTATTGAAAGGTGTATATGCTGTTGAAGTAGCATTGTAGTGTTAAGCTATAGAAGTTGATACTTTTTCAATACAAGCAATAGAGGAGTCTGTGAAACTTTCTATTTTATGTTATTTTCTTATTTTATTTACCACTTTAAATCTAGAAGAAGGTAGAATAATCTTGTGGAGTTTCATCAACAATGTCTTTGTGGAATATGTTATTTAAAGTTTCATTTTCTTTCACACACACACACATATATATATATATATACATATAAGTGAGTTGGTTACATCTACACTATTTTTAGTAACTGCCAAGTGCAGGGTTCAAATCATAGGGGCTGCTCCCAATAAGCCTATACCACCTCGTTATTATTGATTCAACGTAAGAGGGACCACCGATCGCTCAATATTCATACCATTGTCACCGGTCTGGCGCACACTTAGAGGATTCAAATTAGACTACTACCTTTGCAACAAGCATGCCCCCAAGGTTTGAACCTAGGTCTCTTCTTGGTAAGTGCCTGGCTAGACAAACAATTACCAATCCACCTCAAGTGGAGAAGGTAAGCCTGGCCCCGTTGAATGGGAGGTCCACGGTTCAAACCTCTATGATGTGAAGGAGGACACAAAAATATCTCTTGTGGCTTCCCTCTAGATAGTGGTATACCCGGATGGGACGACATTGTCGGCCACCTAAGAGTGGCTCTCGAGGTTTCTTTCTAACTTAAAAAAGTCAGCCTTTGTAGTGTAAGTGGAGAAGGCGAGCCTGGTCCCAACAAAAGGTCCACGGTTCAAACCTATGCAATGCAAAGGGGGACACAAAAGAATCTCTTGTAGCTTCCCTCTAGATAGTGGTATACTTGGATGGGACGACATTGTCGGCCACTCAAGTCGAGGTTTCTTTCTAACTTAACATTTTTTATATTTCATTATAGAGAAAATTCTGTGAAAGTCTTTGTAATTGAATTGTGAGCGGTGAGGCATAATTTTTATTTTTCATAGGATATCGTTACCTGTTGGCACATTTTTTTATTTTGGTTGCAATCAAAATCTATGCCAATCATATTCATGCAAATTATTTTTGTATGATGATAAATGCCTCCATAGAGATAGTCTATAAATATTGTAGATACATTTTTTTATTTGCATGTTAGCTTTTGGTTACTTGTGGTAGATCCAAAATCCTTTGATTCATCATAGTTTGGTGCTATCTTGGGCTTTTGGCTAAACTCCTTGAGTTTAGAGAGCATGGAAAATTAAAGAAAGGTGTAGCCCATGTTTAGAGGAAATGAAAGAATTTTATTTCAAAATTTCATGACTACATCGACAAAAACATTTTGTGGGTCAACATATTTTTATCTTATTTTTTTTAGAATAAATATTGTTATGATACACACAACTGTCTCTCATGTTTGTTATTTTTTGTTAGGTGGTTAGAATTTGTGCTTATCAACACAAATTGATTAACAATGTAAAACTCTATATTTGCACTATGAAATGCAAATTGTATGGGCTGTGTTTAATTCTTTTATGGTATCAGAGTCATTGATGCTGATTGTGAATATATGTCTTGTATTTTTCCTTCTGATAATGTCTCTCCTTGGCTACAATCGTTCATGTCTCGTTTTTCAATTTTATAGATATTTTTGTGCCATGCAATTTTTCTAATCCATTATTATTTTGTTTGTTGACAAATGAAGGCATTACATGCTTGTAATGTGAGATGTTCTTATTAGAAGAGTTCATGAGATATATCTCTTGGATGCAAACTCCTATAGTGTCATATATATACCACAAATATTCCTTTACATGATGAAAATGAATAACAACATTTCAACCAATTGTTTCACTTCTTCCACATTGGGATCATTTACCTGCATTTAACGTTATCCATGTTGTGGCAATGTTTCATCTTCTTCACATAAACTCTATGTTCATCTTCTTCATAGAATCTGTATCTTCCCTTCATTTACCATAATAATAATAAAAAAATGTATCTTCCCTGATTTGCATGCAAAGATGTTGATGAAGTAATAGAAGAGGAGAAGCCCATCTCAATTTGTCTAATGAAATTCAATACCAATTTTTACTTTGCAGAGAAGAGATTCGCATAGGAGAATTCAAACTCTTGATCTCTTCCAAGGATTTGTTGTTTGGTATTTGGTGTTCATTGTCCAAAATTTGGCATCTTCATAGTTTTTGGTGTCTTGTAGTTGGCGTTTGTTGTCCAGAATTTGACACCTTGAAACTTTGGTATTTGGTAGTTGGTGTTCATTGTTTGGAATTTGACACCCTTAACACGTTGGTGTTTGGTAATTGGTGTTCGTTATTTTGAATTTGACTCCTTCACACTTTGGTGTTTGTCATTTGGTGTTGTAAGATCCATAGTGGCAGATAGTTGGCAGTAAGACCTTATAAAGGCAATACTTATTTGTGAGTTAATGACTAAACCTTGTGTGGCATTGGGTTTAGTCATTGGGAAGGTGGGGAAGAGTTTAGAGGAAATATTATTATAATTGACACAACTATTTTTGTCCTATTGGTTATTGTTGATTAGACTGTTAGGATCTTTGCTTATCAACACAAAATGATTACCATATTGTAAAGCTCTATATATTTGCATTGTATAATTAAAATTGTCTTGTGTTGGATTCTTTTATTTGTGATTCACGTTTATTAGCCAAATCATGTCTATAGCGTGTTTATTTGCATATATATTATTCAAAAATAAAATAAACACTATGGCCTGTCCATAATTCTTTTATGGTATAATATATCTCAATCAATACTCCTCCATGGTTTCTCTAAAATCTACACGGGCGTAGTAGTTTGTGGTTCTTTGTGATCCAAAGCCCCTAGATACTATTGAATGTGTTAGGGTTGTGCTTGGACTGTTAGATTCCATGTGTCTCAAGTACTTGAGGTAAATATACATTATGACAACTATAGGGGGGTGTTAGAGTAAATATTGTTACAATAGGCACAACTATTTCTATCCTAATTGTTATTGTTTGTTAGACTATTAGTATTTTTAGTATGTGGTTCTTTGTGATCCAAATCTCCTAGACACTATTGAATGTGTTTGTTAGTGTTGTGCTTGGCATATCAGATTCCATGTGTCTTAAGCGCTTGAGGTAAATACACATTGTGGCAACTATATGGGGGATGTTAGAGTAAATATTGTTACAATATGCACAACTATTTGTCCTATTTTTTATTGTTGATAGATTGTTAGGATTTGTGGCTATCAACATAACTAATTACCATATTGTAAATTTCTATATGTTTGTACCGTACAATGCAAATTGTATGTTTGGTATTTGATTCTTTTATTTGTGATTCACGTTTATCAACCAAATCATGTTTGTAGCATGTTATTTTACTGATATATTGTTTGAAAATGAAATAAATACTATGGCCTTTTACATGGTATAGTATAATCTCCCAATCAATATTTTTCCATTGTTTCCCTACAATCTATGCGGGTGTAGTAGTTTGCAGTTCTTCATGATCCAAAGCCCCTAGACAACATTGAATGTGTTGTTGGTGTTGCTCGTAGAATTTTAGATTTTCTGTCCAAGTGCTTGAGGTAAATACACACTATGGCAACTATAGGGGGGTATTAAGAATAAATATTTTTATGATATATCAACTATATCTATCCTATTTGTTATTGTTGGTTAGACTATTAGGATTTGTGCTTATCAACATGAACTAATTACCATTTTGCATAGCTCTATATATTTGTGTTGTACAATAAAAATTTTATGTCTTGTGTTTGATTCTTTTATTTGTGATCCACATTTATTGGCCGAATCATATCTATAGCATGTTCTTTTGCTTATATATTTTTTGAAAATGAAAGAAATACTATGGCTTGTGAATAATTCTTACATGGTATAGTTTCATCTACTAATCAATCTTCCTCCATGGTTTTCCTAAAATCTACATAGGTGTAGTAGTTTGTGGTTCTTCATAATCCAAATCTCGTAGACACTATTGAATGTGTTGTTAGTGTTGTGCTTAGCATGCTAGATTCCATGTATCTCAAGTGCTTGAGGTAAATACACAATAAGACAAATATTTACAAGGGTTCAAAAGCTTAGTGGTAGTTGATTCATTAGTGGAGTGTATTAGTAAAGGTTTGATAAGAGAGTGAAAGTTAAATTCAAAATAAAAATCCCAATTTGATAATAGAATCCCAAATGCAAGAGTAAAAGTCTTGAGTTAAGCAAAAGCTAAATTGGTGATAAATGTTTGACCTAAAGTAGATTGGAGTTTTGCTCTTTGAAGATAAGTCCTCTGGGCATTGTCAATTGGATGTTTGCTATTTGAAGATAAGACCTTAAGACATAGTCAATTTGATATCTGCTATTTGAAATTAATATATTAGGAAAAAGCATGTCAAAGGTTGCTATTTGAAAATTGAAGCAAAGCGAAAGAAGATCATAGGTTTGATTGACATAGGTCATCAAAGTGTTTGAGGTGGTTGAATGATTGAAGATCCAATTGATTTAACACTTTGGACCAATCAAACTTACTAATATTGAAGGTCTAATTGACCAAGCATTTCAAATATTAAGGGTTATAACAAAGTGGAGGATTCCTATATAAAATTGAATAGTATTTGTACTTAATGGAGAGGGAGGTTGATGATTAGGCATTGAAGTTGTCCATTACCAATAACAACAATCATTGCAAGGAGTGTGGAAAATATAGACATTAATTTTACTTGATTCTCAAATATTAAATAAAAAATTAGTGTCTAGAGTCTTAATATACTTATCATTTGTGAGTATTATAACTTGGACTACATTGTTGTTAAGATAGAGGTGAGATGAGTTGTTATTGTTAATGATATTGAGGAAAGATAAAAAGGATTTGATGTTTCTAAAGCTATTTATTGTTTTAAATGAACTGAGTCTTGAAATCCATAATACCTATTAAGCTACAACACTTTGGACAAATATCAAGAACAAGTATAAACATATGAAGTTGGACATGCTTTTTACTTGAACCTACTATTTTCCATTATTGTAAGTTAGATCCATATTAGGGTGTTCATTACATCTGAATGATCTAAAAGATTAGTTAATGACCAATTAGAAAAGGATCAATGATAAAGATATGGTTTCATTCA
Source organism: Wollemia nobilis (assembly GCA_028583015.1). Classification (NCBI taxonomy): domain Eukaryota; kingdom Viridiplantae; phylum Streptophyta; class Pinopsida; order Araucariales; family Araucariaceae; genus Wollemia; species Wollemia nobilis. The sequence continues at coordinate 2,354,946 of JAQPPZ010000569.1, read as the reverse complement.
TATTGCATGGTTTGCTTCCATTTTATGGATCTCTCGTCGAGTCTTGCATTTGATAGTAGAAACTCAATCAATGAATTTTGAGATTGCAAAAAAAATCGAGGTAGATGAAAGAATTAGTGTGAGTCTTTACTAAATTTTGTCAATGAAATTAATTTGAGCTTATTTCAATTAACTGGAGCTTACTCCGAAATTAGCGCAGGCCAACATAAAATGTCAACTGGGGGTGCTTGCTTCACTGAAAACGTACTTGGGTGAAAATACTCCTACAACGGGTGCTCCAAAAATGCTCCTCTTCCTTCTTAGCAAATATACATGCTTTGTAGTCATTTTAAAATAATTCATCTTCAATTTCACCCCAAAAAGGTGATTGCTAAAAACAAGCTTAACTATGAGTGCTTTGCTTAAAAAGCAAGGCGAATTAATTTTACCCCCTTCTTTTGCCGAACTTAGCGCTGCCAACTGGAGTTCCTAAAGAAAACATGTATTTATTTTTTATCTTTTCTTGGAATTTCACCCCGAAAACATCTTTGGGAGAAATAAATAAGAATTCCACCTTGAAAATAGAAAAAACATGGCGAATTTTTTTTTTGTGGGTGAAAATGAAAGTCTTTACCTTTTGCTTTGCTTTTTTGCTTTTCTCTTATATTAGTTTCTCCCCTATATTTTTTTATTTTATATCTCCTTTTTTGGAAATTAAAAATAGGGGCGCTTTTTAAAGAAAAAGCAAACTAACGCTTTTATTTTGACGTTTTTACCTCGAATTAAGACTAAAGGCTTTTAATTTTTTTTTGGGCTGAAAACAATTTTTTGCTGGTGACTAAGTGCTTTCGGGGTGAAAACACCTGCATTGGGGCAAAATTAATCTCCCCAACGAGACTATTTTTTTATAATATTTTAAACATACTTGACTCAAAATAAAATAACATAAAAAAATTATGTACATATATACATACTTGATCGAAATTTTGTCACTGATGGTAGTGTGAGAGGTAAGTGTGGAGATAAAACGATAAATTGCATTCTAACAATAATCATAAGGTTACATTGATTAAATAAACATTCAAATAACCATTTGAGAGAAAAAGGGGGAAAGGAGAAATTGGGGGAAAAGAAGGTTAACGTGAATTCTCTTGCCGCCCAAATGCTTGCCGTCCACTGCCGTCCAGGTAAGGTAAAAGGTAAGTTACCTTTACCCAAGGTAAAATAAATTTTTAACCTTTTACTAATGGTAATTTTCCAACATTCTCCCCCTTAAAGTTGAGAGGACTGACTATATAGTCTCTCAGCTTTATAAATTGAGCTTTAGCCATGCCTTTGGTGAAGATGTCTGCTAGATTATCCAAAGTGCAACAATATTGAAGCTCAACTGTCTGTTGTTCCACCATATCTCTTATGAAGTGATACTTCATATCAAAATGTTTTGACCTTTTGTGGTGGATCGGATTATATGCCAACTGTATGGCACTGATATTATCACAATTCAGTTTGGTTGGACCAATTTGTTTTTCGCCAATCTCTTCAAGGATTTTCCTCAACCAGAGGATTTGAGTACTAGCATGAGTAATGGCTATATACTTAGCTTTTGTAGATGATAATGCTACAACAGATTGCTTCTTGGAACTCCAAGTTATTAGTCCTGAACCTAGACTAAAACAATTCCCTGATGTAGATTTTCTGTCATCTATATTACTGCCCCAATCACTGTCACTATAACCAATTAACTTCACAGAGTTAGACTTGTGGTAATGGATTCCAAAATCCAATGTACCTTTTACATATCGTAAAATTCGTTTGGTTGCTTGAAGATGCAGCTCGGATGGGCATGCCATAAACCATGATACAAGAGAAACAACATACTGTAAATCGGCCTAGTGTTGGTGAGAAAAATTAAACTCCCAACCATGCTTCTGAAATTGGTCAAGTCAACTTTTGGTGCTCCATCTTCTTTGCTTAGCTGGATTCCATGTCCGGTTGGTGTTGCAGCTGATTTGCACTGCTGCATAGCAAATTTCTTGATCATGTCATGAGCATATTTCTGTTGACATATGAAGATCCCATTCTTTGATTGATGTACTTCCATTCCTAGGAAGTATCTCATTAATCCGAGATCCTTCATCTCAAATTGATTCATCATGGAGTTTTTGAACTCCATATTCATTTTATTATTACTACCCATAAATATTAGATCATCCACATATAAACAAACTATGAGGATATCTACTCCATTATTCAGGTAGTATAGCATTGGTTCACTCTTGCTTTTTGTGAAACCATATTTGTTGAAATAGCTATCAATTCATGAGTACCATGCTCGTGGTGCTTGCTTGAGGCCATAAAGTGCTTTTTTCAATTTATAAACAAGATTCTCTTTTCCTGGTTCTTGGAAACCTTGAGGTTGTTGAACATACACCTCTTCTGTCAGGTATCCATTTAAAAATGCACTTTTCACATCCATGTGTTGAATTTTCCATCATTTATGGGCTGCCAAGGAAAGAACAGTTCTGATTGTTTCTTGTTTCTTGGTGAGCCAGGGGGAGCTCAATTGAGGTGACCATATCTCAAGTGCCACAATTCACTCGGATTTGTAATAGCAAGGTTGGCAAGTTGAGCTCCCCCTGGCTCACCAAATTTTAGAGGGAACAACCTATTCTTTGTCATAGGTACTTCTGTGATGACTCGGTTACAATTGTTTTTATCAAAGATTGTACATTTTCTTTCATCAAAAACTAATTTGTAATGCTTCTCCATCATTTGGCCAACACTCAAAAAATTGTGTTGTAGTCGTGGAGTATAGTATATGTCATTCACATTTTTAAGGCCTTCTTTTGTTGGAACTTCCATAGCTCCTATGCCTTCAACTTGCAAGGATTTATTATCCCCTAACTTAACATGAGATTTGTAATTTGAATCTAATGTAGCAAAGATATTTTCTTTGCCACTCATGTGGTTGGAGCAACCAGTATCTAAAATCCATGTATCATTTAGATTTTGATCTGGCTGTCCATAAGAGAGAAAAAGGTTTGGTGGACCTTCTTCTTCTCCGTAGAATGAGCCATATTGACTGCTTTGATATTTTGAAGTCTTTGACCAGCAGTCACGAGCAAAGTGGCCTTGTTTCCCACAATTGAAACAAGTTGTTTTAGTCTTGTTACTTCCTCGTCCTTGATTTCCACGGCCTGCATTGCCGCTTTGGTTCTGATTGGCTCCTCTATTTTGATTTCCACATCTGTGTTGATTTCCTCCTTTGTAGGAGTTGCTTTGTCTTTTGCCTCTTTGTTGTTGTCCTCTGCCTCGGCCTTGTCCTTGTCCTCGTCTTGCAGTTTCATTCGAAGTGAAAGCTTTGTCATCACCTCCATAGCTTGTTGAAGGTGGTCCTTGAAGTCGCTCTTCATGTGATGTTAATGATCCAATCAAACTATCAAATGTAAGAGTAGAAAGGTCTTTGGATTCTTCAATTATGATTGCAATGTGATTCCACTTAGGAAGAAGTGTTCGCAACACTTTCTTCACAATTGTTTCATTTTTTGTGTCATCACCTAAAGTTTGCATCATATCAACTACTGCTTTGACTCGTACACAGTAGTCTTCGACTCTTTCATTTTCCTTCATTCTAAGATTTTCAAAATATCTTTTCAAGGTCTGAAGCTTGACTTGCTTTACTTTATCACTTCCTCGGAATCCTTCTTTCAAGGCATTCCATGCATCTATAGCAGTTAAGTAAGATGCAATTCTAGGAAAGATACTTGGATCTAATGCTGATTAAAGATGGTATAAGACAAAAGAATTATTTTTCTGTGCATCTTTGTAGATCTTCTTATCATTTGCACTTAAAGTAGTCCAATCTGTTGGAGCAATGTAACCATCTTCAATAATATCCCATAGTCCTTTTTCGATGAGTAATGTCCTCATCTTGATGGACCAGTACTCATAATTATCCCCACTGAATTCAAGAATTGGTAGATTATTATGTGATCCCATTATTATCTACTAAAACAAGAAACCTCTCTTATATAGTCTTATTTCAAAAAATACTTTACAAACTATCAAGCCTTGCTTGATTTACAATCATAAACAACTCACTCTTGTTGTTCAGCAATTACAAAATTGTCAACGACTTGTTCATCATCGTCACTGATCAATATTATTTCAGGAGAAGGAGTTTGTAGGATTTCAACTAAATTACTATAATGAGTATATTCTGATCCTTGTGGAGCAATTGCCACTATGTCGGATTGTTCAAACCTGCTGCCAAAGGAGTTATCTTCTGAATCTGCTTCGTATCCTAGATCAGGATTTCTCTGGTGTGCAATAACAACGTTTTGCAACTGTGAAAAAACTGTATTAAGTCCTAGTGTTTTCACGTGCCTATCAAAGTTTTCAGCGTTTGTTCTCAGTAACAACTTGCAGAGGGCATGATAACATCCTTCCGATCTTATCATTTAAGAAAATTTCCCAGAAATTTTCTTTTACAAAGATTTCCTCTTAGGAAATAATAATGAAAAAATTTTAACTTTCAAAGTTTAAAAAAAAAAAAAAACTTTTACAATTATTTCCTCTTAGGAAATTTCTATTATCAACTTTGAATTTTTTTTTTAACTTGTACAGATATTTCCTCTTAGGAAATTACAATTTTTTTTTTTAAATTTAAACTATTTCCTTATAGTTTTTTTTTTTTTTTAAATTTTATAACTATTGACCCCGCCGAGGATCGATCCTGCGACCTCGCGGGCGTCAAGACAGTAGGTAGCCGCTGTGCTACCGGGCAGATCCGGGAGCTAAGCGAGCTCCCTGCCCAATGGCCTTCACTAAATCATGCGAGGCTAAAAAAAATTGACCCCGCCGAGGATCGAACGTTCGACCTCGCGGGAGTCAAGGCTAAGGGTAGCCGCTATGCTACCGGGTTGATCCGGGAGCTATGCGGGCTCCCTGCCTTCGTGTCGAGCGCGAAGCTAGTATTGGCTTCGCGCTTCGGCGTGAAGCTTTTAATTTCTTGGGACTTTAGTCCCACATCGCCCGTGAGGCGATGTTCTTGCTCTTTAAAAAGAGCAAAGCACATATAGTGCTTTGATTGGCTGCGAGCAATCACTTACAATGCAAAACACTTTTTGCCTTGGATCACCACGTCGCCATGCCTCGAGTCACGCGCCAGGTCACACGTCGACATGCCTTGAGTCGCGAACCAGGTCACACATCACCGTGCCATGCCACGCCATGTCAACTAGCCTCGGGCCGCGTGCAGGTCACTTGTCGCCACGCCACGTCACCAATGCCTCGGGCTGCATGCAGGATGCTAGCCATGTCAACAGTGCCTCAAGAATCATGCCGATCTGCTGCTCCTATGGGCCGCCTCGTCCAGCTCCACCAGTGCCTCGAGAATCATGTCGATCTGCTCCTGCGAGCCGCCTCGAACTGCGGGCCCCATAGCCTCGGTATTCGGGCCGGTCTTGGCTCTCCGCTCTAATACCAAATGTGAGAGGTAAGTGTGGAGATAAAACGATAAATTGCATTCTAACAATAATCATAAGGTTACATTGATTAAATAAACATTCAAATAACCATTTGAGAGAAAAAGGGGGAAAGGAGAAATTGGGGGAAAAGAAGGTTAACGTGAATTCTCTTGCCGCCCAAATGCTGCCGTCCACTACCGTCCAGGTAAGGTAAAAGGTAAGTTACCTTTACCCAAGGTAAAATAAATTTTTAACGTTTTACTAATGGTAATTTTCCAACAGGTAGGCCTTCAAATGAAGACCATTTAATGGTATTGGCAACACATGAAAATCCATATCTTTCAAATAAAATGAGTTGACCTAATTTACGCCTGAAATATGGAATGGATCTTCCCATTTCCCTTCAAAATTGTGATGCTTGCCAGGCTTAGCCTTGTTTTTGTTCCATGTCAACACTAGATAATCTACCTCGAATGACTTTATGAAAGTTTTCTTGCGAAACCATTTTTGTGTCATCCGGGCATGTTCCATGAAGGCATTGTATTATTTCTCCCTCTCTTCCTCTAGCTGTAAAAGTTGAGCCAACCTTGTGCTCATCGGATCAAATTCATCGTCTCCACCATCCAAAAAGTGCCATGATTGTTTATGGATTTTTCATGGAGATGCAATCGACCCATAATGCTTGGTTCAGGAGCAAGTGCCAACTACACTTATTGTCGTCCAGGGTTCTCTTTAGAATTCTCAAAAAATTATTATTTGTGGACTCGACCAAGCTATTTCCTTGAAGATAGTAATTAGATGATATTTTTAAATAAATCCTATACTTACCCTCGAATTCATTGATCCTGGCGTCGATGAAGGGAGTTTCATTGTCCGTTATGATCGCGTCTGGTATATCAAAATGAGTGATCAATCCCTCAAGGAAAGAGATAATCATTGCTTAGTCTGCCTTCTTGGTCAAAATTGCTTTTGCCCATTGGGTGAAATAGTCGATTGTAGTCAGGATGTATTTGTGTCCGACAGAAGAATTGGGATCAATGACCTCAATAAATTCTAATCCCCATTGCTGAAGCGATGCTTCTACTTGAATCATATGAAGGGGTAATGATGCATTCATCCTTTTATCGACATATCTCTAGCACTTATCGCAACTCTGACTGACTTTGAAAGCATATGCAAAGAGAGTGGGCCAGAAATAACCTGCTTTAATGATCTTCAATGTCATTGACCTCCATGCATAATGGCTTCCTGATAAACTAGAGTGAAACTCCTCCAGGATTCTTTGTTTCTCTTATTCTCAGACGCACCTGAGGAGTAATCCAATGTGTCTATGGAACAACCCATTTGGCAACATCAAGTATCTAAGGGCCTAAAGTCTGAATCTCCTTCTCTGTGAAGCATTGAGGTGTGGAGGACACCTTACTGAATGGAAAAATTTGACAAGGTCCTCTGTCCAATCACGATCACCTGTAGAGTGATTATAGATATTACTTCCACTTATTGAATCTTCAAGTTGGCAAACCATGGATTTGGAGGCGGTGCTTTTTGCAAGCTTGTGACATAATGCTCCACCTCGTACTAGCTTGGTTGGTCGAATTTCAACATCATACTCCTAGATTTTAGAGACCCAACCAACTCTCTTGTATCCAAGATCTCCCTAAATGATGAAACTTCGGACATATAGGTGAACAACATAAACTATTGTTTTTATTATAGAAACAAAATATCGAAACTTCTTCAAATATATCATCACCGCATACACTTGCTTTTCAATGAAATTATATTTTTATTCATGCGATTAGATGACTTGGCTTAAGAAAGCAATTGGCCGCTCATCTCCATCATATCCCTTCTGTGTAAGCACCATTACGTAACTCTCCTGTTCACCAATGACATACATGATATTTTTTTTTGAATAATCAGGGTTTACCAGGACCGGGGCTTGATCAATTCTTTATTTGATTTCCTTGAACGCTTGCTTACTCTTCTCAGTTTATTTGAACTCAAAATTATTCTTTAAAAGTTTGGTCATCGGTTTTACTACTTGGGCAAAATCTGCAATAAACTTTCGAACAAAGTTGATCTGCCTGAAGAAAGATTGCAAATCCTTCTTACTGGCTGGCAACGGAAGCTTCAGAAGGGCTTTATCTCTAGCTAGATCAATAGCCAAACTTTTCTCTGAAATAACGTGGCCCAGGAGCTTTCCTTATTTTACCACAAAGATAGACTTCTTCGGGTTGATGGATATTTTTAACTCCCAACACTTCTTGAACACTTACCTTAAATGTAAACTATGCTCATCATTGTTATGAGAGAAGACAGTAATGTCATCCAAATAAGTCACTATAAGCTGAGAAACAATGGTGAAATTGTTCTATTGATCAACAATGCATTACATAGTTTTATAGTTCTTGAAAGAACTAAAAATAGACACGGTGGTTGAGAGAAATCCTCTCAAACTTATTACAACAAACTAACTTAAAGATAGCTCTTATCCTAACAACATTCTAATCTTGGACTATGGTCAAACATTGACCAACCAAGATAAAACCTCAATGTATGCTAATCAAATTAACTAGAAAAATGTAAATCAAAACATTAAACTAAAACAAAATACTAGGACTAAGGAGGCAATGTTGAAAATATTCCAACATTCTCCCCCTTGATGCTAAAGAAACTCATGCAAGAGTTCTTTAAGCATCACAGAGTTGGAAGAAAATATTTCTCTTACGTTTCCTCCAATATTGAATCAAAAAATCAGAATTTGCAAAATACTTATGGTGGCACTCCTTCCACTCTTCATGTGAAATTTCCTTCAAATGCTTGAGTGCCTTCTTTTGTTGATTAGCTCCCCTTCAACAAAAGTATCTCCTCTTGTGGTTTTCATAAACCACTCTTTTACATCTTTATCATTATGGTCTTTAAACCATGCTCTCACATTTTGATCTTCTTTTACATCTTCAACACTAAACAATACTCCACATGAGTATTTACAATTAATCATCTCACATAGATGATTATACCATACAACTCTTTCACATATTTCAACATAAACTATCACAAAAAATATGGCCATATAATGACCAACTACATATACAACATAAAGTTGCTCCTCACACAAATATTCTCTCACAACAATGACTTTACAAGAATTCTTATCCCAAGGACTTTTGAACACATCATTTTGATCCATGTGACCCAAGTTCTCCATCACTGTATTCTCTCTAAAAATACTCTTCATCAAAGTTGTCTCAATGAGACAATCACCTTTCTTTTCATTCCTACTCACAAAAAACAAATCATTAATCATAAAAATATTACCTTTAGTATGAGTAGATTTGGTTCTTCCCATAAAGCTATTTTGTAGCAGTTCTCCTTCATTGTATGGTGCTTCAAGATCAACCATCAACTCTTCACTAATAGTTCTCCTCCTTTGTTCAATCCATGTTGGTGTGTTGAAACACCATTCATTCAAGCAATCATACATAGTTGCATTTTCAAGACAACTCTCTTTCTGCAATGTAGTCACTCCAAGTGAGTGATCTTCATCCATGAGTGATGTTTTCTTTGCCATTACAACAAGAAAATCAACAATCTCATTTTCATTTTCTGTTTCTATCCCATTTTCTTTCTCACTTTCCATCTCCCAAATGAGGGAGTCTTGTGGGGTATTTTCTTCACCCAACACATCCTTCACCCTTGATGAGTGATATTCTAACAAGAAGCTTATAGCTTCCATTTCCTCTTCATAAAACTTTTCTTGTGGATCATCATCCCACATTACTTTATTTTCTCTTTCAAGAGAGCACACATCCATTCCAAGTGAATGATATTCAACAAAAGTAAGCCAATAGTCTTCCATGAACATTGCTTTTCCATCATCATATTCTTTATTCTCCTCCATGATAATTGTAGATGCATTCTCCATGAAGCATTCTTCAACAAATAGCTGATTTGGTGTCTTCCCCATAAGACACTCTTCTTCATATGTCTCCTTCATGAGAAATTATTCATCATACATCTCACTTTGATGGTCTTCAAGCAAGGAACACTCCAATGCGAGTGTTTCTCTTCCTTCATATTCAAAGTCTTCTTCCACTTTTGAGTGGTCTTCACTACAAGGTCCTTGAGCAATTGTATCTCCATTGAGACATCCATCCTATTTGCTATCAATGTGAATGCTTTCCAAGCATGCCATTATTGCAAAAAATTTATTAGTACAATTTTTATTTTCATATTTTTCTCCTCCTAAAATAAATAATTGACTATTACAATTTTCCATGCCATTACAAGACATATCTGCAACTATGGGTGTCTCACAATAACTCTCTCCAAAGAGAGCTATACAAGGTTCCTTCGCATTCTCATCCTCTTCTCCATGAATGGATTCCTCATCTTCATATCTCTTCTCTTCAAGAATTTCATCATCACTCTTTTCTTCAAACATGTATTCCTCTTCAAGGAATAATTCACCATCATAAGAATGTATGTCTTCATACGAGTCTTGAAAAGACTTGATCTAATTCAGAAACTTCTTCAAGGAAGCAAGACTCCTCCTTGCTTAAAAAATCTTCATGATTGTCACACATGGCTTTATGGGTATCCTCATCAAACCCATAAGCATCCTTCAATACTTGCCATGCCATTGTAGCTGTTCTACAATTAGCTATGAGAGGGAAAACACTCTTTTCCATTCCTCTCCTCAAATCCATAAGAGCTAAGCAATTTGCATATTGCTGCTCCTTCTTCTATTTTCTCTCCTCACCTTGTAGCTTGCTCCAAGTGGGTTCCTCATAGCCTTCTTGAACTATATCCCATAAGTCTTGAGCCTTCAAGAAGGTCTTCATCATTATGCTCCAAATAGCATAATTATCTCCATTGAATTTGGGCACTTCCAATTATTTATACATGGTGGCCATTATGCAATCCACCACTCATAAATATTCCACATAGCTCTTAGCCACTCCTTTCCTGTAGATTTCTAATATACTTATCTAAAAATCCACTAAATTTCAGAAGCAAATTCACACAAATGAGAAATATGTGATCAATTTACTTTTGCCCTTTCTAGATCTTAGAGTGTTTTTGAGACAACCTCAATGTTATTCACATAAATCAATCCATACAACTCCAAAATTTCTGAAAATTAAACTCTGTATTCCTAAGACAATAATATGAAAACCCTCTAAATTTTTGAAGAAAATTTGCAAAGGTGAAAAAGATGTGATCATTTACTTTTTCCCTTTTTATCACAATTCTGGATCTAGGATTTTTGAAGAAAAAATCAATATTCACACAAATTGATCAATATAGATCCAAATTATCTAAAATTTTGTGTGAATTATGATTTTATAGAAATAATATTTCTCCCAAAATTTGAGAAGCAAATACCCTATATTCCACTTTATACAACCATTTTATTAAAAAATTCAAAATGCTAATAAAATCAGAAAATTAGCTCCAAATCACCTGAAATTTTGACTGCATCCTCTTGATAAAATTACCTAACAACCCTACAAATTTCATAATCAAATACCTCAGGATTCATGAGATATTAATGATTTACTCGAGCTCTTCCTTGCAAATCTGCTGAGTGCTGTCCACTTGAGTTTCTCTGACAAAGTGTGTGCTTCAGATCTCTTCACACCACTCTCCACAGGTTTTGATCTGTTTGAGCAAACCTGCTCTGATAAAAAATGAGAAACAATGGTGAATTTTTTCTATTTATAAACAATGCATTACATAGTTTTATAGTTCTTGAAAGAACTAAAAATAGACATGGTGGTTGAGAGAAATCCTCTCAAACTTATTACAAAAAACTAACTTAAAGATAGCTCTTATCCTAACAACATTCTAATCTTGGACTATGGTCAAACATTGACCAACCAAGCCAAAACCTCAATGTATGCTAATCAAATTAACTAGAAATATGTAAATCAAAACATTAAACTAAAACTAAATACTAGGACTAAGGAGGCAATGTTGAAAATATTCCAACAATAACACGATTCGACAATTCATCGAAATCTACGTCCATCGCTCTCTGTAAAGTTGCACTAGCATTTGAGAGACCAAATGACATCCACTAATAAGCAAAAGTTCCCCATTTCGTGGTGAACACCATTTTATATTAGTCTTCATCCTTGACCCATATTTGGTTATAGTTAGAGAATCCATCCAACAAAGAAAATATCTGAGCACTGAAAACTACATGAATAATTTTATCAATTTGAGGTAAAAGATAATGATCCTTCAGAGACGCCTGATTCAAATTTAAAAAATCCACACATAGGAGAATATATCCATTCTTCTTCCGCACAGGGACCAGATTTTCTACCTAGGTTGAATTCTTAATCGGGTAAATGATCTTGGTTTCCATCATCTTTAGTAGTCCCAATTTCATCAAGGTTTCAATATTGGGATTGACTAGCCTCTGCTTTTGCCTTAAGGGTTTCACCCCTTCCTACAATTCAATGGCATGATGGATCACATATTTGTTATAAACTTTCAAATTTTGGTAGCTCCAAGTGACTATGTCTGGGTACTGTTGTCCAAAATGACCACATGCAGGAAAAGAAGGAAGAATCTCGCAAGTACTAAGCTAAAGAAAAAGGTCGTGGTGGCACTGCTTTTTGATGACCATGGAATAGTCTAAGGCCTAGAGTCGCGATGGTGTGACATTTTGATGGTTGTGGAGCAGTCTAAGGCCTAGAGTCACGATGGTGCGATATTTTGATGGTCGTGGAGTAGTCTAAGGCCTAGAGTCATGATGGCATGACATTTTGATGGCCGTGGAGTAGTCTAAGGCCTAGAGTCACGATGGCGCGACATTTTGATGGTCATGGAGCAGTCTAAGGCCTAGAGTCATGATGACGTGATATTTTGATGGTTGTGGAGCAGTCTAAGTCCTAGGGTCATGATGGCATGACATTTTGATGGTCGTGGAGCAGTCTAAGGCCTAGGGTTGCAATGGTGCAACATTTTGATGGTTGTGGAGCAGTCTAAGACCTAGAGTCACGATGGCACGATATTTTTATGGTCGTGGAGCATTCTAAGGCCTAGAGTCACGATGGCATGAAATTTTGATGGTCGTGGAGTAGTCTAAGGCCTAGAGTCATGATGGCATGATATTTTGATGGCCGTGGAGTAGTCTAAGGCCTAGAGTCGTGATGGCACAACATTTTGATGGCCGTGGAGCAGTCTAAGGCCTAGAATCATGATGGCATGATATTTTGATGGCCATGGAGCAGTCTAAGGCCTAGAGTCATGATGGCACGACATAGGCCTAGAGTCACGATGGCGCGACATTTTGATAGCCACAGATACCACGAAGTTTGAAGGATAAGATAAAGATCCATATAACAAGAATATATTAACCTATTTCAATTAGAGGCTCCATCATTCTTTGATTTTATTTGTAACAAAATTTAGTTTTCTGTTACATAAAACTCTTATATATAGAATGAGCGACTAAAATAAATGGTCGGCTCTTAGGCGTTTACAAGGCTATGTACTCAAACTTCTGAAAGTTAATAAAGATCAAAGTTCTGGTTCTTTACTCATTGGTGTATGAACAATCAAGTATGTATGTGTTGATCATTGCTGCTTAAATCTAGTTTGAATGTGATATGCATTGAATCTTAATTTGAATATTCGCATTATCATTCTGTTATAGATCTACAATATAACTTTATTTATGAGATGTTTCTTAAGATACACCAAGGGGTTTTGTCTCTATGTTTGATCTTGTTTGTTCTTTCTGCAAAAAGGCTATAGTAGTTATTGCTATTGCTTAATATGTGCCATCTCAATTCTCTAGCATTAGCTATATTTTCCGCTCTTTCTATATCTTCTATTTTCCCTCCCTTTTATCAAAAGAAACAAAGGAACCAGCCTCATCTGGAGATTGAACCAGATAGAGTCCGATCTAACCCGATATTTCAATGTTGGCAAGGTCTTCGGCGTAAATGTAACCAAAGGTAGATTTTGCTCCAACAGGTACTCATGGCACAGTTTCTTGACTCGCTCAAGCTCTTCCTGAGTGCAATCGATACCAAATTTGATTAACTTCTCAGGTACCAACTGTAGTTCAATGTACTCCTCATCCACTTTGATCTTATGCTTTTCTACTCAGGCGCTTTGATCAAAGAGACTCTCAAGCATAATCAATCCTTTTGGGATATGATTATTCCTTAGTTGGATCAATCCCTCAACTTCTTTCTCATCAAGTTTTCTTTCTTCCATAGTACTAGCTTCTCTTATTAGAAAATTTACAATATGCTCATCACTCTCGAACACTTGCCAATAGATATTTTTTATTTTTGTCAGGGACTGAAGGTCTGTAAACTAACCTCACAGTCTTGGGCTTTTTCACCACATGCTCAATTGGAGAGAAATTAGTGCCAAGAGATGCTAAAATATCTGCATGTTTATTTTGTTCTCATGAAATTTCTTGAATGTTCAATTCTATGAAGGACTCAAAAAAATCCCATAAATTTTTGCGATACGCCTTTAGGTAGTGCTTCTTGGAAACACACTTACTGGTTACCTCATTGACGATTAGCTCAGAGTCATCAAAAATCTACAGTTGTTTGATCCTGAGCTTCTCGGCTTTCTTCAGACCTAAGCATAGTACTTCATACTCGGTAGCATTGTTTGTATAGCTCCAGGTCAACCAGTAAGAGTATGTATTTTGTATGCCATAATGAGAAATGAGAACAATTCCATCTTGTGCGTCGTTCTTACACCTTGCGCCATCGAAGTAAAACTTCCATAATTGATTTGGAGTAAGATTTTGATCATCAGGCACCTTTGCTTCAGATTATTTAGGATTAGTAATGGTGTACCAACCAATTTTAGTCTCCATCATGACATTAAAATTGAGCATTGAAAACTCATCTTTTGTGCGAAGCTCATCCATAACTTTTTCCATCAAATCTAATTCCTCCAATTCTTCGGTCATCAAGTTGATATAATTCATGGGTTTATCTTCTTATTCAATATTATCTATGTGATAAGTAGCAGGCTTCTAATTATAGATACAAATCTCCTTCCTTTGATAGGAATCTCCAGATGAGAATAGTACAGAGAAAGATAGCCTCCCAACTTGGCAGTGAACTCCCGTGAGAGGCACATGTTAAAATATGGTTCTAAATCAACCATGACCACCTCTTGGATCACAATAATATGAGGTATTTTGTGCAACATAATGGGGATGTCTTTGATGACCCCAAATATCCTTATAGGGGTTCCATATAATTGCAAAATGTCAGGGTTGCTTCTTGTACATTCCATACCCATAATGTCACAAACTCCCTTTGGCATGACAATTGTCGTAGTGCCAGAATCGATCATGCAACTGTGCACAATCCAACCTTCCATCCTGAGAGACAAGTAGAAAGGGGGTGGTCTATTCTTTCCAATGGTAGAATTCATCAATGTTTGAGCTAACACCGTTTGAGTCGGATTCTTCCCATTATCTTTCACAAATTTCAATGATTCTTGTAACAAGTCCACTTGTCTAGGAAATTGCAATACATCATAGAGACTCACTTTGGCTGGAATCCTCTTTATCTCTTCAATGATGTTGTACGTAGATGCACAAGACTCTTTTGCTTCATTGGTAGCCTCATATTTGCTCCGATACCGCTGGGTAGCCTCTACTCTCTGACGTTTGGTCAAATATGGGTATTTGAGTTTTTCTTTAGATTTTTCCTCTGTTTCAACTTTTTATTGTGAAGTTGAAGCCTTTTCTTGCAATCTTTCTTTTGCTCGTAGGGGCAAAAGATCTTTTAACAGGACAATCATGTATGGATTGGGTGCTGGGATAGACACTTTCGCTTATTTTTTCTCATTTTTTACCTTCAGATCAGCAGGTACCTTCAAGAGCTCCATTTCATTTGGGTCCATGGTGACGGGTTTTATTTTAGCTCTTATGAGAACTAAAACTTGTTCCTCAAAGGGGACCATTAAATTATGATCGACTTTTGTAATCATATGAACCATGCACGTTTCCTCGCCATGCGGATCATTGCAGGTAGAGCACCAACATGCTTTGTCTGATGATCCAGATTCTTAATTTTCCAATACAATTGGATTTATTTTAGGTGCCTTGCTGGTTGAAGCTGCTTGCTCCCTGGTGATCAACAAAGGTTGAAATCTCCTAGGCTAGAAATATATTTCAACTAGTTTCTTCTTAATCACCGTGATCTCATTTCTCATCGCTCTTATGGTTGAGTTCATTGATTGCATCTCCTTAAGTAACTTATCTTGGGGATCAATATTTTAAGGTGCTGGAGGAGATGGTAATGGAAGAGGTACATGTGGAGATGGCAGTGCTGGGAATAGAACCAGAGTGGGTAACTATGGAATGGTTGGAGTAGGATTTTGTGGGAAAGAAATTATCTTTGAGGTTTGAGATGATCTCAAAATCTATGAAGAGATTGGATACATGAGGGACATGGGCAAGGGCTAAGAAGATGTATTGGCATACAAATACTGTGAAAGATTGAGAAAAATAGGCATCCAAATTTTTGGCGAAAGCTTATCGATATCAATCAAGTCAGACTCAACCTTTTGTGCAACATAATATAAATTAGGAAATGTGTTAGCACTAGATTTTCGTATGGCCATATTGATGTCAGAGTTGAAATCTTGGAGGTAGTAAAATACAGCTTGCTAAGGAGTCGGTCCGAGACCATCAGGGACTCTGCCAAGTTTGGGCGAACCTAAAATTGAAGTCCATGATTTACTCATGTAGATGCCTCTGAATAGCGATAAATTGATGCAATAGAGAGAACATATCCACTTGTTCATTGAAACCTTTGATCAACAATTCAACCAACTAGTCCCAGGTGGTAATAGTGGTAGGCTGTAACGATCGGTACCAGTAAAGCAACTTACCTCTGAGAGAGAGCATGAGCAATCTTACCATGACATCCTCGTTCATGATACCATGAATGGTAACTAGAGAAACTACATCTTGGACATGCTCGTAAGTCGTCTTGATCATACTGTCGTAAGTAGGGAAAGCATTCAATGCTACTTGCGAAACTGGGTTTTGAGCTTGCATATTTAAAGCTTTAGAGTGATTCCAGGTTGGGAACTATCTTGGTGGTTGGGGTGGCAAATTTTGAGCCATTTGGACTGGAGTATTTTCTTGGGGAGGAGGAAAGCTAGTGGATGTGCTAGCTGGACTTGAAGGAATAGAAAACACACTAGCTACCTGTGAAGAAATTGCGATTGATGGAATAGTCAGGTGTTCTACTAAAACTTGGGTGTCAAGCTCATAAAAATCAATGGGGTCTTCAGAATATTTGGCCTTTGATATCCTGATCATGAAGAAAATATTTTGCTCACTTCACATTTGGAAGCTTCTGGCTAAAACTAAGTCGCAAAATGTTCTAGTTAGACAGTAAAAAGATGAACATCAATCCTTAGTATTGCTCAAAGTGGAACTTTTTTAGAGTCCCATCGGGTGTGCCAAAACTTGTTGGTCACGAATCTGCCTAATCATAAAATATATACGCCCTAGACCCGACCAACATTGAAATGCTGAAGGAGAGATGTCCTTTGGGTTAATCTCCAGAGAGGGCTGGTTCCCTTACTAATCTAATTCGGTTTAAAGCTTAGGGTAACAGGAAAGAGATGATAAATGATAAAAAGGAATGGAAAATATGGGTATAGGCTAGAGACGAAAGGTATGTATAAACTAGCAGCTAAAATTCAAATCAATTTTTAATAAGCATGCAATGGAAAGGAAAGCATAAGAACCATTCATAGATTGTAGGGATAATTTCCAATGAACATTTCAGCATTCATATCTACCAGGAATTAAATTTAGAAATGCAGAATTTAAATTTACCTAACAAAGATTATGAACTTAATAGAAATAAAAAGGCAGAAAATAATTTCATACAACACTACTCCAGGAACCGGAGCCAAATATACTTCTATTGATGCAGAGAACTCAAAGTATTTTTTGGTAGTGTCTATCCTTCTCCATTACATCAAAATGCTTAGTATTTATAGAGGATTTCGTCTCTAAAATTAAATGGAAATAAAAACAAAATTCTAGCTAGTTAAAGACAACAAGAGCAATTCTCTCCTCGGAAACAACAATGCTCAAATTAGAATATTCTTTAGGAAGCAGTGATCCCTCTTTCATGGAGAGCGCTTAGGAAATTGACAGATATGGACGATAGGAAAATCATTCTAGACATTGATGCATTGAAACTCAACAATATTGCACGATAATCAAGATCTTGGATATTAAATTTTGGACACCATTCTATAACTTTACACCTTAGAATCTTACCCTCGCTAGTGGAGACCCAATGCAAATTAACTTTATTTTGAAAAGGAACAAAATCAGTGGAAGGCGCCTCAAAAATAAATAGGATCGCACCAGAATCAGGGACGTAACATTTAATCTTGGCATCTCTTCGACAAAAATTATGGAAATATTAATTCCATTGCTTCAAGAATTAAATTCCACTAGTCTTTGATATTTCTCAAAAAATATCAGCAACAGTGGCATATTCGAAAGAAAACTTTGCTGAAGGGAGGGGGTAAGAATTGATTTTGCTCAGGCAATTTGGTGTTTTCTCCCGTCAATATGCTTTCGCTCTTTTCCTAAATAATTTCACCCAAAAAATAGAGAACTTCTCCAAAAAATGGAAGGGAAATGACTTCTGTGAGAAACTGGACGAAAATGATTGATTTCACCCTCAAGAGGGGCGAAAATCATTTTCGCCCCCTACCAAGGGTGACTTTGAATTTGACTAGCATATAAAGATGTTTTTAAGGGACTTTTGCTCCAAATTGGGTGAAATCAATATTTTTGCTCAAAATGGGGCAAAATTACATTAGCAGGCACCTTATTTAAATTTACTTTGACTTTGACTGGAGCAACCTTTACCCAGATGACATCACTTCATCATTTACGCCCTGAAAAACATCCTCAACTTGGATTTTACCCGAAAGAAGGGTGAAAGTGATTTTCGCCCCTCTTGAGGGGCGAATTTGACTTTAACTTGCTTGATTTTCGCTCCATAACGTCTTTATTTAGAAATTCACCCTGAAGAAGGGCAAAAATGATTTTCACCCCCTCCTAGGGGCAACTTTGACTTTGACCAGTTCCCCATTCATCATTTTTGCCCCGAAATTAATTAAAATAGCAATTCATTCTCACAAAAGGGCGAAATCACTTTAAATGTGTAATTTTTGGGTGAAAGCATCTTTTCCACTTTATAAAATCTTGCCTTTGATTTGAACCGAGCACTTTCCACAGTTTCCACTCTCACTTGGGCATAATTTTCTTAACATGGTTTTCGCCCAAAAGAGGGGCGAAAATGATTTTCGCCCCTACCCTAGGGTGAAAACATCTTCCCCTTTATCTTCACTTGCACTTTTCCTTACTGAAGCCTTAGACCATTTTCATCGCTCCTTTGATCTTGAGACGTTCTTTGCCATATATTTTCTCCTTCATATTTTGTCCATGATTTGCATTAATTTTTATCGAAAAAAATTACTATGTATTTATAGGGATGAAATCAACCTTCTTTATTTGCAAAATCACTCAAAGGAGGGAAACACAAATGTTACATAAAATTAATAAAATAAAAACAATTGCATCACTCATCTTATATTGTTTGAGTTTTACAATCAAAATTTAGTGTGGCAAAACTGCCAACATGACAATATCTCTTCTTTAAATGCCCATATTATAAACCCTCATCTCACTCATTATTATAATATAATAATATAATCAACCCTAGGTTATTTGTGGCCCATGCAAACTCTTTGGAATGCCCACATATAATATAATATCATATCCCCATATACCTATTCCTAGGTACCATAGCATTCCACCCTCCTTACAAATGTTTTTTCATAAAAACATGATAAAAAACTAAATAATATGATCTCTAAACAATGCTGACAATTGGTACTAATCTTGATCATCCATCCATCCAAGTGAAATCTTGATTAGTGGTGGTATTTGATGATGCCGAGCTACCATTGTGCCACTTGAGTATCCATAACTACTTTATTGTCTCTATGCTTCTATTGGTCCACTTTGATATTTTGAATAATTGGTCATATTGTTCCCTGATGTTGTTGCACCCCTTTGAAATCCATAATCGCTATGTTTTTTTGCCAAAAAACTACTATTATTGATGCATTTATGACTCCTTGTAGATCCATAACAATATTGATGCCTTGAGCCATGCCTCCAAGATTGTTGTTGCTTAGGGTGGTGTGGGTGGTGATATGTTGTAACCTTAACCTGAAGTTATGTTTCCTTTGATTCTTCAACATTTCATTTTTCTATTTTAAAATATTCTTCATGCTCTTCTCTCTTGTGCCCTTCTTTTTGTGCTTTCTTGTTTGCTTCTAACAGAGCTTATTTAGACTTTGTTTTTTTTGAATTTAGTGAAAAACTATCTTCCTTAGACTTTGTTGTTGCTTTTTCCACGACTTGATTCTTTTGTTGGTTCCTTAACTTGTTCCCCTACAATAATTACTTCTTGCTTCTCCTTGGATCCTTGCTTCTTAAGTTGATAAATATCCTGTAGTGTTATTTGCTTTTTTTTTTTGTACCGTAAATTTATAAACTTATTTTACACATTTATGTTGATAATACCCAAATAATCCAACCAAGGATGACCTAGAATAATATCCACACCATCCATATTAATAGCATGAAAATTTTAATGTAAAACATATTATCCATGGTGATCTTCAAATATTCAAAAAATTGAACATTCTCACTCTCAATTTGTATGTCCTTAATTTTTATTGCTTGAGCTGCAACTTTTTAGCCAAGGCAATATGAAAAAAAAAAAATTTGCTATTAGGGTTAATGGAAACAATAACCTTTTCCTTTTGAATGCAACCATGAACTTGCCATCCCTTAGTCTGCACACTGACATATTTTGTCCCTTGTACCTCTAATTTTAAAGTTGCTAGCTCTCTTTTTAATTCTATTATTTTTTGAATCATGTTTATTTCTTCTTCATAGCCTTTGAGGGAATCCTTAAATATGGCTATCTTTTTATATGGGTCCTAGTGACTTAAGAATGTATGCTTTGTTTCTTCCCAAGTCAGTCCATAATTATGGGATGTAAGAAAACTATGAAACAAAGAGAGAGCTTCTCCTTCAAAATAAAATCTAAGCCTAATGTTCAAACAATAATCATTAGAATACAAGGATTTTAATTATTTCCACCATTCTGTAAAATCAATATCATCTTCTCCAAAAACATTTTGTAGCTCCATAAATTCATGCCCAACAAAAATACAATGTAAACAGGGTCTTATGAACTATGGTTTCATAAAAATATGTATCTCCCTATTGATTTGAAGCCAAACTTCACATAAACAATTACACCTATAAAAATAACAAATGATTTACTTACTCCAATTGAAAAATATCTTTAATTTTGTGACTACCCTTGTTTTGGATGGTGGTTGTATCTCCCTCAATTCTGCTTGGATTCCTTAATATGACCACTTATTTTAAAGCTCTCCAAATTTCAAACAAAATGGCACAAGAGTATTTTGAATCAGACAACCCAACTGACAGATATCTCAAACTTTGTTTTTTGGTAAAAAACACAATTTGAAATATCACCACAATCCTTGCTCCAGACTACTGGCTTCACAAGGTCGTATCTCCCTCAATACCGCTTAGATTCCTTCATATGAACACTCATTTAAAGCTCTTCAAATTCGAAACCAAATGCCACAAGGGTCTTTTGGATCAAATAACTTTACACAAAGATATGACCCTTGAAAAACTAGATGCTTTCTAATTGTTTTCCCCCTAATTTTGCAATTCACAAAAAAAATCCCTATTGCCAAAATTGTTGCTTTGATACCACTTGTTATGAAACTTTATTCTCAGTACAAAAATAATTCACCAATATGCAAAAATATCAAATTATTCATCTACAAATAATTATCCATAGTAATAATTCACATAATGAGATAGAGATAGATAATACCCTTAGGGTAGGGCAACATCAACAATACTCCTTAGGTAAGGAAAACTTCACAAGATCTTCCAAGATGAAAGCGCCACTTAGAGAGGGCGAAGTCTCGTAAGCCACTTTGTGGGCAAAGACAATTACAAGTAATACTTTATATGAATGATCATCATTACAATGACAATATCCCTTCTTAAAAAACCCTCCTCCCACTCATTATTATAATATAATATAATAATGTAATCAACTCATTATTATAATATAATATAATCAACCTTGTGTTATATGTGGCCCATGCCAATTATGCATAATGCCCATATACAATATAATATTATATTCACATATACCTATTCTTAGGTACCATAGCATGATGCTTCCCAAGGAGCAAAAGATAGAAGAAATGGAGAGGTATTTAGAAGACCGAATTAAAAACTTAGCACTACTCATGGCTACTCAAACAATAGAGAAGAAGAGATAGAGGGATCCAAATAAATATTGAATATAGTACAGAAAAAGCTTAAACTTATCTAAGCAGATATCAAGAAAATGCACATTATTTATGTTGGGTAGGTGAACAAGTAATTTAAGCACTGGAGCATGTATGTCAAAAAGGAGGAGGCCAAATCCCTAAAGCTTGAGGAACAACAAAAGGAAAAAGACATAAGTAGGAAAGGAGGAGGCCAAATCATTAAAGCATGAGGAACAACAAAAGGAAAAAGACATAAGTAAGAATAAAATATTATATTTCTCTAGATTCCTATACAAAATCTAAAAAAAATACTATATTTTAGTTCTGTTCATTCTATTTTATAAAATTTGTAATTATTAGTGGGGCCTCGTAAAGGCATAGGATTTTGTAATAACTTATTTAAGGGCCACCACTGTATTCAAAGTAGGGTGACTTAAAATAGTACTAGTGTTAGATTGATTATTTTGCATTCGTATGTAACTACCACCATAGTATTGAAAGATGGACACTCTAGTATTGGAAGGTGTATATGTTGTTGAAGTAGCATTGTAGTGTTAAGATATAGAAGTTGATACTTTTTAAATACAAGCAATAGAGGAGTCTATGACACTTTCTATTTTATGTTATTTTCTTATTTTATTTACCACTTTAAATCTAGAAAAAGGTAGAAAAATCTTGTGGAGTTTCATCAACAATGTCTTGGTGGAATATGTTATTTTAAGTTTCATTTTCTTTCATACACACATGCACATATATATATTTTGATACATAAGGGAGTTGGTTACATCTACACTATTTTTAGTAACTACCAAGTGCAGGGTTTAAATCATAGGGGTTGCTCCTAATAAGCCTATACCACCTCGTTATTGTTGATTCGACGTAAGAGGGGCCATCGATTGCTCAGGATTCACACCATTCTTACTAGTCTGGCACACACTTAGATGATTCAAATTAGACTACTACCTTTGCAATAGGCAATAGGTTTGAAACTAGGCCTCTTCTTGGTAAGTACCTTTCTAGATAGACAATTACCAATCCACCTCAAGTGGAGAAGGTAAGCCTGGCCCCGTTTAATGTGAGGTCCATGGTATGAACCTCTATGATGTGAAGGGGGATACAAAAATATCTCTTGTGGCTTCCATCTAGATAGTGGTATACCCAGATGGGATGACATTATCAACCATCTAAGAGTGGCTCTCGAGGTTTCTTTTTAACTTAAAATAGTCAGCCTTTGTAGTGTAAGTGGAGAAGGCGAGCTTTGTCCCGTTGAACAAAAGGTACACGGTTCGAACTTATATGATGCAAAGAGGGAAAAAAAAGAATATCTTGTAGCTTCCCTCTAGATAGTGGTATACTTGGATGGGACTACATTTCCAGCCACCCAAGTCAAGGTTTCTTTCTAACTTAACATTTTTTATATTTCATTATAGAGAAAATTCTGTGAAAGTCTTTGTAATTGAATTGTGAGTGGTGAGGCATAATTTTTATTTTTCATAGGATATCCTTACCTGTTGGCACCTTTTTTAATTTTGGTTGAAATAAAAATCTATGCCAATAATATTCATGCAAATTATTTTTGTATGATGATAATAACCTCCATAGAGATAGACTATAAATATTGTAGATACATTTTTTTTTTGCATGTTAGCTTTTGGTTACTTGTGGTAGATCCAAAATCCTTTGATTCATCATAGTTTGGTGCTATCTTGGGATTTTGTCTAATCTCCTTGATTTTAGAGAGCATGGAAAATTAAATAAGTTGTAGCCCATGTTTAGAGGAAATGAAAGAATTTTATTTCAAAATTTCATGACTACATCGACAAAAACATTTTGTGGGCCAATATATTTTTAGCTTGTTTTTGTTAGAATAAATATTGTTATGATACACACAATTGTCTCTCATGTTTGTTATTTTTTGTTAGGTGGTTAGAATTTGTGCTTATCAACACAAATTGATTAACAAATTATAAAACTCTATATTTGCACTATGAAATGCAAATTGTATGGGTTGTGTTTAATTCTTTTATGGTGTCAGAGTCATTGATGCAGATTCTGAATATATGTATTGTATTTTTCCTTCTGATAATGTCTCTCCTTGTATGCAATCGTTCATGTCTCATTTTTCAATTTTGTAGATATTTTTGTGCCATGCAATTTTTTTGATCCATTATTACTTTGTTTGTTGACAAATGAAGGCGTTACATGCTTGTAATGTGAGATGTTCTTATTAGAAGAGTCCATGAGATATATCTCTTGGATGCAAACTCCTATAGTGTCATATATATACCAAAAATATTCCTTTACGTGATGAAAATGAATAACAACATTTCAACCAATTATTTCACTTCTTCCACATTGGGATCATTTACGTGCAATTAACGTTATCCATGTTTTGGAAATGTTTCATCTTCTTCACATAAACTCTGTGTTCATCTTCTTCATAGAATCTGTATCTTCCCTTCATTTACCATAATAATAATAAAAAAATGTATCTTCCTTGATCAGCATGCAAAGATGTTGATGAAGTAATAGAAGAGAAGCCCATCTCAATTTGTCTAGTGAAATTCAATACCAATTTTTACTTTTTACAGAGAAGATATTGGCATAGGAGGATTCAAACTCTTGCTCTCTTCCAAGGATTTTTTGTTTGGTATTTGGTGTTCATTGTACAAAATTTGGCATCTTCATAGTTTTGGTGTCTTGTAGTTGGCGTTTGTTGTCCAGAATTTGACACCTTGAAACTTTGGTATCTGGTAGTTGGTGTTCATTGTTTAAATTTGACACCCTTAACATGGTGTTTGGTAATTGGTGTTCATTATTTGGAATTTAACCCCTTCACACTTTGGTGTTTGTCATTTGGTGTTGTAAGACCCATAGTGGCAGATAGTTGGCAGTAAGACCTTATAAAGGCAATATTTATTTGTGAGATAATGACTAAACCTTGTGTGGTATTGGATTTAGTCATTGGGAAGGTGGGGGAGAGTTTAGAGGAAATATTATTATAATTGACACAACTATTTTTGTCCTATTGGTTATTGTTGATTAGACTGTTGGGATATTTTCTTATCAACACAAAATGATTACCATATTGTAAAGCTCTATATATTTGCATTGTATAATGAAAACTATGTCTTGTGTTGGATTATTTTATTTGTGATTCACGTTTATTAGCCAAATCATGTCTATAGCCTATTTATTTGCATATATATTATTCAAAAATAAAATAAATACTATGGTCTGCCCATAATTATTTTATGTTATAATATCTTTCAATCAATATTCCTCCATGGTTTCTCTAAAATCTACACGGGCATAGTAGTTTGTGGTTCTTTGTGATCCAAAGCCCCTAGACACTATTGAATGTTTTAGGGTTGTGCTTGAAATGTTAGATTCCATGTGTCCCAAGTACTTGAGGTAAATATACATTATGAAAACTACAGGGGGTGTTAGAGTAAAGATTGTTACGATAGGCACAACTAATTCTATCCTAATTGTTATTGTTTGTTAGACTATTAGGATTTGTAGTTTGTTGTTCTTTGTGATCCAAATCTCCTAGAAACTATTAAATGTGTTTTTTAGTGTTGTGCTTGGCATATAAGATTCCATGTGTCTTAAGCGCTTGAGGTAAATACACATTGTGGCAACTATATGGGGGATGTTAGTGTAAATATTGTTACAATATGCACAACTATTTGTACTATTTTTTATTGTTGATAGATTGTTAGGATTTGTGGTTATCAACATAACTGATTACCATATTGTAAATTTCTATATTTTTGTACTGTACAATGCAAATTGTATGTTTGGTATTTGATTCTTTTATTTGCGATTCATGTTTATCAGACAAATCATGTTTGTAGCATGTTATTTTGCTGATATATTGTTTAAAAATGAAATAAATACTATGGCATCTTACATGGTATAGTATAATATCCCAATCACCATTTCTCCATTGTTTCCCTAAAATCTATGCGGGTGTAGTAGTTTGCAGTTCTTCATGATTCAAAGCCCCTAGACAACATTGAATGTGTTGTTAGTGTTGCTCTTAGAATTTTAGATTTTCTGTCCACCACACTATGGCAACTATAGGGGGGTATTAAGAATAAATATTGTTATGATATATCAACTATATCTATCCTATTTGTTATTGTTGGTTAGACTATTAGGATTTATGCTTATCAACATGAACTAATTACCATATTCCAAAGCTCTATATATTTGTGTTGTACAATGCAAATTGTATGTCTTGTGTTTGATTATTTTATTTGTGATCCACATTTATTGGCCGAATGATGTCTATAGCATGTTCTTTTGCTTATATATTGTTTGAAAATAAAAAAATACTATGGCTTGTGCATAATTATTACATGGTATAGTTTCATCTCCTAATCAATATTCCTCCATGGTTTTCCTAAAATCTATGTAGGTGTAGTAGTTTGTGGTTCTTCATAATACAAATATCTTAGACACTATTGAATGTGTTGTTAGTGTTGTGCTTAGCATGCTAGATTCCATGTATCTCAAGTGCTTGAGGTAAATACACAATAAGACAAATATTTACAAGGGCTCAAAAGCTTAGTGGTAGAGCACTTGAGCTCTTACTAAGAAGTCATCGATTCAAGTTCTAGTTGATTCATTAGTGGAGTGTCTTAGTAAAGGTTTGATAAGAGAGTGAAAGTTCAATTCAAAAGAAAAATTCTAATTTGATAATAGAAGCCCAAATGCAAGTGTAAAAGTCT
Source organism: Wollemia nobilis (assembly GCA_028583015.1). Taxonomy (NCBI): domain Eukaryota; kingdom Viridiplantae; phylum Streptophyta; class Pinopsida; order Araucariales; family Araucariaceae; genus Wollemia; species Wollemia nobilis. Next base: position 2,328,299 of record JAQPPZ010000569.1, on the reverse strand, counting down.
TGAGTTAAGAAAAAGCTAAATTGGTGATAAGTTTTTAAAATGTTTGACCTAAAGTAGATTGGAGGTTTGCTCTTTGAAGATAAGTCCTTTGGGCATTGTCGATTGGATGTTTGTTATTTGAAGATAAGACCTTATGACATAGTCAATTGGATATTTGCTATTTTAAATTAATATATTAGGAAAAAGCATGTCAAAGGTTGCTGTCTAAAAATTTAAGCAAAGCGAAAGAATATCATAGGTTTGATTGATCTAGGTCATCAAAGGGTTTGAGGTGGTTGAATTATTGAAGATCCAATTGCTTTAACACTTTGGACCAATCAAAATTGCTAATATTGAAGGTCTAATTTACCAAGCATTTCAAATGTTGAGGGTTATAACAAAGTGGAGGATTCCTATATAAAATTGAATAGTATTTGTACTTAATAGAGAGGGAGGTTGATTATTAGGCATTGAAGTTGTCCATTACCAATAACAACAATCATTGCAAGGAGTGTGGCAAATATAGACATTAATTTTACTTGATTATCAAATATTAAATAAAAACATTAGTGTCTAGAGTCTTAAGATACTTATCATTTGTGAGTATTATAACTTGGAATGCATTGTTGTCAAGATAAAGGTGAGATGAGTTGTTGTCGTTAATGATATTGAGGAAAGATAAAAAGGCTTGATTTTTCTAAAGTTATTTATTGTTTTAAATGAACCGAGTCTTGAAATCCATAATACCTATCAAGCTACAACACTTTGGACAAATATCAAGAACAAGTATAAACATATGAAGTTGGACATACTTTTTACTTGAACCTACTATTTTCCTTTATTGTAAGTTAGATCCATATTAGGGTGTTTATTACACCTGAAGGATCTAAAATATTAGTTAATGACCAATTAGAAAAGGATAAATGATAAAGATATGGTTTCCTTCATATTTCATGGTTTGCTTCCATTTTATGGATCTCTCGTTGAGTCTTGCATTTGATAGTAGAAACTCAATCAACGAATTTTGAGATTGCAAAAAAAATGGAGGTAGATGAAATAATTAGTGTGAAGAATTGCACAAAGTGAAATTATTTATAAATTAAAAGACAAATGCAAGCAAAATTCTAAGATATCTATCAATAATTTTAGGCAAGATAATGCATATGATAAGTTCAAAGTAATTTGTTTTTATTGCAAGAAGCTTGATCATTTCATAAAGAATTGCATAAAGCGTAAGAGTAACACCAATTAAAGCAAACAACAATAAAACAAGAGAAATATTTCTAAATTAGATGATCAAGATGCAACTAAGAAGAAGTTTACATTTGTAACAACTCAGGAATAATATTCTAAAGTCACCACTTGGTGTTTTAACTCATGCATATGTAGACACTACACATGTAGATATTGGCAAATTTTGTTGAAGATAAATGTAAGGATGAATATATTTTATTAGGTGGTGAGATAACTCTTATTATATTAAAATATGTGATGTCAGTGTCACATGAAATAATGTTGTCACTTATAGTTTAAAAAATGTATGATGTCATTGAAGTGAATGATTTTTTTTTAAAGCAATAAGTGGAATTACAAACAATCTACAACTTGCAATCAATTTACATTACAATAGATGTGAGTGAAAAATGTGTATAACAAGGTAATTGTACTTTTTGGTGAGAAGGATTTGTACAAGTGGGTTGATTTGAAAGCAACAAAATTATTTGCACTGACATTTGAGAGAAATAATATGGTACTTCAGGCTTGATAATTAATATGCAGGAGTGCCCATCATGAAAAATTTAGGCAATGTAATTTAAATTGATGATTGTTATTTGATGTTAAGTTATATTATTACAAGTTCAAAAAACAAAAAAAAACGTTCTCTTGACTTTGTGTGCACCTAGAAAAATTAAATTTTCTTACACGTAATAACCGGAATTATACATCAAAACACATTGTAAACTTATGTTTGAAAAAAGTTGTAATTTTTTAAATACTTCTTAGAACACTTATAAACTTTTCCCCCTCTAACACTCTCAAAGTAAATCTACAAAGCCTATTATTGATGTTGCATTTTTTCTTACCATTTTCTTTTGTTCTCCTTATACCATAAACTTTTCTTCTCCCATCAATTTTGACATAAATTACCTTCTTCCAAGTATTTTTATATTTTTCACTCTCTATGTTTGCATGTAAATCTATGAGAATCTATTTAGAAAATAATAAATGTTGCAAAAATATCTCAAATAGAAATCATTAGAGAAATATCTTATGCACAAGTGAACTACTTTTAAAGCTTCTTTGAATTCTTTTTTAGGTAATGATTTCTCCCTCTTCGAGGTATTTTCTTACTCTTTCTCCTATTGCTTCTTTGAATTCAAATAATATTAGTTTGTGTGTGAATGTTTATTTTTTAACATAACTTTAGTGGACCTAATCATATACTTATATATATTATTGGCTCCAAAAACATGCATGTGAAAAAATGATGGGTAGTTAGAAAAATTGACCTTTATGACTTAATAAATGTATTGCACGTTTATGTTGATGGGCATATCAAAATGTTATTTGTATTTTGCTATATCCCGATCCCTCCATTTTAAAGGCCCCTTTTGGAAATTATGAGCAAGGCCCCTACCATTTAAAAGAGGAGGGGGCTCCCTTCTTAAAACAGAGAGGGGCCACCTCTATTTATTCATTCGAAAGGTCATGCACTTCTTCCATCCATCCTTTTCTCCACTTCGTGCTTCCACCAAGATCGAGGATAATATACTTCGAGATTTTGAAGAGGTAACATTATAAAGGCCGGGGATCGGGGTGCTTGAGTCCAAAAAGAGGGTCGAGAAGGAGAAAATTCTTCTCAACCTCAATATGGTTGAAAAGGTTAGGGATGACGCCATCGATAAAAGGCCTATGATAGTCATTTATTTATGATAATTCTAACATGACATGTTTGGATACCTTAATTAATTGTCACTTCTTAATAAGTCTAATATAGTTCAACAATTACCACCTCTTTAGGAGTGTGACAATTTGTATGGCATGTGTCAAGCATGAAATCAAAGTCGACAATAATTAGGTAAGACATACGTCATAGGTGTCAAGGATGTAGTACATGTTGATTTGTTAGATCCACTAAACATCCATTTTCTTTTTGGATCCAAGTAGCTTTTATTGTTGGTTGATATTCTAGGAAGATGTGGGTGTACTTGAAGTACAATTTTGAGTGCTTTGCATGGTTTGTACCATTGAATACATTGATGGAGAAAAACTAGTAAAAACATCAACATCTTGAGATCAAATAATGGAGGTAATTTTACCTCAAATTAATTCTAATTTTTTTAATTAATTAGAATTAATTAATTGCACAAGCAGTAACACTCACAACAAAATGAAGTGGTAGAAAGGAGAAACAAGATGATAATGGAAATTATGAGGTGAATATTGTACAACCAAAATGTGTTGTATCATTACTATGTAAAGGTAGTAAATATAATGTTCTACATCCTCAACTAGAGTCCATATTAGCTATGAAGTAGTTTAATTAGGTAGAAAACAATCAATGTCATTTTGTGTTTTCAATTGTGTTGCTTTACACTAATTCTTGATAACAAAAGAATTAAATTTAGAAGCAAAAAACAAGAAGTATATGTTTGTTGACTATAGTTAGTCTAAAGCATACACGTTACTTGGCATTACAAAAAATGAGATTGTTAATAGAGATATTATTATAATAAATCATAAGACAACTTTTTTTCAAATTTATATAACTTCGTATTTTTGATAGTTCTAGAACATTTTTCGTGGTTTAAGCTAAACATGCCTTAAAAATAGAAACATCAATTTCTAAGGAGGATTATGAATATGACTATGTAGACACAAAAATCTAACCACTTGTGATCCAATCATAGCCTCCAATCATAGCTGTCCATTATATATATACATATATATACATATATATATATATATATATATGTATATATATATATATATATATATATATATATATGCATTTATTTAATATATACGTAAATATTAATATTTTATATTTATATATATTTAATAAATATATATGTATTTATATGAGTAAATCCTAGCCATACGCCACGTTTTAATCTCAACCATCCATCCATCTCAATCCATGTCATTTGCCCAAGCTTAATATCCACCCTTCCTCATGTTTTAATCTCGGTCTCCCATTTTGTGTCGTCCAAACCCTAACATGTTTAAGGGCATATTATAAAATATGAGTCATTTTGATGAACCAAACCCTTAATATTTTTTGATGATTGTAATAATGGATGGATTCAAGCATTTTTAATAATGTCAAAAGCATGCTAATTTAATTCATGTACCATCACAAGCATTATAGCCTATTCAAAGCCTTTGGCCCTTTTCACAATGGGGCCTTGATTTGATTGGCAAAATCTCACCTCCTTCCTTGGGACAACATACATTCATCATCACAACCACTGAATACTTCATAAAGTGGGTTGATGCAATTCCTCTAACCAGTATGACAGGACCTCGAATTGTGGAGTTTATACTTCACCATATCATATATCATTTTGGTATTCCCTCAAAAATCATCTCTAACAATGGTAAGTATTTCAAAAATAAGGATGTTCAAGCACTTTGTTAGAAATATAATATCCAACATAGTTTCTTGACTCCTTATTACCCACAAGCAAATGGACAAGCTGAAGCTACCAACAAGACCTTAATTGCTATTCTAAAAAAACTAGTCAAAGAAAATCATAGAGATTGACATACTCAAATCACCTTGGCATTATGGGCTTATCGAACAAGCATCCACACACCTATTGAGTAAATGCCATTTTAATTGGTCTATGGAGCCAAAGCAATTATGCCTCTTGAGCTTGATATCCCCTCATTACGAATTTTATTATAGGAATTCATAAACGACGATACTGCTAGACAAGCACATTTTGACCAACTCACGCTTATTGATGAAAGATGAGTCAATGCTTTAGAGCATTTACGAGTTTATCAAGACCACCTAAAGCGTGCTTACAATGCAAATGTTCATCTACGTGAATTCCAAGTAGGAGATCTTGTTCTTAAAGAGAACTAACAAAATAAAAATGCATTACCACATCTTCATGATAAATTCGTGGCTAATTGGTTAGGTCCATACATTGTCACTCAAAAAGTGGGTAAAAGAACTTATAGGCTTGCCAGTATAGAGGGAGTTGAATATTACGAACCATTTAACATCATCCACTTGAGAGCATTCTATTCTTAATATGATTTATATATATGTATATATACATGGATAATACACAAAAATAACATTGCATTTTACACAAGGAATTACACACATTTGATTTCAAAAATTGTATTTCATACATTGCACTCACAACCATCTTCATACATTTTAGGGGTCATTTATTCAGTTTAGATAATAATTGGTCCAATATAGTTTTGTTGCCTTAATCAGGAGCACCTTCAAATCATCATCCATTTCATCATACCATTCCATAAAGTTAAATTACCATTTGCAAACCACATTTCCATAATCCCTAGGTGTTTTTGATCACTCAACCACCCCTAGTGTTTCTAGAAACCACCAATACATGTTGAGTTTTATTTAGGACCAAGACACATCACTAAGAAAATCTTGAGTTTTAGGAATTGACTCTAACACTCTTGAACCAAACACAATCACACATCTTAAAAACATCTTGTGTCAAAGAGGGATAACACCATAATTGGGTTGAACCTCAAAGCAAAAAGGGTATTCCTTGCTTGTCCCATTATGCACATAGTCAAAAAATAAAAAACTATGGTTTTCACCACTATCACAATCATTTCCAAACAAAAGATAAAGTAGTAAGGATAGGGCACAATTCTCATCACACTTCGATTGAGAATATGATTTCCCAAAGCTCTAAATATTTTACACATCACACACCACAGATCCTTAAGTTGTAAAGATAGAACTATATTTCTAGTCAGACGGTTAGGTAGTTTGAATCCCCAAAGCTTAGAGATTATATTCTTGGACTATGGAGATAATATCCACTAGGACTATAGATATTTTATTGGTAGTGGAGTATGCTCATGCATGGCAACATGTCTCTCTTGAAGAGACCTTTGATTGCACATACGAACAAGCTGGATTCTTAGTCTTCTTCATAACAAGTTTCATCTCAATTTTCTCAATATGGGTTAATGAACTCACTTGCACACACATTTATTATTGATTACATCGAGTTATTACCATACTCATGATTCGGTAAATGAATTTATTGCACAAAAATTTGACCTTAGAATAAATTAGGTAGTATTTAATGAGTTTTTTTGATATCACTAGTATGTCTGAGTCTCTGCAAAACAATCAATCTTCCATATCAACATCCATATCATTACATGAGTCTTCCATTTCACATGCCACCATTTTGGTGCCCCTGATTAAACAACAATGCTATACATGGTCAAGTAAAATCTAAACTACGAATGATCATTAGAGCATTAATTCATTTACATTCATAAACATTATCATTGTATTATCATCCATCACAAATATACACATGCATTCATACAAAGGTATACACACAAAATCATAACACAAAATTAAAAGCCATGTATATATCTATATAAATATCATATGTATAATGAATGCTTGAACGCTATATACAATGGAACACCAAGGCTTATATAAAAAAGTGCATATCAGCACTAGCTAACACCTAATAGGACCCTTGTGATATCGAAGGAGCCCTAGAACTAGATCCACTATGACTAGACTCACTATGCCTAACAATATGAGATATGGATGAGGAAGGTGGATCTGGTAGCCCAATGTGGTACTGCATCAGTAGATCCTACAAATATTGGATGTATCCATCTTGGGCTTGAAGGTGTAGTAAATAATATCTCTGACAATGATCCCTCTGAAGTAGCTCTGCCTGGAGCCTCATGATCCTATCCTCACCTCCACCTGTAGTCATTCGTACATCTAGCTCCCCCCATAATTGAGCTATATTTGCATCTCACTTAGCCACTATTTGCTTGAGCCTTACCCAATACTCCTAACTCTAACTTGGAGGTATATATAGAACCTCCTCCATATAATCATCATCATCATCATATCCATTGCCTCTAATCTCTAGAGCCTGCTCTGATGCATCCCTCATTTGTCTCCCTCAACTTCTATATCAAAGGTATCTTCGATGTCTGGGAGCCTCCTCTACCTCATTTGCCTCCTCCACCTCGACCTCTACCTCATACTCATCCCCATTCCCCTCATCCACTATCAAAATTGGTACCCATGGTGGATGTGCAGTGAACCATGCATTGTACTCCATGAGAGTCCTTGCATCATCCTCATCAAGGAAATCCATCTCCTCATCACCCTCATAGGTCACCTGCCATGCCTTAGCACAAGGTGGACCCATCTCATCTTGATGGTGCCTGTACAACACTAGTGCCTCAGGAACCCCCTGCCCTAACCTAAACTACCACAAACCCTATGAGAACTGAACTAGCTCCACCTCACTCCTATGTTGCACAACCACCCATTTTTCTTGCTAAAATATATATAGTGGCTCCCCATCACCAGTTCAAATAACACCTCACCATGGCCTCTAATGCACCTGAGCAGGTGTCAAACCTACCCATATATCCTTGTACTCCTGGCTAGTATGGATAGGATGGCTCAGTTGCATCTCCTCAGTCACTCACTATCTTAAAGCGTATGGCTCCTCCCCATCCCATGCCTTAATAGGTGCACCCACATGTCAAGCCACCTTGAAGTGCTCCCAACCCCAACACTACAGTAGTAAAATACAATCCAGTCCCTTTCACTTTTTCGTCCTCACTTCATACAACTCTTGATATAGCTGCACCAATAGAGAAGGTACCCATGCATACACCTAAGGCTCGTTGATCATATTGTACACCAACCTAATCATGTACCAAGGGAACTGACAACCAGTGATGTTTGGAAACACTATGTTGGCCAATAGGAACATGACCAAGGTGGATAATACCTCCAAATTATTATCAACATACATCACCAAGTACCTTATCCCTCCACCCTTCACACTCACATCCCACCATCGATCTCCAAATATTTAGCTCATCTCATTTCCATTATCATGTCCAACCTCGATACGTAACCCCTCCACCAGTACTTTGAGGATGTGGTATACATCCTCAAATGTCATTATCGCCTCTTTAGTGGGGAGTTGAAAGGTCCCCCTATCTAAATCCCATATATCTACTAAGGCAAAAAGATACCCCTCATCTTCACTCACCACATCAATCTAGGCTACCCCAGCTAGCCCCATAGTCTCCAACCACTTCCACTACTCATCCCACAACACCTTTCTCATCCCTGGTATGAGAGACGAGAATCAATGTCGAGCCTCCAAGATCTTTAGCTATAGTGCAACACATACACAAGGCAAACACGTTAATGTCAAATGCATTGCATAAATTCAATTTTTTTTTGTACAAGTCTAAACAAGGAGTGCCAAGGGAACTTACCTTAGCAATATGCACCTTCGCTCCTACTTTTGCATATGCACCCTCCATAGCCATAGCTTCTTCACTCACTCACTTATTTAGATGTAGCTTCTAGAATTTGTGAACGCAAGAATGAATCTAATTTCACCTCTGTAGACTATTTATAGCTATTTTTGGTGCACTAAAATTCCCATGGGTGTTCAGAGGTGCATTGAAATTCTTACCAGTATTTACAGAGTGGCAAACGCTTGCTAGCATCTACACATCGATATGGATGCTAGCCGACACTTGGTGTAAGAATTTGTAGAAAGACCAAAGTAATCCAAAAATGTAGCTTACCTCCACAAAATAACTCCAAATTGCATCCATACATTCATTTCATCATCATATCATGTTTTATGAAAACAAAAATTGATTTGCATGCTTAATTTTTGTTTGCGATCAAAAATCACAAAAATAGTCTTACAAGCTTCAAAACACATCAAAATGGTCCAAATTTTCACAAAACGACCACATTCATTATTTCAACTATTCATTCCATCGTTTCATTCATTTTTGTGATAACATGGATTGATTTGGGCAATTAACTTTTATTTGCGACCCAAAAGTCGTAAAATTGTCCAAACATTTCTTCAAAAATGCTCCAAAACAATGTAAAATTTTATAAAATCAGGCAACTCATTCATAAATGCATTCTCCATCAACACATTCTCATTTCATTTTCATCAACCATTACATTTGCATTCAATAATTTCCAAGTTCACATACAATTTCAAGTGAACCTTGTATCTAGTGGTCTATTATATCTCCTTGGCGATTGCAATGATTGGTTATCCATGCAATTCGGTAAGATGATTAAATCACCATAAGGACACTTGACCATCTTCTTCATCCAATATATCCTTGTTCAAAAACAAAATTACTTTTGATCCCTCATATTTTGAGTGAGACTATGCCAAGACCAATTTGCTTAACAACTGTTATTGATGCCATTTTCCATGGGGTTCCCAACATGGATAACTTTCATTATTTATTTTTCAATTGCACCAGTCTCCTAGGATGCAGGATGGTTAAAGTGATTGAGTAATCATTTAGAAATTCCATGTGGGAATTAGCTACAATCATGAGTGACCTCAAGGACATAAAATTTTCTTTTTTTGCATCTGCATTTTTGCATTTCAATGACGTCAAAAGGTACTTTCTTCAACAACATGGAATCACCCCAAACTTGGGGTAACCACATTTTATTTTCATTTCCCATAGTGGGATACATATTACATGAGCATGGCATCTACAAATTGGCAAAAATCCCTTTAATCCATTGGGGAAAAAACTGTATCAATTTACATCATTCATTCATCCACATTTACAACATACACTTACACTTACACCATTCACCTGCATCATTCCATACAATTCTATCAATTGGCTTGAGATACTTATTTTTCACTCATTCACCAATTGATAGGGTAAGCTACATATACAAATTATTTTATCTTCAAAATCGTTTTTGTGCTCCAAGGAAGGAAAGTTGCTTCATCACGTCAAACCAGATGTCTCGCATTTTTGTACCGCATTGTGTTCCAAGCAACACAATACAAAAATGGGCATATGTAGACACCAAAGTCTAGCCACTTGTCATCCATCCGTAGCCTCCAATCATAGTCGTCCATTATTTATATATATGTATTTATTTAATATATGCATAAATATAAATATTATATATATATATTTAATAAATATATATGTATTTATATAAATAAATCATAGCCATCCACCATGTTTTAATCTTAGCAATCCATCCATCTCGATCCATGTAATTTTCCCAAGATTAATATCCACCCTTCCTCATGTTTTAATCTTGATCGCCCATTTTGTGTCATCAAAACCCTAACATGTTCAAGGGTAGATTGTAAAAGATGAGTCATTTTGATGAATCAAACCCTTGAGCCCCTTAGAAAATTTTGAGAACATTTATCCTAGCCATTTTGCTATCATATTCGCCCCTCATTGTGGCCATCGCATCCCTTGTTTCCATCATCACTAAATCCTCACAAATCAGATCTGGTTTGTGACACTTTTGTCTATTCCCGAACGCCACCCAAATTTTATCAAACTTTGCTAGGTATTCTTGGAATGCTGGTGGGTGTTCACAACCATCCTCGAACACCTCTGGGTGTTTCTCGCAATAAATTTTAAAATCCAAAAGCCTTCAAATGCTTTCGGGTGTCTGTGTGACCATAGAAACCAAACACAAGAGCATAGATCAGCATTGAAAAGGTAAGATATTGGTTGTATTTATTTATATTTTGTATTTTTGTTTACAGTTCACAATTATTGCATTTGGGGTTACATATTTTATTATTCAGAGGGTCTCACACAGTGGAGCCCTTGCATATGATTTTAACCCTTTTATGTTGTTTACTATTTGTAGGTGCAGGAATCACATCTTTGGAAGTTGTTACAACTAGGGTGGTCCCATAGGGATACACAAGCCCACCCACACACTTGTTTGGATCAAGGATGGACTAGAAGATACCAATATTAGCTTAAGGATATTCAATAATGCCAAAAAGGCACTTTATTAAACAACATGGAATCATACCAAACTTGGGGTAGCCAAACTTGATTTTGATTTCCCACAGTGGAATACATATTACATGATCATCTTACATGATCATGGCATCTAAAATTGGAAAAAAACCCTTTAATCTGTTAGGGAAAAAATGGTATCAATTTACAACATTCATTGATCCACATTTACATCATACACTTGCACTTACACTATTCAACTACATTTTTCACCCACAATTCTATCAATTGGCTCATGAGACTCATTTTTCACTCATTCACCAATTGAGGGGGTAAGCTACACACAAATTATTTTATCTTCAAAATCATATTTGTATTCCAAGGAAAGAAAGCTACTTCATCATTCCAAACCAAGTGTCTTGTATTTTTGCATCGCATTGTGTTTCACACAACACAATAAAAAAGGGGCATCTATAGAAACCAAAATCTAGCCACTTGTCATCCATTCGTATCCTCCAATCATAGCCGTCCATTATTTATATATATATGTATTTACTTAATATATATATAAATATAAATATTTTATATATTATATTTATATATATAATAAATTTATATGTATTTATATAAATAAATCCTATCCATCCGCCACATTTTAATCTTAGCCATCCATTCATCTTAATCCATGCCACTTTACCAAGCTTAATATCCACCCTTCTTCGTGTTTTAATCTCAGCCACCCATTTTGTGTCATCGAAACCCTAACATGTTTAAGGGCAGATTATAAAATATGACTCATTTTGATGAATCAAACCCTTAAGCCCCTTGGAAACCTAAATCACCTTAGAGAGTTTTAGGAGAACATTTTCCCTAGCCATTTTACTATCATCTTTGCACTTTATCACCGCCATCACATACCCTCGTTTCCTCCATCGCTAAACCCTCACGAACTAGATTAGGTTCTGTGACACTTCCCTCAACCCTCGAATGTCCCTAGAGTTCGTAGAATGCTTATAGGTATTTTTGGAATGCTTCTGGGCATTTAAAACCATCAGAAAACACCTCTGGATATTTTCCATAGTAGATTTGTAATCTCCCAGTCCTCGATCACCATTTGGTATTCGTGTGATTCTTGGTTACAGAAGTAGAAACAAAGACTAGCATTGACAAGGTAAGAAGTTATTGATATTAATTCATATTTCTTGTATTTTTGTTTATAGTTACTGTGCGACCCCGAGAAGTATGCACCCCTATTATACTTACAAAATTATATCAAATGGAAGACCATAAAGCAATATATAACACGAAAATGACAAACAAAGAAAGATATTTTATTAATTCTTGTAAATGTTGGTTACATAACGATCCCTCTGAGGGATACCCAGTTTTGATACAATGAAATGCAGGAAGAGTAATGGTGAAGATGTCCCATCGCAAGGGGGTGGTGCACTTTCGTTGACCTCTCGATGTCGTACACAAACTTGTATGAGGGCTTATAGATGCCTCCTACTTTTGCATGGAGGGATCTTATGTGCTGAATGCCTTGAATAGGTCCTGTAAACCTATAACCTGCATGCATAGAAATAACAAAAGATTATTAGTAGCACAAACAACCTCTCCTAATGAGGCTTTTATTAGCAGATTTGATAAACATGATATATGAGCAAGATAATATTAAAATACAATAAAACTGAATGATAAATGTGTGGATAATTAAGGAAATAACAATGTAAATGCATTTAAAAAATCAGATCTATGCTAAATATAATTAATAAATCAAAAGCAATAACAGATCTAAGCTAGGACTTGGAAAATAATATATGAAAACCCTACGTTATGCCTACAGGCCACTATACAGGATAGTAGCCACAAAATGAAACTCTTCTCCTTGCGAACCAAGGGTTGTAGCACTAAGTTCCTTTCTCAAATTGATGTTCAAGGGTCACCTCTTGTGTTTGATACATTGGTTTGTGGTAAATAATAGGTGGATCTAAATGCGGGTGTGTAATCGTAACTTAAACAGACAACACTTCATTGCTTCTCAAAGGGAGTGTGGATTCACTCTATGATCGGCCAAGGCTTCGTTGCACAAAATTTTGATATTCACGGATTATTTGCTTTGCTTGGGAGAGTCCATATGTAGACCTCATATATTTAGATATGGATCTGGATATTGGCTTCCTAGAGAATCCAAGATCCAAATTTACATGCAACTGACCATCCCGGGGAGAAAGCATCAGTCATAAATTTGCATTGAAGGGGCAGTCAAGAGGAGCTCTAGGAGTTCTATGCCAAAATATGCCTACAAGCAATGCAAGGTGCAGTCAAATTATGTGATCTAGGCCTATATTCATGGCCAAGTTATGTTTTGGTGCTAGCTACTATTCAGATCAATGGCTGGGTGTGGCTGCTCTCAGATTTAGTGGCCAGTGTTGGCGGTCGCTCTACTTGACAGCGATTGATCCTGAATGGGCTAGAACTTCCCTTTTTGAGTGGTTAAGACCACTACTAGCTCTTGGAAAGATCTAAGATCATTCATATAGTATTTGAATGTGTTCATATAAGTAGTCTCCTAAACATGATGCATTTTAGGTATCTACAGATACCCCTTTTTGGAATGCATTATGGGAAAACACAACACAGAGTAAAAATAGACCACCTAGAGCCACATTGTAGGGTGTGTGATGATTATTGATCTGATAAACATTGAATGCCCTAGTTATGAGAAAGGATGCACATTTTAGAATTATTGCTTTCAATAGGATGAAAGGCTTAAATTTGTGAAATCTTGCACACGTCCATCAAACGATCGGGTAGCTTTAGTACTACTATAGATACGAAAGGAGGAGAGCTACAAACTTAACTGTCATATTTGATTTTTTTCCCAAAAAAGGGTAAGCTTATGATAATTATTGGCAATGATTCATAAGACAAACACAATTTGAAATGATTGAGTGATCCTTTGTTGATTTTGATTATGATGATATTATGACTATCCCCTCAAACGACGAGTCGATGAGGGAAGGACAATGAATAAAGCAACGAGTCACTTGACCAAGATGAATTATTTTGATCCTTTTAGAGTTTTGCTTTGTTGTTATAGGGTAGATCCCATATCAGGTGTGATTTCAACCATTTTTAGTAATTCTACATCTCTATCCCATGGAGTGGTCTGACTACAATGGCCTTCTTAGGGAATCAAGGTGATAGCTATTCTATTCAAGCTTGTGTTGAATCACTATATTCAATGATTTGTTGAAAAAATATTATAGAAGAAATGAGATGAATCTTATTTCCTATGGGGCAGTCTAGCCACCATGGCCTTCTTTGGGATTGAAGTAAAGCATCTCAATTCATCCATAACTAGTTTACCCCAAGCGGCCTTATGGTAATTTACTCATCTTGCTAGATTGCATGGAGCGCAAGTTGCTGCAACCGCCAAGTGTATAGAGTAAATAACTGAATACGAGGCTCAATTAAGGTTTCGTTGTTATTTGATTTTTTTTTTAATTTGAATTTTATATTGTTTATGAATTTTGATTTATGTGATTTGTTTGGTATTTATGCAATTTATGATTGTTTTGGATCGATAGGTGTGTTTAATGGCCCATTTTGAGGCTCCTTATGGTGAGAAACTGAGTCCTTTTATTGTTTTTGGCTATCCACTGATATCAATAGTGACCAGATTGTGACTGCTATTAGTGTCATCGAACAAATAAAGTGGTCCACTGATGCCATCAACGGCTATGGAAAAACTAGAAAATATAAAATTTAGGGTTTTGACTTTTCATTATTTGCTAGCTGTATAGTTGCACTTTTGAGATCTGAGGTGAGAGAGATTTATTGCAATAAGGGATGCTTTCAAATTCAGACACCATGGTGGAGCAAGGCATGGCATCAAAAAGCAAAGGTGTTTATGACTCACGTGTATCTCTCAAACCCTAGCTTTTTATTTGTTTTATTGGGGTAAAATGAACCTCACTACATAATTGGTAAATGAACCAAATTAAAATCATTGGCAACAAAAAAAAATCGTAGATAGGTTTAGTTTAGGTTTAATTTTAGTGGATTTCACTTGGTTTTATGTTTTTCAATTTTTTTGTTATTTTTGGCTGAGGGGGGACATTGTTGGCATGCCACCCCATGGCCACTGACACTCATAGCAGCTCCTAAATGGCCAAAGAGGGGCCACTGTTGCCGTTAGTGACCAACTTGTTTTATAACGGTTAATTTTTTGATCGTTGGTGGCTGGTCGTTGTTGGTTTTAGAAGCCGCTGCATGGCTACTCCTGGCATGAGCGACTACACGACTTTAGGTAAATTTTTGATTTTTTTTGGATTTTAATTTATTTTTTTGAAATTTTGAAGTGTGAATTTTGTTTTTTTTGAATATTTAGGTGCATTTAGCCATTATGCTTGTAGCATTAGGCTATATTAGTTATAATGTTGCACTATTTTTGTTTTATTATTCCTTTTATCTTTTAAGTGCATTTAATTTAGGTATTTACTTTTCACTCTTAGCTTCTATCTACATGGGCTTAAGACCCTAGATTGCTTATGCAACTTCTGCCCCAGATGGATGCCATAGAATGAGCTTGGATTGATGCCCACGGGCTTTAGTATGTCACACGACTACCAACAATCATGTTAGATCAGACCTACCTCACTTCCCTAGCACATAGGTGGAACTCTAGGACCAACATGTTTCATCTCCCTACTAGTGAGATGATCATTACTCTGGAGGACGTCTACAAGATATTTGAGATCCCTTTTTATGGAGTCCCGATTGTGTCCTCTACTATTAATGCTAGAGACACAATATTTGTGAGGGTTTTTGGAGATCGTGCAACTGCAACATTTGGAAATTTTCATCATGGTGGGATCTCTATCAATTTGTGGTACCTGGAGAATATATTCTCTCGATGGCAGGTAGTTTTGATGCATGTTATATGTAACATGATTTTATTAGATTTCTCAGGAGTGAGGTTCCCATGGAACCTCCTAGCTATGGTCCAAGAATTGATGCATATCATGGAGCCCATCATTATAGCTTAGGGAAGTGCACTACTGGATCAGTGTTACGATGAGCTATACCAGATTCAGTAATGGGGATGAGACAACATACAAACTTCTCCTACATATCTAGATATGGGAGCACATCAGGGTGGACCACCTGGGAGGATTACCTTCCAAGATTACTACTATTATAGACGTGGCTTAGTGTTATGGAGATAGATGACCATGAGAGCAAAAGGAGCGCAAGAGTCAGTGCTACATAGGGGATTTGACACACTATACAGTGACTCTGACAGGCCTGTAGGCTAAGGATATCATCTGGAGGCCCTATCACGAGTGCCCTTCCTAGGAAGAGGTAAAAATATTTACCACTTAGACTAGGCACGATCGATGGATTATCAGTCATAAGGGCGGCATCAGAGAGTTCTTCAATTAATCTAGGGTGCTCTGCCAGTTCGGCATATAGTAGGATGCACCTCTTTAGATATTTTTTTACAGGTGGGACATTGTAGAGAGGGATATTCCACTACCCTGAGTTACAATAGTGATAAAGGATGATGACACTCCAATAGTGGATGCTGACATAGCATATATTGGGGTGACTGAGGTGTATACCTAATGGTGGGTTACGCGACTTTGGTAAGGGTGGTGGTAGCTTAGGTTAGGATCAGGATGTGGTGATTGCAAGGAAGGATCCAGAGGGGCATCGAGTCTGGCATCAGATAGAGGATTGGGAGAAGGCCACATAGTTGTAGGTGGTAGAGGAGCAGGTTGCTCCTGAAGAGGAGGAGGAGTTAGCTCCAGAGGAGTAGGAGTCTCCTCTCCAGACTTAGGTGCACCACATGTAGGTCAAGCTTTAGGCAGTTCAGATCTAGAGTTTACAGTGGGACTCTACTATTTATGGGCTTCTAATACAGATCAAGAGCTTTAAGGAGGAGATGACCACAATCTAGACATAGATTAACTCGAAACATATTAGGATAGATCATATTATTGCCAAGAGGGATGTTGCCTAGGGAAAGGTTGTGCCATTTAATCCTATTGTATAGAGGCTGATAGGATTGGATCTAGGTGTAGAGGATAGGTTCCAATGGGATATCTTGGATGAGTGTGATACTCATATTACGAGAGATGCTACACACATCACATCTCTTTAGATGTAGATTTGGATGCTAGGTACCACTCCTCGAGAGAGAACTACAGTAGGGGGGTCACAACAGAGCACGCAAAGCACCTCAAGATAGTCATCAGTACGATCCAACCATAGGACCAAGATATATATTGAGCAAACTATGGGGACTAGCTCCCGCAATTCTCATAGGGATAGAGCCAAGGGTGGAGGTGAGGTAGGGGATGCAGACCCAACTTGATAGCTTTATTGTTCAAGTTTTATTTTTGAATGTAAGGTCAGATGACCTACACAATTATAGCCTATGGGTGATTTTGTACCCTTATGTACTTATTTGACACACATATATATGATATCAATGTTTGAGACTCATTATGTGTATTTATATGTTTTTTGATTTTATGTTTATGTGATGCAGTATTATGATCTTATGCTATATGATGTGATGTATTGATTTACATGCTCTAGCTAGGTGATGGATGTATGATTTAGATGCTATGATCTATATGTATGGATGCATTATGGTGATGGTCTAATGTAAATGGACCTATATGATTTAACCACTTAAAACATCAGGTGTGAACGTGATATGAGTTCAACAATCTAATGGATGACACCACAGAATGTAACACAATTATACATGTAAATGATAACTCTTATCATAAGAATTAATAATTTAAGCATTCAAATGTGAGATGAGATGATGTGATATGTATGTACTTTCTTTATATGCTTTTGTAAATTGAAATATATACCCAAAATAGTCAGTGGTCATCTAAATATCATTGCTGACATTCATACGATATCTATCCTATTTCATGTACACCATTTAATGAACAAAACCTCCTAAATAAAGTTGATGATTTAATTAATGACATGATTTTGTTGCTATTAGAGGATTTTTGAGGTTTCCCATGAGACTCAAACACCCTAGTTACTTCATAAAAAGTTGTATACTCACCATACAAGACTTTCAAAAGATAAATTTCTTGTTATGAAGATCTAAATAATCATTATCCCTATGTGTGTAAATGAATATATTAGATAAAATATAAGCATACCCTAGTGCCATACGAGATTCATCCAGTCCATTGCTGCATTGGGGATTCTCAAATGTTCATCTTGATCCTAAGTTGGACTCAGTTGGATTAGACCACTAGGCGATACAAGACACCTACAGCTAGCTCTTTTTTCAAATTTCTTAGAGCTTACCCTAATGCCATACGGTATTCATGCAACCCATTGCTGTATTAGGGATCACTCAATGGCTTGTGGAGATCAATCATTCTAGGGATTCATGATCTTCAACCCCTTCTTTTATTCACATTTATTTGGGGTACTTGCTCATGCTTAGTGATGAAAATTACTATTTATTTTTAATTTTTGTTTTTCTTTGAGCAAGGTATTTTTGTAGTGATGATAATCACTATTTATTTTACTTTTGAATTTTCCTTTGTTTTAGGATTTTTGCTTGTTTTGATGAAAGCAAAGGATTTCTTTGGGTAGGGGGGAGCTTGTCATTTTTCCAATGATCAAAATCCTAGACCAAGCGCATTGCAAGGTGAGCAAGTAAAAACCTTTTGCTTAGGATGCGTAGTACCACTTCGTAGAATTCACCTTTCTTTTTTCCAACTAGGATTTTAGTGTTTTGATTAGTGATAAGATTCTAAAATATACCAGATGCTATCAAAACCAAACCTCATCTATTAAAATTAAAGATAGATTTCTACAAAGTTTGATAAAATCACTAGGTATGGTTGAGTGACCGAAAAACCCTAGTATATTCCTTATAGAAATAGGAAGGGTTGTGTTGAAAAACATAGTTACACTCTTGGTTATGGATGATGATGAATTTGGATATGCATGATTGAGATACAAACATCGTGTCATTTGTAAGATTATGAACACAACCTATCTAATGCTAATGCAATGGATGCATCGTGCCTAATGTAATGCAACTAATGGATGCAAATACTGAATGAAAATATTTTTGTATTTTTGATGCTTTTAATGGATTTTGAGTTTTGATTATTCTACATGTTTTTTATATTTTTTATTTTTAACTATTTGTATGCTTTTATGAATTTTGTTTTTGACCAAAGGGCTTACGGTGCCTTTGGGGCTTTTTGTGCAATGACCAACGAGCTTTAAGATGGCTTTGGAGCCTTTTGTGATTTGACCAAAGGGCTTTAAGATGCCTTTGGAGCCTTTTTGTGAGTTGACCAAAGGGCTTATGATGCCTTTGGAGCCTTTTGTGATTTTTTTTTGCACAAGTATAAACAAGGAGTACCAAGGGAACTTAGCTTAGCAACATGAACCTTCGCTCCTATCATTGCATCTACACCCTCCATCACCATAGCTTCTTACCTCACTCACTTCTTTATATGTAGCTTCTAGAATTTGTGAACGTAAGAATGAATCTAATTTCACCTCTGTAGACTATTTATAGCTATTTTTGGTACACTAAAATTCCCATGGGTGTTTAGAGGTGCATTGAAATTCTTACAAGCATTTGCAGAGTGGCAAACGCTTGCTGACATCTACACATTGATATGGATGCTAGCTGACACTTGGTGTAAGAATTTGTAGAAATACCAAAGTGATCCAAACATGTAGCTTACCTCCACAAAATCACTTAAAATTGCATCCATACATTCATTTCATCATCATCATATTTTGTGAAAATAAAAATTGATTTGCATGCTTAATTTTTGTTTGCGATCAAAAATCACAAAAATAGTCTTACAAGCTTCAAAATGCATAAAAATGGTCCAAATTTTCACAAAACGACCACATTCATCATTTCAACCATTAATTCCATTGTTTCATTCATTTTTATAATAACATGGATTTATTTGGGCAAGTAAATTTTGTTTGCGACCCACAAAGTCAAAAAATTGTCCAAACATTTCTCCAAAAATGCTCCAAAACAATGCAAAATTTTATAAAATAAGACAAATAATTCATCAATGCATTCTAAATAAACACATTCACATTCTATTTTCATCAACCATTACATTTGCATTCAATAATTTCCAAGTTCACATACAATTTCGAGTGAACCTTGTATCTAGTGGTCTATTATATCTCCTTGGTGATTGTAGCGATTGGTTGTCCATGCAATTCGGTAATATGATTAAATCACCATAAGGAAACTTGTCCATATTTATCATCCAATATCTCCTTGTTCAAAAACAAAATTACTTTTGATCCCTCATATTTTGAGTGAGACTATGCCAAGACCGATTTGCTTAACAACTGTCATTGATGCCCTTTTCCATGGGGTTCCCAACATTGATAACTTTCATCATTTCTTTTTCAATTGCACCAGTCTCCTAGGATGCAGGCTAGTTAAAGTGATTGAGTAATCATTTAGGAATTCCATGTTGTAATTAGCTACAATCATGAGTGGCCTCAAGGATAAATAATTTTATTTTTTTTGCATCTATATATTTGCATTTAAATGACGTCAAAAGGCACTTTATTCAAAAACATGGAATCACCCCAAACTTGGGGTAACCAAATTTTATTTTCATTTCCCATAGTGGGATACATATTACATGATCATGGCATCTACATTTGGAAAAAATCCCTTTAATCCATTGGGGAAAAACTGGTATCAATTTACATCATTCATTCATCCACATTTACAACATACACTTATACTTACACCATTCACCTGCATCATTCTGTACAATTCTATCAATTGACTTGAGAGACTTATTTTTTACTCACTCACCAATTGAGAGGGTAAGCTACACATACAAATTATTTTGTCTTCAAAATCGTCTTTGCACTCCAAGGAAGGAAAGTTGCTTCATCATGTCAAACCAGGTGTCTCGCATTTTTGCACCGCATTGTGTTCCAAGCAACACAATACAAAAAGAGGCATATGTAGACACCAAAATCTAGCCACTTGTCATCATTCCGTAGCTTCCAATCATAGTCGTCCATTATTTATATATGTATTTATTTAATATATGCATAAATATAAATATTTTATATTTATATTTATATATATTTAATAAATATATATGTATTTATATAAATAAATCGTAGCCATCCACCATGTTTTAATCTCAGCCATCCATCCATCTCGATCCATTTCATTTGCCCAAGCTCAATATCAACCCTTCCTCATATTTTAATCTCGATCGCCCATTTTGCATCGTCGAAACCCTAACATGTTCAAGGGTAGATTGTAAAAGATGAGTCATTTTGATGAATCAAACCCTTGAGACCCTTAGAAAATTTTGAGAACATTTAACCTATCCATTTTTCTATCATCTTCACCCCTCATCGTGGTCATCGCATCCCTTGTTTCCACCATCGCTAAATCCTCACAAATCAGATATGATTCTGTGACACTTTTGCCTATTCTCGAACACCACCTAGATTTCATTGAACTTTGCTAGGCATTCTTGGAATTCTGGTGGGTGTTCACAACCATCCCCAAACACCTCTGAGTGTTTCTCATAATAAATTTTGAAATCCACAAGTCTTCGAATGCTTTTGGGTGTTTGTGTGACCATCGACACCAAAAACAGGAGCATAGATAAACATTGACAAGGTAAGATATTGGTTGTATTTATTTATATTTTGTATTTCTGTTTAGAGTTCACCATTACTGCATTTGGAGTTACATATTTTATTATTCAGAGGGTCTCACATAGTGGAGCCCTTGCATATGCTTTTAACCCTTTTATGTTGTTTATTGTTTGTAGGTGCAAGAATCACATATTTGGAAGTTGTTACAGTTAGGGTGGTCCCGTAGGGATACAAAAGACCACACAAACTCTTATTTGAATCAAGGATGGACTAGAAGATACCAAATATTACGTTAAGGATATTAATTAATTCCAAAAAGACACTTTATTCAACAACATGGAATCACCCCAAACTTGGGGCAACTAAACTTGATTTTGATTTCCCACAATGGAATACATCTTACATGATCATGGCATCTACACTTGGAAAAAACCCATTTAATCCGTTAGGGCAAAAATGGTATCAATTTACAACATTCATTGATCCAAATTTACATCATACACTTGCACTTACGCTATTCAACTGCATTTTTCACCCATAATTCTATCAATTGGCTTGTGAGACTCATTTTTCACTCATTCACCAATTGAGGAGGTAAGATACACATACAAATTGTTTTATCTTCAAAATCATATTTGTATTCCAAGGAAAGAAAGCTACTTCATCATGCAAAACCAGGTTTCTTGTATTTTTGCACCGCATTGTGTTTCACGCAACACGATACAAAAAGGGGCATCTATAGAAACCAAAATCTAGCCACTTGTCATCCATTCATATCCTCCAATTGTAGCTATCCATTATATATATATATGTATTTACTTAATATATATATATATAAATATAAATATTTTATATATTATATTTATATATATAATAAATTTATATGTATTTATATAAATAAATCCTAGCCATCCACCACATTTTAATCTTAGCCATCCATTCATCTCAATCCATGCCACTTGCCCAAGATTAATCTCCACCCTTCCTCATGTTTTAATCTCAGCCACCCATTTTGTGTCGTCGAAACCCTAACATGTTCAAGGGTAGATTATAAAATATGACTTATTTTGATGAATCAAACCCTTAAGACCCTTGGAAACTTGAAGCACCTTAGAGAGTTTTAGGAGAACATTTTCCCTATCCATTTCACTACCATCCTTTCCCATCATCACCGCCATCACATCCCCTCATTTCCTCCATCGCCAAACACTCATGAACTAGATTAGGTTTTTTGACACTTTCCTCAACCCTCGAATGTCCCCTAGAGTTCATATAATGCTTTTAGGTATTTTTGGAATGCTTCTGGGCATGCACAACCATCACAAAACACCTCTGGGTATTTACCATAGTAGATTTTTAATCTCCCAACCCTCGATCACCATCTGGTGTTCGTGTGATGCTCGTTTACAGAAGTAGAAACAAAGACTAGCATTGACAAGGTAAGAAGTTATTGATATTAATTCATATTTCTTGTATTTTTATTTAAAGTTATTGTGCAACCCTGAGAAGCACGCACCCCTAATCTACTTACAATATTATATAAAATGGAAGACCATAAAGTAATAGATAACACGAAAATGATAAACAAAGAAATATCTTTTATTAATTCTTGTAAATCTTGGTTATATAACGGGACCTATGAGGGATATCCAATTTTGATACAATGAAATACAAGCTGAGTAATGGTGAAGATGTCCCATTGCAAGGGGATGGCATGCTTTCGCAGGCCTCCCGATGTCGCACACGAACTTGTATGAGAGCTTATAGATTCCTCATTTTTTTGCATGGAGGGATCTTATGCGCTAAATGCCTTGAATCGGTATTGTAAACCTGTAACCTGCATGCATAGAAATATAAAAAGACTATTAGTAGAATGGGAAACCTCTCCTAATGAGGATTTTATTAGAAGATTTGATAAACATGATATATGAGTAAGATAATATTAAAATACAATAAAACTGAATGATAAATGCATGGATAATTCAAGAAATAACAATGTAAATGCATTAAAAAAATTAGATCTATACTAAAGCTAATTAATAAATAAAAAGTAATAACAAATATAAGCTAGGACTTGGAAAATAATATCTAAAATCCCTAGGCTATGCCTACAGGCCACTATCCAGGATAGTAGCCACAAAATGAAAGTCTTCTCCTCGTGAACTAGGGGCTGTAGCACTAAGTTCCTTGCTCAAATTGATGTTCAAGGGTCACCTCTTGTGTTTGATACATTGGTTGGTGGTGAAGAATAGGTGGATCTGAATGCAGGTGCATAATCGTAACTTAGCCAGATAACACTTTGTTGCTCCTCAAAGGAAGTGTGGATTCACTCTTTGATCGGTCAGGGCTTCGCTGCACAAAATTATGATATTCACGGATTATTTGCTTTTCTTGGGAGAGTCCATATGTAGACCTCCTAGATTTAGATCTGGATCTAGATCTTGGCTTCCTAGAGAAGCCAAGATCCAAATTTACATGCAACTGACCATCCCGGGGAGAAAGCATAAGTCACACATTTGCATTGAAGGGGAAATCAAGAGGAGCTTTGGGAGATCCATGCCAAAATATGTCTGCAAGCAATTCAAGGTGCAATTAGATTATGTGATATGGGCCTGTATTCATGGCTAAACTATGTTTTGGTGCTAGCCACTATTTAGATTGGCAGCTAGATGTGGCTGCTCTCAGATTTAGTGGCCAGTGTTGGCGGTCGCTCTACTTGATAATGATTGAGCCTGAATGGGCTAGAACTTCCCTTTTTGAGTGGTTAAGACCACTGCTAGCTCTTGGAAATATCCAAGATCATTCATATGGTCTTTGAATGTTTTCATATGAGTAGTCTCCTAAACATGATGCGTTTTAGGGATGCATTATGGGAAAACACAACACAAAGTAAAAATAGACCACCTAGGGCCACATTGTAGGGTGTGTGATGATCATTGATCTGATTAACATTGGATACCCCAGTTATGAGAAAGGATGCACATCTTAGAATTATTGCTTTCAATAGGATGAAAGGCTTAAATTTGTGAAATCTTGCACACGTCCATCAGACGATCGGGTAGCTTCAGTGCTACTATAGGATTTAGTGCTACTATAGATCCGAAAGGAGGAGAGCTACAAACTTAACTGTCATAGTTGATTTTTTTCCTAGCAAAGGGTAAGCTTATGATAGTTATTAGAAATGATTCATAAGACAAACACAATTTGGCATGATCGAGTGATCCTTTGTTGATTTTTATTATGATTGTTGATATTATGACTACCCTCTCAAACGACAAGTTGATGAGGGAAGGACAATGAATAAAGCAACGATTCACTTGACCAAGATGAATGATTTAGACCATTTTAGAGGTTTGCTTTGTTGTTATAGGGTAGATCCCATCTCAGGTGTGATTTCAACCATTTTTAGTAATTCTACATCTCTATCCCACGGAGTGGTCTGACTACAATGGCCTTCTTAGGAAATCAAGTTGATAGAAATTCTATTCAAGCTTGTGTTGAATGACTATATTCAATGATTTGTTGAAAAAATGTTATAGAATAAATGAGATGAATCTTATTTCCAGTGGGGCGGTCTAGCGACCATGGCCTTCTTTGGGATTGAAGTAAATCATCTCAATTCATCCATAACTAATTTACCCCAAGTGGCCTTATGGTAATTTACTCATCTTGCTATATTGCATGGAGCACAAGTTGCTGCAACCGCCAAGTGTATAGAGTAAATAAATGAATACGAGGCTCAATTAAGGTTTCGTTGTTATTTTAATTTTTTTTTAATTTGCATTTTATATTGTTTATGGATTTTTATTTATGTGATTTTTTTGGTATTTATGCAATTTTTGATTGTTTTGTATCGATAGGTGTGTTTAATAGCCTATTTTGAGGCTCCTTATGGTGAGAAACTGAGTCCTCTTATTGTTGGTGGCTAGCCACTGATATCAATAGCAGCCATATCGTGACTGCTGTTAGTGTCATTGGACAAAGAAAGTGGGCCACTGATGTCATCAACGGCTATGGAAAAACTAGAAAATATAAAATTTAGGGTTTTGAATTTTCATTATTTTCCTGTTGGACAGTTGCATTTTTTAGCTCTGAGGTGAGAGAGATTTATTGTGATCAGGGATGCTATCGAATTCAGACACCATGGTGGAGCAGGGCATGGTATCAACAAGCAAATGTGTCTATGACTCACGTGTATCTCTCAAACCCTAGCTTTTTATTTGTTTTATTGGGGTAAAATGAACCCCACTAAGTAATTGGTAAATGAACCAAATTAAACTCATTGGCAATGAACTAAAATAGTAGAGAGGTTTAGTTTAGGTTTAATTTCAGTGGATTTCACTTAGTTTTATGTTTTTTCAAATTTTTTGTTAATTTTTGCTGAGGTGGGATGTCGTTGGCGTGCCACCCAATGGCCACTAACACTCATAGCGACCCCTAAATGGCCAAAGAGGGTCCACTGTCAGCGTCAGTGATCAACTTGAATTGTAACGATCAATTTTTTGATCGTTGGTGGCTGGTCATTGTTGTTTTCAGCAGCCACTACATGGACGCTCCTGGCGTGAGAGACTGCACGACTTTAGGTAAATTTTTGAATTTTTTAGGATTTTAATTGATTTTTTTGAAATTTTAAGTGTGAATTTTGATTTTTTTGAATGTTTAGGTGCATTTAGCCATTATGCTTGTAGCCTTAGGCTATCTTAGTTTTATTTTGCACTATTTTTGTTTTATTGCTCCTTTTATATTTTAAGTGCATTTAATTTAGGCATTTACTTTGCACTCTTAGCTTATGTCTGTGTGGGCTTGGGACCCTAGATTACTTGTGCAACTTCTGCCCTAGATGGATGCCACATAATGGGCTTGGCTTGATGCCCACATGCTCTAGTACGTCACGCAACTACTGACGATCATGTTGGATCAGACCTACCTCATTGCCCTAACACATAGGTGGGACTCTAGGACCAACACGTTTCAACTTTTTGAGACTCATTATGTGTATTTATATGTTTTTTGCTTTTATGTTTATGTGATGCAATATTATGATCTTATGCTATATGATGTGATGTATTGATTTACATGCTATAGCTAGATGATGAATGCATGATTTAGATGTTATGATCTATATGTATGGATGCATTATGATGATGGTCTAATGTAAATGAACCTGTATGCTTTAATCACTTAAAACATCAGGTATGAACGTGATATGAGTTCAAAAATATAATGGGCGACACTACAGAATGTAACACAATTATACATGTAAATGATAACTCTTATCATAAGAATTAATCATTTAAGCATTCAAATGTGAGATGAGATGATGTGATATGTATGTACTTTCTTTATAAGCTTATGTGAGCTAAAAGATATACCCAAAATAGTCAGTGGCCGTCTAAATATCATTGCTGACATTCATTCGATATCTATCTTATTTCATGCACACCGTTTTATGAACAAAAACTCCTAAATAAAGTTGATGATTTAATTAATGACATGATTTTGTTGCTATTAGAGGATTTTGGAGGTTTTCCATGAGACTCAAACACCCTAGTTACTTCATCAAAAGTTGTATACTCACCATACAGGACTTTCGAAAGATAAATTTCTTGTTATGAAGATCCAAATACTCATTATCCCTATGTGTGTAAATGAATATATTAGATAAAACATAAGCATACTCCAGTGCCAGGTGGGATTCATCCAGCCCATTGCTGCATTGGGGATTCTCAAATGTTCATCCTGATCCTAAGTTGGACTCAGTTGGATTAGACCACTAGGCGATACATGACATCTATAACTAGATATTTTTGCAAATTTCTTAGAGCTTACCCTAATGCCATATGGTATTCATGCAACCCATTGTTGTATTAGGGATCACTCAATGGCTTGTGGAGATCAATCATTCTAGGGATTCATGATCTTCAACCCCTTCTTTTCTTCACATTTATTTGGGGTACTTGCTCATGCTTAGTGATGAAAATCACTATTTATTTTTAATTTTTTCTTTTATTTGAGCAAGGTATTTTTGTAGTGATGATAATCACTATTTATTTTGCTTTTGAATTTTGCTTTGTTTTAGGATTTTTGCTTGTTTTGATGAAAGCAAAGGATTTCTTTGGGTAGGGGGGAGATTTTCCTTTTTCCAATGACCAAAATCCTAGACCAAGCGCATTGCAAGGTGAGCAAGTAAAAACCTTTTGCTTAGGATGCCTAGTACCACTTCGTAGCATTCATCTTTCCTTTTTCCAACTAGGATTTTAGCATTTTGATTAGTTATAGGATTCAAAAATATACCAGGTGCTATCAAAACCAAACCTCATCTATTAAAATTAAAGATATATTTCTACAAAGTTTGATAAAATCACTAGGTATGATTGAGTGACCGAAAAACCCTAGTATATTCCTTATAGCAATAGGAGGGGTTGTGTTGAAAAACATAGTTACACTCTTGGTTATGGATGATGATGAATTTGGAGACGAATTATTGAGATACAAACATCGTGTCATTTGTAAGATTATGAACACAACCTATCTAATACTAATGCAATGGATGCACCGTGCCTAATGTAATGCAACTAATGGATGCAAATACTGAATGCAAATATTTTTGTATTTTTGATGCTTTTAGTGGTTTTTGAGTTTTGATTATTCTGCATGTTTTTGATATTTTTGACTTTTAACTATTTGTATGCTTTTATGAATTTTGTTTTTGACCAAAGGGCTTAAGGTGCCTTTGGGGCTTTTTGTGCAATGACCAAATGGCTTTAATATGCCTTTGGAGCCTTTTGTGATTTGACCAAAGGGCTTTAAGATGCCTTTGGAGCCTTTTTGTGAGTTGACCAAAGGGCTTATGATGCCTTTGGAGCCTTTTTTGATTTTTTTTTGCACAAGTCTAAACAAGGAGTACCAAGGGAACTTATCTTAGCAACATGCACCTTCGCTCCTATCGTTGCATCTTCACCCTCCATCACCATAACTTCTTCACTCACTCACTTATTTATATGTAGCTTCTAGAATTTGCAAACGTAAGAATGAATCTAATTTCACCTCTGTAGACTATTTATAATTATTTTTGGTACACTAAAATTCCCATGGGTGTTTAGAGGTGCATTGAAATTCTTACCAACATTTGCAGTGGCAAACACTTGCTGACATCTACACATCGATATGGATGCTAGCTGACACTTGGTGTAAGAATTTGTAGAAATACCAAAGTGATCCAAACATGTAGCTTAACTCCACAAAATCACTTAAAATTGAATCCATACATTCATTTCATCATCATATCATTATTTTGTGAAAATAAAAATCGATTTGCATGCTTAATTTTTGTTTGCGATCAAAAATCACAAAAATAGTATTACAAGCTTCAAAATGCATCAAAATGGTCCAAATTTTCACAAAACGACCACATTCATCATTTCAATCATTCATTCCATTGTTTCATTCATTTTTATAATAACATGGATTTATTTGGGCAAGTAACTTTTGTTTGCGACCCACAAAGTCAAAAAATTGTCCAAACATTTCTCCAAAAATGCTTCAAAACAATGCAAAATTTTATAAAATAAGACAACTCATTCATCAATGCATTCTCCATCAACACATTCACATTCTATTTTTATCAACCATTGCATTTGCATTCAATAATTTCCAAGTTCACATACAATTTCGAGTGAACCTTGTATCTAGTGGTCTATTATATCTCCTTAGTGATTGTAGCGATTGGTTGTCCATGCAATTTGGTAAGATGATTAAATCACCATAAGGACACTTGTCCATATTCATCATCCAATATCTCCTTGTTCAAAAACAAAATTACTTTTGATCCCTCATATTTTGAGTGAGACTATGCCAAGATCAATTTGCTTAACAACTGTCATTGATGCCCTTTTCCATGGGGTTCCCAACATGGATAACTTTCATCATTTATTTTTCAATTGCACCAGTATCCTAGGATGCAGGACGGTTAAAGTGATTGAGTAATTATTTAGGAATTCCATGTGGGAATTAGCTACAATCATGAGTGGCCTCAAGGATAAATAATTTTATTTTTTTTGCATCTATATATTTGCATTTAAATGACGTCAAAAGACACTTTATTCAAAAACATGGAATCACCCCAAACTTGGGGTAACCAAATTTTATTTTCATTTCCCATAGTGGGATACATATTACATGATCATGGCATCTACATTTGGAAAAAATCCCTTTAATCCATTGGGGAGAAAATGGTATCAATTTACATCATTCATTCATCCACATTTACAACATACACTTATACTTACACCATTCACCTGCATCATTCTGTACAATTCTATCAATTGACTTGAGAGACTTATTTTTCACTCATTCACCAATTGAGAGCGTAAGCTACACATACAAATTCTTTTGTCTTCAAAATCGTCCTTGCATTCCAAGGAAGGAAAGTTTCTTCATCACGCCAAACCAGGTGTCTCGCATTTTTGCACCGCATTGTGTCCCATGCAACACAATACAAAAAGAGGCATATGTAGACACCAAAATCTAGCCACTTGTCATCATTCCGTAGCCTCCAATCATAGTCTTCCATTATTTATATATGTATTTATTTAATATATGCATAAATATAAATATTTTATATTTATATTTATATATATTTAATAAATATATATGAATTTATATAAATAAATCATAGCCATCCACCATGTTTTAATCTCAACCATCCATCCATATCGATCCATGTCATTTGCCCAAGCTTAATATCCACCCTTCCTCATATTTTAATCTTGATTGCCCAGTTTGCATCATCAAAACCCTAACATGTTCAAGGGTAGATTGTAAAAGATGAATCATTTTGATGAATCAAACCCTTGAGCCCCTTAGAAAATTTTGAGAACATTTACCCTAGCCATTTTTCTATCATCTTCACCCCTCATCGTGGTCATCGCATCCCTTGTTTCCACCATCGCTAAATCCTCACAAATCAGATATGGTTCTGTGACACTTTTGCCTATTCCTGAACACCACCTAGATTTCATCGAACTTTTCTAGGCATTCTTGGAATTATGGTGGGTGTTCACAACCATACCCAAACACCTCCAGGTGTTTCTCATAATAAATTTTGAAATCCACAAGCCTTCGAATGCTTTCGGGTGTCTGTGTGACCATCGACACCAAACACAGGAGCATAGATCAACATTGACAAGGTAAGATATTGGTTGTATTTATTTATATTTTGTATTTCTATTTAGAGTTCACCATTACTGCATTTGGGGTTACATATTTTATTATTCAGAGGGTCTCACATAGTGGAGCCCTTGCATATGCTTTTAACCCTTTTATGTTGTTTACTATTTGTAGGTGCAGGAATCACATATTTGGAAGCTGTTATAGCTAGGGTGGTCCCGTAGGGATACAAAATACCACACACACTCTTGTTTGGATCAAGGATGAACTAGAAGATACCAAATATTAGGTTAAGGATATTAATTAATGCCAAAAAGACACTTTCTTCAACAACATGGAATCACCCCAAACTTGATTTTGATTTCCCACAGTGGAATACATCTTACATGATCATGGCATCTACAGTTGGAAAAAACCCCTTTAATCCGTTAGGGCAAAAATGGTATCAATTTACAACATTCATTAATCCAAATTTACATCATACACTTGCACTTACACTATTCAACTGCATTTTTCACCCACAATTCTATCAATTGGCTCGTGAGACTCATTTTTCACTCATTCACCAATTGAGGAGGTAAGATACACATACAAATTCTTTTATCTTCAAAATCATCTTTGTATTCCAAGGAAAGAAAGCTACTTCATCATGCCAAACCAGGTTTCTTGTATTTTTGCACTGCATTGTGTTTCACGCAACACGATACAAAAGGGGTATCTATAGAAACCAAAATCTAGCCACTTGTCATCCATTCGTATCCTCCAATAATAGCTATCCATTATATATATATATATATATATATATATGTATTTACTTAATATATATATAAATATTAATATTTTATATATTATATTTATATATATATAATAAATTTATATGTATTTATATAAATAAATCCTAGCCATCCACCACATTTTAATCTTAACCATCCATTCATCTTAATCCATGCCACTTGCCCAAGCTTAATCTCCACCCTTCCTCATGTTTTAATCTCAGCCACCCATTTTGTGTCGTCGAAACTCTAACATGTTCAAGGGAAAATTATAAAAGATGACTTATTTTGATGAATCAAACCCTTAAGCCCCTTGGAAACCTGAAGCACATTAGAGGGTTTTAGGAGAACATTTTCCCTAGCCATTTCACTACCATCCTTTCCCCTCATCACCACCATCACATCCCCCCATTCCTCCACCGCTAAACCCTTGTGAACTAGATTAGGTTTTTTGACACTTTCCTCAACCCTCGAACGTCCCCTAGAATTCATAGAATGCTTATAGGTATTTTTGGAATGCTTTTGGGCATTCACAACCATCACAAAACACCTCTGGGTATTTACCATAGTAGATTTTTAATCTCCCAACCCTCGATCACCATCTGGTGTTCGTGTGATGCTCGTTTACAGAAGTAGAAACAAAGACTAGCATTGACAAGGTAAGAAGTTATTGGTATTCATTCATATTTCTTGTATTTTTATTTAAAGTTATTGTGCGACCCCGAGAAGCATGCACCCCTACTCTACTTACAATATTATATCAAATGGAAGACCATAAAGTAATAGATAACTCGAAAATAACAAACAAAGAAATATATTTTATTAATTCTTGTAAATCCTGGTTACATAACGGTCCCTCTGAGGGATATCCAATTTTGATACAATGAAATACAGGTAGATTAATGGTGAATATGTCCCCTATCAAGGGGGTGGCATGCTTTCGCAGGCCTCCCGATATCACACACGAACTTGTATGAGAGCTTATAGATTCCTCCTTTTTTTGCATGGAGGGATCTTATGCGCTAAATGCCTTGAATCAGTATTGTAAACCTGTAACCTGCATGCATAGAAATATAAAAAGACTATTAGTAGCATGGGAAACCTCTCTTGATGAGGATTTTATTAGCATATTTGATAAACATGATATATGAGTAAGATAATATTAAAATACAATAAAACTGAATGATAAATGCATGGATAATTCAAGAAATAACAATGTAAATGCATTAAAAAAAATAGATCTATACTAAAGCTAATTAATAAATAAAAAGCAATAACAGATATAAGCTAGGAATTGGAAAATAATATCTAAAATACCTAGGCTATGCCTACAGGCCACTATCCAGGATAGTAGCCACAAAATGAAACTCTTCTCCTCGCGAACTAGGGGTTGTAGCACTAAGTTCCTTGCTCAAATTAATGTTCAAGGGTCACCTCTTGTGTTTGATACATTGGTTTGTGGTGAAGAATAGGTGGATTTGAATGCGGGTTCATAATCGTAACTTAGCCAGATAACACTTCGTTGCTCCTCAAAGGAAGTGTGGATTCACTCTCTGATCGGTCATGACTTCGTTGCACAAAATTATGATATTCATGGATTATTTGCTTTGCTTGGGAGAGTCCATATGTAGACCTCCTAGATTTAGATCTGGATCTAGATCTTGGCTTCCTAGAGAATCCAAGATCTAAATTTACATGCAACTGACCATCCCAGGGAGAAAGCATCAGTCACACATTTGCATTGAAGGGGCAATCAAGAGGAGCTCTGGGAGTTCCATGCCAAAATATGCCTGCAAGCAATGCAAGGTGCAATCAAATTATGTGTTATGGGCCTGTATTCATGGATAAACTATGTTTTAGTGCTAGCCACTATTTATATCAGCAGCTAGATGTGGCTGCTCTCAGATTTAGCAGCCAGTGTTGGCGATCGCTCTACTTGATAGCGATTGAGCCTGAATGGGCTAAAACTTCCATTTTTGAGTGGTTAGGACCACTGCTAGCTCTTGGAAATATCCAAGATCATTAGTATGGTCTTTGAATGTTTCCATATGAGTAGTCTCCTAAAAATGATGCATTTTAGGGATGCATTATGGGAAAACACAACACAGAGTAAAAATAGACCACCTAGGGCCACATTGTAGGGTGTGTGATGATCATTGATCTGATCAACATTGGATACACCAGTTATGAGAAAGGATGCACATCTTAGAATTATTGCTTTCAACAAGATGAAAGGCTTAAATTTGTGAAATCTTTCACACGTCCATCAGACGATCGGGTAGCTTCAGTGCTACTATAGGCTTTAGTGCTACTATAGATCCGAAAGGAGGAGAGCTACAAACTTAACTATCATATTTGATTTTTTTCCCAGTAAATGGTAAGCTTATGATAGTTATTGGAAATGATTCATAAGACAAACACAATTTGGCATGATCGAGTGATCCTTTGTTGATTTTGATTATGATTATTGATATTATGACTACCCCCTCAAACGATAATTTGAGGGAAGGACAATGAATAAAGCAACGAGTCGCTTGACCAAGATGAATGATTTGGACCCTTTTAGATGTTTACTTTGTTGTTATAGGGTAGATCCCATATCAGGTGTGATTTCAACCATTTTTAGTAATTATACATCTCTATCCCATGGAGTGGTCCGACTATAATGGCATTCTTAGGAAATCAAGTTGATAGGAATTCTATTCAAGCTTGTGTTGAATCACTATATTTGATGATTTGTTGAAAAAATGTTATAGAATAAATGAGATGAATCTTATTTCTTGTGGGGCAGTTTAGCAACCATGGCCTTCTTTGGGATTGAAGTAAATAATCTCAATTCATCCATAACTAATTTACCCCAAGTGGCCTTATGGTAATTTACTCATCTTGCTATATTGCATGGAGCACAAGTTGCTGCAACTGCCAAGTGTAAAGAGTAAATAAATGAATACAGGGCTCAATTAAGGTTTCGTTGTTATTTATTTTTTTAAAATTTGCATTTTATATTGTTTATGAATTTTGATTTATGTGATTTTTTTGGTATTTATGCAATTTCTAACTATTTTGTATCGATAGGTGTGTTTAATAGCCTATTTTGAGGCTCCTTATGGTGAGAAACTAAGTCCTTTTATTGCTGGTGGCTAGCCAATGATATCAATAGCAGCCAGATCATGACTGCTATTAGTGTCATCGGACAAAGAAAGTGGGCCATTGATGCCATCAATGACTATGGAAAAACTAGAAAATATAAAATTTAGGGTTTTGACTTTTCATTATTTTCTTGCTGGACAGTTTCATTTTTTAGCTCTAAGGTGAGAGATTTATTGTGATCAGGGATGCTATCGAATTTAGACACCATGGTGGAGCAGGGCATGACATCAACAAGAAAATGTGTCTATGACTCACGTGTATCTCTCAAACCCTAGATTTTTATTTGTTTTATTGGGGTAAAATGAACCCCACTAAGTAATTGGTAAATGAACCAAATTAAACTCGTTGGCAACAAACTAAAATAGTAGATAGGTTTAGTTTAGGTTTAATTTCAGTGGATTTCACTTAGTTTAATGTTTTTTCAATTTTTTGTTAATTTTCGCTGAGGTGGGATGTCGTTGGCGTGCCACCCCATGGCAACTGACACTCATAGCGACCCCTAAATGGCCAAAGAGGGTCCACTATCGATGTCAGTGATCAACTTGAATTGTAATGATCAATTTTTTGATCGTTGGTGGCTGGTCATTGTTGGTTTCAGTAGCCACTGCATGGCCGCTCCTAGTGATGATAATCAACCCCTTATTTTCTTCACATTTATTTGGGGTACTTTCTCATGCTTAGTGATGAAAATAACTATTTATTTTTAATTTTTGTTTTTCTTTGAGCAAGGTATTTTTGTAGTGATGATAATCACTATTTATTTTGCTTTTGAATTTTGCTTTGTTTTAGGATTTTTGCTTGTTTTGATGAAAGCAAAGGATTTATTTGGGTAGGGGGGAGCTTGTCATTTTTCCAATGATCAAAATCCTAGACCAAGCGCATTGCAAGGTGAGCAAGTAAAAACATTTTGCTTACGATGCCTAGTACCACTTCGTAGCATTCATATTTCCTTTTTCTAACTAGGATTTTAGTGTTTTGATTAGTGATAGGATTCTAAAATATACCAGGTGCTATCAAAACCAAACCTCATCTATTAAAATTAAAGATAGATTTCTACAAAGTTTGATAAAATCACTAGGTATGGTTGAGTTACCAGAAAATCCTAGTATATTACTTATAGAAATAGGAGGGGTTGTGTTGAAAAACATAGTTACACTCTTGGTTATGGATGATGTTGAATTTGGAGATGCATGATTGAGATACAAACATCGTGTCATTTGTAAGATTATGAACACAACCTATCTAATGCTAATGCAATGGATGCATCGTGCCTAATGTAATGCAACTAATGGATGCAAATACTAAATGAAAATATTTTTGTATTTTGATGCTTTTAATGGTTTTTGAGTTTTGATTATTTTGCATGTTTTTGATATTTTTGAATTTTAACTATTTGTATGCTTTTATGATTTTTGTTTTGACCAAAGGACTTAAGGTGCCTTTGGGTCTTTTCGTTCAATGACCAAAGGGCTTTAAGATGGCTTTGGAGCCTTTTGTGATTTGACCAAAGGGCTTTAAGATGCCTTTGGAGCCTTTTTGTGAGTTGATCAAAGGGCTTATGATGCCTTTGGAGCCTTTTGTGAATTTTTTTTTGCACAAGTCTAAACAAGAAGTTCCGAGGGAACTTACCTTAGCAACATGCACCTTTGCTCCTATCATTGCATCTGCACCGTCCATCGCCATGCTTCTTCACTCACTCTCTTATTTAGATGTAGCTTCTAGGATTTACGAACGTAAGAATGAATCTAATTTCACCTCTGTAGACTATTTATAGCTATTTTTGGTGCACTAAAATTCCCATGGGTGTTCAGAGGTGCATTGAAATTCTTACCAGCATTTGCAGAGTGGCAAATGCTTGCTGGTATCTACACATCGATATGGATGCTAGCTGACACTTGGTGTAAGAATTTGTAGAAATACCAAAGTGATCCAAAAATGTATCTTACCTCCACAAAATCACTCCAAATTGCATCCATACATTCATTTCATAATTATATTATATTTTGTGAAAATAAAAATCATTTTGCATGCTTAATTTTTGTTTACGATCAAAAATCATAAAAATAGTCTTACAAGCTTCAAAATGGTCCAAATTTTCACAAAACAACCACATTCATCATTTCAACCATTCATTCCATTGTTTAATTCATTTTTGTGATAACATGGATTGATTTGGACAAGTAAATTTTGTTTGCAACCCAAAAAGTCATAAATTTGTCCAAACATTTCTCCAAAAATGCTCCAAAATAATGCAAAATTTTATAAAATAAGACAACTCATTCATCAATGCATTTTACATCAACACATTCTCATTTCATTTTCATCAACCATTACATTTGCATTCAATAATTTCCAAGTTCACATACAATTTCAAGTGAACCTTGTATCTAGTGGTCTATTATATCTCCTTGGTGATTGCAACGATTGGTTGTCCATGCAATTCGGTAAGATGATTAAATCACCATAAGGACACTCAGCCATCTTCATCATCCAATATATCCTTGTTCAAAAACAAAATCACTTTTGATCCCTCATATTTTGAGTGAGACTATGCCAAGACCAATTTGCTCAAAAGCTGTCGTTGATGCCCTTTTCCATGGGGTTCCCAACATGGATAACTTTCATCATTTCTTTTTCAACTGCACCAGTATCCTAGGATGCAGGCCGGTTAAAGTGATTAAGTAATCATTTAGGAATTCTATGTGGGAATTAGCTACAATCATGTGTGGCATCAAGGATAGACAATTTTATTTTTTCTGCATCTACATATTTGTATTTAAATGACGTCAAAAGGCACTTTCTTCAACAACATGGAATCACCCAAAACTTGGGGTAACCAAATTTTATTTTTATTTCCCATAGTGGGATACATCTTACATGAGCATGACATCTATATTTGGAAAAAATACCTTTAATCCCTTGAGGCAAAAATGGTATCAATTTACATCATTCATTCATCCACATTTACAACATACACTTACACTTACACCATTCACCTGCATCATTTCGTACAATTCTATCAATTGGCTAGAGAGAATTATTTTTAACTCATTCACCAATTGAGAGGGTAAGCTACACATACAAATTATTTTTTCTTCAAAATCGTATTTGCACTCCAAGGAATGAAAGTTGCTTCATCACGCTAAACTAGGTGTATCGCACTTTTGCACCGCATTGTGTTCCAAGCAACACAATACAAAAAGGGACATATGTAGACACCAAAATCTAGCCACTTGTCATCCATTCATAGCATCCAATCATAGTCATCCATTATTTATATATATGTATTTATTTAATATATGCAGTATAAATATTTTATATTTATATTTATATATTTAATAAATATATATGTATTTATATAAATAAATTATAGCCATCCACCACGTTTTAATCTCAGCCATCCATCCATCTCGATCCATGTCATTTGCCCAAGCTTAATATCCACCCTTCCACATATTTTAATCTCGATCGCCCATTTTGCATCATCGAAACCCTAACATGTTCAAGGGTAGATTATAAAAGATGAGTAATTTTGATGAATCAAACCCTTGAGCCCCTTAGAAAATTTTGAGAACATTTACCCTAGCCATTTTGCTATTGTCTTTGCCTCTCATCGTGGCCATCGCATCCCTTGTTTCCACCATTGCTAAATCCTCATAAATCAGATCTGGTTCTGTGACACTTTTGCCTATTCTCGAATGCCACCCAGATTTCATTTAACTTTGCTAGGAATTATTGGAATGCTGGTGGGTGTTCACAACCATCCTTGAACACCTTCGGGTGTTTCTCGCAATAAATTTTGAAATCCAAAAGCCTTAGAATGCTTTCGGGTGTCCATGTGACCATAGAAACCAAACACAAGAGCATAGATCAACATTGACAAGGTAAGATATTGGTTGTATTTATTTATATTTTGTATTTTTGTTTATAGTTTAGCATTATTGCATTTGGGGTTACATATTTTATTATTCAGAGGGTCTCACACAGTGAATCCCTTGCATATGATTTTAACCCTTTTATGTTGTTTACTATTTTTAGATGTAGGAATCACATCTTTGGAAACTGTTACAGCTAGGGTGGTCCCACAGGGATACACAAGCCCACCCGCACACTTGTTTAGATAAAGGACAAACTAGAAGATACCAAATATTAGCTTAAGGATATTCAATAATGCCAAAAAGGCATTTTATTCAACAACATGGAATCGCCCCAAACTTGGGGCAACCAAACTTGATTTTGATTTTCCACAGTGGAAAGCATCTTACATGATCATGGCATGTACACTTGGAAAAACCCCTTTAATCCGTTAGGGCAAAAATAGTATCAATTTACAATATTCATTGATCCACATTTACATCATACACTTGCACTTACACCATTCAACTGCATTTTTCACCCACAATTCTATCAATTGGCTCATGAGACTCATTTTTAACTCATTCACCAATTGAGGGGGTAAGCTACACATACAAATTATTTTATCTTAAAAATCATATTTGTATTCCAAGGAAAGAAAGCTACTTCATCATGCCAAATCAGGTGTCTTGTATTTTTGCACCGCATTGTGTTTCATGCAACACGATACAAAAAGAGGCATTTATAGAAACCAAAATCTAGCCACTTTTCATCCATTCATATCCTTCAATCATAGCCATCCATTATATATATATATATATATATATATATATGTATTTACTTAATATATATAAATATAAATATTTTATATATTATATTTATATATATATATATAATAAATATATATGTATTTATATAAATAAATCCTAGCCATCCACCACATTTTAATCTTAGCCACCCATTCATCTTAATCCATGCCACTTGCCCAAGATTAATATCCACCGTTCCTCATGTTTTAATCTTAGCCACCCATTTTGTGTTGTCAAAACCCTAACATGTTC
The DNA here is from genome assembly GCA_028583015.1 of Wollemia nobilis. Taxonomy (NCBI): domain Eukaryota; kingdom Viridiplantae; phylum Streptophyta; class Pinopsida; order Araucariales; family Araucariaceae; genus Wollemia; species Wollemia nobilis. The sequence continues at coordinate 2,288,596 of JAQPPZ010000569.1, read as the reverse complement.
AAGGGTAGATTATAAAATATGAGTCATTTTGATGAATCAAACCCTTAAGCCCCTTGGAAACTTGAAGCACCTTAGAGAGTTTTAGGAGAATATTTTCCCTAGCCATTTCACTATCATCTTTGCCCCTCATCACCGCCATCACATCCCCCTATTTCCTCCACCGCTAAACCCTCGTGAACTAGATTAAGTTCTGTGACACTTCCCTAAACCCTCGAACGCCCCCTAAAGTTTGTAGAATGCTTCTAGGTATTTTTGGAATTCTTCTAGGCATTCACAACCATAACAAAACACATTCGGGTATTTCCCATAGTAGATTTGCAATCTCCCAACCCTCAATTACCATCTGGTGTTCATGTGATTCTCAGTTATAGAAGTAGAAACAAAGACTAGCATTGATAAGGTAAGAAGTTATTGATATTAATTCGTATTTCTTGTATATTTATTTATAGTTATTGTGCGACATTGAGAAACATGCACCCCTAATATTATTGCAATATTATATCAAATGGAAGACCATAAAGCAATAGATAACATGAAAATGACAAACAAAGAAATATCTTTTATTAATTCTTGTAAATCCTGGTTACATAACGGTCCCTTTGAGGGATATCTAGTTTTGATACAATTAAATATAGGTAGAGTAATTGTGAAGATATCCCCTCACAAGGGGGTGGTGCACTTTTGCAAGCCTCCCAATGTTGCACACGAACTTGTATGAGGGCTTATAGATGCATCCTCCTTCTTTTGCATGGAGGGATATTATACGGCGAATGCCTTGAATCGGTCCTGTAAACCTGTAACCTGAATGCATAGAAATAACAAAAGACTATTAGTAGCATAGGCAACCTCTCTTGATGAGGCTTTTATTAGCATATTTGATAAACATGATATATGAGCAAGATAATATTAAAATACAATAAAACTGAATGATAAATGCGTGGATAATTCAGGAAATAACAATGTAAATGCATTAAAAAAATTAGATCTATGCTAAAGCTAATAAATAAATCAAAATTAATAATAGATCTAAGCTAGGACTTGGAAAATAATATTTGAAAGCCCTAGGTTATGCCTACAGGCCACTGTCTAGGATAGTAACTGCAAAATGAAACTCTTTTCCTCGCGAACCAAGGGCTGTAGCACTAAGTTCCTTGCTCAAATTGATGTTCAAGGGTCACCTCTTGTGTTTGATACATTGGTTGGTGGTGAAGAATAGGTGGATTTGAATGCGGGTGTGTAATATTAACTTATCCAGACAACACTTCGTTGCTTCTCAAAGGGATCATAGATTCACTCTTTGATCGGCTAAGGCTTCGCTGCACAAAATTCTAATATTCTCGGATTATTTGCTTTGCTTGGGAAAGTCCATATGTAGACCTCCTAGATTTAGATTTGGATCTAGATCTTAGCTTCCTAGAGAATCCAAGATCCAAATTTACATGCAACTGACCATCCTGAGGAGAAAGCATCAGTCACAAATCTGCATTGAAGGGGCAGTCAAGAGGAGCTATGGGAGTTCCATGCCAAAATATGATTGCAAGCAATGTAAGGTGTAGTCAGGTTATGTGATCTGGGCCTGTATTCATGGCCAAACTATGTTTTAGTACTAGCCACTATTCATATCAGCGGCTAGGTGTGGCTGCTCTCAGATTTAGCGGCCAGTGTTGGTGGTCGCTCTACTTGACAACGATTGAGCCTGAATGGACTAGAAATTTATTTATTTAGTGGTTAAGACCACTGCTGGCTCTTGGAAAGATTCAAGATCATTCATATGGTCTTTGAATGTGTTCATATGAGTAGTATCCTAAAAATGATGCATTTTAGGTGTCTACAGATGCCATTTTTTGGGATGCATTATGGTAAAACACAACACAGAGTAAAAATAGACCACCTAGGGCCACATTGTAGGGTGTGTGATGATCATTTATTTGATCAATATTGGATGACCCAGTTATGAGAAAGGATGCACATATTAGAATTATTGCTTTCAACAGGATGAAAGGCTTAAATTTGTGAAATCTTGCACACGTCCATCAGACGATCAGGTAGCTTTAGTGCTACTATAGGCTTTAATGCTACTATAGATCCGAAATGAGGATAGCTACATATTTAACTGTCATATGTGATTTTTTTCCCAGCAAAGGGTAAGCTTATGATAGTTATTGGCAATGATTCATAAGACAAATGCAATTTGGCACGATCGAGTGATCCTTTGTTGATTTTGATTATGATTGTTGATATTATGACCATCCCATCAAACGACGTGTCGATGAGGGAAGGACAATGAATAAAGCAATGAGTCGCTTGACCAAGATGAATGATTTGGACCCTTTTAGAGGTTTGCTTTGTTGTTATAGGGTAGATCCCATATTAGGTGTGATTTCAACCATTTTTAGTAATTCTACATCTCTATCCCATGGAGTGGTCCGAATGCAATGACCTTCTTAGGGAATCAAGGTGATAGCAATTCTATTCAAGCCTGTGTTGAATCACTATATTCGATGATTTGTTGAAAAATATTATAGAAGAAATGAGATGAGTCTTCTTTCCCATGGGGCAGTCTAGCCACCATGGCCTTCTTCAGGATTGAAGTGAAGCATCTCAATTCATCCATAACTAATTTACCCCAAGTGGCCTTATGGTAATTTACTCATCTTGCTAGATTGCATGGAGTGCAAGTTGCTACAACCGCCAAGTGTATAGAGTAAATAATTGAATGCGAGGCTCAATTAAGGTTTTGTTATTTTATTTTTTTTAATTTGCATTTTATATTGTTTTTAGATTTTATTTATGTGATTTTTTTGGTATTTATGCAATTTTTGATTGTTTTGGATTGACATGTGTGTTTAATGGCCCATTTTGAGGCTCCTTATGGTGAGAAACTAAGTCCTTTTATTGTTGGTGGCTAGCTGCTTATATCAGTAGAGACCATATCGTGACTACTTTCAGTGTCATTAGAAAAAGAAAGTGGGCCACTAATGCCATCAATGACAATGGAAAAACTAGAAAATATAAAATTTAGGGTTTTGACTTTTCATTATTTTCTAGTTGGACAATTGCACTTTTGAGCTCTGAGGTGAGAGAGATTTATTGTGATCAGGGATGCTATCGAATTTAGACACCATGGTGGAGCAGGGCATGTCATAAACAAGCAAAGGTGTCTATGACTCATGTGTATCTCTCAAACCCTAGCTTTTTATTTGTTTTATTGGGGTAAAATGAACCTCACTAAGTAATCGGTAAATGAACCAAATTAAAATTTTTGGCAACAAACTGAAACTGTAGATAGGTTTAGTTTAGGTTTAATTTAAGTGGATTTCACTTCGTTTTATGTTTTTTCATTTTTTTTGTTATTTTTTACCGAGGGGGGACGTCGTTGGCGTGCCACCTCATGGCCACTAACACTCATAGCGACCCCTAAATGGCCAAAGAGGGTCCATTGTCATCGTCAGTGACCAACTTGATTTCTAATGATCAATTTTTTTATCATTGGTGGCTGGTCATTGTTGGTTTCAGCAGCTGCTACATGGCCACTCCTGGCATGAGCGGCTACATGACTTTAGGTAAAATTTTGAATTATTTTGGATTTTAATTTATTTTTTTGAAATTTTGAAGTGTGAATTTTGATTTTTTTGAATTTTTAGGTGCATTTAGCCATTATGCTTGTAGCCTTAGGCTATCTTAGTTTTATTTTGCACTATTTTTATTTTATTATTCCTTTTATCTTTTAAGTGCATTTAATTTAGAAATTTACTTTGCACTCTTACCTTTTGTCTGCATTGGCTTGAGACCCTAGATTGCTTGTGCAGCTTCTGGCCCAGATGGATGCCATAGAATAGGCTTGGCTTGATGTCCATAGACTCTAGTACGTCACGTGACTACTGAAAATCATGTCGGATCAAGCCTACCTCACTACCCTAGCACATAGGTGGGACTCTAGGACCAACATGTTTCATATCTCGGCTGGTGAGATGACCATTAATCTAGAGGATGTCTAAAGGATATTTTGGATCCCTTTTGATCGAGTCTCGATTGTGTCCTCTCCTACTGATGCTAGAGACATAGTATTTGTGAGGGTTTTTGGAGATCGTGCAACTACAAAATTTGGCAACTATCATCATGGTAGGATCTCTGTGGATTGGTGGTACCAAGAGAATATCTTCTCTCGGTGATACATATTTTTGATGCATGCTATATATAACATGCTTTTATCATATTGCTCAGGAGTGAGGTTCCCATGGAACCTCCTAACTGTGGTCCAAGACTTGATGCATAGCATGGATCCCATCATTATGGCTTGGGAGAGTGCACTACTGACTTAGTGTTATGATGAGCTATACCAGATTCAATAGTGGGGATGAGCCAGCATTACTTACAGCCTACTCCTACAAATCTAGGGATGGGAGCACATCAGGGTGGGCTATCTGAGAGGATTGCCTTCCAATATTACTACTCTTACATATGTGGCTTAGTGTTACAGAGCCAGATGGCCACGAGAGAATGAGGTACACAAGAGTCAATGCCACAAAGAGGATTTGACACACTATACAATGACTCTGACCGGCCTGCAGTCCAAGGATATCATCTAGAGGCCCTATCACGAGTACCCTGCATGGGCAGAGGTAAACAAATTTACCACTTATACTAGGCACGATCGATGGTTTATTAGCCATAATGGTGGAATTAGAGAGTTCTTCCATTACTCTAGGGTGCTCTTCCAATTCGTCATATAGAAAGATGTACCTCTTTAGCTAGTGTTGTACAGGAAGGACATCATAGAGAGGGATATTCCACTACCCTGAGTTACAATAGTGATAAAGGATGATGACACTCCAATAGTGGATGCTGACATAGCAGATATCGGTGTGACTGAGCCGTATACCTAGTGGTGGGTTAAGTGGCTTTGATAGGGTGGTGGTAGCTTAGGTTAGGATCGAGATGTGGTGATTGTAGGGAAGGATCTAGAGGGGCATTGAGTCTGGTCTCAGATAGAGGATTGGGATAAGGCCACATAGTAGCAGGTGGTAGAGGAGCAGGTTGCTCCCGAGGAGGAGGAGGAATTAGCTCTATAGGACTAGGGGTCTCCTCTCCAGTCTCAGGTGCACCGCATGCAAGTCAAGTTTTAGGTAGCTCAGATCTAGATCTTACAGTGGGACTCTACTATTTATGGGCTTCTAATATAGGTCAAGAGCTTTAAGGAGGAGAGGACCACCATCTATACATAGATTAACTTGACACATATTAGGATAGATCAACTTACTTCCAAGAGGGATGCTACCCGGGGATAGGATGTACCATTTAATCCTACTGTACAGGGGCTGATAGGCTTGGATATAGGTGTAGAGGATAGGTGCCTACGGGATATCTTGGATGAGTGTGATACTCAAATTACGAGAGATGTTGCACACATCACATCTCTATAGATGCAGATTCGGATGATAGGCACCACTCCTCCAGAGAGAACTACAGTAGGGGGGTCACAACAGAGCACGCGGAGCGCCTTAAGATAGTCATCAATTTAACCCAACCGTAGGACCAGGACCTATATTGAGCAAACTGCAAGGACTAGCTCTCGCCATTCTCATAGGGATAGAACCAAGGATGGAGGTGAGGTAGGGGGTGTAGGCCCAGCTTGATGGCTTTATTTTTCTAGCTTTATTTTTGAGTGTAAGGTTAGATGACCTACACAGTTGTAGCCTATGGGCAATTTTGTACCCTTATGTACTTATTTACCTATGGGTGATTTTGTAACCTTATGTACTTATTTTTCACACATATATATGATATCAGTGTTTTGAGACTCATTATTTGTATTTATATGTTTTTTGCTTTTATGTTTATGTGATGCATTATTATGATCTTATGCTATATGATGTGATGTATTGATTTACATGCTCTAGCTAGGTGATGAATGTACGATTTATATGCTATGATCTATATGTATGGATACATTATGATGATGATATAATGTAAATGAACCTGTATGCTTTAATCACTTAAAACATCAGGTATGAACGTGATATGAGTTCAAAAATCTAATGGGCGACACCAAAGAATGTAACACAATTATACATGTAAATGATAACTCTTATCATAAGAATTAATCATTTAAGCATTCAAATGTGAGATGAGATGATGTGATATGTATGTACTTTATTTATAAGCTTCTATAACTTAAAAGATATACCCAAAATAGTTAGTGGTCATCTAAATTTCATTGCTGACATTCATTCGATATCTATCCAATTTCATGCACACCGTTTAATGAAAAAAACCTCCTAAATAAAGTTGATGATTTTGTTGTTATTAGAGGATTTTTGAGGTTTTCCATGCAACTCAAACACCCTAGTTACTTCATCAAAAGTTTTATACTGACCATATAGGACTTTCAAAAGATAAATTTCTTGTTATGAAGACCCAAATACTCATTATCCCTATGTGTGCAAATGAATATATTAGATAAAACATAAGCATACCCTAGTGCCAGGCGGGATTCATGCAGTCCATTACTGTATTGGGGATTCTCAAATGTTCATACTGATCCTAAGTTGGAATCAATTGTATTAGACCACTAGGCGATACAGGACACCTAAAGCTAGCTCTTTTTGTAAATTTCTTAGATCTTACCCTAATGCCAGACGGGATTCATGCAACCCATTGCTATATTAGGGATCACTCAATGGCTTGTGGAGATCAACCATTCCAGGGATTCAAGATCTTCACCCCCTTATTTTCTTCACATTTATTTGGGGGTACTTGCTCATGCTTAGTGATGAAAATTACTATTTATTTTGAATTTTTTTTTTCTTTGAGCAAGGGATTTTTGTAGTGATGATAATCATTGTTTATTTTGCTTTTGAATTTTACTTTGTTTTAGGATTTTTGCTTGTTTTGATGAAAGCAAAGTATTTATCTGGGTAGGGGGGAGCTTGTCCTTTTGCCAATGATCAAAATCCTAGACCAAGCGCATTGCAAGGTGAGCAAGTAAAAACCTTTGCTTAGGATACCTAGTACCACTTCGTAGCATTCGTATTTCCTTGTTCCAACTAGGATTTCAATGTTTTGATTAGTGATAGGATTCTAAAATATACCAGGTGCTCTCAAAACCAAACCTCATTTATTAAAACTAAAGATAGATTTCTATAAAGTTTGATAAAATCACTAGGTATTGTTGAGTGACCGAAAAACCCTAGTATATTCCTTATAGCAATAGGAGGGGTTGTGTTGAAAAACACAATTACACTCATGGATTATGAATGATGATGAATTTGGAGATGCATGATTGAGATACCAACATGGTATCATTTGTAATATTATGAACACAACCTATCTAATGCTAATGCGATACAACTAATGGATGCAAATACCAAATGCAAATATTTTTGTATTTTTGATGCTTTTAATTGTTTTTGAGTTTTGATTATTCTACATGTTTTTGATATTTTTGACTTTTAACTATTTTTGTGATTTTATGATTTTTGTTTTTGGCCCAAGGGCTTAAGGTGCCTTTGGGACTTTTTGTGCAATGACGAAAGGGCTTTAAGATGCATTTGGAGCCTTTTGTGATTTGACCAAAGGGCTTTAAGATGCCTTTGGAGCCTTTTTGTGAGTTGACCAAAGAGCTTATAATACCTTTGGAGCCTTTTGTGGTTTTTTTTGCACAAGTCTAAACAAGGAGTGCCAAGGGAACTTACCTTAGCAACATGCACCTTCGCTCCTACTGTTGCATCTGCACCCTCCATCGCCATAGCTTATTCGCTCACTCACTTCTTTAGATATAGCTTCTAGAATTTGCGAACGCAAGAATGAATCTAATTTCACCTCTTTAGACTATTTATATCTATTTTTGGTGCACTAAAATTCCCATGGGTGTTTAGAGTTGCATTGAAATTATTACCAGCATTTGTAGAGTGGAAAACACTTGCTGGCATTTACACATCGATATCGATGTTAGCCGACACTTGGTGTAAGAATTTGTAGAAAGACCAAAGTAATCCAAACATGTAGCTTACCTCCACAAAATCACTCCAAATTGCATCCATAAATTCATTTCATTATCATATCATGTTTTGTGAAAACAAAAATCGATTTGCATGCTTAATTGTTGTTTACAATAAAAAATCACAAAAATAGTCTTACAAGCTTCAAAACGCATCAAAATGGTCCAAATTTTCACAAAACAACCACATTCATCATTTCAACGATTCATTCCATCATTTCATTCATTTTTGTGATAACATGGATTGATTTGGGCAATTAAACTTTATTTGCGACCCAAAAAGTCATAAAATTATCCAAACATTTCTCCAGAAATGCTCCAAAACAATGCAAAATTTCATAAAATAAGGTGACTCATTCATCAATGCATTCTCCATCTACACATTCTCATTTATTTTTCATAAACCATTGCATTTGCATTTAATATTTTCCAAGTTCACATACAATGTCAAGTGAACCTTGTATCTAGTGGTCTATTATATCTCCTTAGCGATTGTAGGGATTGGTTGTACATGCAATTTGGTAAGATGATTAAATCACCATAAGGACACTTGGCCATATTCATCATCTAATATCTCCTTGTTCAAAAAAAAAATCACTTTTGATCCCTCATATTTTGAGTGAGACTATGCCAAGACCAATTTGCTTAATAATTTTCATTGATGCCCTTTTCCATGGGGTTCCCAACATGGATAACTTTCATCATTTATTTTGCAATTGCACCAGTCTCCTAGGATGCAAGCCCGTTAAAGTGATTGAGTAACCATTTAGGAATTCCATGTGGGAATTAGCTACAATCATGAGTGGCCCCAAGGACAGACAGTTTTCTTTTTTCTGCATCTGCATATTTGTTTTTTAATGACGCCAAAAGACACTTTCTTCAACAACATGGAATCACCCCAAACTTGGGGTAACCAAATTTTATTTTATTTCCCATAGTGGGGTACATATTACATGAGCATGGCATATACATTTGGCAAAAATCCCTTTAATCCGTTAGGGTAAAAACGGTATCAATTTACATCATTCATTCATCCAAAATTCAACATACACGTACACTTACACCATTCACCTGCATCATTCTATACAATTCTATAAATTGGCTCGAGAGACTTATTTTTTACTCATTCACAAATTGAGAGGGTAATATACACATACAAATTCTTTTGTCTTCAAAATTGTATTTGCGCTCCAAGGAAGGAAAATTTCTTCATCACGCCAAACCAGGTGTCTCGCATTTTTGCACCGCATTGTGTTCCAAGCAACACAATACAAAAAGGGGCATATGTAGATACCAAAATCTAGCCACTTGTCATCCATCCATAGCCTCCAATCATAGTCGTCCATTATTTATATATGTATTTATTTAATATATGCATAAATATAAATATTTTATATTTATATTTATATATTTAATAAATATATATGTATTTATATAGATAAATCATAGCCATCCACCATGTTTTAATATCAACCATCCATACATCTCAATCCATGTCATTTTCCCAAGCTTAATATCCAAGATATTGGTTGTATTTATTTATATTTTTGTATTTTTGTTTACAGTTCACCATTATTGCATTTGGGGTTACATATTTTATTATTTAGAGGGTCTCACATAGTGGAGCCCTTGCATATGCTTTAACCCTTTTATGTTGTTTACTATTTATAGGTGCAGGAATCACATCTTTGGAAGTTGTTACAGCTAGGGTGGTCCCGTAGGGATACACAAGCCCACCCGCACACTTGTTTGGATCAAGGATGAACTAGAAGATACCAAATATTAGCTTAAGTATATTCAATAATGCCAAAAAGGCACTTTCTTCAACAACATAGAATCACCCCAAAATTGGGGTAACCAAACTTGATTTTTATTTCCCATAGTGGAATACGTATTACATGATCATGGCATCTACACTTCGTAAAAACCCCTTTAATCTATTAGGAAAACAATAGTATCAATTTACAACATTCATTTATCCACATTTACATCATACACTTGCACTTACACCATTCAACTATATTTTTCACCCACAATTCTATCAATTGGCTCATGAGACTCATTTTTCATTCATTCACCAATTTATGGGGTAAGCTACACATACAAATTCTTTTATCTTCAAAATCATATTTGTATTCAAAGGAAAGAAAGCTACTTCATCATGCCAATCCAGATGTCTTGTATTTTTGCAATGCATTGTGTTTCATGCAACATGATACAAAAAGGGGTATCTATAGAAACCAAAATCTAGCCACTTGTCATCCATTCGTATCCTCCAATCATAGCCATCCATTATTTATATATATACATATGTATTTACTTAATATATATAAATATTAATATTTTATATATTATATTTATAAATATAATAAATTTATATGTATTTATATAAATAAATCCTAGCCATCCGCCACATTTTAACCTTAGCCATCAATTCATATTAATCCATGCCACTTGCCCAAGCTTAATCTCCACCCTTCATCATTTTTTAATCTCAGCCACCCATTTTGTGTCATCGAAACCCTAACATGTTCAAGGGTAGATTATAAAAGATGACTCATTTTGATGAATCAAACCCTTAAGCCCCTTGGAAACTTGAAGCACCTTAGAAAGTTTTAGGAGAAAATTTTCCTTAGCCATGTCACTATCATCTTTTCCCCTCATCACCACCATCACATCCCCTCGTTTCGTCCATCACTAAACCCTCGCGAACTAGATTAGGTTTTGTGACACTTCCCTCAACCATCGAACGCCCTCCAGAGTTTGTAGAATGCTTCTAGGTATCTTTGGAATGCTTCTGGGAATTCAAAACCATCACAAAACACCTCCAAGTATTTCCAATAGTATATTTACAATCTACCAACCCTCGATCACCATCTGGTGTTTGTGTGATTCTTGATTACATAAGTAGAAACAAAGACTAGCATTGACAAGGTAAGAAGTTATTGATATTAATTCATATTTCTTGTATTTTTGTTTATAGTTACTGTGTGATACCAAGAAGCACACACATCTACTCTACTTACAATATTATATCAAATGGAAGACCATAAAGCAATAGATAAGACGAAAATGACAAACAAAGAAATATCTTTTATTAATTCTTGTAAATCCTGGTTACATAATGGTCCCTCTAAGGGATACACAATTTTGATTGAAATACAGATAGAGTAATGGTGAAGATGTCCCCTCAAAAGGGGGTGGTGTGATTTTTTAGGTCTCCCGATGTCACACATGAAATTGTATGAGGTCTTATAGACGCCTTCTCCTTCTTTTGCATGGAGGGATCTTATGCACTGAATGCCTTGAATCGATCCTGTAAACCTGTAATCTGCATGCATAGAAATAACAAAATACTATTAGTAGCACGGGTAGCATATAATGATGAGGCTTTTATTAGAAAATTTTATAAATATGATATATGAGCAAGATAATATTAAAATACAATAAAACTAAATGATAAATGCGTGGATAATTCAGGAAATAACAATGTAAATTCATTAAAAAATCAGATCTATGCTAAAGCTAATTAATAAATCAAAAGTAATAACATATCTAAGCTAGGAATTGGAAAATAATATCTAAAACCCCTAGGTTATGCCTGCAGGCCATTGTCCAGGATAGTAGCCGCAAAATGAAACTCTTCTCCTCATAAACCAGAGGCTGTAGAACTAAGTTCCTTGCTCAAATTGATATTCAAGGGTCACCTCTTATGTCTGATACATTGGTTGGTGGTGAAGAATAGGTGGATCTAAATGTAGATGTGTAATAGTAACTTAGCCAGACAACACTTCATTGCTCCTAAAAGAGAGTGTGGATTCACTCTTTGATAAGCCAGGGCTTCGTTGCACAAAATTCTGATATTCACTTATTATTTGCTTTGCTTGGGAGAGTCCATATGTAGACCTCCTAGATTCAGATCTAGATCTAGATCTTGGCTTCCTAGAGAAGCCAAGATATAAATTTACATGCAACTGACCATCCCGAGGAGAAAGCATCAGTCACAAATCTGCATTAAAGGGGCAGTCAAGAGGAGCTCTAGGAGTTCCACACCAAAATTAGCCTGCAAGCAATACAAGGTGCAATTAGATTATGTGATATGGGCCCATATTCATGGCAAAACTATGTTTTTGTGCTAGCCACTATACAGATTATCGGCTAGGTGTGGCTACTCTCAGCTTTAGCATCCAGTGTTGGTGGTCGCTCTACTTGACAGCGACTGAGCCTGAATGGGCTAGAACTGCCCTTTTGAGTGGTTAATACCACTTCTAGCTCTTGGAAAGATCCAATATCATTCATATGGTCTTAGAATGTGTCCATATGAGTAGTCTCCTAAACATGATGCATTTTAGGTGTCTACAAATGCCCCTTTTTGGGATGCATTATTAGAAAAAAATAACACGGAGTAAAAATAGACCACCTAGGGCCACATTGTAGGGTGTGTGATGATCATTGATATGATCAACATTGGATACCCCAGTTATGAGAAAGGATGCACATATTAGAATTATTACTTTCAACAGGATGAAAGACTTAAATTTGTGAAAGCTTGCACATGTCCATCAGACGATCGGGTAGCTTTAGTGCTACTATAGGCTTCAGTGCTACTATAGATCCAAAAGGAGGAGAGATACAAACTTAACTATCATATTTGATTTTTTTCCTAGAAAAGGGTAAGTTTATGATAGTTATTGGCAATGATTCATAAGACAAATGTAATTTGGCATGATCGAGTGATCCTTTGTTGATTTTGATTATGATTGTTGATATTATGACTACCCCATCAAACGACGAGTCGATGAGGGAAGGACAATGAATAAAGCAACAAGTTGCTTGACCAAGATGAATTATTTGGACCCTTTTAGAGGTTTGCTTTGTTGTTATAGGGTAGGTCCCATATCAGGTGTGATTTCAACCATTTTTAGTAATTCTACATATCTATCCCACGAAGTGGTCTGACCGCAATGGCCTTCTTAGGGAATCAAGGTGATATCAATTCTATTCAAGCTTGTGTTGAATAACTATATTTGATGATTTGAATGTTATAGAAGAAATGAGATGAATCTTCATTCTTGTGGGGCAGTCTAGCCACCATGGCATTCTTTGGGATTGAAGTGAAGCGTCTCAATTCATCCATAACTAATTTACCCCAAGAGGTTTTATGGTAATTTACTCATCTTGCTAGATTGCATGGAGCGCAAGTTGCTGCAACCGCCAAGTGTATAGAGTAAATAACTGAATACAAGGCTCAATTAAGGTTTCATTGTAATTTGATTTATTTTTAATTTGTATTTTATATTGTTTTTGGATTTTGATTTATGTGATTTTTTTGGAATTTATGCAATTTCTGATTGTTTTGTACTGATAGGTGTGTTTAATGGCCCATTTGAGGCTCCTTATGGTGAGAAACTAATTCATTTTATTGCTAGTGGCTAGCCACTAAAATCAATAGTGACTAGATTGTGACCTCTGTCAATGTCATCAAAAAAAGAAAGTGGGCCACTGATGCCATCAAAAACTACATAAAAACTAGAAAATATAAAAGTTAGGGTTTTGAATTTTCATTATTTTCCAGTTGGACAGTTGCACTTTTGAGCTTTGAGGTGAGAGAGATGGATTGTGATAAGGGACGCTACCGAATTCAGACACCATGGTGGAGCAGGGTAAGGCATCAACAAGCAGAGGTGTCGATGACTCACATGTATCTCTCAAACCCTAGCTTTTTATTATATTTTATTGGGGTAAAATGAACCTCACTAAGTAATCGGTAAATGAACCAAATTAAACCCGTTGGCAATGAACTGAAATCGTAGATAGGTTTATTTTAGGTTTAGTTTTAGTGGGTTTCACTTAGTTTTATGTTTTTTCAAATTTTTTGTTAATTTTGGCGAAGAGGGACACCGTTGGCGTGCCACCCCATGGCCACTAACACTCATAGCGGCCCCTAAATGGCCAAAGGGAGGCTACTATCGTCGTCAGTGACCAACTTGAATTCCAACAGTCAATTTTTTGACTGTTGGTGGCTGGTGGTATTGGTTTCATATGCCGCTGCATGGTTGCTCCTAGCATGAGCGGCTACACGACTTTAGGTAAAGTTTTCATTTTTTTTGGATTTTTTAGGATTTTAATTGATTTTTTTGAAATTTTGATTTTTTTGAATGTTTAGGTGCATTTAGCCATTATGCTTGTAGCCTTAGGCTATATTAGTTATAATTTTACACTATTTTTGTTTTATTATTCCTTTTATATTTTAAGTGCATTTAATTTAGGCATTTAAATTGCACTCTTAGCTTTTGTCTATGCAGGCTTGGGACCCTAGATTGCTTGTGCAACTTATACCCCAGATGGATGGCATATAATGGGCTTGGATTGATGCCCACGGGCTCCAATACGTCACATGACTATCGATGATCATGTTAGATCAGGCCTACCTCACTACCCTAGCACATAGGTGGGACTCTAGGACCAACACCTTTCATCTCCCTACTGGTGAGATGACCATTACTCTAGAGGATGTCTACAAGATCTTCCGGATCCCTTTTGATGGAGCCTCAATTGTGTCCTCTCCTACTGATGCCAAAGACATAGTCTTTATGAGGGTTTTTGGAGATCATGTAACTACAAAATTTGGCAACTATCGTCACGGCAGGATATCTATGGATTGGTGGTACCAAGAAAATATATTCTCTCGGTGGTAGGCAGTTTTGATGCATGTTATATGTAACATGCTTTTATCAAATTTCTTAGAAGTGAGGTTCCCATGGAACCTCCTAGCTATGGTTCAATACTTGATGCATAGCATGGAGCTCATCATTATGGATTGGGGGAGTGCACTATTGGATCAGTGTTACGATGAGATGTACCAGATTAAATAGTGGGGATGATCCAACATTGCTTACACCCTGCTCCTATAGATCTAGGGATGGGAGCACATTAGGGTAGACCACCTGGGAGGATTGCCTTCCAAGATTACTACTCTTATAGATGTGGCTCAGTTTTATGGAACCATATGGCCACAAGAGAATGATGAGTGTAAGAGTTGGTGCACACACAAGGGATTTGACACACTATACAGTGACTCTGACTATCTTACAGACCAAGGATATCATTTGAGGGCCTTATCACGAGTACCCCATATGGGTAGAGGTAAATATATTTACCACTCATACTAGGCACTATCGATGGGTTATCATCCATAAGGGTGGCATCAAAGAGTTCTTACATTACTCTATGGTGCTTTGCCAGTTTGACATACAACAAAATGTACCTCTTCAGATAGTATTGTACAAACAGGACATTATAGAGAGGGATATTCCAATGCCCTGAGTTACAACAACGATAAAGGATGATTAAACTCCAATAGTGGATGCTGACATAGTAGATATTAGGGTTACTGAGGCGTATACCTAGTGGTAGGTTACGCAGCTTTGGTAGGGCGATGGTATCTTAGGTGAGGATCAGTATGAGGTGATTATAGGGAAGGATCCAGAGGGGCATCGAGTGTGGTCTCGAATAGAGGATTGGTGGAAGGCCATATAGTAGTAGGTGGCAAAGGAGTAGGTTGCTCCCATGGAGGAGGAGGAGTTAGCTCTAGAGGATTAGGAGTCTCCTCTCCAAGCTTAGTTGCATCGCATGGAGACCAAGCTTTAGGCAGCTCAGATCTAGATCTTACAGTGGGAATCTACTATTTTTGGGCTTCTAACACAAGTCAAGAGATTTAAGGAGGAGAGGACCACCCTCTAGACATAGATTAACTCAACATAAATTTGGATATATCAGCAACAGTATTTTCATTATTGTCAACACAGTCAGATAGATCGATTGGTGCAATGGACAGGAAGTTCAAAAGCTTTTCAGATGTAGAAGACAGGAGTTCAAAGGTTACTCAGAGTATGTACAGTTATTTTCCATGAATACCGAAGTGGCCCATGTGTAAAAGATCAAAGAAAAAGACAAGTAAGAAAAGTGTCGTGATATCGCGACATATACAGTAGGCAAGAAAAATTATCGTGATTTTACGACATGTTGGAAGAGAGAGAAAAAGCAGGAAAAACTGTCGTGATTTCATGACATGCTGGAAGAGAAAAAGGCAAGTGGAAAAATTTTCACGATTTCATGATATGCTGGAAGAGAAAAAGGCAAGTGGAAAAACTATCACGATTTCGTGACATGTTGGAAGAGAAAAATGCAAGTGGAAAAACTATCGCGATTTCGTGACATGTTGGAAGAGAAAAAAGGCAAGTGGAAAAACTGTCGCGATTTCTTGACATGTTGGAAGAGAAAAAGGCAAGTGGAAAAACTATCATGATTTCGCGACATGTTGGAAGAAAAAGAGAAAGCAGGAAGAAGTGTCGTGATTTCGTGACAAGTTCGAAGAGAGAGAAAGCAAGTGTGAAAAGTGTCGCGATTTCGTGACATGTTGGAAGAAAAAGAGAAAGCAAGAAGTGTCACGATTTCACGACAAGTTCGAAGAGAGAGAAAGCAAGTTTGAAAAGTGTCACGATTTCGTGAAATGTTGGAAGAAAAAGAAGAAATAAGTAAGAAGTGTCACGATTTCGTGACAAGTTTGAAGAGAGAGAAAGAAAGTTTGAAAAGTGTCACGATTTCACGACATGTCGCATTGTCGTGACAAAAGAAAGAGAGGAAGCGTACGGAAGCAGAACTGTTGCGATTTTGTGACAAAAGCAAAAAGCAAGACTTCGAAGGCAGAAGTGTCGTGATTTCGTGACAAAAGCAAACAAGTGAAGTACGAAAGTAGAAGTGTCACAATTTTGTGACAAAAGGAGAGAAGAAGACTTCGAAGGCAGAAGTGTCATGATTTTGCGACAAAAGCAGAAAGGAAGACTTCGAAGGCAGAAGTGTGCAGTGGACTTAAAAGCAGAAAAGAATAGAGAAAGTGTACGGAGGTAAAAATGTCGCAATATCACGACATGTATTTTTGTGAGCCAAAGCTAAGAGAAAGAGCAAGGAGAAAAAGTGTCGTGATATCGCGACATGTTGCATTTTCACGGTCCAAAGCAAGGAGAAAGAGAGAGAAAGAAAAAGTGTCGTGATATCGTGACATGTATTTTCGGGGCCAAAGCAAGGAAAA
Source organism: Wollemia nobilis (assembly GCA_028583015.1). Taxonomy (NCBI): domain Eukaryota; kingdom Viridiplantae; phylum Streptophyta; class Pinopsida; order Araucariales; family Araucariaceae; genus Wollemia; species Wollemia nobilis. Next base: position 2,271,506 of record JAQPPZ010000569.1, on the reverse strand, counting down.
ATAGAGAGAAAGTGAAAGTTTCGCGATATCACAACATGTATTTTTGTGGTTGAGTTGAAGCCGACGAAGACCGATGACAACCGACTAAAATTAGGGTTTACAGTTGTCATGAAAGCCGACTAAGATTAGGGTTTACAGTCGACTAAGATTAGGGTTTTCATCACAAGAATTTTGTTATAAAAGGAGGGTTGTTTGGATATTTTATTATGTTGTCAAAGTGTGCAAAGTTCGGTCATAGTACGAAGAGAGTAGAGTGCGCAAAATGGAGAAGACGATCATGGAGCAGAGTGCGCGATAGAGAGAAGACGATCGTGAAGCAGAGTGTGGAAAGTGATTGCACAGAGAAAGCAGAGTGCACAGAGAGTGCAAAGGCAAAGAAAGACCAGTAAGGATCTTACAAAACAAAGGTATATTTCTATCTATCTTATAGATTCAAAATTGAAGTCCAGGTTACAGCTTGGCATCAGGGGTTGGTGCTCCTTCCAGTAGGTGCTGGTAAATCAGGGGTTGGTGCTCCTTTCTATTGGTATAGATAAATAAGGGGTTGGTGCTCCTTCCAGTGGGTGCTGGTAAATTGATTGTAAAGTTTGTGCTTTGCAAAGGATGGATTTGGATGGTAGTCCAAGCAGTCATTTTTGAGGAGTAGCCACATTGGTGAACCTCATTAAATCTTGTGTTGTGTGATGCTCTTGTGTTATACTTGCTGTATCTAGTAATTAGATTTAATTGCTACTATATTAAGAGCTATAAATTCAAGTTTAAAGAGCTACACTGATTCACCCCCCCCTCTCAGTGTCATTGTAAGACTAACAATTGGTATCAGAGCTAAGTTCTTATACAAGCCTAACCGACTAGGGTGATCTTGGAAGTAACACAATGGCAGGTGGTGAAGGTTTCTCATCAAACAAAGCACCATTGTTTGACGGATCTAATTACGTGTTACGGAGAATCAGGATGCAAACATATCTCTATGCTTTGGGATACGACATACGGGATTCGAGTAGTGAGTGGATACATAATACCCATCACTTCTCCAAAGAGAGGCGGACAAAAAGAAAGCTGTTTGAAAATAACTCAAAAGCAAAGAATGCTCTCATGTGCGGATTAGCAGACAGTGAACTAGTAAAGATCATGAGCTGTAAAATGGAAAAAGAGATATGGGACAAACTAAGGATTATTCATGAAGGAGATGATAAGATCAAGGAAGCAAAATTAAAGACACATCGAGCTCAGTTCGAAGTATTAAAGATGAATGATGATGAAAACATTGAGGCATATATGCTGAGAGTTAATGGAATCATTAATGCGATCAGAGGACTCGACGAGGATATCGAAGACTCTACTGTCATAAAAAATGTATTAATATCTCTTCCTCAAAGGTTTGATTCTAAAGTCTCAGCGATAGAAGAAGCTAAAAATCTAAATTATTTTAGTATAGATGAGATGTATGGTTCCTTGACTACATATGAGATGAGGATAGGAAGATATAAAACCACAGATAGAGAAGCGGCTTTTAAAGCTCTTAAAGATAAAAAAACAAAACAAAAGTCTAAGGAAGAAGAGACATCAGATGAAATGGAAGCAAACTTTGTTAGAAAACTAAAAAGGGGAAAAGGAAAATACAGAGGAAAGCTACCGCTTAAATGTTTCAACTGTGGAGACGTTGGGCATTTTGCGACTAAATGTCCTCTTAATGAGAAGAACAAAAATGATGAAGGATCGCACCAAGAAAGAAGTGACTGGAAGAAGAAAACGAATTTCAGAAAAGGCAACTTCAAGAAGAAAAGTTTTATCTCCAGAAATGCCAGTTCATCAGAAGAGAGCTCCGGTGAGGATTTTGAAGAGGAAACAGGTGAAGCTCTTTTCATGGCATTTGAAGAAGTAAAATCAAAAAAGGAAGAAGGAGTGAACTCTGAAATATGTGGTGAAAACCCTGAGGCTGAAGTAGATCTAGAAGGTGAGTTGATCTCTACACTTGAAGAGTGGAAAATAGAGAGGAAAAAGAATAAGAAACTTTCAAAAAGGCTTGAGGATGCAAATGAAATCATATCCAATTTGAAAGTATAGATAGAAGAATCCAAGAAAATCTTCGAAGATCTTGAAGTGCAAATAACCATGAAAATAGATTATTGCAGCAAGCTAGAAGAAGAGATTGTTGGTTTAAGAATGCAACTAGAAGAGATGAATAAGAAAATCAGTTGTTATCACAAACGTGAATTAAGTTCTATGAAGCTGGATAAGATCTTAAATGACCAAAGACCTGCAGGCATCAAATTTGGTCTGGGTTTCATTGAAGGAGAATCATCAAATGGATCAAAGGCCAGAAATGTAGAATCCATAAAGAATGAAGATAAGAAACAAGGTTGATCAAGGAAAAACATCTCATGCAAAAGAAAGCAATAATGCCGAGGCACGAAAGGAGAATTGACAATGATGGATTCACCAATGTCACACATCAAAGAAGAAGAAGACCTATGGCTCCTACGACAACATGGCAAAGACCATCACCCGGGTTCGAGTTATCCCTTTTTTGGTTTCTGTTTTAAATGCAATGGCTATGGACACAAAATCTCGGATCGCAAATATAATGGAAGACCAAGGAATTTCACCGAGTATAAATGCTTTCTCTCCTTTGATGAATTATACAGGTAGAATGTTATAACTGTCATAATTTTGGGCACATTGTAAGAAACTATAGAAGTACATTTGCATCAAATCAGTTTCAGGGAAGAAAATTTCAACCAAATAGGATGAGACAAAATAGAAAACTTCTCGAAAAATATGCACAAGCTATTGATAAGGGAAAGGAAAAACAAGAACCCAAAACTACTATCAAAATGGAGTGGAAAGGAAAAGAGTGACTTAAGGAAGAAAAGGAATCCTTAATCGTACAAACAACATTTAAAGCATAGAATAAATATGTACCATGGATACTTGATAGTGGATGCTCCAGTCATATGACAGGTGACAAACAAAAATTTGAGAAGTTACAGAAATATGAAGGTGGTTCGATGAAAGTTTGGGAATAATGATGGAGCTAAGATAGTTGGCAAAGGTTCGGTTAAAATTAGTGAAGGAAAAATTAAGTCGAGAGGAAGTCTTGTTTGTGGATGGTTTGAAACATAACTTGTTGAGCATAAGTCAGATTTGTGATAAAGGTCATGAAGTAGTTTTTATGAAGCAGGGTTGTGAATTCAGAAAAACAAACAGTGGAAAATTGATAGCAACTGGAGCAAGGACATCTAGAAACCTGTACACCCTCTCAGAGACTTCAAAAGGAGCTTGTTTTATTGGACAGGAAGAAGAAAACTGGTTGTGGCACAAGAGACTCGGTCATATCAATTTTGATAATCTAGCAAAAATCACCTCAAAGGGGCAGTGAGAGATATTCCCACCATTAGCAAACCTGCAAACAACATTTGTGCTTCATGCCAAAAGGGAAAGCAAACTAGAGTCACATTCAAAACAAAAGAGTACTACACAAGCAAAGCTTTGGAACTAATACACACTGATTTATGTGGACCCATGAGAACACAAAGCATAAATGGTGACAAATATTTTATGTTGTGCATTGATGACTATTCTAGAATGGCATGGATATTTTTCTTGAAGCATAAATCAGAAGCTTTTGATATGTTCAAGATTTTCAAAAACCAGGTTGAGAATGAAACAGGAAAGAGGATCAAATGTTTAAGATCAGATAGAGGAGGAGAATTCATTTTAGAGGAGTTTACATAGTACTTTGAAAAATACGATATTAGGAGACAGTTTTCAACAGCCAAGACACCTCAGCAGAATGGAGCGGTAGAAAGAAAGAACAGGACAGTGCAAGAAATGGCACAAACTATGCTGGCTGAAAGTAGACTAGCAGACAAATTTTGGAAAGAAGCAGTCCATACTGCAGTGTATATCCAAAATAGGTACATGCTGAGAACACATGAAAGCAAAACTCCTTATGAGTTGTGGTTCGGTAAAAGGGCAACAACAAAATACCTCAAAGTTTTTGGCAGCAAGTTCTACATCAAAAGAACTGAAGATAATATTGGTAAGTTTGAAGATAGAGCGGATGAAGGTATTTTTGTTGGTTATTCATCAAAAATCAAAGCTTACAAATGCTACAACAAGAAGCTAAAGAAAATTGTGGACAGTGCCGATGTTAAATTTGATGAAGGTAGAGAATGAGTAATTAGCTATGAAATGAACTACCCAATTTATGAAGAGGTTATTGAAGGAGATGAGGAAAAAAAAATAGAAAAGATACAAAAAATTGACTCAGATGATTTAAGTTGTGATTCAGAAGTGGAAGAAAATATGAAATTCAAAACAGGCAGCTGGCAAAAAAATCATCCTAGAGAGCAAATAATTGGAGACACCAAAGTTGGTGTTCAAACAAGAAGAAGAGTAGTAAGTAACTACTCTCTATTATCCAACATCGAGCCCAAAAATGTTGCTGATGCAAGTAAATATGAAAGTTGGATGAAGGCAATAAATGAAGAATTAGATCAAATCGAGAAAAACGAAACTTGGGAGTTAGTACCTAGACTTGCAAATAAAAATATAATCGGGACTAAATGGATTTTTCGAAACAAATTGAATGAAGACGGATAGGTAGTCAGAAACAAAGCAATATTGGTATGTAAGGGTTATGCACAAGTTGAAGGCATTGACTTTGAGGAAACTTTTGCACCAGTAGTGAGACTAGAGGCAATTAGAATATTTCTAGCTTTAGCAGTCTACAAGAATTTCAAAGTTTATCAAATGGATGTGAAATCAGTGTTTTTGAATGGAAAACTTGAAGAAGAGGTTTATATTGAGCAAACAGATGGTTTCCAACTTGGTGATGATCCCAACTTTGTTTGCAAGTTGAAGAAAGCATTATATGGCTTAAAACAGGCACCCGAGCATGGTATGCAAGGCTAGACAACTATCTCACCCAACAAAGGTTTAAGAAAGGTATGGTGGATAGTAATTTGTATGTCAAAACAGAAAATGAGCATCTTATTGTTCTTGTTGTATACATAGATGATATCATATTTGGCAGCAGCAAAGATGAGTCATGTAAATATTTAGCAAATAAGATGCAGAAAGAATTTGAAATGTCAATTATTGGTGAACTTTCGTATTTCCTTGGGTTGCAAGTTAATCAAAATAAGAAGGGCATATTTATTTCTCAAGTTAAATATGTGAAAGAGATGTTGAAAAAATTCACAATGGAAGATTGTAAGCCAGTTAGCACTCCCATGACGATAGGTTGCAAGTTAAGCAAGGATGAAAAATCTCCACCTGTTGATCAAACCATGTACAGATCTATGATTGGAAGCTTACTATACCTGATAGCTACTAGACCAAATATTTTGCAGGCAGTATGCATGGTAGCACGATTTCAGGCTAATCCCAAGGAGACTCATGTGACGACGAGTGAAGATGATTCTTCGGTACCTCAAGGGTACTATGGAGTATGGGTTATGGTATCCGAAAGGTAAAGACTTCACCCTTATTTTGTATTTAGATGCATATTGGGCAGGATGTGTAGATGACAAAAAGAGTACCAGTGGAGGTGCATTCTATCTTGGAGATAGATTGGTCGCATGGCACAGTAAGAAACAAGAGTCAGTTTCTCTATCGACAGTAGAGGCAGAATGTATTGCAGTGACAACATGTTGTACGTAGGTATTGTGGATGAAAAATACCCTGAAAGATCTTGGTATTAGCTTCAGTGAGCCAATATCAGTTAAGTGTGATAACACCAGTGCCATTGACATCTCCAAGAATCTGGTGATGCATTCACGCACAAAACACATTACTATCAGGTATCATTTTTTGAAGGAGAAAGTTACGGAAGGTGAGGTTAAGTTGGATTTTGTTCCAACTACAGAGTAAGTAGCAGACATCTTCACAAAACCATTGCCCAAGGAAGTTTTTGAGTACCTTCATAATAAATTGAGAGTGGTCACACTTCCCAAGAATTGACTAGCCATAGGGATCACATTCTCAAGGGGAGCATTCAAGTATTTGATTATCTTTTTGCTCATGTTCATAATTGTTGCTAAGTGTAATAAATTGTGCCTGAGAATGTTGTGCATGGACTCAGGGGGAGTCTGCAGTAGCCCTTTGGTATTATTGTCAAAGAGGGAGAAGAGTAACAAAAAATTGCACATGTGTTGCCAACAATTACAAAGGGGGAGATTGTTTAGCAAGGTGCAGCAACAGTATTGTCATTATTGTCAACACAGTTAGATAGATCTGTTGGTGCAATGGATAGGAATTTCAAAAGCTTTTCAGATGCATAAGACAGGAGTTCAAAGGTTACTCAGAGTATGTACAGTGATTTTCCAAGAAAACCGAAGTGGCCCATATGCAAAAGATCAAAGAAAAAGACAAGTAAGAAAAGTGTCACGATATCGCGACATATACAATAGGCAAGAAAAACTATCGTGATTTTGCAACATGTTGGAAGAGAGAAAAAGAAGGAAAAACTGTCGCGATTTCGTGACATGCTGGAAGAGAAAAAGGTAAGTGGAAAAACTGTCACGATTTCGCGACATGCTGGAAGAGAAAAAGGCAAGTGGAAAAACTATCGCGATTTCGCGACATGTTGGAAGAGAAAAAGGCAAGTGGAAAAACTGTAGTGATTTCGTGACATGTTGGAAGAGAAAAAAGGCAAGTGGAAAAACTGTCGTGATTTCGCGACATGTTGGAAGAGTAAAAGGTAAGTGGAAAAAATGTCACGATTTTGTGACATGTTGGAAGAAAAAGAGAAAGCAGGAAGAAGTTTCACGATTTCATGAAAAGTTCGAAGAGAGAGAAAGCAAGTTTGAAAAGTTTCATGATTTTGTGACATGTTGGAAGAAAAAGAGAAAGCAGGAAGAAGTGTCGTGATTTTGCGACAAGTTCGAAGAGAGAGAAAGCAAGTTTGAAAAGTGTCACAATTTCTTGACATGTTGGAAGAAAAAGAAGAAAGCAGGAAGAAGTGTCACGATTTTGTGACAAGTTCGAAGAGAGAGAAAGCAAGTTTGAAAAGTGTCACAATTTTGTGACATGTCGCATTGTCACGACAAAAGAAAGAGAGGAAGCGTACAGAAGCAGAACTATCGCGATTTCATGACTAAAGTAGAAAGCAAGACTTCGAAGGTAGAAGTGTCATGATTTCACGAAAAAAGCAAACAAGTGAAGTATGGAAGCAGAAGTGTCGCGATTTCATGACAAAAGCAGAGAAGAAGACTTTGAAGGCAGAAGTGTCATGATTTCATGACAAAAGCAGAAAGGAAGACTTCGAAGGCAGAAGTGTCACGATTTTGAGACATGTCGCATTTTCATGACTCAAAAAGGACAGGAAGGCAGAAAAGCAAAAGTGTCGCGATATCACGATATGTTGCATTTTCACGACTCAAGAAGGGCAGGAAGGCAGAATAACAAAAGTGTTACGATATCGTGCAATGTCGCATTTTCACGACAAAAGAATAGAGAAAGTGTACGAAGGTAAAAGTGTCATGATATCGCGACATGTTGTATTTTCGCGAGCCAAAGCTAAGAGAAAGAGCAAGGAGAAAAAGTGTCGCGATATCGCGACATGTTGCATTTTCGCGGTCCAAAGCAAGGAGAAAGAGAGAAAGAAAAAGTGTCGTGATATCAAGACATGTATTTTTGGGGCCAAAGCAAGGAAAAAGAGAGAGAAAGCGAAAGCGGTCGCATCCTGTAGCGTCTGCACCTGAGCCTGCAGACGATCTCTCTCCACCCGAAGAGTAGCCATCTCGCTACTCTCTCCTGTATCCACACCCTTGCCCTTATCGGGCGATGGTGGCCTCTGTGGAGATGGGGGTCTCGCCTCCCTCCTCTCCCTCTCTCTCTACCATGGCCGCTCCTGTGCCTGTGGCTGCCTCACCTCTCTCCCTCCGTGACCCTGGCCTGCCTCCATTTCTGCCTGGCATTGCCTCCCTATCCGATGCACAACTACGTGGATCGAACCCTGTGCCCTCGTCATCCGAGGAGGGTGGATGCCTGCGTACCAGGCATCGTAGCCATCGGCTACCCCTACGTCATCCCCATCCACTGGCTGAATGGGGGCATCATCCGAGTCCTGGCTCTAGAACCGTTGCATGTTCAGAGCCCCGCTAATCGTAGTGTTATCCCAGACAGTCTGGGAAAAATCGTAATCTCTGAGGGATGGGATCCCTTGTTGTAGACCAAACTGTCTCAAAACTTGGTCGTACCTATGGAGCTCCACCTCTCCCCTCTCCATCCTCAACCAACAAACTTGCTTGATGCGAGCCAGCTCTTGTCCGTCCTCTGGCCACCCTGGATGCTCCCTCCATGGCCTCCAGGTGATCTGGTCCGGGACTAGGTCATCTAGTAGCCTCCGGGACATCGGCAGGTCGATCCGCCGTTGTGCCCCTCTCTGGAGCCACCAATAGAAGACTCGGGGCCTCTCCCCGTCAATCCCTGTCAAAGGAAGCCCTATCGGCCTCCGCACCGTAATGTGCTCCCAGCACCAAACCTGTAGTAGAGATGTCATAACCAGACATCGACCGCCCTTGTACACGACCCCATACAGGATCTTGTACAATCGGCATAAAACAAAACTACCCTAAGCAAACCTGTAGCCATGGTCTCTCATGTCATAGACCACATCTGCCAGCATCCATGGCACCCTGCACCTGCTCTGGTGGCACAACAGAAGTCCACCAACCACCCCAGCTAGTACCCGTGTGAGTGTAGATGCCCCAGGCATCTGGCGCAGTGCCTCGATGTTAACTCTGCCCTTCTCCAGGGCGAAGCTTGGGTCATCGCACAACCGTCCCATAGCGCGGCCCTGATTGGCCGTAGGAGTAATCAGCCGTCCTTGTATGGGGATTCTCAAAATCCTCCATATGTCCTCCAAAGTGGGAGTCATCTCCCCTGTCGGTAGCCAAAAACATGAGGACCCTAGATACCACCTCTCTGCTAGGGCCGTTAGTAGCCCCATGTCTGTAGACACTTGTGGCATTTCTGCCACATGCAGTAAGTCGGCTTGTGCCAGTGATCTCGCTCGCTCTGTGTCAGAGCGGCCAAGTCGTCTCTCAACCCTCCGTATTTCCACTCCTCGCTCTTTAGTAATCCTCTCTGCAAACATAAACAATAAAACAATAAACAATCATTAATCAACAATTCAAGTAATCAATAATGCAAATTAAAAATTCAACTTTGTGCAATTGATGATATCACCCACTATTGGACGATATCGTCCCAAATTTGAGCATAATCGTTTCTGATTTCGCAGTTCGAAATCACCCCTAATTTGATGAAATCGTCCCCCTTTCGACGATTTCGCCCTTGGGCAAAATTGTCGAAATTGAGACGATTTCGTTGAAATCGGGACGATTTTGTCCCGATGACGTCGACGGCCCAAAAATGGCCGCGATGCTCAAAATTCATCTAAAATTCATCTAAAAAACATGTAAAGTTAAAATTAAAGCATTCTAGATCAGTCTGGACTCTTACCCGTAGACCGCGCCGGACCTCTGTCGATCTGTGCGTCGTCTCCACCATTTTTGCTTCCAGAGCTCTAAAACTCAAAAAATGAACAGTAAAAATGAATTAGGGTTTTTCCCTATTTTTCTTAATTTTATTCAAAAATAATTTTTTTGCTTTTCGCGTTTTTACCTCAAACGTTCGATTTGGGTAAAAACACGGAGGGGGCACCATAGTAAGCTGTCGTATGATTCGACCAAGAATCGTCGCCTAAAAATGGGAATAATTTTTGCTTTCTCATAGATCGAGAAGAACTCATCTTTAACGCATTTTCTTCGAAAAATTCGCTAAAGAGGGGGCAAAATGTAGCACCCTAAAATTGGCGCAATAAAAATGCAATAATTACATTCACCTTAGTAAATAATTTAAAATTCAAATTTAACCTCCCAAACCGCCCGTTAACCGCCGAGAAATCCGTTTCCCCCTTTTTCGTGCCATTTTTAGGGGTTGTTTTGACCGTTTGACGATATCGTCGCCGATCAGACGATATCGCCCCAGATTTGACGATTTCGTCTGGACTAGAACGTCCAGACGATCTTGTCGCAAAACTAAATTTGCAAAGTTGGAATCTGTTCCAACGGGTCTCCAATCCAGGCAGAAGCGTGTCTGCGCCGTTGGGACCCTCCCCCGTTGGAGATCTCCCAAATTGGGATGATCTCCAACCTCCTAACTACTCCCCCTAAGCCTATTTAGTCTCTAGGATTTTCCCTTCCCAACCCCTGGCCGAAATTCTCTGCAAATTGATTTCCTCTACGTTAAAGCATCCCAATATTGCATTTGCATTAGATCTATACCAATTTTATTGTAGGTACATCACTATTTTTCAGCCGGAGCCAGCACCTATCGTCGTCGATGAACCTGTTCAGATCGGAGGCGAACCTGTCGAATTCGAGGCGATTTCATACTGATGCGAGACGATCTCGACTGTAGTCCGTATTAAGGCAATCAGTGCCTGAAGTTTGCGTTCCTCAATCCCTTTTCTGTCATTTTATTCTGCAAATTAGATAATCTATTCAGTATTTTATATTATCTTGCATTTGGAGTTCACCCATTTAGATTAAGTGCATAATTAAATCTTAATTATCATCAAATTAGCACAATTCATTTCTGTTTCTGTGTTTAAGTTGCAGTTTGATAACATTGCTGCCATTTTATATCATTTCCCTCTGTTAGCACTGTAGTATGTTTTGTATTTTGCATCTATTTTCGGTTTTGCAGGTCTCTGACGAATTCGTCAGATCTCAGACGATCTCGTCTGATTGCAGATGATTCTGTCGAATCTCAGACGATCGGGACTGCTTCAAAATCAGAATCTTCTTCAGACATCCGGATCAGGTATTCATCGTTTGCACTCTATAAATTCTCTATTTTAATTCTGTAAATCTATTTTCTGTATTCATTGAACTTGCATTTTCATATAGAGTAATCTAGATGCATTCGGCCAAACCTAGGATATGAATGCTTAAGGTTAAAACGAACACATTTAAACACATTCCCAACCTAGGCGTGGAAGTTGCCGTTAAATGTTTCCTGGTGAACCCACCATCCATCGAAAAATCATCAAAATACACCTCCCTTGAGAGGCGGGACCTTCGCAAAGTCCTCTCAGTCCGAGGTACCGCACCATCCTTTTCCCATCCTCCTTCCGGGCGCGGATCCTATAGCCTGAAGGTAGGGATGCGAAAAATTTGGAGCGATACATTTTGGTGAACCCGACGTGAATGCATTGTAAACCTTTTGAAAACAAAAACAAAAAAAAATATATATATGTATACAAGAAAAACAAAAACAAAATCATCATTTCAAGTTTGTATGTTTTAGATTCAATTCTAAATAGTAGATGCTAAATATTACTTTTAGAAGTACTAAAGAAACCATGAGTTTTTACTCAAATCAATATGAGCCCATCAGTAATGTTGGAAGAATTCAGCCAAATACATTTGTTGATTATGATCAACCTTATCCCTATTCAACATCACCTCCATCACACTTCTCTCATTTTTCATCCTTACCCCAACAAGACAATCCCTTTGCCAATCCTCTTCATAACGATATTATCTATTCTCCCATATATCCATATTATGTCTATCAATCCACATATAATCCTCCACCACCTTTTCAATACTCTTCTTTCAATACAACACATCCATTTCAACAAGAAAATACTTATTCTTCCAATTCTACCATGCACTCACCTCCTACATCGCAATCTTCCTATCATCATTCTACCCATAACAAAGAAAGTAGAGGTGAGAAACCATTAGGCCCTTTTATGACGAAATTCCTAAAGCATTTATCAAAACCTCTCAAAAACCTTCATCACGTAAATTTACTAAGCTCAATCAACCAATGGATATAATTCTCAAGTATTTACTTGACACAAATAAGATTGAACTCCCTTCCATAAGACAACTTGATACCACATCAGATTGGTTTAAACCTGAGCTACATTGTGAATATCATAGAGTAGATGGACATATGACACAAAATTGTAAAGATTTAAGATGTGCAATTCAAGATTTGATTGATAAGGGTCTTTTTAATATAAAGGAATTACAATCTACAACTGATTATAAATCTCCAGTAAACAATCAAACTCCTACACAACAAATACCAATAATCAATCAAGACATGGGGATCTCCCAAGAACCCCTATTCAATTATCAACAACAAGAAACCAATCAAATATTGCATGTTAATGTGTCCCATCATGATGATATTATTAATATTGTAACAAAAACTACAAATGAGCAACCTCAAGTTCAATCAACTCAATCCGATATTCAAGATATGGATTCCTCATTTGACCAACCTTCAAAACTATCTTTGGCTCTAGAGAATGATCCAAAATGGAATGTAAGCATAGAAAGCTCATCTTTAGAATCAAAATCTCAATCTGAAATCCACTTTGATAACCAACAACAAGTGATTAATCCTCAAGCAAAGATATCCCTTTTAGAAGTATTACAAATTTATCACAAGGAAATTTTGTTCAAAATACCTAGCCAACAATTTGTTCCTCATCATATTTTCTCTAAGAACATAATTAATGGTGTAAACCCTCTTGAGGTTAACCATATTTCATTCTATGATGAGGATATTCCTTCCTCTACTCCACAAGAAGACTCCTATCTTTACATTACAGGATCTAGTAAAGAAACACTTGTTAGAACTATCATGGTAGATAATGACTCCTCTCTTAATTTATGCACTTATCAATTATTCCAAAAACTCAAATTAAAGGAAGAAGATCTTAATGAATCAAATGTTATTATAAAATCTTTTAACAATGAAATTCAAGAAGCTCAAGGTACTATAATTCTTCCCCTTAATATTGGATCCAAGATCCTCGGATACTTTATTCTATGTAGGATATTGTCCTTCACCTTACAACCTACTTCTCCAGAGTCCTTGGATTCATACGATGAGGGTTTTCCCTTCCACTCTTCACCAATGTTTGAAGTTTGAAATTGCAAATAAAATTGTTACCATACATGGTGACCCAACACCATTTGAAGAATATTTAACGGTTGAAACATCAAGTTCTATACATTCTCTATTGTCACAATTATCTTCTATCCATCACTTTTCTTCATCCATATATGATCATCCTTGTTTACCAAATAACACCCATGCATATCTTTCACATATACTTTCTCCATCTTATCAAGACTTGGAATATAGTAATAAGAATGAAGAACTTTCTTATATTTCTGATATTTTATTTTGTAACATGATCAATTTTACACATATAAAAGTCAAATCTTTTGCTACATTATTCTACATTATAACAAAGCTTTTGTTATCACTACCTTTTATTCATCACCTTTTGTTCTTACCTTCACCTCAACCAGATTATCCTTCAAAACCTCCTTTGATTTTGAAGCAACCTTAGACATGCTATACTCAAATAACCTTGTATAGTGTATATAGATCATCTTGTATATACCACCAATTTCAATTCATAAATTAAAATCAAAATACAAAAAAATCAAAATCCTCAAAATCTTCAAAAAAATACTAATGCAACTAAGGACCTTAAAGGTAAATTTGAGCCCAATTGGCTTGGACCATACATTATTACTGCTAAATTTGAATCGGAGCATACAAATTATCTACCTTAGATGGTAAAGAACTTAAAGAACCCATGAATATTTTGCATCTTAAACGTTACTATGCATAAATTTGGTCATTTCATCCATGTATATATTTGTTTCAAAATCATTATCTTGTATTTCTTTCAAATTTATAAAATCCAAAAACATCAAAAATATTCATAATCATCAAAAATCTTCAAAACTATCTATTGCATTTATTTAAAGCACTTGTTAAATTTTTTTGCTCAAAAACAAAAATAAAACCAAAAATCAAAATAATGATAAAAATATAAAAACAGCTATATGCTTGACTCTTTCGAAACCAAAATAAAATAAAGAAGAAAGAGAGAGTCAACATTCTCAAAACTTTCTCAAAAATCATTTATATATATTTTCTTACAATTATTGCAGTTATATGTTTCAACTTATTTTGGGATAAATTAGCATTTATTTTGAATCCCTCACTTGCACACTCACAACAATAAATATCTTGATTTTATCTGGCATGATTACTAATCTCTCTTATATCAAAGTCCACAAAATTCAATTAAATAAAGTTTGAGCATAGAGAATTGATCTTGTTATTTACTTAAACCAAGCACATCTTTTCACAATAAAATGATTATATTTGTAATTTCCATGTTTTGCTACATAGTAGAAGTGATTTCTTGAGCGAAAAGTTTCCCCTGCTATCCTATCATGCACATGGTCTAGAATCTTTGAGAATTGGCAAAAGGACAAGCTCACCCCTACCCAGAATAAAAATCCCTTGCTCTACAGCTAATCCGAGCAAGTATCCCTAGCAAAGAAAAAGAAAAAAGAAAAGTTCAAGAAAAAGAAAAGAGAAAGAAAAATGTTATTCTATATCATTCCAGCAATATTCCAAGCATTATCAAGGAAAAATACAAAACAAAAAATACAAAAAGAAAAAGAAAGCAAGAAAGCAATAAAATCCCTTTCCCTACCCTTTGAAAAGAAAAGAAGGGTTGATGAGCTTGAATCCCTGGAATTCTCAATTATTCGAAAACCGTGAGGTAAGCCCCATAACAGGTGGTTTGTGCCCAACCCGCTTGGCCTTGGGTAACTCCTAGCGTGGTGATATGTCTGTCACATTAGCGACCTTCTTTTGTATAGACCTATGTCTGCTTATGGATTAGCTAGCTCTTGATAATCCGACCTACATAGTAGCCTAGCATGGTTATACGCATCTACATCATGGTTAATGAACACTTATTTGGTTTCTTCAAATCACTTGTATCATAGTATCTTGCTCAAAACTGGTAAATGAACAATGCAATTGCACACACATTTGTATTTGAGAGATTTCGTGTATCATTATGATAAATCAAGATCAGAAATGAATTCACATATGCACATGGGATTCCTTATAAATCTAACTTTTATCTTCAAAATAATTTGAAATATTATTTTTTGCAACTTGTTTGAAATAAATCAAGTACAGTTGTTTACCCCAAAAGACAACTATATAATAGAAAAAGCAAACCTTCTTTCAAAAATATACAATCAAAACATATATATATATATATATAGTTGACTTTCGCGACGATGGTATAGTTTCAAAACCAAAATTGAAATATTATGCCTAGCGCAAGTCCTCATTTTCATATTTTCTGTTCATAAAAAAAAATCAATCATGCAATAAAACTATTTTTCTTTGATTTTCGCGATGATGGTATAAGTCTATACCTACATATTCTATGCCTAGCGCAAACCATTGTAACAATTTTTATTCCCCATTTATTCAAAATCATGAAAACCATATGGCTTAATTCATTATGTTACACAAATTATGCTTTTCCAAAGCAAACACATTTTCATTATTTCATGTCATTATGTCAACCTTCAATTTTGCAATGATGGTATAATTCCTAAAGAATTATCCAAAAATTTATCACCCTTAGGAATTTATGCCTAGCAAAAATCATTTTAAAACATCATTTCATGCACAAACATTTTTATGAAAATCTGAAAACAAACCATCATCATCATCATCATTTTCATCATTGCACCAAAGTCTTAAGACAGTCTCTTAAGCACTCTTTTACTTTTAACAATATTTCTATCCTGGGATTAGCTTGACGACCGAGTGAGCAGCGACTCCGTGAAATGGTCTATAATAGCGACAATGTCCTTTGAAATTATTGTTAGAAGTCTCTTTTTATTTTTTATTTTTTTTAATCACATTTCATCATAAACAATCAATTTGTTACATCAGATTATTTCATTTAAAAATATTACAAGCATGACATTCAAATTATAATATCTCCAACGACATAATTACATCCAATTCTCAAATCAATCAATCAAAACATAAAAGCATCATAAGCATACACACAATATAAGTCATATGATCAAAAATATCTCATCTATATATATCACCAACTTATGTACATCATCAAAACGGATTGGTATGCCACAATCTGTACCTCGGCATAACTCAATCCTCTATCAAAAATAATCATATAATACAAATGTCAGTCCAACCCTCTAGCCTCGAGAGCCTCTCGAGCTCTCTGCCTCATCTCCTCCCCCGCCCTGAGGTGGAGGAGGTGGCCCCATCGCCGTCTGTGTAGTCCTCGTCCTCGATCGAGACGTAGTCCTCGAGGACCCAATCTCGATAGGGTCAGCAATGCCGGCTGGTAGCTGTACCCTCTGACCCTCTGGCACCATCTGGAAGTAGATGCCCTGGTAGAACGCGGTCTGAGCAATCGACCGTGCCAGCTCTTGTGTGCTCGCCCCTCCGCCCCGTGCCCTGAGGCGTGCAATCTCATCCCGTAGCTGTGACACCTCAGCCCGGTGTTGTGCGGCCGCATCCTGTAGCGTCTGCACCTGAGCCTACAGACGATCTCTCTCCACCCGAAGAGTAGCCATCTCGCTACTCTCTCCTGTATCCACACCCTTGCCCTTATCAGGCGATGGTGGCCTCTATGGAGATGGGGGTCTCGCCTCCCTCCTCTCCCTCTCTCTCTATCGTGGCCGCTCCTGTGCCTGTGGCCGCCTCACCTCTCTCCCTCCGCGACCCTGGGCTGCCTCCATCGCCGCCTGGCACCGCCTCCCTATCCGACGCACAACTACGTGGATCGAACCCTATGCCCTCATCATCCGAGGAGGGCGGATGCCTATGTACCAGGCATCGTAGCCATCGGCTACCCCTGCGTCGTCCCCATCCACTGGCTGAATGGGGGCATCATCCGAGTCCTGGCTCCAGAACCGCTGCATGTCCGGAGCCCCGCTAACCGTAGTGTTATCCCGGACAGTCCAGGAAAACTCGTAATCTCTGAGGGATGGGATCCCCTGCTGTAGATCGAACTGTCTCAAAACTCGATCGTACCTATGGAGCTCCACCTCTCCCCTCTCCATCCTCAACCAACAAACTCGCCTGATGCGAGCCAACTCCTGTCCATCCTCTGGCCACCCTGGATGCTCCCTCCATGGCCTCCAGGTGATCTGGTCCGGGACTAGGTCGTCTAGTAGCCTCCGGGACATCGACAGGTCGATCCGCCATTGTGCCCCTCTCCGGAGCCACCAGTAGAAGACTCGGGGCCTCTCCCCGTCAATCCCTATCAGAGGAAGCCCTACCGGCCTCCGCACCGCAATGTGCTCCCAGCACCAAACCTGTAGTAGAGATGTCATAACCAGACATCGGCCGCCCTTGTACACGACCCCATACAGGATCCTGTACAATCGGCATAAAACAAAACTGCCCCAAGCAAACCTGTAGCCGTGGTCTCTCATGTCACAGACCACATCTGCCAGCATCCATGGCACCCTGCACCCGCTCTGGTGGCACAATAGAAGTCCACCAACCACCCCAGCTAGTACCCGTGTGAGTGTAGATGCCCCAGGCATCTGGCGCAGTGCCTCGATGTTAACTCCGCCCTTCTCCAGGGCGAAGCTCGGGTCACCGCACAACCGTCCCATAGCGCGGCCCTGATTGGCCGTAGGAGTAATCAGCCGTCCTTGTATGGGGATTCTCAGAATCCTCCATACGTCCTCCAAAGTGGGAGTCATCTCCCCTGTCGGTAGCCAAAAACATGAGGACCCCGGATACCACCTCTCTGCTAGGGCCGTCAGTAGCCCCATGTCTGTAGACACTTGTGGCATTTCTGCCACATGCAGTAAGCCGGCCTGTGCCAGCTGATCTCGCTCTGCCTGTGTCAGAGCGGCCAAGTCGTCTCTCAACCCTCCGTATTTCCACTCCCTGCTCTTTAGTAATCCTCTCTGCAAACATAAACAATAAAACAATAAACAATCATTAATCAACAATTCAAGTAATCAATAATGCAAATTAAAAATTCAACTTTGTGCAATTGATGATATCGCCCACTATTGGACGATATCGTCCCAAATTTGAGCATAATCGTTTTCGATTTCGTAGTTCGAAATCGCCCCTAATTTGATGAAATCGTCCCCCTTTCGACGATTTCGCCCTTGGGCGAAATTGCCGAAATTGAGACGATTTCGTCGAAATCGGGACGATTTCGTCCCGACGACGTCGACGGCCCAAAAACGGTCGCGATGCTCAAAATTCATCTAAAAAACATGTAAAGTTAAAATTAAAGCATTCTAGATCAGTCTGGACTCTTACCCGTAGACCGCGTCGGACCTCTGTCGATCTGTGCGTCGTCTCCACCATTTTTGCTTCCAGAGCTCTAAAACTCAGAAAATGAACAGTAAAAATGAATTAGGGTTTTTCCCTATTTTTCTTAATTTTATTCAAAAATAATTTTTTTGCTTTTCCGCGTTTTTACCTCAAACGTTCGATTTGGGTAAAAACACGGAGGGGGCACCATAGTAAGTCGTCGTACGATTCGACCAAGAATCGTCGCCTAAAAATGGGAATAATTTTTGCTTTCTCGTAGATCGAGAAGAACTCATCTTTAACGCATTTTCTTCGGAAAATTCGCTAAAGAGGGGGCAAAATGTAGCACCCTAAAATTGGCGCAATAAAAATGCAATAATTACATTCACCTTAGTAAATAATTTAAAATTCAAATTTAACCTCCCAAACCGCCCGTTAACCGTCGAGAAATCCGTTTCCCCCTTTTTCGTGCCATTTTTAGGGGTTGTTTTGACCGTTTGACGATATCGTCGCCGATCAGACGATATCGCCCCAGATTTGACGATTTCGTCTGGACTAGGACGTCCAGACGATCTTGTCGCAAAACTGAATTTGCAAAGTTGGAATCTGTTCCAACGGGTCTCCAATCCGGCGTAAGCGTGTCCGCGCCGTTGGGACCCTCCCCGTTGGAGATCTCCCAAATTGGGATGATCTCCAACCTCCTAACTACTCCCCCTAAGCCTATTTAGTCTCTAGGATTTTCCCTTCCCAACCCCTGGCCGAAATTCTCTGCAAATTGATTTCCTCTACGTTAAAGCATCCCAATCTTGCATTTGCATTAGATCTATACCAATTTTATTGCAGGTACATCACTATTTTTCAGTCGGAGCCAGCACCTATCATCGCCGACGAACCTGTTCAGATCGGAGGCGAACCTATCGAATTCGAGGCGATTTCGTACTGATGCGAGACGATCTCGACCGCAGTCCGTATTAAGGCAATCAGTGCCTAAAGTTTGCATTCCTCAATCCCTTTTCTGTCATTTTATTCTGCAAATTAGATAATCTATTCAGTATTTTATATTATCTTGCATTTGGAGTTCACCCATTTAGATTAAGTGCATAATTAAATCTTAATTATCATCAAATTAGCACAATTCATTTCTGTTTCTATGTTTAAGTTGCAGTTTGATAACATTGCTGCCATTTTATATCATTTCCCTCTGTTAGCACTGTAGTATGTTTTGTATTTTGCATCTGTTTTCGGTTTTGCAGGTCTCTGACGAATTCGTCTGACGAATTCGTCAGATCTCAAACGATCTCGTCTGATTGCAGACGATTCTGTCGAATCTCAGACGATCGGGACTGCTTCAAAATCAGAATCTTCTTCAGACATCCGGATCAGGTATTCATCGTTTGCACTCTGTAAATTCTCTGTTTTAATTCTGTAAATCTGTTTTCTGTATTCATTGAACTTGCATTTTCATATAGAGTAATCTAGATGCATTCGGCCAAACCTAGGACATGAATGCTTAAGGTTAAAACGAACACATTTAAACACATTCCCAACCTAGGCGTGGAAGCTGCCGTTAAATGTTTCCTGGTGAACCCACCATCCGTCGAAAAATCATCAAAATACACCTCCCTTGAGAGGCGGGACCTTCGCAAAGTCCTCTCAGTCCGAGGTACCGCACCATCCTTTTCCCATCCTCCTTCCGGGCGCGGATCCTATAGCCTGAAGGTAGGGATGCGAAAAATTTGGAGCGATACAGAAATAGAGCCAAGGATGGAGGCGAGGCAGGGGGTGCAGGCCCAGCTTGATGGCTTTATTGTTCTAGCTTAATTTTTGAGTATAAGGTAAGATGACCTACACAGTTGTATCCTGTGGGAAATTTTGTACCCTTATGTACTTATTTGACACACATATATATGATAGTAGCATTTTGAGACTCATTATGTGTATTTATATGTTTTTTGCTTTTATGTTTATGTGATGCAGTATTATGATCTTATGCTATATGATGTGATGTATTGATTTACATGCTATAGCTAGGTGATGAATGTACGATTTATATGTTATGATCTATATGTATGGATGCATTATGATGATGGTCTAATGTAAATGAATTTGTATGCTTTAATCACTTAAAATATCAGGTATAAACGTGATATGAGTTAAACAATCTAATGGGTGACACCATAGAATGTAACACGATTATACATGTAAATGATAACTCTTATCATAATAATTAATCATTTAAGCATTCAAATGTGAGATGAGATGATGTGATATGTATGTACTTTCTTTATAAGCTTATGTAAATTAAAAGATATACCCAAAATAGCCAGTGGTCGTCTAAATGTCATTGCTGACATTCATTCGGTATCTATCCTATTTCATGCACACTGTTTAATGAACAAAACCTCCTAAATAAAGTTGATGATTTGATTAATGACATGATTTTGTTGCTATTAGAGGATTTTTGAGGTTTTCCATGAGACTCAAAAACCCTAGCTACTTCATCAAAAGTTGTATACTAACCATACAGGACTTTCGAAAGATAAAGTTCTTGTTATGAAGACCCAAATACTCATTATACCTATGTGTGCAAATGAATATATTAGATAAAACATAAGCATACCCCAGTGCCAGGTGGCATTCATGCAACCCATTGTTGTATTGGGGATCCTCAAATGATCATCCTAATCCTAAGTTGGACTCATTTGGATTAGACCACTAGGTGATACGAGACACCTAAAGCTATCTCTTTTTGAAAATTTCTTAGAGCTTCCCTAATGCCTATCAGGATTCATGCAGCCCATTGTTGTATTAGGGATCACTCAATGGATTGTGGAGATCAACCATTCCAAGGATTCAATAGCTTCATCCCCTTCTTTTCTTCACATTTATTTGGGGTACTTGCTCATGCTTAGTGATGAAAATCACTATTTATTTTGAATTTTTATTTTTCTTTGAGCAAGGGATTTTTGTAGTGATGATAATCACTGTTTATTTTGCTTTTGAATTTTTCTTTGTTTTAGAATTTTTGCTTGTTTTGGTGAAAGCAAAGGATTTCTTTGGGTAGGGGGGAGCTTGTCATTTTTCCAATGATAAAAATACTAGACCAAGCGCATCGTAAGGTGAGCAAGTAAAAACATTTTGCTTAGGATGCCTAACACCACTTCGTAGCATTCATATTTTCTTGTTCCAACTAGGATTTTAGTATTTTTATTAGTGATAGGATTCTGAAATATACCAGATGCTATCAAAACCAAACCTCATCTATTAAAAGTAAATATAGATTTCTACAAAGTTTGATAAAATCACTAGGTATGGTTGAGTGACCGGAAAACCCTAGTATATTCCTTATAGCAATAAGAGGGTTTGTGTTGAAAATACAGTTACACTCATGGGTTATGAATGATGATGAATTTGGAGATGCATGATTGAGATACAAACATGGTATCGTTTGTAAGATTATGAACATAATCTATCTAATACTAATGCAATGGATGCACTGTGCCTAATGCAATGCAACTAATGGATGCAAATACCGAATGCCAATATTTTTGTATTTTTGATGATTTTAATGGTTTTTGAGTTTTGATTATTCTGCATGTTTTTGATATTTTTTACTTTTAACTATTTTTGTGCTTTTATGATTTTTTTTTTGACCAAATGACTTAAGGTGCCTTTGGGGCTTTTTGTGCAATGACCAAAGGGCTTTAAAATACCTTTGGAGCCTTTTGTGATTTGACCAAAGGGCTTTAAGATGCCTTTGGAGCCTTTTTGTGAGTTGACCAAAGGGATTATGATGCCTTTGGAGCATTTTGTGAATTGACCACAGGTGCAATGCTGCCTTTGGGGCCTTTTGTGAGTTGACCAAAGGGCTTATGAGATGCCTTTGGGGCTTTTTTTGAATTGACCAAAGGTGCAATGTTGTCTTTGGGACCTTTTGTGAGTTGACCAAAGGGCTTATGAGATGCCTTTCAGGCTTTTTGTGATGTGACCAAAGGGCTTTCAGATACCTTTGGGGCCTTCTGTGATTTGACCAAAGGGGTTTTATATGCCTTTGGAGCCTTTTATTTTTGTAGTTTTCTATTGTTTTTGTAATTTTGAAATTTTTAAATGTTTATGATATTTTGTTGGTTTATTTGAATATTTTTGTGTTTTATTGTGCTTATGTGTGAAATGCCCTTATATGAATAATTTTGATAGGATCTGGCTCCTCAACACCTTCTTGTGATGTTAGGAGATATCACCTAGGTCCAATCTTCTCATATATGATATAGGGACCTATCCAATTGGTCGCAAATTTGTCTCGTAGATGCGATGGTAATTTTGAGTTCTATTGGTTCTTTTTAAGCACAAGATATCCAATCTTCAAGTCTCTAAGATGGACTATATTGTTATAATCTTGTGTTAAGTGATCCTAGTAAATGCGAATATGCTCAAGAGCATTGATGCGATGTTCATCCAGAAGTGTCAACTGATCCAAGCGAGCTTGTTGTGCAGTGTCATCATTGATGAACTCTTTCAATGCGATGCTCAACATTGGAATTTATAACTCTAAGGGCACAATGGCCTCATTGCCGTCTACAAGAAAAATAGTGTTTCCCTAGTGGGTGTTTGCACACTAGTCCTATAAGCCCATAATGTAAGGGGTAATTGCAGATGCCAATATTTATAATTTTCTTTCACAATATTCTTTAAGATGGCTACTATTATCTTGTTTGAGGCCTCTGCTTGCCCATTTTCCTACGAATAGTATGGTGTCATAAAACTATGTTGAATTTTGTATTTGGATGTTAAAGCCCGTATATTTTTGTTTTTGAATGTGGACCATTATCTGAGATTATTTTTGATGGCACCCCAAAGCAACAGATGATATTGTGAAGTATGAACTCCTCAATACGAGGTCCTATTATCGACGTTAAGGGTATCGCTTCCACCCATTTTGTGAAGTACTCAGTGTCCATTTAGATAAACGTGTGTCGACTTGAGGACAAGGGATAGATATTTCTAACTAGATTGAATCCTCGAGGTAGGTGTATCAAATTTATGTGATGTTGAAATTTAATGCATTTCCTAACATAATCGCAACAATCCTTCTCCATGGTGGGCCAATAATAGCCCATTTGAAGGATGCGCTTAATAATGGCCATACCGCTAAAGTGGCCACCACATGTACCGTCATGAGCTTGTGAAATCACCCAAGGTGATTCTTGGGGCTCTAAGTATAAAAGGAGGACTCTATAATAGCTTCAATGATACAATATGCCTCCTAGAAAGACATGTATTATTTCTTTATGTTTGAATGCTCATCTTTAGGCATGTGACAGTCCCTATGGGACAATTCCAAGTTTCAAGAAATCTTGTAATTGGGATATCCAATCCTAAAAAGCTATAGATTCGACAGATAAGATGACTTGTTCCTCCTACGATTTGATGTGCACAAATGCAGATTGAGAAAAAACCTTGTGGTGAATGATGGTACCATTCTTCATAGGACCCTACGAGATCAGGGACTCCTAAGGTATCTTCTTTAAAAAGTCTTTGGCTTTACAGAACCAGTCATGGTTTGGTTCTATATGGATCATGTTGATTGATTCTTTGTTATCAAAATCCTCATGCTGCATTGTTGAGTGCAAAAGCGTTTTCACATGAATGGTAGTGAAATCAGTAGATGGATTATGAGGGATCAAGGATCCCAAAGATTCCATACTATCTACGAATCTATTTGATGTGCGAGGAAATACCTCGATGTTGTACCATTCTAGTTGGGATAGATAGGTGTCAAAAAGCTCTTTGTAAGCTTTTAGGATTGGATCCCTACATTGAAATAGTCCTTTAACTTGATTGACTATGAGGAGGGAGTCACCAAAAATGTTTAGTCTTTTTATCTTCATAGCGATGGCTATTTGGAGACCCAATATTAGGGCCTCATATTCGATGTTGTTATTAGTGCAGGAAAAGTCTAGTTTAAATAACAAGGGCATTGGAGCACCTTTTGGTACGAAGAACACAATCCCTGCACCACCTACTTGTTCACACTTCGAACCATCGAAGAACAAAGTCATGTCAACTTTGCTTTCAGGTTCTTCAGGTTTAGGTGCTTTTGATAATGTGAAGACTGCATCATCAGAAAGTTCTATGGTGAGGGGCCTACTATTCTAAAGAGGTGCCTCAACCAGCTAATCAACTATGACTTATTCCTTGATGGACTTTTGGATTATGAATTCCAAGTCAAATTTTATCAATAGCATGATCCACTTTACAGTACGTGTATTATGATATATCTTGCTCATCATATATTGTAAAGGATTTTGCTTGGTTTTTACATACATCGTATGGCTCACCATGTAGTGGCATAATTTCTTGGTTGCAAAGACCACTGCTAGGCACAAATTTTCTACATATGCGTATCCTATCTTATAGCTCACCAAGGTGCAACTAATGTAATATATCACTTGTTCTTTATATTGCATGTTCTTTTGAACCAACATGGTGCCCAAAGCAAAATAGTAGTAGATATATAGAAAGAATGGCACATCTGGCCTTGGTGGGGCTAAGACTGGTAGCGTTGCCAGTTACTTCTTGATTTTAGCAAAGGCTTAATGATATTATTTATCCCACTAGAATGGTACCCCCTTGTGTAGCAGTCAATTAATGGGTCGACATTTATTCGATAGTTGTGCGATGAATCACTTTATGGATGCTACTTTGCCCTGTAAGCTTCTCAACTCTTTGATGTTAGTGGGCAGGGCCATTTCTAGGATAGCCTACTGCCTCTTCACTTTTTCATGCATAGGGTTGTGCTATTATTAGATTTATTTTGAGAAATATATATAATAGCACTTAGCCTCATTCAAAATATCCAAATTTTTCATATCTTCAAGCAACAAAGTGCTATCATAATTTAACCACGAGATCTCGAGCCTTTGTATCCTTCTCACTGTAGAAATCATGTTGTTGATTTGTTCCAAAGGTTGAAGATTGAACCCATATTCTTTGCATAATTAAACACTCCTACTTCAATGGATGATCTAACCCACTAAGTTGTTTCCTAGAAATGCACCAATCCACCGACCAAACCTTAGATTGAACCGAGTCACCCCGCATCGTCCTCATAAATGTAGTTATAGAGCAGCGGCCATCTCAACCTGATATGGCCCACAGGCATGGTTGTCCCACCCTAAGATAGCCTCCAAGGTATAGATATTTTTATTAGTTTTCTTTTTGTATAGTTTTAGCATAACGTATTTTTTTCCTTTTACAGTAGTTTGCTTTTCTATTAATGCATTTGATCCATTTTTATTTTGGTTTTATCATCATTATATCAAGCTCTATATTTAAGAGCTCTACATTTTTAGGGTAGATTAGATATTCTTATATTATTTTTCACCTATGTGGTATTCGCATTGTTTGCAAATATCAATACCGTTAGATAATTTGTTAGTTGTTAGTTGTTAGTGATATATTGTATTTGGTTGGCTATGAACTAGGGAGTATTGTTTCGCTCAATGCGTAAGGCTATATTTAGCCTTAGTCTTTTGTATTTATATGGGCACATTATGAATAATTTTTCTAATATTCTTGTATTTATTTAATTGGTATCAGAGCAATACCTTGGGCGAGGGCAAGTGAGAGACTTGGACGAGGCAAGGTGAATTGCCTATATAAGGTGATATTTTTATCACTCCTAGACTAGACCACGAGGGCACAAATCCTGAGATGGAACCCCCTTGGATGGGACACACTTCTCGATGTATAATACCTCAACATCACTTTGGCATATTTTTCAAGGTGAGGCAACTAGACAATGGAGCACAATTCCTGAGATGGGACCCCCTCTAGCACCCTACTGCTCAAAACAAATCCCAATGTAGATCCTAAGTAGCATGTTTCCTAAGGTGTTTAGAACCTGCATGGGCCTACTAATGTCATCTGGTGTGGCACAAAATTTTTGACTACTGGGACTAATGGGGCATAAATTTCGAGATGGGATACCCTCCTACATGTTGCTATTTGCATGTTTTTTGAGGCCATAATTCCTTTGGAATTTCTCAAAATTTGATGCATGCATCTATTCATTTACTTTACAAAATTGCAACTATATAAAATTCAATTAAGTTTCTAACCATCTAATGAATAATGGATATTATAAAAGAACCTTTACTTTTATTTTCACCTCTCAAGTTCCCTTAGAGAGTCATCCAACATGTACCACTTATATCGAGGTCTAACTTTAATAAAATTCATTCATGTATTAAAGCATTAAAGTCTCATACCCTTAACCTTTAAAACAATATCTTTCTTTTCATTCCCTAAATGAAAGCCCCATAACTTCAATTTAAAGAACTACATCCTTTTTAATTCACAATTTCCAATCAATCAATTACCTTTTAAAGCATTAAAGTCTCATACCTTTAACCTTTAAAATAATCATTCATTCATTCCCTAAATTGAAGCCCCATAACTTCAATTCACGAATAAATGCACTTCCCTTTTAATTTAAAACTCCTAAGATAATCAACATTAATCAAGGGGTTCTCTTTTAAATTAAATTAAAAACCTTCAATACATTTCATAAAAATCAAAGGTTCTTTCTAATTAAAAACCCTAAATAAATCTCATATAAATAAAAGGTTCTCTTTAATTAAAAGCCTTCAATAATCCCATATGAAACAAAGGTTCTTTTTAATTAAAAGCCTTCATTATATTTGATATAAAACTAAGGTTCTTTCTAATTAAAAGCCTTCAATAAATTTCATAAAAATAAAAGGTTCTTTCTAATTAAAAACCTTAAATAAATATCATATAAATCAAAGGTTCTCTTTAATTAAAAGCCTTCAATAATCCCATATGAAACAAAGGTTATTTTTAATTAAAAGCCTTCATTATATTTTATATAAAACTAAGGTTCTTTCTAATTAAAAGCCTTCAATAAATTTCATAAAAATCAAAGGTTCTTTCTAATTAAAAACCTTAAATAAATCTCATTAAATCAAAGGTTCTCTTTAATTAAAAGCCTTCAATAATCCCATATGAAACAAAGGTTCTTTTTAATTAAAAGCCTTCATTATATTTTATATAAAACTAAGGTTATTTCTAATTAAAAGCCTTCAATAAATTTCATAAAAATCAAAGGTTATTTCTAATTAAAAACCTTAAATAAATCTCATATAAATCAAAGGTTCTATTTAATTAAAAGCCTTCAATAATCCCATATGAAACAAAGGTTATTTTTAATTAAAAGCCTTCATTATATTTTTCATAAAACAAGGGTTTCTTCAATTAAACTCCATTATTTCTCATAAAATGAAGGTTTCATTTTAAATAAAACAAGTTACGCAAAACCTTACCTAATGTAGGGTCTACAACTAGAGGCCAATGCCTTCCAAGGTGAATGCTAAGCAACCATGGCAAAACCTAGAATCTAAGAAACTAGAACCAATAAATGATCTCACTTCAGTCTTAACAGAGTCCCCACTCTTAGAACACGGTACTCACAATTACTCGACACTTTCAACTCCATAATGCTCTTCGGACACATAGCCCTCGAACCCTCACAATGCTCTCTTTAACATGATGTGGCCTTCGAATATGCACAATGTTCATTTTTAATGCTCACTGGCTTCCTCTAAAGCCAATGCTCACTAAAATGCTCATAAAATGCTCACTGGCTTCCTCTAAAGCCTATGCTCACAAAAATGCTCATTGGCTTCCTCTAAAGCCTGTGCTCACAAAAACACTCACAAAAATGCTCACTGGTTTCCTCTAAGGCACACTCACTAAAATACTCATTGGTTTCCTCTAAAACCTGTGCTCACAAAAATGCTCACTGGCTTCCTCTAAAGCCTGCGCTCACAAAAATGCTCATTGGCTTCCTCTAAAGCCTGCACTCACAAAAATGCTCACTGGCTTCCTCTAAAGCCTATGCTCACAAAAATGCTCACTGGTTTCCTCTAAGGCACACTCACTAAAATGCTCACTGGTTTCCTCTAAAACCTGCACTCACTAAAATTCTCACTAGCTTCCTCTAAAGCCTATGCTCACTAAAACACTCACTCTGGTTCATGGCACACAATGCTTATCCAAACATGAGGTGGTTTTTCTTAAACATAGCGCACAACTCTCCACAAAGCATGTGGTGGTTTCATTTAAAAACACAGTGCTCAATAAGCATATGGTGGTTTCATTTAAAAACACAGTGCTCAACAAGCATATGGTGGTTTCATTTTAAAACACAACGCTCAACAAGCATATGGTGGTTTCATTTAAAAACACATCACTCAACAAGCATATGGTGGTTTCATTTAAAACCGGATTAAATGTTTGAAGTAACCCAACCTTCAACTTCTGTGGAGATGGATAGCTGGCAATGTCTAGCTACCTCTCCTCTTTGCTTCTGGTGTGTTCTTCCCTTTCTCCATGCCTTCCCTGCATCTGCTCTACTCCCCTCTTCTTCCCTTTCATTTTCCTCCCTCTCTTTTCCTTTCCTTCCTCTTTACGTGCCTATTTTCCTAGGTGGCTCGTCCGTCGTCTTCTTGAACACAAGCCCCCATCTTGAACCTCCTTTATTCAATGCACCGTCCCCTATCCTTTATGTGTTCTTCCCATAATTTCCACCTTTGGAAATTTAGTAGCCTCATAGGCTATTTCATAGGTTTCACTATATAGGAAAGGGATCATTACGTTTTATTTTTTTTTGAAAAATGGCTCTTTTAATTAAAATATCATTCTCAAGATATTTATAAACCATAAAATATATTTCTTTTATTTACACAATTTCATTATTGATTTTTGATAAAAGATATCTATTATTATATATCTTTTTTTAAAATGAATTCTTTTTCATTTATTTCAATTAATTAAAGTCTTTTAATGAATTCTCTATTATCATTAAAATGAACACTTTTAATTAATTTAAATGAAAACTCATTTATTATTAATTGCAATGAAGTTTACTAATGATATCCAATGAGCCAAACATTATTTACTTAAACTTCATTAATTAATTTAAAGGAATCTTCATTCAACATATAAATTTAATTTGCTTTCTTTCATAAGGATGATGCTCTACTTTCACTTCGACATGATAGTTTACCTTATGCATCTATATACATTTTGTAGTTGTTCTCATATATAAAACTCAACATTAAACTACTCAAGCCATGATGTAGTAGAGAGCAAACACATTTATACAAAAACAAAGAGGGAATATTTCCATCAACCCAATCACCTATCTTAGCCAGATATTTTATGATAGCTACTAGGCTATCAACTAAATATCAAGGTGATCAGCCATCAATGATTATCCCTTCCATCAATGCATGCCTATATGAAGGTATCTATCCATGTTACCTCTGGGTACATTAATCATCATTTCCCCTGATCTTTGGTACCCTCGTTGCTGGTGGGTGACTCTGCATGTTCTAACTATGAGTGTACCTGATCCTGCACACTTGACAATATGTTAGCAATAACACACCTTTATAAATCAACTAAACATCATATAGTTGGTTCAATTGTTCAAACTAGGTATCACCACATCATAGGTTAATACATTGTTTTCTTGTGCCATAAAGTCAACTAGGGAGGGTCATGACATAAATGGGTCCTTGTCTTGTGTTTGCTAACATAATCATGGAGAACATAAGACCTTATTTTTTCTTATAACTTCCTTTGGCCCAAATATTATAATAAAAATATTATGATATTGTCTTTCCTTTTTAAAACTTTCCTTGACATAAATGACAACTAATGTCATCAACTTATGATATTAATCCTTTGACATCATGACAACAATATACTCAAAATTTTCAACAAAGAACATGGTAAATGATGCCTTATCCTAAAAATTTGAAGATTAGGGAATGCTACACATTATATCTACACCACTTCTACAGTGGGTCCATCATCTTAGGGAAGAAATGACCAAGGATTCCAACTTGTAAAGTTTGATCAACAAAATCCAAGCAAAGCCTAACTCATGCCCTAGTTATACTTGGGATTGTTAATACTTTCATTTTAGTGACCAAATTATCATTTCCAAAGATTCACAAATGTGGGACCTCATCCTCCAAAAAATGTATGCATTCCCAATAGTTGGGCATTTAGGGTTTCTCAAAACCTTTGAAAGGACCAAGCGTATTTTTTGAAGGGGAATTAAAAGGGATATTCAAACATTTGTGATAGAATGTGATAGATGCAAATGCATGAAAGGAGAAAATGTGTGTTCTCATGAAACCCTTTAGCCCTTGATAATTCTAGAATAAGTATGAATAAATATCTCTATGGATTTCATTGAAGGGTTACCTAAATTAGGAGGAAAATCAATTATTCTAGTGGTAGTGGATCGGCCCACAAAGTATGCTCATTTTTGTTTATTGTACCACCCCTACAGTGCCTCTGTAATAACCCAAATATTTTTAGACTCCATATTTTGTCTCCATGGAATGCCCAAGTCCATTGTTTTAGATAGGGACCCTACTTTTACTAGTCACTTTTGGAAAGAATTTTTCAAGTTGTAGGGAACTCAAATCAAAATGGTTTGGCTTATCACCCTTAGACTGATGGCCAAACTAAAATTGTCAATAATTTCTTGGAAACATACATCGATTGCCTTACCTTAAAATATCCTACATAGTGGGCTAAGTGGCTTTCTTTGGTTAAATATTGGTATAATACTTCCTATCATACTGCTACTAAGGTTACCCCATTTGAAGTCATATATGGTCACTCTTCACCAACACCCTTCTCTTGAATTTTAATAAGCTCCAAGGTTTAAGCTATTGATTCCACCCTTGGACAACATGTTATCCTTCTTCAACCACTTAATGTAAATCTTGACTTGGTCTAAAATTGCATGTGTTAATAAGCTAGTCAACACTACTCTAATAATAGCTTTGAAGTTGGTGACATGGTTTTTCTCTACCTACAACCCTAAAAATAGTCATCTCTATAGCTTCATGTATGCTAGAAACTATAGTATATTGATATTGACTAAGAAAAATAAAAAACCAAAAGTTCTCCCATGAATTTGAAAAACCCCAAAATTTTCTATAGGCCTTGAAGAGTCACTATGATTATTGAACTTCCTAGAATGTGAAATGAAGTGTAGTAGCATCATTTTCTCTCTTGTAATTATAAAATAGAGTATTATAGTTGTAGGTGATTATATAAAAGCTTTGTAATACTTTTGAGTTCATTTGGAATACAAACAATATTCTATTCCATTCAGTTTTTGAAAAACATGCTTGTTGTCCCTCTTTTTTTTAAACCTACAATCAACATTAAAAGCTTATAAATTTTGTTTTACATCTCCATTTTGTGCATGTGATACATTGTTGGAAAGACATTATTTTTTATAATTTACTCCTAAAATTTCATCAAATTATAAGTAGTTTTAATCCTTCAAATTTAGATTGTCATGCACTACAAAAATTGCTGCATTTTTTGCTACTACAATTGTTTTTTGCTGCACTTTTTGTGCTCTTTATTTTTGGGTCAAATAATTTATTTGGCATTAGATCTTGGTTTGTTTTTTGGATTTGAGTGAACTTGGGTTCATGTTCATTCTAACATTTGATCAATTTATTGCACAAGTTCATTGAAGAAAAACTTCATTTGTTGTTGCTCGAGTCTAATGGCCAACTTCAACAACTCATTACCCATTCCATAATTTAATGGGTAATAATATTATTATTGGAGCATACATATGAGAACATTTTTAATTGAAAAATATAGTTTATAGGTAGTAGAGAGTGGTTATAAAGAACCACCCAATTGGAACACATTACAAGGAAATGATAGGACATGAAAAAGGGAAACAAAGAATAAGAATTCATTAGCCCTCTACCATATTCAGTCTTCTCTTGATAAGAGTTTATTTCCATGTATTGTTGCTTCTACATAATACAAGGAGGCTTGGAAGTCTCTTCAAGAGGCTTACCAAGGAAGTGATCAAGTGAGAATGTAAAGTTGCAGACCATGAAGAAAGAGTTTGAGAATCTACAGATGAAAGAGGCTAAAAGTGTGAGTTATTATTGTGTTAGAGTGAAGGATGTGGTGAAAAAGATATCCACCCTTGAAGAGACCTTGAAAAAATAAGTAGTTATGAAGAAGGTATTGATATATCTGACCCGTAAATGGAATCATGTTGCAATAATTTTTTAGGAGAGCAAATATTTATCTACAGTTGAATTTGATTATCTTATTGGTTCTCTTATGTCACATGAGGAAATACTAAGAGAAACCAATAAAGAAAATGAGGAAAATCCATTTAATTATAAATTAAAAAAAATAATAATGATGAAGTTGGTCCAAGCACATGGAAGAGGAAAAATAGGAACTGCTTAAGAGGTAGAGGAGGAAGAGGAAGAGGAGTTGTTGTTGTTGGAAGAGGACATGGAAGGGTTGATCAAAAAATATTTAAATGCTATAATTGTCATAAAATGGACCACAGTGCATGATATTTTAGATTCAAGACCATAAATGGAGATAGAAGAGCTCACTAAGTATGTGAGGATGAAGCTGCACAAGGTAATTTATTTTTTACTAGTGACATGGCTGAAAAAACTAGTCAAGATGTTTGGTAACTATATTATGATTATTCTAACCATATGACTAGAAAGAAAGAGTTTTTTGTTGATGTGAATGTGAATTTCAAGACCAATATCATTATTGGGAACAATAATGCTTTGGATGTGGTTGTAAAAGGAACCGTGGAGGTTTGCACTAAAGAATATACAAAGAAAATTTATGATATGTACTATGCTCCCAATTTGAAGAATAATTTGTTGAGTATTGCACAACTTGTATAAAAAACTATAAATTTGTGTTTGATAACATTGAATATATCATTTATGATAAGAATAATAGGAACCATATGGTCACCATTGTTCCTATAAAAAAGAACTAAATATTTCCTTTAAATTTTGGAGGAAAAGGGAATATGACCATGGCATATATGGCACTTGAATATAAGAATTGGATTTGGCATCTCATATTTGGACACTTGAATTTTAAAATTTTAGAATTTTTACCTTCAAAAGATATGGTAAATGGACTACCTAATTTTGGAGAGCACAAGGGTGTGTGTGAATCATGTGTGATTGGAAAGCATGCAAGGAAGGAGTTTCCAAAAGGAAAATCATGGTGGGCCTCATACCCTATTACAACTCCAATATAGCTAGTCGACTATATTTCCAAGTGATCATAAGATATAGGTTGATTTACATTGCATCATCGATTATATTATTTATCATATACGTATTAAAAAGGACTTAGCCCTCCTTAAGTGGCAAAGAACTTAGCTCTCCTTAAGTGGTAAGATAATTGGATTTCATTCATTCGATTTGCATTTTATACTATTTCCAAAAGTTTCACATTTCAAGTGGTATCAGAGCATGATTTTGATGATTGCATGAATAACCGGTTACATGTAGTGTAATAAATCAAAAATCCATTGCAACATTGGTTGTCATTCTCATCTCCATTATTTATCAAGGAAATCGAACATGCTAGATGCTCATATCATGATGATCGTAGTGCAAAGACACTCACTGCTAGTAAACGTGCATAGAACAAGAAATATTGGCGAAAGGAAAAGTTAGTTTTATCCAATTATCTTGCCATTTACGGAGGGCTAAGTCCTTTGCCACTTAAGGAGGGCTAAGTCCTTATGAATACGCAGATGATAAATAATATAATCGATGATGCAATGTAAATAAACCTATATCTTATAAATATGAATAAATCAACAATTTGATGATCACTTAGAAATATAGTCGACAATATTTTTTACCCTATCGTTCACATCCACACAGTGTTGAGATATTCACAACAGCACAGTGGAGACATTCGCAACAGCACAGGTTGCATAGTGGAAAGAAAAATAAAAATTAATAATATTTTTTACATAGTCCAAAGTACTCAATTATCAAACATTTTACCCTAAGACTATCACCAATTGCAACATCACACATGGAGCATCAAACTTCTAGTTTTTATCATTCATACTCACCACATTTCATTTCATTTTTCCATGTTCTAATAAGCTTACTATCAATTGCGTATCGATAGCGATAATTCTAGCATAATAAATGTAAAGGCAACAAGCACCTCTAATTTTTCATTTCCAATAGCCTAAGTTGGAGTGAAATAAAATCATTCTCAAAAAACCACTCACAAGGTGACACCTAGCATTGGAAGAAAGGCAAACAATCGTGCTTCAAATTTTTTTTGGAAACGTTGTTATTCGATCATCGCAAGTTTATGTTACAATGGGTGTTGTATTAGTTAGGACTATATGTCCCACATATGCAACACAAGAAGATTCGTAAAGCTTTATTAGAAGCATTGCATCCTTAGTGCATTGACCACTCATGGTCATCCATATCTTGCCATGTTGTGCTTTCTCACTTCCTATCCGTCATACGTGTCATCACTCACTAGGTCGTATTGGGCATGTCCTCGTTGTGTTCATCCACTACTACTTTATCCTAAAGTGTCCTCATGATGTGTACTATACATTGTGTCTTATCTTGACCAGTCCCCACATCACCGTCGGTCTCCACTTTCGTGCATCCTAAAATAAAAAAATAAAAAAACTAGTCATTGGTCATTGGTTAAAAAATAAAAAAAACTAGCCATTGGTCATTGGTTAAAATTAGTTGTTGTTTGTTGGATCAAATTATAGCAGTTGAAGTGGATTCAAATTTCACAGTTGGAGCAAAATACTTATCAATTAAAAAAATTGACAACAAAATTTTGATCAATTAAATCAATTTGTTTTTTGCAATCAAATTGACAACTAATTTCAATTAAACATTGTTTTTTGCAATCAAATGCATGAGTGATCAAGTCACTCCTACCAAGTGGAATAGAGGACCAAACAGAATATTACAACGCAGTGAGAGACCAAATGAAGGATTCCTGAATTCACCAAGAAGACAACCGTGAAATAAAGGTACGCAACATAACTCTCCTTTTAAAATTAACAATTTTAATCCTCACCACTGGTCCATGGCTTCTCCAAATCAATACAATTCCAACATTCCCCCTACTCTCGACCACAATGGTAATGCATCTAACCAAGAATAATTTATCATTAATCAAGAAGACCTTATTTCTAAAATTCTCCTCACAGTAGATGTCAATGTATGTGAGTGTTTGGGGCAACAACAAAAAGATCTAGCAAATGTGTATTCAGTAGTATGATAGATACAAGAGTTAGTGGATTTACTTCTACAACAAAATAAACAAGTCTCTCAATCCATTCCCAACCCTCCACCTATAAATATCAACCCTCCACCTATAAATGCCAACCATCCACCTATAAATACCAACTCTCCACCTTTATATACTCATCAAACATCAATACCTCCACAAACTTCCTTCGATTTTGATCCTTCAAAAAGTGATGCATCTTGATTCTTAGAATGGCCTCATGATTCCCAAGTTCCTTGTATCGACATGCCCACTTTTTAAGGATACGATCCCAGAGGTTGGATAGCCAAGATGGATGGTATTTTTTGTTTATATTGTATTCCTGAAACTAGTCGAGTTGCATATGCATCTTGTAAACTAGGCACCCAAGATTATTAATGGTTGTTATGGTAGTTCCATCAACATAATCGATCTCTTATGTGGCCTGAATTTAAGGAACTTTTTCTTAAAATATTTGATAAGGGTTCATCTTCATCCTATGTGGTCCACCTCATGGATCTTAAGCAAATTGGTTCAATAGAAGATTATGTATCATAGTTCACAAGTCTTCTTACTTACACACATGAATTAAACCCAAAAGTAGTGGTGTCTACTTTTCATCATGGTCTCAAGGATAAAATCTAAAAAGAAGTTGATATTTATGATCCATATACTCTAGATGAGGCCACCAGAATAACTCAAGCAATTGAAATTATACTTCAATATGGGGTGTCCTATAAGCGTGATTCTAATTTTTTTTGACCTTTTCACAATAATGAGCAATCATCAAGATTTTTTTGCTTTAAATATCGTTCTTATCATCCCAGAGATCAAGCATGTGCAGTGCATAAAATTTTTTGAGTAGAATTCAAAAATAAGGAAGAAGAAGAAGATATAACTTAGCAAGAGTCACCCACAAATACAAAATAACTCTCAACATATACTAATGAAGCAACACCTGAGGATGACACTATTGCTCTCTTAGTACATGCACTTATGGATTTAACAACTTATCATACAATTAAGGTACAAGGATTTATTAGGCATAAGTGTGTTAATGTGTTGATTGATTTAGGCAGTACACAACTTTATTGATATCAAAACTGTTAAAGCATTGAACTTGTACATTAACATGACCAATCAAGATAAGTTCCAATTTTTAATTACAAATTGAGGAAATGCTCAATGTGTAGGTAGAACATATCCAGTTTCAATCCAAATGGGAAATTACACTTGGTGAGGAACTCTCTTTGTTATGAACTTGGGAAGTGTAGATGTTATTTTGGGCATCGAATGGTTATCATAGCTAGATGAAGTTACTTTTAATTTTTGAAGATTATATATCAAATGGAAGGAGAACAGGAAGACTATTTGTCTTCAAGAAATTAATTCTCCACCATCCAAGATGGTGAGTTCCCATTGCATGGAGAAGTTATTAAAGAAGGGTGCTCATGGATTTATAGCTCAAATAAATTCCATGGAAGCTCAATCCTTGGACACTCTAGCGATTATATCAAAGGATCTTCAACCTATTGTGTATAATTATGAATAATTCTTTAGTGGACCAAAATGTCTACCTTCTAAATGATCACATGACCATGTTATACACCTTGTTCTTGGTAGTCTTCCTCCTAATGTTCGTCCTTATCACTATCCTCAACCTCAAAAGATAGAAATAGAGAAGATAGTACAAGAAATGTTAGAACATGGTATAATTTGTCCTAGCATTAGTCCTTACTCATCACCCGTGGTAATGATACGTCGTAAGGATAACTCTTGGTGTATGTATCTAGATTTTTAACCTCTCAATAAAATTACCATCAAGGATAAGTTCCCTATTCCTGTCATTGATAACTTATTAGATGAACTGCATGGTGCTAGTTATGTCACTAAATTGGATATTTGTTTTGGATTTCCCCAAATTAGGGTTAGGGAAGTAAATACCTAAAACCACTTTTCGAATGCATGAAGACCATTATGAATTCCTAGTCATGCCTTTTAGTTTTACTAACGCTCCATCAACATTTCAAAGCCTTATGAACCATTTTTTTAGGCCATATCTTCATAATTTCATTCTAGTTTTCTTTGATGATATCCTAATTTACAACAAATCTTGGAAAGATCATCTAAACCACGTTGACAAGGTTCTTCATTTACTATATAAGGAAAATTTTTTTGTTAAAAGATCCAAATGTGCCTTTGGGGTCCAAGAAGTCGAATACTTAGGTCATATCGTATCTCATGAAGGAGTCAAAGTAGACCCTCAAAAAATCAAAGCTATTCAATATTGGCCTCTACCTAAATCCCTCAACAATCTTAGGGGATTCCTAGGTCTTACAGGTAATTACAGGAAATTCATATGCAATTATGGAAAAATTGTAGCTCCTATCACAACACTTACCAAAAATGATGCTTTTAAATAGAACTAAATAGCTTCTCAGGCATTCCAAGCACTCAAATATGCTATGTGTTCCACTCCAGTATTGGCTACTCCATATTTTAGTAAACCCTTCATCATCGATTGTGACGCTTCTGGTACAGGAATTGGTGCAATTTTAATGCAATATGATCACCCTTGGCTTTCAAAAACAAGCAACTATTAGGAAATATTTTGGGGTGATTCACATATAAGAAATATATATTGGCTATTTATATGCCATTGAGAAATGGAGGCATTATTTACTCAATAGTCACTTCATCATAAAAACTGACCATAGTAGTCTTAAGCACTTTCTAGAACAATGTTTCTCTTATCTTGCACAAAACAAGTGGATGACCAAACTATCGGGTTATGATTTTGTCATTGAGTATAAGAAGAGTAAATAAAATGTGGTAGTTGATGCATTATCCCATAAATATGAAGATGAAGTCTCAATTAATGACAACTATGGCTCTTGTTCTCAATGGGTTTCTCAACTTCAAAATGAATGGTTGGTTGATACTAAAGCTGCTCAAATTATTCAAGATATGAATAAAGGATCATCAAAACATCCTTATGAAGAACACAAGCTTATACTGAGAGGGGGTATGAACAATTTAAGATAAAAATTTCACTTCTCTTTCCAAATCAATATTAACAATTCAAATAAATTTCTAAAGCAGTATTAACCAATATCATCAATAGTAGTAACAAGGCAATGCACAAATCATCACACACATGAGAGACACATATTTGATGTGGTTCACCCAATGTGGGCTACATCCACAGAGAAAATATCTTTGGAATCAATTCCCTATTAAAATATTTATGGAACTCTACCCAAAGGAGACTCTAATCCCCTATAATCAATTTTGTGGACCTCTATCCACAAGAGAACTCTATCCCCTCAACTATGGTTCATAGACCTCTATCCACAGGAGAAATCTATCCCCTTTGCTCTGTTTTATGGATTTATATCCACAGGAGAACTCTATCCCCTCTAATTTTATTTGCTCCAAAGCTTGCTCACAACTCTGCTCAAATCTACCCCAAGCTTGCTCAAATCTTCTCCAAAAAATCTCACAAGGCTTGCTCAACAACCTGCTCAACTCTGCTCAAATATGTACCAAGCCAACTCACAAGGATTGCCTAAATTAGCTTGCAAACCTGCTCTCAACTCTACCCAAATCTGTCTCAAGCCTTTACATAAGGTTTTCTCAAATCCGTTCCACAACTTGCACAAAACTTCTCATAAGCCTTCTCAAAAGACCTGCTCAAAATAGCTCACAAACCTGCTCTCAACTTTACCCACTATCTCTACTCAAAACTACTCATGAAACATGCTTAAAACTGCTCATAACACTTGCTCAAAATTGCTCATAACACTTTATTTTATTAAAGTACTTCAGACATATTTTACCCAAAATTCTTGTTCAAGAACACATAGAAAGTGATATGCAATACAATTTCACAATATGTTCTTTCTAATTTCACTCAGATCCAATGCACAAATTACTTGACAAATATGCTCTATTAATTTTATCCCAATATCAATCAATATTATGCACAAAAATTTCTCTCAAACTCGTGCACATATGTTTCAATCTCATCCAACAATGAAGCTCAAATAGTTCTCAAAATCCTCGTACATATGCTCTCAATAATAATGCACAATTTGGTCTCAAAACCTTAGCTCATATATTTCCAAAAATACACATAAACTTAACCTTTTATCTCCAACCATCAAAATATTTCTTTCAAACAATCATCACCTCTTAGAAAGAGATAAAATCACCATACTTCAAATTGCTTTGATGAAGATGTGCCCTCAAGAACCTGTCTCAAAACAATTTTCTTTCCTTTGCCACTTGAAAGTTTGGTTAGCAATTTCCTTTTTCATACAATGAAAATCCTTCTCAAAAATATGTTCACAATAATGCCTAAAAATAATGCTCTATGATCCTCTTTTAATTTCACAAAATAAAGCTTTTAAACCATCACAATTTTCCCTCTATATCAAACACAACAAAACAATAAGCCACAATACACCTTATTTCTCCATTTCTCACATGCAAAAATATATCCCTTATTTTTCTACTTTATAATATTTGCACACACAAAAAATCTTTATGTACCCTTATGACTCCTATATGCAAAATAGAAGCACCTTGTATCATGCACACCCTTATACTCCTTGCAAATATTAATCAAACCTTAGCACATACCTTACAAAAATTATTGTTGGTGCATATGGGAATTGACCCTCCAACCTCAAGCTCCCAATGGCAACGTGTGACCGCTTGGGCTAACCTAGTGGATGAGACCTCACGTGTGCACTAAGAAATTTATCTCCTCTGTTACATTCACAAAAAAAAAACTCTTCAAACAGACACCAACAAGAATCGAACCGTGAACCAACTCCCTCACAACAACTTAGCACAAATCCAACTACCACTTGGGCTACCCTGGCGGATGAAATAAATTGGGTGAACAAAAATATTTAATTTATCTTTCTACTGTGCTTCTAAAATGACACTGTTCCCCTTCTCCTATTCGTTGTCACCTCTTCGCATCTTCCGCATCGAATCAAAAATCGAAATCTTGCTTAAACCAAAGTTTGAGGGCAATATTTATATACGTTTCAATGCATGCTTTTTGACGTCGACCCACTTTGATATTTTATTTTTGATAATTTAAATTTACTTTGGCGCCTTTAAACTTTATACTTTGATATTATAATATTTTTTAAAAATATTATAATAAAACCTTTTGCCTTTCCTTGAATATTTTTCAACCAAATAAAACCTTGTCTTTTTCTTGCAATTTAAAATATTTTTCAACCAAATGAGGCCCTGTCACTTTTAAACTCTCTTAATAATATTTAAATTTAAAATTTAAATATTATAATCCTATTCTCTTTGCTTTGCTTTCACAACAATGGAAAATATTTTACCTTGAAATCCATGACCATGACCTTTGACATCAATGACAACTCAAATTACACCTCAATATGCTAAATATTTCCAACAATCTCCCCCTTTGTCATTGATGGCAACCATTTCAAAAAAATTTAGTGCAATTGGATACCAAAACTGGTCCCCCTAAGAATTTGCTCCCCCTTTCTAAAATCTCTCCCCCTTACTGAATTCTCTTCCCCTTTGACATCAATGGCAAAGGGCTCTATGGGGCTAAAAATAAAACTTTTTAGTATATCCCCCACACCACCTCCTCTTATTGAGGTGATTAATTTTTGGAGCTCTATGGGGCTAAAAATAAGAATTTTAGTATATCCCCCCACACCACCTCCTCTTCTTGATGTGATTAAGTTTTTGATGGGAGTAAAACTACTCCCAACTTTCCTCTGAGATGCTCAAATGTTTCCTTTGGAAGTGGCTTAGTAAATATATCAGTGATATGTTCCTTTGTAGTTACATATTCCAATTTAACTTGCTATTATATCACCTGCTCTCTCAAAAAATGATATTTTATTGGAATGTGCTTGGTCCTTGAATTCATCACTAGATTTTTTGAAATATTTAAGGCACTTGTATTATCACATAGGATGGATATGGGATGATCATGCTCTATTTTGAAATATTTTAAATTTAATTCATCCATAACACTTGTGTACAACAAGCAACTGTTGCAATGTACTCTACCTCTACCGTGGATAAGGATATCGATGCTTATTTCTTGCTTAGCCAAGAGACTAAACAATTTCCAAGAAAGAATGCTCCTCCACTTGTGTTTTTCCTATCATCATTACTGCCTGCAAAATCCGCATATGTATATGTTGTGAGAGTGAAATTTTTACTTTTGGGATACCATAGTACAAATTCTATAGTTCCTTTTAAATACCTAAGAATTCTCTTTACTACTTATACATGCATTTCCTTTTGACCTGCTTGAAATATTACCACTAATCCAACTACTGACATTATATATGGCCTTGTAGCTATAACATATAGTAAAATTCCAATCATGGATCTATACAATGTTTGATTTACCTCAGGAGATTCATCATATTTGCTTAACTTGCATCCTGTAACCATGGGGGTACTCACTGGTTTGTAATCCTCCAAATTGAATTTTTTCAACATTTATTTTATATACTTGGTTTGTGAGAGAAATATATCTTTTTTTATTGTGAAATTTGAATAACACAATATTATACTGATATGGGAAGGTGAACAGTATAAGACCACTTTTTACTTTCTTTCAAAATCAATATCAATTAATGTCCTTAATTGCAACAACCAAATATAGCAGTGTGCATTAATAACTCAGATAGCAGTAGTAAGCAAGAGCACAAGTCACCACACACAATTGAGACACAAGATTTAACGTGGTTACCCCAATGTGGGGTACTCCACAAGCTGATCTCCTTATAATATTTCACACAAAAATATCCAATTCAATGATTTCTTTGATCTGCTCAAATCTAGGCAATAATAAGTTCACACCAAACTTGTCCAAATCTGAATAACAAGCTCACACAGAACTTGTACAAAGCTGAATAAAAATCTCACACAAAACTTGTCCAAATCTGAATAACAAGCTCACACAGAACTTGTCCAAAACTGAATAAAAAGCTCACACAGAACTTGTCCAAATCTGCTCTAGCAAGCTCACCAAGAACTTACCCAAAACTTCTCCAACAAGCTCACTAAGAACTTGTCCAAAACTGCTCTAGCAAGATCACCAAGAACTTACCCAAAACTTCTCCAACAAGCTCACTAAGAACTTGTCCAAATCTGCTCTAGCAAGATCACCAAGAAATTGCCCAGAACTATCCCAAATCTGTCCATAAATCTGCCCACAAATCTGGCCCAAAACTGTCCACAAATCTGCACCAAAACTGTCCATAAAGCTTTCTCAAAAGCTCAATCAACATGCTCAAGTAGCACTCAAATCTCATCCACAAATCTATCAAGGCAAATCTCAAATATGAACTCAATAATGAATGGCAATGCACTCTTAAATGGATGACACCAATGATCCACAATGATCTCAACTCATATCCACTCATAGAAGCATAAAGAGAATTGTTAGAGATTCAATGTGTTCTAGGATCAATATCAAATCAACTCAACTCATAGAAGCATAAAGAAAATTGTTAGAGACTCAATATGTTCTAGGCTCAATCTCAACTCAACTCAAATCAAAATAATGGAATAGTTTATTTCATAGGACTTGAACAATCACTTCACACATCACTTGACTAGGCTTATTCAACTCAACTCAACCCAAGTATTATAGAACCATAAAGAGAATTGTTATAGACTCTATGTTCTAAACTCAATCTCAACTAATCACCACAAGGGACAATTCTTCCTCACACAACCCTAGTCCAAGTATGTATCAACCAACTCAAATGTTTCCAACAATGCTCAATTACAAATCTCACATAACAATGATACTCATGTTCTTTTCTAACTCAATTTCGTTCACAACCAATGGGCTTCAACAACTATGCTTATAAAACAAGGTTTAAACACAAATCACAATTCAAAAAACCTTGAAGCATTCAATCAACCACTTTTGAAAAGGAAACCACAAACAATCCTTTTTCCTCCAATGATATTTCAGAAATCAACCACCATAAACAATCAATAGGAGAATGTGCCCATACCTTTTATGAAGATGAAGAAACCCCTTTGGAAAATCTGCCACACTCAACACACTTTGAAAAGAATAAAACAACCTTCACTTGAACCCTTTTACAAAAATATAAATATCTCTTTATGTACACCTTATTTCTCCTTCTAAATAAAATAATCAAATAGCCCTCGAAATAAGCTTTCCAATGATATATAATATGATATACTTCTAAAAGTAAAATCACCATAAATATTTCCTTTTCACAACATGCACCACAAACCTTCTCTCCTAGGGCAACCTTAGAAAAATAAAATATTTGGAAAAATTAATAACTTGCCTTTAACCTCAATGGGATTCGATCCCCTGTCGGTGCCCCTGCACAACTCAAACTACGGCACCAACAACCACGTGAGCCAACCGCTCACATAGAAACCAAGAGTGCAAGACCTCCTTCTTGCTTTCTTTGAACTTGCCCTCATGTGAGCCAACCACTCACATAGAAACCAAGAGTTCAAGACCTCCTTCTTGCTTCCTCTGACCTTGCCCTCAAAAACCACGTGCGTAAAAGGTTCTCCCTTTTTACCTTGCAAAAACCAGCGTCGGTGGGATTCAAACTTTGGATCTGTTGGATCTTAAACACCTTATGCACCTTACTATTGCCACTAGGCCACAAGTACCTATGATGATAGGTAAGGAACCTCCCTTACCTTTGTTCCCTCTTCTCTTCACTAGTTTTCAAACGAATACGACACTTCTGCTCCCTTAGCACTTCGAACGGATTATCTTCGTCGAGGACTTAGAGAAAATAAAAAGTTTAGTGGCATATTTATATATGCCCACCTTTTTCTTTTGATGTTGGCTATGACTTAATATTATTTGCCTCCTCCTTTTTGACGTCGGCAATATTAAAATATTAATTTTAATTTTAATTTTAAATGA
This sequence comes from Wollemia nobilis, assembly GCA_028583015.1. NCBI lineage: Eukaryota > Viridiplantae > Streptophyta > Pinopsida > Araucariales > Araucariaceae > Wollemia > Wollemia nobilis. Next base: position 2,227,147 of record JAQPPZ010000569.1, on the reverse strand, counting down.
TTAAAATTTAAACTTAAATATTTAAAATTAATTATCTCCTTCATCGGGGCTCATTTTTTGACAAAACGAAAATCCAACCTAGGTTTTAAGAAAAATCTATTTCAAATCTGCCATCCATGTTTTTAAATAAAACCTTTTATTTTGCTTGCCTTGGTTTTCACAAAAATCCTGTAAATAGCCATGCTTTCTAAAATATCATAAATGCTTATTTATGAAATATTTTGGCCACCAAAACTCAATGTGATCCATGTGACATCAATGATCCATGTGGCATCAATGACAACATACACTGCCTCAAATTACCTCAAATTTCCAATAAAATATGCAATCCAAGGAAGAAGGAAAACTCACCAAGCATTGATATTTCAAATTCATTTTGCATACACTTTGCAAATTTTTGACACATCTTATCATCACTACCTCCAAAAATAATATCATCCACATAGACCACCATAATCAACAAGTCATTTCCTTCATTTTTTGATGTATAAATTATTTCTAAAACCCTATTCTTGAAAATATTTATCCAACCTTGAGTACCAAGCCCTAGGGGCTTGCTTTAGTCCATGATGGGGAGCCAAAATCGCTCACGCCAAATTCTCAATTCTCATTCAACAATTCAGAAAAAGATTACAATAATGGTAGCAGTCTGCCAAATAAACTCCTTTATCTCGAAAGATAGTTTATATTACATCTTCCGCCCTGGAAGAAAAATAGCCTAAACAGGTCCAGAATGGCCCTCTTGTCTTCACGTCTGCAAATCTATCTCCACAGTTTTCCCACCCCTGTGCATGCCTTCGCTTACCCTTTTAAAACCTCTGGTGTGACTCTCCGTTTTCCTTTTTTGACCCTTCATTTTATTTCTTGTGCCTCTTCATTGTATTGGCTTTCAAAACGTATTTCTTTCCGACTCTTGATCTTCGTCTACTTTCATTACACCTTGGTGCCACGTGCTTGTCCAGTGTTGCCACTATAGACTTTGTCCGCTTGTCAACCAATGATGGCGTTCGGTATACCCATCGCTCGATAATTTCCTCTGTAACGGCCCCTGTAACCGCCTGTCTTTTCTTTCCTTTTGTTTGGTCGCAAAAATGTGACATGTCGCGATATCGTGACATTTTTGCTTCACTGCCTTCCTGCCCCTTTTCGAGTCATGAAAATGCGACATGTCACGATATCACGACACTTTTGCTTTTCGGACTTCCTGCCCTTTGCGATCGTGAAAATGTGACATGTGATATCGTGACACTTTTGCTTTTCGGCCTTCCTGCCCTTTGCGAGTCGCAAAAATGCGACATGTCACGATATCATGACACTTTTTCTCTCCTGTGCCTTCCCTCGCATTTTGGTCACAAAAATGTGACATGTCGCGATATCGCGACACTTTTTCTCCTTTGCGCTTTCTCTCATCCTTTGGTCGTGAAAATGCGACATGTCGCGATATCATGACACTTTTTCTCCTTTGTGCTTTCTCTCGTCCTTTGGTCGCGATAATGCGACATGTCACGATATCATGACATCTTTCCTTTTTGGCTCCTCTTTCTCCTTTTCGGTCATGAAATTGCAACATGTCGCGATATCGTGACATCTTTCCTTTCTACCTCCTCCTCGCCTCTCGGGTCATGAAATCATGACATGTCACGATATCGCGACAGCTTTGTTCTCTGCTTTCTCTCTCTGTTTTAGGTCATGAAATCATGACATGTCCCGATATCATGACAGTTTCCTTCCTTGCTTTCTTTCTGCTCCTTCGGTCGCGATTTCGTGACATGTCACAAAATTGCAACATTTTCTTCTCTGGCCTTTCCTGTCTTCTTTCGATCACGATTTCGCGACATGTCGTGAAATCACAAAATTTTTGCTTCGTGCCTTCTCTCTCCTTCCTGAGTCACAAAAACACAACATGTCGCGATATCGCGACACTTTTCTCTCTTGCGCCTTCTCTCGGCTTTTGGTCGTGATATCGCGACACTTTTCTCTCTTGAGCCTTCTCTCGGCTTTTGGTCGCAATAATGTGACATGTCACGATATCACGACACTTTTCTCTCTTGAGCCTTCTCTCGAATTTTGGTCACGATAATGCGACATGTCGCGATATCGCGACACTTTTTCTTCTTTGCCGACATGTCGCGATATTGCGACATTTTTTTCTCTTTGTGGTATTTTGCCTTTTGTTGGATGCTCCTGCATCAGACAACCGGGGTGGATTGAGAAGTGACCTTCACTTCTGTACTATTATGTCACCTTCTTTTTAACTGGGGATGTACAAGCTCTCCAAGCTTCAGCAAAATCTGGGTCTGCAAGGTACAAATCCTTAAGTTCTTCAAACCCCACAACTTCCACTCTCATTGTTGTCAGCAACCTCTTTTCATCCATCCCCTTCAGTGGCTTTAGTTTATGGTGCACTCCATCATGGACTACACAATGATCAAACTGCCATGGTCTTCCTAACAGCATATGGCAAGCATCCATAGGTAGGATATCACATAGGACCTCATCTTGGTATCTCCCAATATTGAACTTGACTAAGGACTGTTCACTGACCAATGCCCTATGGTCCTTCCGCAACCACGCAATCCGGTATGGATGCGGGTGTCTCCTCCTCTCTAACTGTAACTTAGTAACCATTTCTTTAGAGACCAAGTTATCAGTACTACCATTATCTATAACAACATTACAAACCTTACCTGAACATTTGCACCTTGTACAGAACAAGCTCCTCCTCTGGTCTGGTTCTTCCTCATCATTCAACAAGATCCTCCTTGTGACCATAACTTCTCTTCTCTCTGCCTCCTTAGAATGTTCTGATTCAGCACCTTCATATGCTATAACAGCTCTGGCATGACCCTCAGGTCTCCTATTCATCCTCTCTTGGTGTTGGGGACACTCGTATGCTTGATGTCCTTCTTCGCCACAGTGGAAACAGGTTCCACAAAATCTTCCTCTTCCATACCCACGTCCAGATCTACCTCTTCCTATTTGGTAGTTGTTCTGACCACGAGATCTGTAATCATTATCTCCCTTCTGATCCTGACTACTACTAGCTTCTTCTTTCTCCTCATCTCGTCCTCCATATATTCTTCCACCAGTTCTTTCTCTATGACTTCTTCCTTTTTGCTTACCCTCAAACCTTTTGTTTAGCTTCTCTTCAACTTTTAGATCAAACTGGTACGCATCCTCAATGGTGTTAATCCTAACCAGACTCAACTCTTCTTGAACACTGGTTCTCAATCCATTAATGTAATGGGCTACCTTCTCCTTGTTAGCCTCAGAATGGCCAGTTATGATTGAGATCTGATAAAACTCCTCTGTATATTCTTTGACAGATTTGTTTGACTGTCTCAAACCCTGCATTTTTCTCAACAGGTCCAATTTGTAATCTATAGGAATAAACTATCTCTTCAACTTCTCTACCATTCGATCCCATCTGGTTATCTTTTCCTTTCTGCTTCTATTTCTTTCTAGCTGCACTTCTTTCCACCATATGCAAGCATGGCCTTTCAACTTCATTTTTGTAAACTTGATCCGATCTGGATCTACAACCTCCTCATACTCAAAATACTCCTCCATATCATTGATCCAATCAATCAACTCCTCTGGATTGAGATTCCCAAAATACGTGGAGACATCAAACTTTGTCTTCTTCCCGATCCGAGATATGGCCTTAACCAATCTGGCTTCTATAGGATCCATTGCTTCTTCTTCTTCTGATGGATTATCAACCTCCCAAGCTTCATCTTCACTATGATATTCTCTCCTTGGATCAACCCCTCTTCGCAACTCCTCTTGTAGGGCTTGCACTTGCCTCTGCAAAGCTCTAAAATCTTCTACAGGTACCACATTTCTCCCACCACCATAGTTTCTTCGTGGAGGCATACTTCCTCACTCTCTTCTCATAACCCTTCCATAGATCCTAGTGCAAACTGCCTCACTTTCGACGATATTCTCACACACTCAGGAACTCCAACTCTGATACCACTTGATGGGGAGCCAAAATTGCTCACGCCAAATTCTCAATTCTCATTCAACAATTCGGAAAAAGATTACAATAATGGCAGCAGTCTACCAAATAAACTCCTTTATCCTAAAAGATAGTTTATATTACAACATCTTCCGCCCTGGAAGAAAAACAGCCTAAACAGGTCCAGAATGGCCCTCTTGTCTTCATGTCTGCAAATCTATCTCCACAGTTTTCCCACCCCTGTGCATGCCTTCGCTTACCCTTTTAAAACCTCTGGCATGACTCTTCGTTTTCCTTTTCTGACCCTTCATTTTATTTCTTGTGCCTCTTCATTGTATTGGCTTTCAAAATGTATTTATTTTCGACTCTTGATCTTCGTCTACTTTCATTACACCTTGGTGCCACGTGCTTGTCCAGTGCTGCCACTATAGACTCTGTCCGCTTGTCAACCAATGATGGCGTTCGGTATACCCATCGCTCGATAATTTCCTCTGTAACGGCCCCTGTAATTGCCTGTCTTTTCTTTCCTTTTGTTTGGTCACGAAAACGCGACATGTCGCGATATCGTGACATTTTTGCTTCACTGCCTTCCTGCCCCTTTTCAAGTCACAAAAATGCGACATGTCGCGATATCACGACACTTTTGCTTTTCGGCCTTCCTGCCCTTTGCAAGTCACAAAAATGCGACATGTCGTGATATCGTGACACTTTTGCTTTTCGGCCTTCCTACCCTTTGCGAGTCACGAAAATGCGACATGTCGCGATATCACGACACTTTTTCTCTCCTGAGCCTTCTCTCACCTTTTGGTCGCAAAAATGCGACATGTCACGATATCGCGACACTTTTTCTCCTTTGAACTTTCTCTCGTCCTTTGGTCGCGAAAATGTGACATGTCACGATATCGCAACACTTTTTCTCCTTTGCGCTTTCTCTCATCCTTTGGTCACGATAATGCGACATGTCACGATATCACGACATCTTTCATTTTTGGCTCCTCTTTCTCCTTTTTAGTCGTGAAATAACGACATGTCATGATATCGCGACATCTTTCCTTTCTGCCTCCTCCTCACCTCTCGGGTCATGAAATCGCGACATGTCACGATATTGCGACAACTTTGCTCTCTGCTTTCTCTCTGTTTTGGGTCACGAAATCATGACATGTCGTGATATCGTGATAGTTTCCTTCCTTGCTTTCTTTTTACTCCTTCAATCGCGATTTCGTGACATGTCGCGAAATCACGACATTTTCTTCTCTGGCCTTTCCTGTCTTCTTTCGGTCGCGATTTCACGACATGTCACGAAATCATGACATTTTTGCTCCGTGCCTTCTCTCTCCTTCCTGAGTCGTGAAAACGCGACATGTCGCGATATCGCTACACTTTTCTCTCTTGCACCTTCTCTCGGCTTTTGGTCGCGATAATGCGACATGTCGCGATATCATGACACTTTTCTCTCTTGAGCCTTCTCTCGGCTTTTGGTCATGATAATGCGACATGTCGCGATATCGCGACACTTTTCTCTCTTGAGCCTTCTCTCGACTTTTGGTCGTGATAATGTGACATGTCGTGATATCGCGACACTTTTTCTTCTTTGCTAACATGTCGCGATATCGCGACATTTTTTTCTCTTTGCGATATTTTGCCTTTCGTTGGATGCTCCTGCATTAGTCCATAAAGAGACTTCTTTAATTTACATACATAATTTGGCTTATCTATCAGGCTGAACCCATCAAGTTGCTCAATGTAGACCTCTTCTTCCAAGAAACCATTTAGAAAAGCTGATTTTACATCCATTTGATATAATTTGAAGTTTCTAAAACTTGTGAGTGCCAAAAACATTCTTATGGCCTCAAGATGTGAAATAGGAGCAAATATTTCTTTGAAATCAATCCTTTCAACCTGTGCATAGCCTTTGCATACCAGTCTTGCTTTGTTTCTAATTGCCTGACCATCTTCATTTAACTTATTTTTGTAGACCCATTTAGTGCCAATTATGTTCGTATCTTTTGTACGTGGGAAAAGTTCCCAAGACTCACTCTTTTCTATTTTTTCCAATTCTTCATCCATTGCCTTGACCCAATATTTGTCTTCTCTTGCCTCATTGAAATCCTTGGGATCAATTTTAGATAGCAAAGAAACATTTGCATGTTCACTTGTTCCTATTATCTTCCTCCTTATTTATCTATTATCTAGAATCCCAATAATAAGATCTCTTGGATGATTCTTTTACACATAAATGGATGGTGTCTTAGGTGGTGTTCTTTGTATTTCATCTTCTTCTGATTCTTCACCTATTTCTTCTTGGAAACTTTCTTCTTCTTGATATACAATTTCTTGAGCTGGTTCTCTTGGCCCAATTTCTTCATCAACTCTTACATTTTTACTTTCTACAATTGTATTTGATCTTTTATTATAGCATTTATAGGCTTTGCTCTTTGTGGAGTAGCCAAGGAATATAACCTCATCACACCTTGAATAAAAATTTCCCAAATTTTTCTCTTCTCATCTAATGTAGCATTTGCTTCCAAAAACTTTGAAATACTTCACAGTAGTTGGTCTTCCCTTCCAAATCTCATATGGAATTTTGTGATTATTTACTCTTACTTGAGCTCTATTGATGATGTAAACACATGTATGAATTGCCTCTCTCCAAAAACCATCTAAAATCTTAGACTCATTTAGCATAGCTCTGGCCATATTTTCAACAGTTCTATTTTTCTTTCAACTACTCCATTTTGTTGTGGAGTCCTTGTTGTTGAGTACTCTCTTTTGATTCTATGTTATTCATAGAATTTTATGAATTCTCCTAAAGTGAATTCTCCTCCTCTATATGATATTAGAAACTTGATCTTTTTACCTGTTTCATTTTCTACTAAAACCTTGAATACCGTGAACTTTTCAAAAGCTTCTGACTTTTCTTTTAAGAAATTTACCCAAGTCATTTTGGAGAAATCATCTATAAATAGCATGAAGTAACTTTCACCTTGTAAACTCTTTGTCCTTATAGGACCACATAAATCAGTGTGAACTAGTTTCAATGGTTTGGATGAAGAAAACTCTTTTGACTTGAAACTTGTTCTTGTTTTCTTACCATGCTGACATTGTGCACATATTGTACTTGGGGGTATTTTTATCTTGGGTAAATCTCTAACTGCCTGTTTGTTTCTTATTTTCACAATGTTGTCAAAATTTAGATGACCCATTCTTCTATGCCATAACCAGCTCTCATCCTCTTGTGATAAAAAAAAGTCTCCCTTGATCTCACTCAATATGTAGATATTGTTTGTAGTTCTACTGGCATCTACAATAAGGTTTCTTGTCCTGGATTTCCTGCTATCACATCCATTTGGGTGAAAAGTGATTATGTGCCCCTGATCATAAAGCTGAATTACACTTAGTAAATTGTGCTTCAATCCCTTAATATACAACACATTTTCTATTTTTGAATTTCCATTGTCTAAACTCAAAGTCCCTTTTCCAACAATTTTAGTTGAAGCATTATCACCAAATTTTACTGATCCTCCATTGATTTATTTAAGATAAAGAAATTTACTTTTATCACCTGTCATATGGCTTAAACAACCACTATCAATATACCACTGATTTCCATCATATTTTACATGAAGAGTTGTTTGTACCAACATTGACTTATCTTTTTCTTGTTCCTATTTATTTTTCCAAACTTCTGAGGGTGTGTCTTTTTGAACTTTTTGAGCATCCTTGTTCTTGCTTGTCTTTGGAAGTTTTGAAAACTCTGTTCTACACCACTTTTCTCTATGCCCAAAATTATTGTAATTGTAACACCTAATATTGTAGTCCTTGGAAGGTGTAAATGTCTTGAAGTTCCTCTTGGAGAAGCCATAACCATTTTTGCCATGAATCCTACAATGTATAGATCTATGACCAAAAATATTAAATGAGTAGCAATAACCTTGGAAGTAATAATCATCTTCAAATGTATTGAAGTTCCTCTTGGTGAAGTCATAATCATTCTTTCCATGAATCTTGCAATGCACAACTTTATGACCAAACTGATTACATGAGTAACAATAACCCTGGAAGAAATATTCATCTTACCTTGATCTCATTATTATTTCTTTGCTTTTCCTATGATGATCTCTGTTCTTTGACAGTGCATTGTTTGCTTCCTCTTTGATACTATCACCTCTCAACACATCAATGTAGGTCTTAGGTTCTTCTTCAATCACTTATGGTTCTTCTATTTATTTTGAACTTGAGCTTGACTCTTCTTCTTGTTTCCCTTGTCCTTCTTCAAAACCAAGTCCAATTTTGATAAATGGAGATCTTTGCATCGTGAGAATATCATCCAATGTTTTTGAGCTTTCCCAAACTTATGTAATTTTTCATTAGAATATTTCACTTCCATCCTTAGAGAAACCACTTCATGTTCTAATATTTCACATTCTAGCTCTTTTTCCTTTAATTTTTTAGTCATTCCTTCTTCAATTCTTCTTGCCTCTTCAACTTTAACCTTTAAGTCATTGAGATCTTGTAGAAGCCTTGTCTTTGTTTCTTCATCCTTTTGAACTTGAGCTTCCAATTCAACAAGAGCAATAGTAAATTCCTTCTCTAGGTCAATCAATTTTGAGTCTCTTTTATTGATTTCAACCATAGGTGCAACTTCTATCATTTTAGTGGCCATTGTGTGTTCTTGTAAGATCTACCTTCAAGCGGTTATACTTTTCGAAGGAACCGACTCTAATACCAATTGAAGAACACAAGCTTATACTGAGAGGGGGTGAAAATTATAAGATAAAAACTTCACTTCTCTTTCCAAATCAATATTAATAATTGCAATAACTTTCCAAAGTAGTATTAACCAATATCATCAACAACAGTAACAAGGTAATGCATAAATCATCACACACATGAGAGATACAAATTTTATGTGGTTCACCCAATGTGGGCTACGTCCACGGAGAAAATAATTCCTATAAATTTTCTCAATAAATCTCTTGGGAATAAATTCCCTATTACAATTTTTATGGACCTCTATCCAAAGGAGACTCTAATCCCCTATACTCAAGTTTGTGGACCTCTATCCACAGGAGAACTCTATCCCCTCAACTTTGGTTTGTGTACCTCTATCCACAAGAGAACTATATCCCCTATGCTCCAGTTTGTGGATCTCTATCCACATAACTCTATCCCATATTCTCTAGTTTGCTCCAAAGTATACTCACAAGTCTACTCAAATCTACCCCAAGCTTGCTCACAAAGCTTGCTCAAATATGCTCCAAACCTTTTCACAAGGCTTGCTCAAAAACCTACTCAACTCTACTCAAATATGTACCAAGACAACTCACAAGGCTTTCTCAAATCAGCTTGTAAACCTACTCTCAACTCTACCCAAATTTGCCTCAAGCCTTCACACAAGGTTTGCTCAAATCTGCTCCACACCTGCACAAAATTGCTCACAAGCCTTCTCAAAAGGCCTGCTCAAAATAGCTCATAAACCTACTCTCAACTCTGCCCACTATCTCTACTCAAAACTGCTCATAACACATGCTCAAAATTTCTCATAACACTTGCTCAAAATTTCTCATAACACTTTATTTTATTAAAGTACTTCAAATATATTTTACCCAAAATTATTGTTCAAGAACACATAGAAAATGATATGCAATACAATTTCACAATATGTTATTTCCAATTACTTTACAAATATGCTCTATAACCTTTACAATTTTATCCCGATATCAATCAATATTATGCATAAAACTTGCTCTCAAACCCGAGCACATGTGTTTCAATATCATCCAACAATGAAGCTCAAATAGTTCTCAAAACCCTAGCACATATGCTCTCAATAATAATGCACAATTCATTCTCAAAACCTTAGCTCATATATTTCCAACAATGCACATAAACTTAACCTTTTATCTCCAACCATCAAAATATTTCTTTCAAACAATCATCACCTCTTAGAAAGAGATCAAATCACCATACCTCAAATTGCTTTGATGAAGATGTGCCCTCAAGAACCTGTCTCAAAATAATTTTCTTTCCTTTGCCACTTGAAAATTTGGTTAGCAATTTCCTTTTTCATACAATGAAAATCCTTCTCAAAAATATATTCACAATAATACTTGAAAATAATGCTCTATCATCCTCTTTTAATTTCACAAAATAAATCTTCTTAACCATCACAATTTTCCTTCTATATCAAACACAAAAAAATAATAAGCCACAATACACCTTATTTCTCCATTTCTCACATGCAAAAATATATCCCTTATTTTTCTACTTTATAATATTTGCACACACAAAAAATCTTTATGTACCCTTATGACTCCTATATGCAAAATAGAAGCACCTTGTATCATGCACGCCCTTATACTCCTTGCAAATATTAATCAAACCTTAGCACATACCTTACAAAAATTATTGTTGACGTGGATGGGAATTGACCCTCCGACCTCAAGCTCCCAATGGCAGTGCATGACCGCTTGGGCTAACCAAGAGGATGAGACCTCACATGTGCACTAACAACCTTATCTTCTCTGTTGCATTTGCCAAAAAAAAAGTCTTCAAACAGGCATCGGCAAGAATAGAACCACGAACCAACTCCCTCACAACAACTTAGTACAAGTCCAACTACTACCTAGGCTACCCTAGAAGATGATGTCAAGGGGTGAACAAAAATATTTGATTTTTCTTTATGTTTCACTTCTGAAACAACATTGTCCCCCTTCTCCTATTCGTTGTCACCTCTTCGCATCTTCCGCATCAAATCGAAATATTACTTAACCAAAGTTTGAGGGTAATATTTATATACATTCCAATGCATGCTTTTTGATGTCAGCCCACTTTGATATTTGATTTTGATAATTTAAATTTACTTTGGCACTTTTTATAATACTTTTAAAAAATATTATAATAAAACCTTTTGCCTTGAATCTTTTAAAACCAAATAAAACCTTGTCTTTTTCTTGCAATTTAAAATATTTTTCAACCAAATGAGGCCCTGTCACTTTTAAACTCTCTTAATAATATTTAAATTTAAAATTTAAATATTATAATCCTTTTCTTGAATATTCTCTTTGCTTTGCTTTCACAACCATGGAAAATATTTTACCTTGAAATCCATGCTCTCTTTGACATCCATGACCATGACCTTTGACATCAATGACAACTCAAATTACACCTCAATATGCTAAATATTTCCAACACCTTATTTTTCATATATGGATGGGGTGCTATGCAAGAAAGGTCGCATTTACATTTTGCAGGGTTCCACTATTAAATCCATTATCCTTGAAGAATCACATTCATCTCCATCATCAAGGCACTCGAGATTCTTGAAATAATATCAGAGGGTGAAACAATATTTTTTTGGAAAGGATTAAAATCAAATGTCAAGATATTTATGGCCGAATGTGAAGTATGCCAATGCAATAAAGGTGAAACATTCAAATATCCAAGACTTCTACAACCCTTACCAATTTTGGACCGCCAATGGGAACACATTTCAATGGATTTCATTGAAGGCCTACCCAAGTCATATGGTAAAACAATGATTTTTGTAGTTGTGGATCATCTCTCCAAGTACACTCACTTTAGTGCTCTACAACACCCATATTCAGCAAGCAAGGTGGCCAAGGTATTTATTGACTCCATTTTCAAGTTACATGGCATGCCCAAAACTATTGTAAGTGACCGTGATCCCATATTTACTAGTAATTTTTGGAGAGAATTCTTCCGTCTCAGTAATACGAAATTAAAAATATCCTCTGCATACCATCCCCAAATGGATGGTCAAATTGAGATTTTTAATAAATGTCTTGGTACCTATCTATGTTGCTTTGCTCAAGATAAGCAGTATCAATGGAGTTAATGGCTTTCATTAGTATAATAGTGGTATAATACTTCTTTCCATTCTTCCCTCAAGATGTCTCTATTTGAAGCATTGTATAGGCTAAAACCACCAACAATATCAGATTATGTTCCATGATCTTCCAAAGTAGCTCAAATCGATGATTGGTTCCAGTATCATTAGTCAATGCTCAACATTCTTAAAGATAACTTTATCTAGGCACAAAATCATATGAATTAACAATAGGTTTTACATCATTTAGAATGACAATTCAATCTAGGAGATATGTTTTTCTTGTGGTTGCAACCTTATAAGCAGTTATCCTTGAAATTCAATACCATTTAGAAGTTGGCTCCTCGATTCTACAGGTCCTAAAAGATAGTTCGTCGTATAGGTGAAGTAGCATATTAATTAGAGCTTCCATACTCCTCATGTATACATCCAGTTTTTCATGTATCCTATCTCAAAAAAAATGATTGGCCAAAAATTTCTCTTCTAGATAGAGCTCCCAGTACTAGATGAAGAAGGACGTATAACACTTCAACCAGAAGCAATATTGCAAACCAAATCACATCATCTTCGATCTCGCAAGATTGAAGAATTTATAATCAAATGGTAGGACCTACCAGTAGAAGATGCTACATGGGAACCAAAAAGTATTTTGAAATCATTTCCAGCTTTGAGGACAAAGCTTTTCGAGGAGGGGAGCCATGTTACAACTCCAATATAGTTAGTCAACTATATTTCCAAGTGATCATCAAATTGTTGATTTATTCATATTTATAAGATATAGGTTGATTTACATTGCATCATCGATTATATTATTTATCATCTATGTACTTAGCCCTCCTTAAGTGGCAAAGGACTTAGCCCTCCTCAAGTGGCAAGATAATTGGATTTTATTCATTCGATTTGCATTTTATACTATTTCTAGAAGTTTCACCTTTCATACCCACTCTAACTTGTAAATTTTGATATTTGTGGACCTATGCAAACATAAATTTTGGGTAAGTCTACAAATAAACTCAAATTCATTGATGACTTTTCAAGGAAGTTTTGGGTGTATTTTTTGAAACATAAGGATGAATATTTTGGCATGTTCAAGATTTTTAAAGTATTGGTTGAGAATGAAAGTGGATATAAAATAAAGTGTCTGAGAACTGACTGTGGAGGAGAATTTTTTTCAAATGAGTTCAATAATTTTTTCAAACAATATGGCATCAAGAGGCAACTCATTACTGCTTATACACCATAACAAATAGGGGTAGCTAAGAGAAAAAATAGAACCATTGTATAAATGACAAGAAGCATATTGAAGATAAAAGGTTTAAGCAATTCTTATTGGTCTTATGCAGTTGATATAGTAGTGTACATTCTCAATAGATGTTCCATAAGAGCATTACACAAGAAGACTCCACATGAAGCATATGGCATAAAACCCATTGTAAGTCATTTGAGAGTTTTTAGTTGTATTTCATATGCATAGGTGAATGATAAAGTGAGAAAGAAGTTGGACCCTAAGAGTGAGCCATACATTCTTGTGGGATATTCTAAAATAAGTAAGTCTTATAGACTATATAATCCAAAACTCACAAGATATAGCCTCTAGAGATGTAATTTTTGATGAAGGGGGAGCGTACAGTTACAAAAAATTACAAAAACAATGTATGATGTTGAAGAAGATAATACAATTGAGGAATAACCTTCAAATATTCCCTCTACTCCTCCAAGCCCACCTAGCATCCCATCAACAAGTTCAAAGGATACTACACCAAGTTCAAGCACATGTAGCTCATCTACAAGTCCCACCAAGAATACAAATAAAGGAAAGATAATACTCAAAGCACATCCATCCAACCAAATGATGGACAAGAACTTTCAAATGAGGTTAACAAGAAGCCAATTGTAAGAGTTGTACCAATTTATTTCAATATTGGAAAAGCTCCAAATGTATGGTGATGATTAAGAAGAACCAAAAGGTGAGTTTTTCAATTGTGCTCTATTTTATAAAGCTAATTTGGAACCTTCATGTTATGAATATGCTTGTACTAATGATGTTTGGGTGTAAGCAATGAAAGAAGAAATTGAGTCCATTGAAAAAAATTATACTTGAGAACTTGTAGAATTTCCCAAGGACAAGAAGATGGTTGGATCCAAGAGGATCTACAAAACAAAGTTTAACAGTGATGGAAGCAAAGAAATATAAAAAGTAAGGTTGGTTGCAAAAGGATTCACTTAAATATATGGTGTGTATTATGAAGAAATATTTACCCCTATTGCAAGACAAGAGATAATTCAGATGGCTCTTTCATTGGTAGCCAATAAACAATGGAAAATTCATCACATGGATGTGAAAAGTGTATTCTTGAATGGTTATCTAGACGAGGAGGTTTATGTTTAGCAAACTCAAGGCTTTTAAGTGGAAGGAAAGGAAAACCACATTACAAATTTAATAAAGCATTGTATGGACTGAAGCAAGTACCTAGAGCATGGTACTAAAGAATTGATGGGTACTTCCAAGATTATGGTTTCAAGAAAAGTAAGAATGATCCCACACTCTATTTTAAGAATGAATATGATGATATTCTTCTTGTATGCCTATGTTGATGATTTGATCTACATGTGAAGTAGTTTAAAGATGATGAATGACTTTAACCATACTATGATGAAGGGATTTGATATAAAATATTTAGGACTGATGCAATACTTTCTTGGTGTGGAAGTACATCGAGGTGATGGTAAAATTTTCATTTGTCAATAAAAATATGTAAAATATGTTGAAGAAATATGGTATGAAAATTTGTAAAATAGTTTGGACACCTGTGGCACATGGAAAAGTGTTATGTAGATATGATGAAGAAGAGAAAGCTGATGAAAATTTGTTTAGAAGCATTGTTGGGAGCTTAATGTTCCTTAATACAACAAGACCTGATATTGTATTTATAGTTTCACTTGTATCGATGTATATGAATGAACCTTGACAAAACCACATGAGATAAGCCAAGAGAATCTTGAGGTGTGTCAAAGAAACCTTAATTTTTGGCATTCATTATGATGCTAACAAAAAATAGAGCTTGTTGGATATAGTGACTCAGATTGGGGAGGTTGCTTAGATGATAGAAAATCAACTTCTAGAAATTATTTTTCACTTGGTTCAAGAGTGATAACATGGAGCTCAAAGAAGTAAAGTATTGTTGCTTTATCTTCTATAGAGGAAAAATATGTTGCAACTACTACAATAAGTACACAAGCACTTTGGTTGAGAAAGGTACTTGAAGAGATTGGTGAAGTTCAAAATAGTCCAACAATAATTTTTTGTGACAACACAAGTGCAATAAATATTGAAAAAAATCCATTCCATCATATTAAAACTAAACATATTTATTTAAAGGTTCATTTCATAAGAGACATGGTGGAAAAGAAGGTTATAGATTTGAAATATTGCAACACCAAACAATAACTTGCAAACCTATTTACCAAAGGTTTCAATAAAGAATAATTTTTGAGATTGAGATATAAACTTGTATCACCACTCAAAATCAAGGGGTATTATGTTGGAGATTGATATTAACTAAGTAAAAACAAAACCAAAAGTTCTCCCATGAATTTGAAGAAGCCCAAAAGTTTCTATAGGCCTTGAAGAGTCACTATGATTGTTGGACTTCCTAGAATGTGAAATGAAGTGTTGTAACATCATTTTATCTCTTGTAAATGTAAAATAGAGTATTATAGTTGTAGGAGATTATGGAAAAACTTTGTAATACTTTTGAGTTCATTTGGAATGCAAAACAATATTCTATTCCATTCATTTTGTGAAAAATATGTTTGTTGTCCCTATGTTTTTGAAACCTGCAGTCAAATTTAAAAGATTATAATTATTTTTTTATAGATCCATTTTGCATGTGTGATACATAATTGGAAAGGTATTTTTTTGTAGAATTCACTCCCAAAATTTCATCAAATTTTGAGTATATTTAGTCCTTAAAATTCAATCTATCATAAGCTACTACAAAAATTACTTCATTTTTTGTTGCTACTACTTTTTTTGCTATGTTTTTGCTGCAATTTGTGTGCTCTTTGTTTTTGGGTCAAATACTTCAGGAACATGTTACCAAATACTATGGTCCTTACTCGGTGTTATAATGGATTGGGTAAATCATCTAAAAATTAGCCTTTTCATCCACTTCCAGAATTCATCCAGTATTTCATGTCTCCTCTCTCAAGAAGGTCATTGGCAACAAGGTCTAGGTACAAACCACATTACTAGAGTTGGATGAGGAATAATTCATCATTCTTGATCTTGAATGAATTTTGGATCAAATATCATGCACCCTTTGTCACCGCATCATCACTGATTTTCTTGTTCAATAGAAAGGATTACAACTAGAAGATGTCATGTGGGAGTCCCTTTAACAACTTCAACAATAGTTTTCTCATCTTCAACATTGAGGAAAAATCATCTTGAAGGGGAAAGGTAAGTTAGGACCCCATCCTAACACTATTATGTAATAACTTCTTTCTTAATATAGGGATCCCATTATAATTTTTTGTACTTATATCATGTAATTTTAATAAGAGTTTGTGACACTAAAGGCACCTAATTAGTGGTGTCATTCTATGTAACTATTATAAAGAATGTAATTGTTTTGTTTGGTAGAATATTATATCTTGGGTGGTGTTTTACATGTAAGCTAGCCTTGATATTTAGGTAGGGTTATGATAAGGAACACACAATTAAAAATAGACAACCAAAGGTTTGCATGAATGAAAACTACATTGTATTACCATAAGATGCCTATAAATAGGCATTACAAAATATAGATCGGATAAAGTTGTATTAAATAATTATGGTATAACCTTATCCATTACAACAACTAACAACTTATTAAAAATAAGCGATGGTAATACATGATTCCACATCATTCCTCCCCACTAAGAAAGCATTGGTCCCAAATGTATACAAGGGTGGAAGAGAAATATGGAAAGAGCCAAGAGTATCAGGTACAACCAAAAATATACTCCTATTACAAAAGAAGAAGACCAAAATGAAGAAAGTGAGCAGGTCTTCAAATAGTCAAAATTTATGATGGCATTGAATCAGACTCGAAAAATTCTCTCCAATAACTATAAACATTGCTATATGGATGGATAGCTAGATGGGTCCCTCAATTCAGTAGAAGAAAGCAAAAATTGATGGTACAGTGAAGATGCTAAAGAATATTCCTTGAAATACGTGCCAAATATACCATTTGGAAACTACAAATATTTTTTATTTTAATTGGTTGAGCATGGAAAAATAGGATTAATGAGGATGGAAAAAAATTTAAATTAAATTAAAAGTAATTTAATTTAATTTATTTAATGATGAACAATGCATTAATGGTAGGGACGTGCAATTAAATGGTGTGTACTCATGCAACAGTGAGGGGATTAGACAATGAATGTGGAATTTGATTAATGACATGGATGCATAATTAAATGGTGTGGATTGATGCAATGATGAGGGGTTTGGACAGTGAATGTGAAAGTTGATGAAGATATTTTCTTGACATGGTAGGGAAGATCAGGACTTACATGATGTGTTGAGGATAGGGACTACCACTGAAAATGACATAACATGTTGAGGACCAAGACTAGCATGACACACTAAGTACCATGACATGTGGATAGGACCGAGGTGGAACAAACAAGACTCGAAAAGGTGCTAACATGGGGTCTTACGACCACAACAGACTGACCACTGACATAGGTTGATGAATGACATGGCATAGCATGAAAAGCCATGAGATATGAAAAAACAAAGGTAGGCGTGCAGGGATGATAGATCGATGTGCAGGAGATGACATAAACTAAACATGATACAGGGTGCCAAACATGTTAGTGAGCACAGGAAGCATGAGGGTGTTAGGCGAATGGGGAGGAGGTCATGGATGTGGACCGGACAAAATGGATGAGTCAACAACAAGAAAATCCAAGCATATGTGACACGTGCAATGTAGAGAATGGTAATGATGTAGGCACATGACGAGGTGCGAATGACGTAGAGGGCATATAGATAGCCAAGCAAGGTGAAATATGATAATGGAAGATCGGCTAGTGCTCATAGAGCATTGGCTAGTACTGTATATGGATCACCCACATGTTAAAGGTTAATAAGGCCTTAACACCATGAATATGGGATTTACCCATGATACATTTGAAAAACCTAATCTCACACCTAACAAAAAATTGACCGTTGATGTTGAAGGATGCCATAAGGGCAAAAAGAGCATTGAGAAATGCAAAGACGACTGAAAATGATTAAATGTGACTAAAAACATGGTCAAACGATCAAAAGTGAGAAAATACGTCGAAAAGGAGAGAAAATGGCCAGAAAATTGTAAACCACCATGGAGACACTGAAAAATGCTAGATCATGCTAAAAAGAGAGAACGAGCATTTGAACCTTAGAAAATTGGATTACTTTTTCTCACTGGAATAGGTATGCTCATCGAAATACGTAAGATCATGCCAAAATTTGCTAAGAATTTTGTTTGTTGTGGAGAGCTTCGACAAACACGACCAAGAATATGAAGTTAATAGGAGTAGCTAATGTATGAGCATAATATCACCCGTATGATGCAAGAACCTATTGAAAAGTAGCAAAGTAGAAATAAAATGTCAAAAATTGGCATCGATGTCCACAAAATGTATAGCACGTTAGACATTAGTCGGTGAATGAAAACTTTGATCGATAGTGGAGTGTCAACGTCATCATGAGAGAAGAATGTTACCATGGATGAGGTGGAAGCATCGAGAGAGCGATGGTGACGTACCAAACTAGGTATCGATGTATAGCATGTGGGTGATGAATGCAAGATGGTAGAGTGGCAGATGGACTAGTTGATGGATTGGGTAAGCAAAACGTAAACCACATGTTGAAGAATGATAGTAGTAGTGGCCATGATCTAAAGTAGTGAGTGTTTGTGGAAGTCACTAGAATCAGTGCACAAAGGTGACAAATGGGCAGTGGAGGCCATAATGAAGGTTGGTAGTGGTGGAAGCAAAGCAGCATAACTGGGGATGTAGTAGATGCAATGTTGTTGGTAGGTGACAATAAAACTATAAAAAAACTACCATTCAGGACTTTGAAGTAGTAGAATATGGAAAAATATTAGATCGATGTTTGAAACGATTAAAAATATTTATAAATGCTAGGTTAGCATCGAAAGACTACGAAAAGGTCTTCGAAGGTTGATAAATGGTCGAGAAATATAGTAAACGATCTTGAAAACCATATAGGAGCTGTGAAGCCACCAAGAAAGACTGCACGAAGGTCGTGTACCACTGATTAATGCTAAAAAATGAGAGAGCAAAACTCCAAAGCCATGAAGATGTCATATCAAGCCACAAAGACGTTGGATCAAGGCATGAAATGCATGGAAACACTAGAAATTTATGTGATGATGGTAAAAAATAGAAAACCAGTATCCAAGAGAATAATCGTCGATCAAGAAAATAGTAGTGGAGAGATTATGGATGAAATGGTAGACCATGAGGTCCAGCAAGCATGGTGATAGTGTCAAAGAGAGCAGCTTGGTCTTCAACTGCAATGGCTTCTAACTAGCTTAATATCTAGAGTTACCTGATCTAAAACAAACAAAAGGTCATCATAAATATTAACATGGGAAACATCATCTAGTGGTAAGATGATGGCATCTTGCCTATAAACCTTGGTTCGATTCCAGGTGTTTCTTTAGAATCTTCAGTATTTGGAACTAATTCTAGATCATATTCTTCATCAAGGAGATATTCGTCAGCAGCGGTGGCCATTTCAAGCATATCCAAGTGAAGCTGCTAAAGTGTTGTGGTGAGGTCTATAAGTCTATTAGAGACCTCATCAAGCTTCAAATTGATCATAGAGACATAATGATAACCAATGACAATGATAAAGTGAAGTTTTAAATCTAGCAAAGTATAAATCAAGGTAAAAGCTTTCAAATATCTGTAAAAAAATGTAAAAGTGTTCACAAGGTGGATGAAACCACCAAACCAAGATCCACGGGAGGTTTTCTCATTCCTCATTTGAACCAAAAATGACCTAGAGTAAGAGGATACTTGCCTACCCTATGCTCGGCTTTGATACCAATGATAAGGAACACACAATTACAAACAAACAACCAAAGGTTTACATGAATGAAAACTATATTGTATCACCATAAGATGCCTATAAATAGGCATTACAAAGAATAGATCGGATAAGGTTGTATTAAACAATGACGGTACAACCTTATCCATTACAACAACTAACAATGTATTAAAAATAAATGATGGTAATACATGATTCCCTATCAGGTTATGAAGTCTTTAAACATATGAAGGGCAATAATAGATGTATATTTTTGCATAATTGAAATCAAAGTATTGAAGGAGGTTTCCCCCTTGAAGAGGCCCGTGATTGTGTATTGTGATTTGTGATATTTTTTAATTTACATTTCATATTACAAAATTATGTTATTTCATGAATTTACTGATTTAATTGTAATATTTATGCGGATGTTCTTATTTTAATTAGAATATTCCTAATAGCAGGTGGGTTTCTTACTATTAAGTACAAGAAAGATGTTGATAATAAGATGGATGATTTGTTATCGAGACCTCTCATTTTTTTTAGTGTTGTGATGTAGGTTGAGCCCTTGGCACATGAGGATGTTTTGGAGGATATGTTCAAGATAAAAATTTTAAGAAGATATTTCAACATTTGAAAACCTCCAAACTTTATGAGCAAGAAAATATGGTTAATTATTAACTATTTATAGTCTACTTTGTAAATTAGTTGAGCTTTGCATACCCAATGGAAACTCAAGGATGCAATTGATAAGATAAGCCCATAATTTCTCTTGTTGTTAATCATTTTAGTATGAACAAGACCATTGTTAACTTGCAAAGACATGTATTTTTTCTAAGAATGGGAATTGATATCACTAAGTTTGTGAAAGGTTTTATTTTTTGTAGTATTAGTAATCCAAATAGTAGAAATTTGAGATTGTACACACCATTGTAGAATCCATCTAGGCCTTTGGAGAATATGTTTATGGATTTTCTTTGTCGGTTACCCAAAATAAGGCCAAAGAATGATTAATTGTTTATTATAGTTTTTCAATATAGCAATATGTTTGTGTTGGTGCCCTATAAGAAGACTATTTTAGGTTAAGAAGCTACCTCCAAATTCTTTACATAGGTTTGGATCAATTTTAGTTTTCAAAAATCTATTATTTCATATTGAGATAATAGATTTCTTAGCACCTTTTGGACAACATTATGGGATAGGATGGACACTAAGTTGAAGAGGTCTACAATTTTCATCCCCAAATAGAGGTTATGAATAGGACATTGGTTCATATTTTAAGAGGCTATAATCAATGGAATCCAAAGACTTTGGATTAGAGTTTACTTTGTATTCAACATGTGTATAATAGGGAAGCACATGGTTCCAATAATATCACCTTTTGAATATTGTTATGGATATCTTCCTAATTCTCCTTTTGATTTGGAGTTCTATTTTTTGTTGAAATATATAGATAATCATGAGGTTAAAAAACCAATAAATTCTTGGAAAATTTTAGGTTGATACACCAAGGGTTCAAGATAACCTAAATGAGATCCAAGCCAAGTACAAGCCAAGGCATGACAAGCATAGGGTTGACCATACCTTTTAGGTTGGTGACTTGGTATATTTGCACTTGGAAAAAGATAATATTAATGGGGTTATTAAGAAGTTAAAATCCATGTAGTATGATCCTTTTTGTATCATTCAAAAAGTAGAAATTAATGCTTTTAAGTTGGATATCCCACCTTTTATGAAGATGTAGGCTATTGTAAGTGTGAAGAACTTGAAATTTTTTGAGCCTTCTATGCTTTATGAAGAGCAAGAAATGTAGGTTCTATCATTACTTGAAGATTTTATTCCCAACAAGGATGCTCCTATATATGAAGATAACATGTTATAGAAGTAAGTTAGTTCTACCTACCAAGGAAAACAAGAGTATTGTCAAGTTGGGATCAAAGGACAACTAGTGAAGAAAGCAAACTAGTATACTTAAAATCAGATGGAGGAAAAATCTCCTAGCCTAGTTTAGTTTCTAAGCTTATAAGGGATCAAAATCCTCCTATTATTGTGCTTGCATAATACGCCCCCAGTCTACATGGACTAGGGACCCACTTTTTAAATTTTAATGATTTTTTTTTACTTTCTTAGGCCTATGCATGATAGCCAATTTCAACTAGAAACTTTTATTTATAGGTACCCAAAGTTTGGTTTACCTTGATTTTGTTGTGATGTTTATTGTCATTGTTGTGTTTGATGAATTTTTTAATGGAAAATAACTTATCCCATTAGATTGGGCTCGAAATAAGCATTCCAAAAAGTACCAGCATGCCTATATTCTCATGGCCTTAACACCTTGAAATTGTTTAAAATTAGGCATTGCAGCCCTGAATTCCCTCCCGACAACACAAATAGATTTGCTTTTGGGTCCCTATATCTCTTACCATACTTAATGAAATTTTATGAAATTACTTCCATTACATGCTTCTCAAAAATAATTTTCAAAAAAGCATAATTTTACTTATATTTCAAAGAGATTTGAGTCCCAAAATTGTTTGTTCATGTAGGCTATCCAAGTTACCATGACCAAGGTCACTCTTGGAGAGTTATCAAAAAATGGTTGTAAATCTAGAAATTAAGTGCAAAAATTGCCCCGATCATAAGTCTAGCCACTTAAGAAGAAGTCCAAAAGCATGCAAGATTAAATTTATTGGCAATTCGAAATCTTATGCCATACCGGAGCTTGACATTCAAGCTATTAAAAATCAGTTTCGGGTAATTAGAAATTACTTTCGGGTAATCAAAATTCATTTGTTGTGGCAATTCCACATTTGAGCCTGGTTAAATTGAATCCCAAGATTTAAAAAATAATATATATATATATATATATATATATATATATATATATATATATTGATAAAGCAAAATATATAAAATAGCAGCCAACACCGATAGAATCTGTAGGGGAATACACAATGCAAAGGTATTTTTATTGGATATTCTCGACGAGGAACTTGGACATAATAACACAGATGAATATGCACAAAAGAAGAACTGTGAAAGCCCAATGATGATGGGGTCTAATGTGGCGACCATTACAAAGCATATTGCAGCATGATTTGGGACATAGACGCAGAAATAGGTTGATCGACACCGGTATAATATGATGGATAGCAGCACTGGTATGGGTGAAGAGTAGAGGATTCACAACAATGTAATCAAAGACGGGCATAGATGAAAGCATCGTTGAAGGTGATATGGTCGATTTCTAATACAAGGATCACTTTCTGAATCATTGGTCGTGATATCCTTAGAGTGGCATAGCGAACAAGATAGACGATATGACGGAGCATGGAGACTCCTCATCTGAGGGTGACTGTGTTTTTGAATGTTACCTGATACAAAAGCAACATGTTGGAATGAAGATTTACAGCATGAAGGTAGCGAATGCATTTATTGGAGCCTAGGTAATATTTAGTGAGAAATATTTGAAGCATCCACAATGAGTGCGAACTGTTGAAGATAGCATTACGAAATACGTATAATTTTGAAAATAAAAAATAAATTCGATGGGGGTTATGTAGTCAAGGCGCATGGCTTTTGTCATTAGGGTCAAGCACAAATATCATAAGGCTGCATGATATGACATGGTACCGAGTGCACTCATTGATGAAGGTTGCTTAGTAGGAGTCACTAGATACATGGCTAGAGGAAATACAGATGTCATAGAGGTAGCGCACGAATATCGAAGATCGATGTAGACCAATACAATAGACATGAGTGCTTCTGTGTAATTTCAAGACCATATTATCGCAAGGCTATGGATATACCTCCTGCGCATGATGTTATGAGTGATTCATCCTAGATAGAACTCAGAGCGGAGATAATAGTACCCGGCTCGAACGGTTTCGTGATATAGTCCAGTTAGGGCGGTATTCTTCAGTGTGCTGCATGAGATGGCATGTGTGATATGGTATACCGATAGAAGTGAGAATAGTAGGATTTGATGAAGGTAAGATAACTTTTGGAGCCAAATTTGACTCAAACTTTGAAACCCCCAAATTTAAATTTTTAGTTTCATCAAAGTAAGCAAGCATTGCTGGTCCTTTTGCATCTAATTGAGAGAGTTTAATTTCTTATGAGTTTGTTTGATAAAGACTAGTCGTTGCTGTTAATAATGTGTGTCCCCTTTTGATAAAGCTCAAACATCTTAGACAAGGGATAGGGTGAAATTTAATCATATTTCTAAAAGCCAAAATCCGACCCTCATAGAATAAAGTTTCCCTTGGGCTTAAATCGAATGATAAATCTTTAAAGTCCTAAGGTATTCTAAAGATAGGGGAAAATTCAAAACCTTAGTCTAAATCCCGAAAAGCATAACTAAGCATCAAAAATTTAATTAAGGCTTAAGGGTATGCACCCCATTTAATTAAAAATCGAGCAACTCGCCTTAATCTAACGATAGCGCTTCATCAAAAAGAATCCAATGGACACGCTTTCACAAAGACATCGAAAGGATAAGTCAAAGGTCAAACGGTTTAAGAAATATTATAACCTAAGGTCATTAAAGCTTAATAAATTTAAAATTTGTGCAGCTTTACCAATCTGAACGGATGCGCTTGAGCCAAGCCCAATCCAACGGATGCACGCTCCCCAAAGAGTCAAATCATTAACGAGTCAACATGGGTCAAAATTTTGATTAAATATCGAGCAAGTCCGACAGATCTGAGGGCAGCGCTCAAGCGAACTCAAAAATCAATGGTTGCGCTTGATTTAATTAAACCACACATTAAAATACTATGGTCAAAAAGTATTAAGGGTATGCACCCCCTTTGAAATAACCATCGAGCTAATTAGACAGATCGGACGACAGCGCTCGATCTAGATCCAATCCAACAGTGGTGCACCCATAGGAGTTGCATCGAAAAGGTATAAGTCCCCGTAAGATTAATTAAATATTTTAAACAAGATTAATGAGGGTCTAACACATTGGCTAATAATCCCCCTTTCAGCTTAATTCAAGGTTAAAATCATACCCCTTTGGTAACTAACCTCATAGGTTGAGGAAAATCAACAATCGCGAGATCCAATGGTCGTGCTAAATTGAAATCCAAACGAGTAAATGGTGATTTATTGGGAAAGACGAAGGTAAAGCCAAAAAAATTAATTATGCATTAGTAAGGGTATAATACGTTGCTAATTACCCCCTTTTAGCTTAAATATAGATTAATCAAATGTAATAATGCACCCCTTTTGGCTATCAAGTATGCAACTTGTAGGAGATCTAATGACAGCGCTTGGACATACCATAATGCGAAGATCTGATGGTGATGAATGAGTCAAAGTAAAACAAAGATATAAAATGATACGAATATCTGATGGCAGTGCCCACCTCTGCTCAGATCCAATGGAAGCGTAATATTAAAAATGATTGAAGGTTAATCTAAAGGTTAATTTTATCGGATGATTAATTAAAAGTATTATAATATTCCCCTTCCATTTTTGTTGAACCTTATGTATGTATGGGAGATCCAATGGTCGCGCCTCCACCATGGTATGATCTAACGGCGATCGCGTAGAAAGGTGAACGTATTATATGATACCTATGCTTAATACAAGTTGTTAAGGTCAAAAATCATGGGGTTAACCTTGGTAAATCATGATTAGATGAAGACTAAAACACTGCATCATTATAAGGTCAAATAAACAATGGTATAATCTTTAACCTTAAGTATTTTTGAAATGAGTTATTACCGGTTAAGGGTTTTTAACTTTGTAGGCTTTATTAATTCGACTAACTAGGGACATGTTTTTATAAATTAGTAGATTAACAAACATGCAGGTCCCTAGACATCGATGACTACGCTAACCCTACTCAGGAGATCCGATGGCAGTGCACGAACCAAATATTTAAGTGATGAATCAACTAATGAGAATCTGACGGTAGCGCTTCATTGAGATTAAAGGAATCTAACGATAATGAGCAAGTCAAAGTCAAATACAAGTAGGGCTAAAATGACAAGCATCTTCTGATGGATCCAATGGATGCGCTCCATCTCGAAGTAATCCAATGGTGGTGCGCGTTTCAAAGGTAAATCAATGGTAAGCTTAAATCGATGCTTGATTAATTAAATTTTAAACATATTTAACAAGGGTCTTAGCACGATATTAATCGCCACCTTCATTTTTGATTGGTCAATATTAAAAGGTTCGAAGCATGTTTTCTCTTGGTTAACTAACCCACAGGTTCTAAAAATATCCAAGGTCATAATAAAATAGAGGTAGATCCAACGACTGCGCTCGATCACGGTTGACTCAGGGAAGCTAAGGATATCAAAGATAGTAATAGGCACTCACATCAAGAACCAAATCTTATGGAGATCCCTAGGATGATTGCTGCCTAGTTAAAAGGGTAATCGATCTCAAAGATTTAGTTATCGTTCGACGCCGAGGTGGCACGAGATTCAAAATGGAAGCCATCCTTATCACACATCATAGTTCCATGTCAGACGAGAAAAGGTTCTAGCGGCCAATAGCGGATCTGTTGATGATTATAGGTACACAAACCAAAGCACCCAGGGGGCACGTAGGATGAAGGACATTACCCGCCATTAAGGCCCAACTCCGAGGAAAGATGTGTTGGCAAAATTTCTTTGGACAATTTTAAAAGGCAGTTGGTGGCATCGTATTTATGACAAACGTGTGAATTATCAAACCCATTTCACCACCCAGTATTTGAGCTCACGAAAATAGTCGAGTTTACCACCCTGGTGAGCTAAGAGCAGAAATTGATATGCAAGAAGTATAGAGAGAAGAAGACTTTCAAAGCTTTCCTATCTCAAGAGGACCCGACCCACTACCGTGAGCTAAATGGCATCATGGGGAGATGTTTTTGCACCCGAAGACACTAGGGAAGCCGTAAAATTCATCACGGATAGATCACCATACTCTGAGATCTCTGGACCGCCTGTACCCGATAGCACAATGTATGAATTTGCTCAAAAATGTGGAGCTGATAAGAAACCTACCCCAGCGCAAGTACGAGATCGACAATGCATGTATCAAGAGTTTTGCTCATGTGATGGAGAACGATAGCAGGACCCCATGGATAATGGCCGACTTATTTCATAAAGCCTGGAGGTTACAATACAAGGGTTTCCCCAGAAATAACATATGGAATAGTAACCTCGGGAAGCTGGTATGTCTGAAGGTCCACTTCTCCTCAGATTTAATGGCGTGGCTGGCAGTGGCGTATGACGAAAGAACGAGGACATTTCGAGATAATAAGGATCGATCGGTATTCAGTATCAAAGTCGAACACATCCAGAAAGTTTTCAATTTGATAGAGTATACCACCTTTTTGGTGCAAAAGGTAATCGAACACCAATCTCGAATGTTCACAAAAATGGAAGTTTTTAAGTCTTTATTTGATACTCATGAGAAAATAGATGATAAATTTTCGATTAGGAAGACTGCTTTTAAACCATGGGTCCAAGATTTCTGTGATATGATAAACATAGTCTTAGGAGTACAGGATCTCAGTAGAGTGACTAAAAGGGTTTTATATTTAGCTGCACAATGCAATCGGGTGCATAACACCCCAATTTACGCCTAGGAATTAGAATTAAGTACCCAAATGCATGAAGAAATGGTAGAATTAAAAAAGGCAGTTTTTGAACAAAGGCAAGAGATGCCCCATTTTTCTCAATACTCAATTTTTATCCATCTGATAGTGGGTCAATTGGGAGAAGAAGCCCGGAAAAGAGTAAAATCCATTGACAGCCCCTATGTCCAAAGTAGTTTCTGGAGAATACATGAAGGACGAACTCACTTTGGCTGGTTCTGTGACCATTTCATGGTGGAAATCCATTGGACTCTAACCGGATTAGTCCCTGAGAGGTTAGGGCCAGGAGTAAGGACTTTTATCAAAGAAAAAGAGATTGGGGATTTCTTTTTCACATAAGGTTATACCTATATCAGGCTATATGGGGCTAAAATTCCCCCTAAGCTGTTACCAAAGTATTGCCCATTATCCCTAGCAGCTTTGGAGTTATGCAGGCAGGTGGCCGAAGAGGCTAAGATGAGGCTGGTAAAGAAACATGGTAAGGTCCCCTGGCTCAATGTTCCCTATCACTTTGGGGATTTTATATTTGTTGGCTACCCTTCCCTGCTCAAGGGAATGTTTGAATTGGACAACATGGGATTTGATGAGATAACTTGGAGATTTTATGACCCTAAAGGAACATACAACAAAATGATGGAAAAAAGAGAATATGCTCGAATACTGCATCGTACAGACGCTTTTGAAGAAAGCTTATTAGAAGCTATGGAAAAAGGATTAGATTTGCAAAGGGTATGGGATGATTTCCCTCCCGAAAGTAGGGGCAGCACACAGGTTCATGAAGCCTATGATTACCCTACAAAATTAAGAAGGCTTCAAGAAATTTTAGTAGAATCTGTAGCACCTATTTTTCCAGGAGCAGCTCTAGCAATCAAAGAAGACCCCCTATTAGAGTTGATAGAAGAATAGGGTATTGACCAAATGGAGGTCACTGTAAATACTGTAGACATAGTAGAGCAACAGGTTAGGCCTTCCGAAGGTGCTCATCTCAGAATAGAGGCGGCACCAAGCACTTCCCAAGAAGCTTCCAAAAACCTGAGTACAGATAAAGGGAAGGAGATTGTAACAACACCTGCTCAAAAAGTTTCTCTCCTAGAACAGGCTGTAATTCCCATCTCAGACAGAGTACTAGCTGTAACTAGTGTGAAGAAATTGGCACCCATGGCCATCCCTACCTCTCTAACAATAAAAGGGTAGGAGATTAAAATTCCATCAGTAGTACAAATGAATATGAGAAGAACTGCTGGATTTGGGGGTCTCTTTCGAAGTCACCAAGTGAAAAATCAAATAGAGATAACCACTGTAGAAAAGAAGAAGCCTAAATTGTCTTTGCCTTCCACCAAGGTTTTGTTAGAAAGGACAGATGAACAAACAACCTTCACTACCACAAATGAACAAGAATTACAGTTAGTGGCAAGGATGGGAAATATAGGAGAACAATTTATAGAAGAATCACAATTAGAAGCACCTGTATCAGATATAGCAGAGATAAATCTTCCCACCCTACAAGACCCACTGGTCTTCAGAGTCAATGAGGAAACTAGGGGCTCATCAGTACTAGGGAAAGAAGGTGAAATGGCCAAAGTTGTCAAGACAATGCAAAATCAAGCCATAGACCAATTCATTGGAAAAATTGTAGAGCTAAGGAAACAATTGAAAAAAGAGGAGAGGGAAAAAGTTGAAATGAAAGCATTAATAAATAAACAACATGAGAGAATTGGAAAGAAAAGATGTTCCCAATACGCAACCTCCTTCAATAGTAAAGATTCAATATCATGCCTATTATCTAGATACAATGAAGAAACAACTATCAATAAAAATACAAGCTCATGCTAGAGGGTTCACTGAAATGTTTAGACAGATAAGGGTGATCCAAGTAACTACTCAAGAAATTTTGACATTGATACAGGAGAGAGAAGAAGACTTTGAAGTCATCCATCCCACCCTGGATTTTATAGGAGATAATTTTGAAGAGTTGTAGGGACAAGAGATAATAACAAATGATGGCAGCAAAATACAACTCAATTTTGAGTTTTTGAAAGCATCCCTGTTTGGGGTAAATCAGGAAAGGTGGATCAATGTTGTAACTGAAATAGATAATCTGATAGAAGATGCAATAGGAAAAATGGTAGACATTGGTCTATCCTTAGATCAATGCTTAGAGGCCTCTGATGTAGAAGAGCTATTCAGGCATACCATAGAAATATTTGAGTGTGAACCAGATGATGAGGCAGAAATGACTAGACAAACTACTTTTCTGGTGAATACTATGGAGATGTTGCTCTTCCAATATGAAAGAAATAAGTCCATCCTTGCCATACAAAAAAATAGGATTTTGCAGGAGATGAACATGCTAAGGTTTGCTGCCACCTTTGACACAGAAATATGGAGATTAATAAGTGAGCAAATAAAAAGGTTGCAACAAGGTCAAAAAGGAAAAAAAGTTGAAGCTCACGGTCAACAACTGGGAGTTAGTTCAACACAAAGAAGACCTTTGCCAGTGGAAAAAACCCCTGAAGCATTCAAAGAACCAAATGCTCAAAAGGAGACAGTTCAAGAGGGAACAATAGAAACAATTGTTGAAGAAATAATGGAAGAGCAAATAGACTCTCCTAAAACCACCATCACCGGTTAAATAAGAAACTATTTGAAAAATTCAAAATGAAGGATTCAACCCAAACAAAAAAGATAGTGGAAGCCAGTTGTTTCAGTTTTGGAGATCAACTTAGGAGAGGACAAGTGTAAGGCCAAAAATAAAACAAAAATAATAGAATCAAGAACCAGCAGCTATAAGAAGGAAGCAGACAAGTTCAGATTCTACATCAAGCAATTAGAGAATAGCATTTTTTCTAAGAGGTATACTTGAGTGCCCTGTTAGTTGTGTTGTTGTATCCCCTTCTGTGTCTATTTTTCTCTCTCATTTCTTATTCTTCCCTTTGTTGTGCAGGATTTTGATAGGAAAGTGCTCAAGAAGCTGAGATTATTTCCTGTCCTATTGAGCCTAGGATTCAGAGACTCTATTGTTACCATATTGGAACAAGGAGAGTAGGAGAGACCTATTACATTATTTGAACATAGTCTTCTTCATTGTATTGATGTATTTCTTTGAGAAAAATAGAGTTAAAAGGCATCTTGCCCACTCTGCATGTAATATTTTATGAAATCAATACAATTCTGAGTTTCATTCTTGTTATATCTTTGTCTTAGTACTGTGTGTCACTGTGTAATGGATTACATTATTTGAATGCATTATATACGTTTCTTTCATTGGTTAAATTTTAGTTTTATTATGATATTCGAATAAATCTAAGAACGCCAATTTTCTTTTCCCCATTCTCTCTGTTCATGTTAAAATTGTTGTTAAATTGCTATAACAACCCAATGAATCTAGGCACCGGTCTACATAAGGCATAACAATTGGTTATTTTTCTTGCTTGGTCATTTTAATACATATAGTGTTACATTAATCTAGAGCGTGTAATCAACGTTTTATCATATAATTATTGTTGGGGTTTCCTTACCCGTTCTGTAGTTTTCCTTTAGCAATATTCATGTTTATCAGAACGAAGAGGTAGGTTGACCAGAGCCTGTAATAGCTCATTGGTTTCAAACAGATTTTTGTAGCGTGACAATCGAATCCTATGGATGCAAGAATCGGTTCCAACAATTTTTTGGCATCGTTGCTAGGGAGAATTTTTACATTCTAAGCCTAGATTTTATGACATTATTTTTAATCAATGGGTGGCCAGTTAGAATAAAGAACTTTCGTTTTAATTTTTACATTTTCTACGTTCTTTATTTTACCCATGTTTTTCAAATTTTGATTTTCTTTACGTTTCTTGATCTTCTTGAAAATTTTGGTTTCTTGATTTTCTTGAATTATCCCAAGAACCGACTCCTATGAGGATGAGTGATAATATCAAGCATTCTTGATAAAGTATATGTTATTCTTTCTGCACCTCATGTTGGCGACTCTATGGACAAACCCAGAAGATAAAAATAAAAAAGGAGAGAACAGAACGTGTTGGCGAACACCAGGAGAAGCGGTAAGGAGCTATTCCCAGAACTCGAGAATCCAGAGGTATTTATACATACTCAAAAAACTCCACTTTTCAAGAGTATTGCTTATAATAGTAGATCAAATTCTAGTGGTAAAAAGTACGTAAAGAAAAATCAAAATACTATTACTAAAGATGAACATTTGAATTCTATTATAGAAGATATATGTGATTATTCTTATTATCCAATAAATAGTAATACTGAGGTAGATAATCCATTAGATTATATTCAGATTACTCAACCTCACATTCTGTAAGTGTTATTATTGTGAATTTGAATCCTACAGTAACAATGGCCTAGGCTAATGTTCATTTATGGAGGACTAATAGATATAGGCCTTTTGTGTTACCCATCAATTTAAATACCTTACCCAATAAATCTCACAAATACCTCCCTAAATTTTTAGGAAATAGTGCAGTGACTGGAGAAGATCATATCAAAAGTTTCTTGTATGCAATGGATAGTCTGGAAGTTGAACATGAAGATGTAGTATTGAGACTATTTTTACAGACTTTAGAAAAATATGCTAGAGAGTGGTTCAATTCCCTTCCAAACAATGATATCCCAAACTTCACCAAAATGGAAGCTATGTTTCTAAAGAAATATGGTGAAAGGAAAAATGAACAATCACTGTTAACTGAGCTAGCCACTATGAAGAAAAAAGAGAATGAGGTTGTTAGTGATTTCAACATAAGATTTTCAAAGACTAGGAATAAAATCCCTACCAACCTTAGACCTAGTGATATTCAGTCTATTTGTTTTTATAAGAATACCTTTCAAGGAGAGTTTAACTATGAGTTGAGGCAAGAACAAGCCACTACCATTGATGGTTGTATGGAAAAAGCAATGGATATAGAAAGAAATATGCTTGATAGTGGTAAGATGAAGCCTTATTCTCTAGAAGTCAACTTACCTGAGAGAAAACCTAAAAGAGTGGCATTTGATATACAAAGAAGAACTAAAATTGATCCAATGGAAAAATTGACTAGTCAAATGACTGAGATGTTCAATAACATGAACAACAGGTTAGCAAGAATTGAAAGAAATGGAAATAATGGTGAATCTTCACAGACAGAGCGACCTCATGTTGACAACCGTCCTCCCTTCAAGAAAAATTTCAATAGGAATTGGGGAAACAACAATGGTTCTGAAGAAGGAAATAGGAGTAGGAATAATGGGAATAATAACTAGAAAAATTGAGACTCTGATAGAGATCAGAATAGTGTTCCTAACCCTATACCATCTGCTAATGTAGCAGAGGGATTTCCCTATTTTTGCTCTACTTGTGATGCACCCCATAACCTTGATGCATGTGGAATTCACCTAAGTGATCAACGTAATGTAGATATGCATGTTGAATCAGAAGAGGATATAAGAATCAATGCTTGTTGGTCTATTGAAGATGAATCCAGAGAAAGGTTGTTTGAAGAAGATATGGACAAGTATGCTTCAAATCATCATCCTCAAATTTTAGTAACTGAAGGAACTAAAATCTTGCAAAAATCACATGAGTCAAGATATGATAAGATGAAGCAAGGGAAATTAATCCCCACTGCTCAAGAAGTTGAAGAATTAGAAGCTACCCATGTTCTGAATTTAAGGAATAGAACAGTCCTAGACAAGGCAGAGAAAGCCTCTACAAGTGAAACCAGAAAATAAACTTTCACCAATAAAAATATCAGTAAAGAGAAAACTGATAGAATCCTCAAAAATATTACTCCTGAAGTAATAGAATCAGAGGAAGAGATTCCCAAAGAAGAAAGTAATAAACCACTGGATATAAAGAAGATAGAATTTGATGTTGGGTCAGAACTCAGTAAGCAAAAGGTTAATATCACATTTGGAGAACTTATGAAAGTTCAACAATACAAAGAACAAGTCTGCAGAGCATTTGGATTAGTGGAACAAAAAGAAGACCCAACTTGCCATGTTGCTAGACAAAATCAACATGATACAAGATCACCATCCTCTGTCAGACCCTTTTATGTATCATTAAGGTACAACTCACATGAAGGGGAAAGATATGTCATCCATAACTGCATGTTAGATAGTGGAGCCTCACACAATATCATGCCCAAATTAATAGCTGATCAAATGGGATTAATCTGTACTAGAGATTCTGCCCCTATTTCTGTAATGGATAGTAGACAAATTCCTTGTGTAGGGGTGATAACTGGATTGTTAGTTTTCTTAGATCAACACCCCAAAAAGGGCATTGTCATGGATGTTGCAGTAGTTGATGTTGACCCATTCTTCTCACTATTACTCAATAGACATTGGGCAGAACAACTAGGAGGTTCAATTCAATTGGACTGGTCCTATGCTACAATCCCAATATCGGATAAGGAGAATATAATTTTGAGAAGGGAACCATTCAACAAACACTCTATAGAGTTAATTCAAACAGATGAAACCATGATTAACTTAGTAAACTCTATGGAAGAAAAAGGGATGGGAGTTTATTCAATATGGCACAACCCATTCCTGGTGGAAGTACCAAAAGCAAAGAACATGGATCCAAAAGTTATGAAAATAGTAGATGCTGAATCAGATAGAGTTTTGACTCAAGAAATGTGGACCATGTCTTTTGATGGAGCTAAATCACAGTCTGGAGTAGGTGCAGGTGTAAATTTGACTGATATTAAAGGAAATTACCTTGGTATTCCTTACAGACTAGAATTCCCTTGCACAAACAATGTAGTTGAGTATGAAGCTTTACTACTAGGGTTAAGGAAAGCAAAAGAATTAGGCATTAATTACTTGACTGTAACAAGGGATGCAGAGCTTATTATACTATAGATCAAAGGTAAATATCAAACTAAGCACCCTAGGCTTAAGCAATATAAAAATGTAGTGTTGGAAGAAATTGATAAATTCTTAGCTTTCAATATCTCATATATTCCTAGAGAACAAAATCATGTTGCAGATATTTTAGTTGTAAATGCCTCAGGCCTAGATCACCCAGAGATAACTATAGAATATATGGATAGATTCCCAACTATCTCAGTCTATAAACCTTCTGTGCCAGATAACATAGTCTATCTACAGGTCTTTCAAGATGATATAGATATTAAAGATTTTATGACTGCAAAATCAATATGCAGATGTAATCTGTGATGAAAAGGATGAAGAAAAGCTAAAAGACCAAATAGGAGAGCCAGTAGAAGTAATCCAGTTGAAAACAAATAAAATACCCAAAGGATTGGTTTCTCTAGAGAGTCTATTTGATGATTTTGACAAAGCTTATAAGCCTTTACGCAGAGAAGTAATATCTGAAGATATTAACATTGGTTCAATGAAAGAACCTAGAATAGTGAAAGTAGACATGGCCTTACCTGCTAAAGAAAAGGTTGGATATATCAGTTTCTTGAAAAAGAACAAAGAACATTTTGCTTGGACTTATGAAGATCTGAAAACATTCAAAACAGATGTAATGACACACATAATACCCTTGAAGGAAGATTCCAAACCATTTAGACAGAAACAAAGGAAGTACAACCCAACTCTGCACCCAATAATGCAAAAGGAGGTACAAAAATTATTGGATTCCAAGATAATCAGAAAGGTAAGATTTTCTTCATGGATATCCAATTTAGTACCAATCAAAAAAAGAATGGGGATATTAGACTCTATGTAGATTTTAGAAATTTAAACAAGAGTTCATTAAAAGACAATTACCCATTACCCAACATGGAATAATTATTGCAAGCAGTAGTTGGCTCAACTAGATTGTCTCTGTTAGATGGATTTTTAGGGTACAATCAAATTCAGATAAATCCAGAAGATAGACATAAGGCAACATTCACTACGCCTTGGGGCACATTTGAATATTTAAGAATACCTTTTGGACTGATGAATGCAGGTGCTACTTTTCAGAGAGCAATGGATTTTGCCTTCAAAGGATTAATGTTCAAAATTGTAGTTGTATACCTGGATGATATCACAGTATTTTCTAAAAATCTAGAGGATCATCTAGAACATTTGACTACAGTTTTTGCTCGGTGCAAGGAATTTGGAATTTCTTTAAATCCCAAGAAATGCATATTTGGGACTACACAAGGAAAGTTATTAGGACACATAGTTTCAGAAAAAGGAATAAGCATTGATCCAGAAAGAATTGAAGCCATTTCCAAAATTCCTCCTCCTAGAAATTTGAAAGGTGTTAGGTCATTCTTTGGCAAGATAAACTTTATTAGAAGATTTGTCCCAAATTTTGCAGAGATGACCAAACCCATAAATGATATGGTTAAAAAAACTAGAGAAATAAAATGGACAATTGAAAATATGGAAGCATTTAACAAGATCAAAGAAGCCATATCAACCACTCCAGCCCTAAGCTGCCCTGATTATGCAAAAGATTTTAATATCTATTCTTATGCATCTGAACATTCTATTGCTGCAGTTCTTTCATAGAAATATGATGAAAATAATGAAAGGCCAATAGCCTTCATGAGTTCAGGTCTAAAAGGAGCACATCTTAAATACACCTTGCTAGAAAAACATGCTTATGCAGTCATCCAATATTTAGAACATTTCAAAGGTATATTTGGCTCAAATAAAGTTTATTATTGTATCCCTTTTATAGCAATAAAAGATATTTTTTCTCAATCAGAGCCATTAGGAAGACCAACAAGATGGATGGTAAAGCTTCTGCAATATGATGTTGAATTCAAAATAGTTAAAACTATCAAAGGATAGGGTTTGGCTAAACTGTTGGCTAACAAAGAAGAAGAAGGATTTGAAAATGTTCTCACAATAGATGAGGCATATGATGTCAGAAGAATCAATAATACCGAATGCAAATGGTATGAGGAAATATTGTCATACTTACAAACTCTGTCATTCCCTAAAGATATGTCAACAAA
The DNA here is from genome assembly GCA_028583015.1 of Wollemia nobilis. Taxonomy (NCBI): domain Eukaryota; kingdom Viridiplantae; phylum Streptophyta; class Pinopsida; order Araucariales; family Araucariaceae; genus Wollemia; species Wollemia nobilis. The sequence continues at coordinate 2,190,718 of JAQPPZ010000569.1, read as the reverse complement.
CAGAATGAGGTCAGTCAAGCTTCAAGCTCAAAAATATTATATGCAAGATGGTGTGCTATACTGGAAACACCTTGATGGAGTATTATTAGTCTGTCTATATGAAAGTGAAGTCCCAAAAATAATCAATGAATTTCATGATGGTTTCTATGGAGGACATTTTGCTCCAAGAGCTACAACTAATAAAATTATGAGAGCAGGATATTATTGGCCTTCTATTTTTAAATATGTATATAAGTATGTTAGGAACTATCATAACTGCCAGGTTTTTGTAGGAAAGAAGCATTTAGCTGCCATGCCCCTCAAGCCAGTAATCATTGAGGCACCATTCACACAATGGGGTATTGACCTAATTGGAGAGATCAAGCCTAATTCATCTGGCCAACACAAGTGGATCATAACTGCAACAGATTACTTTACAAAGTGGGTAGAAGTTGCACCCCTGAGAACATCCACTACTACCACTGTCATCAAATTCTTGGAAGAAAACATTCTGACCAGGTTTGGGGTTCCTCAAAAACTAGTTATAGATAATGCATAGTATTTTGTTTCATATGAAATGGTAGAATTTTGTGCTGAATATGGAATTGAATTATCCCATTCTGCTAATTATTACCCCCAAGGAAATGGTCTTGTTGAGTCATCAAATAAAAATGTAATAACTAGAATAAAAATATCATTGGGTAAGAACAAGAGAGGGTGGGACAATGAACTTAAATTTGCTTTGTGGGCTGATAGGTTATCTATTAAAAGAAACACAGGAAGAACCCCCTATGAGATGGTTTATGGAGAGAAAGCCTTATTACCTTCAAATATAGAGAAATTGGCACTTTCCCTCTTATTGCAAGACCATGAAAACCCCAATCCCATACAGAGAAGGCTTGACCAAATTGTCCTATTAGAAGAGCAAAGAAGAGAGACCCTTAATAGAATGATGGAACAAACCCAGAAAACCATGAAATTGTTTAATAAGAAAGCCAAGGGTACTCCTTTTTCTCAAGGAGATATAGTCATCTATTGGGATCCTAAAAATGATAAGCATGGTGAAAAAGGTAAATTTGAACCTAAATGGATTGGCCCATACCAAATAGCCCATGTTATCAGCCAGAATACATACAAGTTGTAGACCTTGCAGGGTGAAATGATGGCTATCCCTATTAATGGCCAACACCTCAAAATGTACAATCCCTGTTGAAGGTGAATAAAATAAAAAAAGTGGAAAGAACAAAAAACCCCAAAAAATAGAGTGCTTTACTTTTAGCTCTTCTTTTCTTGTTTAGTTTAATTCTGAGTTTACTGTACACATGATATTCTTAGTTTGATGAGTATATATTACTGATAATTCCACAAAAAAAATAAGAAGAAAGGAGATTTATTTTAGATTCTGATGAGGTTTACAATTTTCAAAATATGAGTGTTTATGCAATAGTTGTTTGATATGAGATAAAATAGAAGGAAAACAAAGTTGATTGAAACATCATGTCAAAGCCTCACATTACAAATGATACTTAAGGTGACTTCAAAGGTCCAAAGAACCGAGTTATCTTTGAGAGGGTGGTTGAGCCAAGAATCATTACACTCATATTTTATAGCCAAAAACTAATCCTCAACTCAGGCATACTCGTTGCACAATTTGCTTATATATCCAAGTACTTCTCTCACGAGAAAGAAAAATAAAAAATAAAGTTAAATTGAGTCATTGCCTGAGATATCTTGGAAAACCTCTACCGGGGCTATAGACGCTTGACTGGTAGTAGGGTAAAACCATATGGGATTAGAAGCAACTCCACCGGGGCTATAGACGCTTGACTGGCAGTGGAGCCCTGCAGAATGGTGAAAATTTTTAAAGAGTGAAATCACATATTAGGCTTAACTATTTTGCTCAGATATGGCAAAGTTCTGAAAGACTTAGAAATCAAAATAAATGCACAAACACACACATGGGCATAAACATGATGAAGTAAATGGCTTTGACAAATATTTGTGTAATCATATCTTATGACTTAGCTAAAACAAGCATTACAATATATCAAAATAAAACTCATCTGTTTCTAAAAATCTGATCCTAGTTTCCAAATTGAATAAAAGGAATTACAGTTTTCAAATACTCTATTGCTTTGATATCATGTTGTTCATACAATTTTTTAGTATATATAAAAAATAATAAATTTTAAGCTTTACTTAGCAGTAAAGTTTTTTATTTTTGTTCATTTTCTGCAAATAAAACCAGGAGATTCTGTGGTTCTCAAGTGCCTCATGTTTTCAACACATTGTCCCAGTCAGAGCCTATGTTGGAGCCAAATTTGACTCAAACTTTGAAACCCCCAAATTTAAATTTTTAGTTTCAATCAAAGTAAGCAAGCATTGTTGGTCCTTTTGCATCTAATTGAGAGAGTTTAATTTCTTATGAGTTTATTTGATAAAGACTAGCCATTGTTAATAATGTGTGTCCCCTTTTGATAAAGCTCAAGGGGTGGATATCTTATAATAAGGGATATTTAAAGAAATCCACTGACCCTCATAGAAATAAAGTCTCCCTTGGGCTTAAATCAAATGATAAATCTTTAAATCCTAAAGTATTCAAAAGTAAAAGGAAAAATTAATCAACCTTGGTCTAAAGCCCGAAAAGCATAACTAATGTCAAAAAATTTAATTAAGACTTAAGGGTATGCACCCCATCTAGTTAAAAATCGAGCACCTTAGATCTAATGATAGCGCTTCATCAAAAATAATCCAACGGACGCGCTTTCACAAAGACGCCGAAAGGATAAGTCAAATGTCAAACGGTTTAAGAAAGATTATAACCTAAGGTCATTAAAGCTTAATAAATTTAAAATCCATGCAGCTTTACCAATATAGATGGATGCACTTGAGCCAAGCCCAATCCAATGGATGCGCGCTCCCCAAAGAGTCAAATCATTAACGAGTCAGCAAGGGTCAAAATTTTGATTAAATATCGAGCAAGTCCGACAGATCGGAGGGTAGCGCTCAAATGAACTCAAAGATCAATGGTTGCGCTTGATTTAATTAAACCACACATTAAAATACTATGGTCAAAAAGTATTAAGGGTATGCACCCCCTTTGAAATAACCATCGAGCTAATTAGACAGATCGGACGGCAGTGCTCGATCTGGATCATGTTACCTAATGTTGACTTGTTTTTTTCTATAGTTAGGATAGTGCACATTAAGGAGGAATGTTAGAATTAATGTATTCTAATGTGCACTATGCCTACCTACTTTTTGACACTTGTCATCATCATTGAAACTTGTCATATAGGCTTATGCCTATATATTGTAACATTTTGTATCAATAAAATATATCATCTATTTCTATTCCCATCATTTGTTATCATAGCAGGATTTCCCTGCCCTGTGAAAACCCCTTGAGGAGGGATTTCCCTCCCTCATTTTTTTGCCTCCAATTTTTTTTCCCATTTTTTTTCTAACTGAGGGAGTATGCTCTCCATCCATGAGATGGATCAGAAACCAGAAGTTGGAGAAAATTAATGGCTGTCAAATTTTCCTGAGTGATTGGTAGGTTAAATGTCCTTTGTTTCCATTCGAAGAAGTAATTTATTGAAAGGGAAATTAAAAACGGGAAACTAAATTTTTTAATTTTTAATATTGTTGGTGGCTATAAAGTTTTTTCATTTGCAAGGAGATCTTTGTAACGTCCATTTTTTAGCTTTATGAGCACCACGTAATCACTCGCAATTTGATCCTATTTTTCCAGTTGTTGGTGTGCTCCCATCCGGTTTTCAAAATGACACATTGATGCATGTGATTTAAGTTTTTTAATATAGTAGAAGATGGAAGTGGGCCACGTGTTTGTTTACTGCACTGTGGATCTTCAACTTTTGAAATTTGGGGTCGTGATGTGTACGTGTCTCGATATGGGATTATTTGTTATGTTTTTTTTAGAAGAATTTGTGGAGATATGAGACTCCACCATCTACCACTTGATGACCATGATCGCGTCTAATATCGAACATCATCGGAGAATAAATTTGGGTCAATGACTGTTCTCTGTTGCCTCTGCCATGTTCAATGTTCTACACAGCTCCTCACCATGGCAGAATAGATCATACATGATGTGCAAGTGAGTGGGGTCGAAACAAATTGTTTGAAATTTGAAGACGCTTCTGATGTTTTTTTTGATATTTTTCTATTTGAACATCCCAAAATTTGATATGGAAATCATGTTGTTGTGCTCGCATTTTTATCTGATGATGATGCTTGAGAATGTGCGTGCAGATATATTATGTTTCCATTATATATCCTGGATTCTATTTTATTTTTTTATTGGCTCATTGAGTTTGATGGAAGGTGGTGGTTCATCGCAAGATTGGGTGTGGCGATAATTTGATATGACCTATTCTATTTTTTTTGACTCCTCAACATCACTTCTACCTGGGAGTTATTGCTGCGAAGCATATCCGTAATGACAGATTTATTGTTGCACGTGGGTTGGGTATTATTTTTTTCTAGATGAATATACAAAGGTAGAGTTTGATGATTGCTCTCTAATGCGATGTTAGGTCAGTAGCAGGTGAACGTCGTGCAGATTGAGGAGGAGCAATCCAAGAAGTGCATCCTGTAGCAAAGGTGGACCCCGCCTAGGACAAGACCTATGATAGAGCTGCAACGAAAGGATGTGTTGCTCATTGTGGTGGAATAGAGAAGCTATTTTATTTTTTGTGAGTTATCGAACGAAGATGGTCCATGAAGATGCTTTAGATCAGTGGGTGGTGGCTTCGCTACATTTGGCAGATGCTTAAACATCAAACAACACCTCCATTCCAATCGTGGGCTCATATTTTTTTCTAAAAATATGTTACTCAAGTCACCCCGTCAGTATTTGTTGTGGCGACTATTGTGATAGATGACTGGTGACATTGACGTCATTGTGGTCCTGTTTCTATCCGCCTATAGGATACCTCTAAATTTTGATGAGAGAAAGGTAAGTGTTAACAAAATATTATTAACCAAATATATTTCCTTAATCAAATTAACCTTAGCTTAGAAATGCGCTAGGTTTATATAGGTTACAAAACTTTAGAATAGATATTAAATTAATATCTAACCTAAATATCGCTAACCTACGCGCTTAGATGAATAAGCGCCAACAACTAACTAACCTAGGATATTTAGGATTTTACCTAGGTTAACCATTAGATATTTTAAACAATAAATATCTACATGGTAAATAGTCAAAGTAAATGTAATAATCTAACTAATGTAGTATAATGCAATATACTACCTCATTTTACCCTAACATCCCCCCTTTATTACATTACTTGGATATACAAAGTTTACTCCGAAACAGTTGAAATTTGACACGTCCAAGTGCCTTTGTAAAAATGTCTGCAACCTGTTCGTCGGTGGGAATGTGTTGGAGCTGAATTCTGTGTTTAGGAACTTCATCACAAATGAAATGACAATTTGTATCAATATGTTTAGTTCGTTCATGATGTATTGGATTCTTGACCAAGTTCAAAACACCTGAGTTGTCGCAAAACATGTGAATAGGAAGATTTTTTGGTAGGTCCATGGTAGACAAAATGCGACTTAACCATATCGCTTCACACACAGCTCCACGTGCAGCGCGATATTCTGCCTCAGTTGAAGATAAAGCAACAACCTGTTGCTTTTTACTATGCCATGAGACTGGACCGGATCCAAGATGAAAAACATAGCCTGAAGTTGATTTTCTATCATCTATGAAGCCAGCATAGTCAGAGTCAGTGTAACTCTGTAAGAAGAATGAGTTATTCTTCTTATACTCTAGACCATAATCTGCACTACCCTGAATGTAGTGTGACTCTTTTAGCTGTTTTCCAATGGGAGACATTTGGTTCTTGCATGAACCGAGAAAGATAGTTTACAGCAAAAGTAATATCTGGTCTAGTATTAGTCAGATAGATGAGGCTTCCAATCATTTTTCTGTAAAGTGTTCCATCTACCTGTGGTGAGTCTTCATATCGTGATAACTGTAACCCTGATTCCATCGATGTTGCTTTGGGTTTGCAATCAGTCATACGATATTTTTCTACTAAAACCTTGGCATACTTTTTTTGGGTCACCCTTAGATGGTTCTTTTTCTGTTCTATTTCAAGGCCAAGACAGTAGTGGAGAAGTCCTAGGTCTGTCATATCAAATGACTTTTTCAAGTCATCCTTCACGGCTTTAATCACATTCTCTGAATTGCCAGTGATGATCAGATCATCTACATATAACACAAGAATCACTATCTCAGAACCTGTGGTCTTGATATAGAGATTTGCATCTGATGGACTTCTCTTAAATCCGTGTTGCAATAGGTGACTATCCATTTTTATGTACCATGCTCTTGGGGCTTGTTTTAGCCTGTATAATGATTTTACCAATTTGCAAACATGTTGCTCATGGCCTTCCTCTACAAATCCAGGAGGTTGATTCATGTATACTTCTTCCTTTAAGTCACCATTAAGAAAGGCACTTTTTACATCCATTTGATGTAACTTCCATCCGAACTGTGCTGCCATAGCACAAAGTACTCGAATGGTGGTCATCCTTGCTGTAGGAGCAAAGGTTTCCTCATAGTCCAGTCCTTCCTTTTGAGCATAGCCCTTTGCCACAAGTCAGGCCTTATGCTTATCTATAGTGCCATCTACCTTATATTTGATTTTGTAGACCCATTTGCAACCTATGGGTTTCTTACCTTTAGGCAAATTCACTAGCTTCCATGTTTTATTTTTAATGAGGGAGTTATATTCTACATCCATAGCTGTCTTCCACTGAGGCAGACTAAGTACTTCATCAACTGTAGAAGGTTCATTCTCATCACATGCTGATAAGTAAACCCTCTCCTCATCTATCTCCATCTCATCTTCCCTTGGTAACTCTCTATCTACAGAAAGGTCTTGAAAATCTGCACAAAGATCATCAACTGAAGTGGATGCTTTACCCTTGTCTTTTCGTGACATGCTTCTTGTCTTTGGACGATTGAGAGTAAGATCTGGAGGGGAAGTGAGTTTAGAGTCCTTCAATGTGCTTGTATACCATTTGGGTGGTTTCTTCTGTTGTGAAGAAGAAGAAGAAGGAGGAGGAGGAGGATGTTGTTGTTCCTCCTCATCATCTAGGTATACTGATGTAGTGTTGGATGTGAAAGTTTCATCAAACACTACATCTCTACTTATATATATCTTCTTGGTAAATGGGTCTATCAAACGATAGCCTTTTGAATTTTCATCATAACCAAGAAATATACAAGGTAGATATTTCTCATCTAATTTCTTTCTTTTCTCCTTAGGTATATGCATAAATGCCTTACACCCAAATACCCTTAGATGAGTTATGGAGGGTTTCCTACCACTCCATGATTCTTGAGGAGTCATACCTTTAAGTGCCCTTGTGGGAGCCCTATTCAGAAGATATACCGCAGTTTGAACAGCTTCGACCCGGTAAGTTTGCTCAAGGTTGGCCCCCTTAAGCATACATCGAACCATTTCCATTATGGACTGATTTCTTCTCTCAGCAACCCCATTGGATTGAGGAGTGTAGGCTATTGTTAACTATCTTTTTATCCCATGTGTCTGTAAGAATGAGGAAAATTCTTTTGATGTGTATTCCCCCCCTCGATCTGAACGGAGGGTCTTAATAAAGCATCCTGATTCCTTCTCAACAAGAGTTTTAAACTGCTGAAAATAGGAAAATGCTTCGGACTTCAACTGCAAGAAGAAGACCCACATTTTGCGTGAATGATCGTCAACAAACAATTGAAAATATCGTTTTCCTCCACAAATTGTAGACATAGGACCACACAAATCTGTGTGTACCAACTCCAAAGGTTCTTTAGCTCGAAAAGAGCTAGGTTCAAAAGGTACTCTATGTTGCTTGCACGACAAGCAATCAGAGCACACTGGCAAAATAGACGAAAGGGGAGGAAGTCCTTTCACCATTTGATATTTACTCAGCTCTAGTAAATATCCTGAACTCAAATTCCCAAATCTCTTATGCCAAAGAGAAGTGGCCTCCTTTGTGGTCACTGCAAGTGTAGTATGAGTGGAGGTAAGTGCATCTAAGACAAACAAACCATGTTTGTATGAGCCTGTTGCTATCGGTTTTCCATTTTTGGTGATGAAGCAACGTTTCTTGTCTTTGTCCACGGTAAAATTGACATTCATGTTATTGTCCAAGATTTGTGGAACTGACAAGAGATTATTTTTTAATCCTGGAACTTAAAGAACTTTTTCAATATTACATTCTCCATCTAGAAGGTAGACTGAAACACTGCCTTCGCCCTGAACTCTATAGGTCTGATCATTAGCAATGGTGACCGGTCTACCTACTCGAGCTTCAAAAGTAGCAAACCATGATTTATCGCCAGTCATATGTTTACTAGCACCTGAATCTATGTACCACAAAGAATCCTTGTGGGAGGAATCTATATGGGTCATGAGCACCTTGTGTGCTCGTTCAAAATCGGAACTAGAATCTTCAGCTGCTATGTGACCTTGTTGCTGATTGTTCTGGTTCTTAGGTTTGCCTTTGCCCTTCTTATTTCTTTGTTCATTGGGCGGTTTGTTCTTAAACCAACATCGTTTGGTTTCATGAGTGTCAGTGTCACAAATTTTACAATGCTATTTCTTCTTCGGAACCTCTTTGGCTTTACCCTTGTCTTGTCTAGAAGAAGAACCCTTCTGTTGATTCCACTTTTTCTTACCCCCTTGTCGTTGTAAAAAAAGGGCATTGTTTGATGCCTCATCTCTCTGGAGTTGGGTAGCCTCTTCTGTTTGAAGCATATTTACCAACTCGACAAAAGTTCTTGTCCTACCAAAAACTTGTAAGGAGGTGATCAACATTCCGTAGGAGTCAGGAAGAGCTCTCAAAATGATTGAATTTAAGACTTGGTCTTCCAACTTTTCTCCTAAGGATTGCAGCTTTGTTTTTAATTCTGCGACTCTGCAGAGGAATAGCTCTATTGTTTCTCCTGATTTCATATGTAATGTATGAAGTTGTGTTTGAAGGTTAAGAATCGTTGATTGATTCTTGCCCTCAAAAATGTTACTTAAGGCATCCCAAGCTGCCTTACCGAGTTGTAGCTTCAGCGATATGAGGTTGGATATCATCAGTAATAGCAAGCAAGATCATTAAGGAAAGTTTCTTATCCTTTTTATCAAAGTCTATTTGATCTTGTCCAGACGATTGATGTCTAGTGACAGTTCCATATACTATTGACCACAAGTCCTCTACAGTTAAGATAGCCTTCATCTTAGTCTTCCATTCTGAGTAATTTGAACCTTTGAGCAGTTGGCTCTCAGTGAGATACTTGTGTATCATGGCCATTGTTTAGGTTTCAAATTTGTGGAGAGGACTAATATGATGCTATCTTGCACTATACCCTAAAAAGGTATAGAGAAGTTGGTTCAATTTGCTTTCTATAAGATATTTAATGGCACCTGCCTTAACACTCTTTGCAAGAGATGAAAAGTTTGAGGAATATTGAGCCAAACAAAATAGAGCAAATGAAACAAGGGAGTGTTGTGTCAAACTTTTGATATGTGCTCTCTAAGATATTTAATGGCACCTGCTTTTAACACCTTTGAAAAAAGATGAAAAAATTTGAGGTTTATTTAAGCCAAACAAAAGAGAGTCTTATCAAGGTGATTGAAATTTTTGACCTTTTGATGGGGAGAAATTACTTGTTTGAACCTATGCAAAGTTTAGCATGGTTTTTGAGTGAAGTTTGGGTGTTTGTGAAAAGCTCTTTATAATGTTTTATTTTTGACCTTGTAATTGTAAAAAAAAATGTTTTTAGTGCAATAATCAAAAAATATATAAGAGCACCCAAATTTATATCACTCTAGGTGTCGGATTCCACCGAAAATGCACCTAGTACAAGCAATTTTGAAAAGTAGGTGTCGAGTAAAATCGAGAATGCACCTTTCTTTAAAACTGAAATAGCCCCCCCTTTATCTTTACAATTTTGAAAACTATAGAATTCTAAAAAAAATTCTATCCCCCCTTAATGTTTACAAAATGTAGAATTTAGAGCATATCTTTCAAGACAAGTCGACACACGACAAGCTTTTGAAAGACCTTCCAGAACCAGTTGACACACAACTTGGTTTTCTATCTCCTGTAATTATTCAATACTCAAAAATAGGAGGTGCATCAGGATTAAAGGGTTCTCTAATCCTCATGGGACCATAACTACGATCCAAACCCTTCCAAGGATCGGTGTAAGTATTGAAACGGGGTAAGCTCCTTCTATGCTCTCTAAGAATACGACGAAAATGAGATCTTGTCGTCTGACGTCTAAGTTCGTTCCTCTTTTGAATAACTCTTAGACGACGAAGGGCTTTTGTGATCCAAATCTTTTTCTTCATGAGACAAAAATTTTGTTCTCTCAAAACAATTGATTAGAAAATTTGGGAGAAATTAAAAAAATTTATTAGAAGTCTCAATGCTGCAAAAGAAATATGTTTTTCTGATTGTCTCTTGTCTCCCTCTGTTTGATTAGGAGAAAACAACTCATAAAACTTTTGCCTCTATTTTTTTTAAGATTTATTATTTCAATGCAAAAAATTCTAATTTAATTTAGTATAATTTAATTAATAAAAAGAATTCTGAAAAAAAATCACTTAATGTTTTAGAGAAAATGATTTATGTAACAGAAATTATTAATTATTAATTAAAAAACAACTAAAAAAAATTTAAAAAAAAATAATAAAAAAATAATAAAAAAAATTTACCTGTTCAGCTACGGCGCCTTGCAAAAATTTTGTTGATGGCACCGTCGGGAGTCGAACTCCAGACCCCGCGGCTGTCAAGCGGCCGACTGGCGCTCCTGCCAGTCGGTCTACACCGCCCGACGAGAAGGGAAGGGATCTCCTTCCCTTTCAACCTTCTCGCGGCGGTTGATCAAAAAAAAAATTAAATTGTCGATCCCCGGTGGGGATCGATCCCACGATCCCGCGGGTGTCCGACTGGCGTTTCGGCCAGTCGGGCTACGTCGCCCGACGGGAAGGGAAGTATTAAACTTCCCTTTTGGATTTCGTCGGCGGCGAGAAACCCAAAAAAAATTTGGGTTTCCCCGCTGGGAATTGAACGCGACTCGTCCGCGTTGGGGAGCTCCCTGGGCTGGCAGTTTTTTCCAGTCCAGCTCCGTTGGCTGATCCGTCAGCCAACGAGAGGAAGGGGCCCTTTAAAAAAAAATATATATATATATATATATATATTTTTTTTTTAAACGTGGGACTTATCCCACATGCGCTCTGCGAGCGCTATCACTTTGTTTAAAAACAAAGTTCGCCCGATTATATTTGATTGCCTGCGGGCAATCGGGCAGGCTTCAGAAATCTTTTGCCGATCGTTCCAGCCACGCGCAGGTTGCCTCGGGCCACGTGCCACCATGCCAGATCGGACCGCCACCTCACCAGATCGAACCGCCTCGGGCCACGTGTCGCCACGCCAGCAGATCGCCTCAGGAACCGTGCCGGTCAACCTACGGGCCACCTCAAAAAATGTGCCAGATCTAGACTGCAGGCCACCTCTGGAACCGTGCCGGTTCCAGACTGCGGGCAAATTCAGCGGACTGGCTCTGATGCCAATGATGAGAGAAAGGTAAGTGTTAACAAAAGATTATTAACCAAATATATTTCCTTAATCAAATTAACCTTAGCTTAGAAATGCGCTAGGTTTATATAGGTTACAAAACTTTAGAATAGATATTAAATTAATATCTAACCTAAATATCGCTAACCTACGCGCTTAGATGAATAAGCGCCAACAACTAACTAACCTAGGATATTTAGGATTTTACCTAGGTTAACCATTAGATATTTTAAAAAATAAATATCTACATGGTAAATAGTCAAAGTAAATGTAATAATCTAACTAATGTAGTATAATGCAATATACTACCTCATTTTACCCTAACAAATTTTCTGCAAGTAACCGACGTCAAACTCACGAATCAGTGCCTACTCTCAGATGAATGCTCAAAAATCGTGCGATGTGCAGTGGGAGTGCTATATTTTTTGGTGATGATATCGTGTTTTTTAATAGAGACAATGGTAACAGATTCTGAACAGTAGGTATTTATAAAACATTAGCACAACCTCCAGCAATGCAATAAAATATAGCACATTCACTAAATATGGCGATGTCAACACTACTATGTTCTATCCTGCATTGAAGGATGCAGTGTAGTTGTTTTATTTTGTTCTGTCCTCGAGAATTATGGTGCATCCAAATGTGAGGTTGTGATGATTTACTATTATGATTGTGTTTCATGATCAGATGGTGCATACGAACATGAGGCTGGAAGCCACTATGGCTAATCATGGAGGAGATTGTTGAATGATTTTATTTGGAATTACTTTTTTGGCTTGTTCCGTGTAGTTGCAGCGGAGCCCGTGAGCCCCAAAGTTTTTGGAGATTGCTCCTGTATGATATGATGCTATTATATATCAAATTTTTTTTAATGGCATTGAATCCTCGCATAAATTTTATGAAGATGTTGTAAATAAGGATGATATTTTTCATGGACGACGGAAGACGCGTCGATGGTGGGCCCCACAACATGGTGAATGGAAAGGAGCACCGTGTTATTCGGCCATGACAGCTGTAGCATGGTAAACTCAATGGACCAAGTTTCGTGACCATTGGTGCCGAGATGCTTTGGCATAAACTTTATTGATTTTCCATGATTGGAGGGCTCCTTTAGTTAATCCACCTTTCGAAATACCCATGATTTATTTTATAAAAGTGGACAGGGAACAATTCATATTTTTTATAATTGTAAGTGATGGGGGTTATTTATGTAAACAAAGTAAGGAGGGGACATTATTTAAAAATATTAATTTTTATATGATCATTATAAAATTCTAAAGGATATTTCGGAATACTTCTATGTGAGGGAAATAGAGAGGCTATTGTTTTTTCCAGTATATGTAGGCCTCTTTGACAATGTACCATAGGGGTATATATAGTCGTCGAAAAGGTTTTTCTGCGATGGATACAATGGTGGTATCTATTTGTAATTTTGAGGCTATTTCATTTGAGTTTTTTAGCCTTAATTTTTTATACCTTGGAGTGCACTCTCGATAGTACCCGACACTCCCAAAACAATTGTAAGTGATCCTTCTAACAAGTCACCTTCTCTATAAACCTGGCAGATGCAACAACTAGTTACCCATGCATTCCGGTGGGATGAGGAAGTCACCATAAGGACACCTACTCTAGGGACTACAGACATAGACACCCTAGATTCTATCCGAGGACTTTTTCGGATCAACTTATGAAGACTATAGACAAAGACACTTCATAATATTCTCTTCTCTTCTTCTTTCTTCTTCTCCTCCATTTGGATCTATGGCTTAATTATATTGTATTTTATGGCTCGTATTACTTTTGTATTAAGGTGCATTTTCGGTAGAGATCGACACCTTCTAGATTAAGTTCACCATGAGGGAGGATGATATTCATGGTGAATCTAGTTAGTGACCTACGAGAGGCAACATCCTCTGAGGATGACCTGCAAAGGCAACAGATCCAGAAGTGGCTAACCCTGAAGCACCCATGATGACCCTAAGGCACTTAGATGGCTGACCCAAAGGCAACTGATCCAAAGAAGTGGTTGACCTAGTGGCAAAAAATTGAGATGTATACATCATTGATCTAGCATTATTCATAGTTGGAGAGCCAAGCGTAAAGAGCATGAGACTGGACTAAATTAAAAATAAAGGAGGATGATAGGTTTATTTTAGAGTAGTCAACACTAAGGGGGAATGTTACCTAATGTTGACTTGTTTTTTTCTATAATTAGGATAGTGCACAATGTTAGAATTAATGTATTCTAATGTGCACTATGCCTACCTACTTTTTGACACTTTTCATATAGGCTTATGCCTATATATTGTAACCTTTTGTATCAATAAAATATCTCATTTGTTTCTATTCCCATCAGATCCAATCCAACAGTGGCACACCCATAGGACTTGCATCGAAAAGGTATAAGTCCCCATAAGATTAATTAAATATTTTAAAAAATATTAATGAGGGTCTAACACATTGGCTAATCATCCCCCTTTCAGCTTAATTCAAGGTTAAAATCATACCCCCTTTGGTAACTAACCCCGTAGGTTGAGGAAAATCAATGGTCGCACCGACATCAATCGAGATCCGACGGTCGCGCTAAATTGAAATCCAAACGAGTAAATGGTGATTTATCGGGAAATATGAAGGTAAAGCCAAAAAAAATAATTATGCATTAGTAAGGGTATAACACGTTGCTAATTACCCCCTTTTAGCTTAAACAGAGATTAATCAAATGTAATAATACGCCCCTTTTGGCTATCAAGTATGCAGCTTGCGGGAGATCTAACGATAGCGCTTGGACATACCACGACGCGAAGATCTGACGACGGTGAATGAGTCAAAGTAAAATAAAGATATAAAATGATATGAAGATCTGACCCACCTTTGCTCAGATCCAACGACGGCATATTATTAAAAATGATTGAAGGTTAATCTAAAGGTTTATTTTTTCATATGATTAATTAAAAGCATTATAATCTTCCCCTTCCATTTTTGTTGAACCTTATGTATGTATGGGAGATCCAACGGTCGCGCCTCCACCATGGTATGATCTAACGGTGATCGCGTAGAAAGGTGAACGTATTATATGATACCTATGCTTAATACAAGTTGTTAAGGTCAAAAATCATGGGGTTAACCTTGGTAAATCATGATTAGATGAAGACTAAAACACCACATCATTATAAGGTCAAATAAACAATGGTAAAATCTTTAACCTCAAGTATTATCGAAATGAGTTATTATCGGTTAAGGGTTTTCAACTTTGTAGGCTTTATTAATCCAACTAACCAAGGACATGTTTTTATAAATTAGTAGATTAACAAACATGTAGGTCCCTAGACATCGACGGTTGTGCTAACCCTACTCAGGAGATCCGACGACAGCGCACGAACCAAATATTTAAGTGATGAATCAACTAATGAGAATCTGACGATAGCACTTTGTTGAGATTAAAGGAATCTAACAAAAGGGAGCAAGTCAAAGTCAAATACAAGCAAGGCTAAAATGATAAGCATATTTTGAGGAATACAACGGGTGCGCTCCATATCGAAGTAATCCAATGATGGTGCGTGTTTCAAAGGTAAATCAATGGTAATATTAAATTGATGCTTGATTAATTAAATTTTAAATATATTTAACAAGGGTCTTAGCACGACATTAATTGCCACATTCATTTTTGATTGGTCAATATTAAAAGGTTCGAAGCATGTTTTCTCTTGGTTAACTAACCCACAGGTTATAAAAATATCCAAGGTCGTAATAAAACAGAGGTAGATCCAATAGCTATGCTTGATCACGGTTGACTCAGGGAAGCTAAGGATATCAAAGATAGTAATAGGAACTCACATCAAAAACCAAATCTTATAGATATCCCTAGGACGATTGCTGCATAGTTAAAAGGGTAATCAATCCCAAATATTTAGTTATCGTTCGACATCGAGGTGGCATGAGATTCAAAATGGAAGCCATCCTTATCACACATCATAGTTCCATGTCAAACGAGAAAATGTTCTAGTGGCCAATAGTGTATCTATTGATGATTACAGGTACACAAACCAAAGCACCCAGGGGGCACGTAGGATGAAGGACATTACCCGCCATTAAGGCCCAAATCTGGGGAAATATATGTTGGCAAAAATTCTTTGGACAATTTTAAAAGGCAGTTGGTGGCATCGTATTTATGACAAACATGTGAATTATCAAACCCATTTCACCAACCAGTATTTGAGCTCATGAAAATAGTCAAGTTTACCACCCTGGTGAGCTAAGAGTAGAAATTGATATGTAAAAGTACAGAGAGAAGAAGACTTTTGAAGCTTTCCTATCTCAGGAGGACCTGACTCACTATAGTGAGCTAAATGGCATCATGGGGAGATGTTTTTGCATCCGAAGACACTATGGAAGTCATAAAATTCATCACGGATAGATCACCATACTCTGAGATCTCTGGACCACCTATCCCCGATAGCACAATATTTGAATTTGCTCAAAAATATGGAGCTGATAAGAAACATACCCCAGTGCAGTAGAACGATATTGAAAATGCATGTATCAAGAGTTTTTCTCATGTGATGGAGAACGATAGCAGCATCCCATGGATAATGGCTAACTTATTTCATAAATCCTGGAGGTTATAGTACAAGGGTTTCTCCATAAATAACAAATGGAATTGTAACCTCGGGAAGCTGGTATGTACAAAAGTTCACTTCTCCTCAGATTTAATGGTATGGCTGACAGTGGCATATGATGAAATAACAAGGATATTTTGAGATAATAAGAATCGATCGGTATTCAGTATCAAAGTCAAACACATCCAAAAAGTTTTCAATTTGATAGAGTATATCACCTTTCTGGTGCAAAAGGTAATCAAACACCAATCTCGAATGTTTACAGACATGGAAGTTTTTAAAACTTTGTTTGATACACATGAGATAATAGAAAAGAAATTCCCTATTAAGAAATTTACTTTTAGGCCATGGGTCCAATATTTCTGTGATATGATAAACATAGTCTTAGGAGTATAGGATCTCAGTAGAGTGACTAAAAGGGTTTTATATTTAGATGCACAATGCAATCGGGTGCATAACACCCCAATTTACGCCTGGGAATTAGAATTAAGTACCCAAATGCATGAAGAAATGGTAGAATTGAAAAAGGCAGTTTTTGAATAAAGGTAGGAGATGTCCTATTTTTCTCAATACTCAATTTTTATCCATCTGATAGTGGGTCAATTGAGAGAAGAAGCCCAAAAAAGAGTAAAATCCATTGACAACCCCTATGTCCAAAGTAGTTTCTGGAGAATCCACGAAGGATGGACTCACATGGGTTGGTTCTGTGACCATTTCATGGTGGAAATCCATTGGACTCTAACCGGATTAGTCCCTGAGAGGTTAGGGCCAGGAGTAAGGACTTTTATCAAATAAAAGGATATTGGGGATTTATTTTTCACATAATGTTATACCTATATCAAGCTATACGAGACTAAAATTCCCCCTAAGCTGTTACCAAAGTATTACCCATTATCCCTAGTAGCTTTGGAGTTATGTAGGCAGGTGGCCGAAGAGGTAAAGATGATATTGGTAAAGAAACATGGTAAGGTCCCCTGGCTCAATGTTCCCTATCGCTTTGGGGATTTTATATTTTTTGGCTACCCTTCCCTGCTCAAGAGAATGTTTGAATTGGACAACATGGGGTTTTATGAGATAACTTGGAGATTTTATGACCCTAAAGGAACATACAACAAAATTATGGGAAAAAGAGAATATGCTTTAATACTGCATTGTACAGACGCTTTTGAAGAAAGCTTATTAGAAGCTATGGAAAAAGGATTAGATTTGCAAAGGGTATGGGCTGATTTCCCTCCTGAAATCATGGGCAGCACACAGGTTATTGAATCCTATGATTACCCTATAGAATTAAGAAGGCTTCGAGAAATTTTAGTAAAATTTGTAGCACCTATTTTTCTAGGAACGGCTCTAGCAATCAAAGAAGACCCCCTATTAGATTTGATAGAAGAACAGGTTATTGACCAAATGGAGGTAACTTTAAATACTATATACATGGTAGAGCAATAGGTTAGGCCTTCCAAAGGTGATCATCTTAAAAAAGAGACGACACCAAGCACTTCCCAAGAAGCTTCCAAAAACCCGAGTATAGATAAAGGGAAGGAGATTGTAACAACACCTTCTTAGAAAGTTTCTCTCCCATAATAGGCTGTAATTCCCATCTCAAACAGAGTACTAGCTGTAACTAGTGTGAAGAAATTGTGACCCATGGCCATCCCTGCCTCTCTAATAATAAAAGTGCGGGAGATTAAAATCCCATCAGTAGTACAAATGAATATGAGAAGAACTACTAGATTTGGGGGTCTCTTCGGAAGTCACCAGGTGAAAAATCAAACAAAGATAACCACTACAAAAAAGAAGCCTAAATTATCTTTACCTTCCACCAAGGTTATTTTAGATAGGACAAATGAGCAAACAACCTTCACTGCCACAAATGAACAAGAATTACAGTTAGTGGCAGGGATGGGAAATATAGGAGAGAAGTTTATAAAAGAATCATCATTAGAAGAACTTGTATCAGATATAGCAGAGATAAATCTTCCCACCCTACAAGACCCACTGGTCTTCATAGCCAATGAGGAAATCGGGGTCTCATCAGTACTAGGGAAAGAAGGTGAAATGGCCAAAGTTGTCAAGACGATGCAAAATCAAGCCATAGACCAATTCATTGGAAAAATTACAGAGCTAAGGAAACAATTGAAAAAAGAGGAGAGGGAAAAAGCAAAAATGAAAGCATTAATAAATAAACAACAGGAAGAGCTGGCAAGAAAATATGTTCCCAATACACAACCTCCTTCAATAGTAAAGGTTCAAGATCATGCCTATTATCTGGATACAATGAAGAAACAACTGTCAATGAAAATGCAAGCTCATGCCAAAGGATTCACTAAAATGTTTAGACAAATAAGAGTGATCCAAGTAACTGCTCGAGAAATTTTGACATTGATACGGGAGAGAGAAGAAGACTTTGAAGTCATCCGTCCCACCCTAGATTTTATAGGAGACAATTTTAAAGATTTGCAGGGACAAGAGATAATAACAAATGATGGCAGCAAAATACAACTCAATTTTGAGTTTTTGAAAGCATCTTGTTGTCCTTAGATCAATTCTTAGAGGCCTCTGATGTAGAAGAGTTATTCAGGCATACCATAGAAATATTTGAGTGTGAACCGGATGATGAGGCAGAAATGACTAGACAAACTACTCTTCTAGTGAATACTATGGAGATTTTGCTCTTCCAATTTGAAAGAAACAAGTCCATCCTTGCCATACAGAAAAATAGGATTTTACAGGAGATGAACATGCTAAGGTTTGCTGCCACCTTTGACACAAAAATATGGAGATTAATAAGTGAGCAAATAAAAATGCTACAACAAGGTCAAAAAGGAAAAAAAGTTGAAGCTCATGGTCAACAACTGGGAGTTAGTTCAGCACAAAGAAGACCTTGTTCAGTGGAAAAACCCCTTTAGTAGTCAAATAACCAAATGCTCAAAAGGAGATAGTTTAAGAGGGAATATTAGAAACAGTTGTTGAAGAAATAATGGAAGAGCAAACAAACTCTCCTAAAACCACCATCATTGGTTTAATAAAAAATTGTTTGAAAAGGTTAAAATGAAGGATTCAACCCAAACAGAAAAGATAGTGGAATCCAGCTGTTTTAGTTTTGGAGATCAACTTAGGAGAGGACAAGTGTTGTTAGGAATATGGTAAGTGCAAATAAATCAAACCATAATCATTAACCTTAGCATAGGAATACGCTAGGTTTATATAGGTTACAAAATAGATTAATTAACAATAGATCCTATGTCTACGCTAACAACTAACCTATCTGCCGTCCAAAAGGGAAATGACGGTAAGATAGACTACTAACCAAGGTAATTGGTAATAGTAACTACTAGTGGTAAAAAGTAAGAAATTACTTTTTACCATGTGGTAAATTCTATCTACCTAGGTGAAACTTTAAATATTACCTAAATGAGGTAATAATTATAGTTACTAACATAGTAACTCTAACATCCCCCCTTATTACATTATTTGGGTAATACATACATATCCCTCTATACAACAATATTTGGGAAAAGTATATAACTGCCCCAATACAGTGAAGAAGATGTTGATCTGTTGGTTCTTTGCTCTATCACAGTACTATGGCTGCTCCTAGGCAAAAAATTGGTCATTCCTCGCTTTGTCTTCATGCCAATGAATGTCCTTATGGTAATCACATCATCCAATCGATTTGCATGGGTAACCAATCGCTACAATCGCTAGGTGTAGTAGAATAGATCACTTCATACAAGGTTCATTCATTTACAATATGAATTTGCAAAAGATAAGGTAGCTAAGGTGTCGGTCGCTGCCGAAAATGCACCCTTATAAGTTCCCCCCTTCTTGTTGCAAAACATAGTGTAATTAATTTCTGAAGGAAGTGTGACTAAGGTGTCGGTCGAAGCCGAAAATGCACCTTTATAAGCCTTCTTCCCTATTTACAAAAATCAGTGAAGAAAAGAAATGGATATCCCCCCTCAATTGCAAAAAGTATGCAACTCAAGAGTGTTGTGAAGGATTTTACAAATATTGCCTCCTAGACAATTTTACATCACAAAAAGTCGCTCCTCTTTGTTACAAGTACTTCAAACACCTAGAATTTGCTATTTATGAAGCCTAGAAGAGATACAAGCACCTCTTATTGCAAGGTCTTCAAACAAAATACTTATGCTATTTTATGAAGCCTAAAAAGAAGAGAGAGAGAATATGATGTTTTTGCCCAAGGGACACATGTGTTTTCCCTCTACAAAACTGTTTTAGCAATTAGCACTCTGTGTGCTTTCTCTGAACCAGAATCAGAATCTGTATTAGACATCTCATTTGCAACATTGCCTTGGTTTTTATTTTGACCTTTTTCTTTGGGAGGCTTGTTCTTAAACCAACATCTCTTGGTTTGATGAGTGTCTGTGTCACAGATTTTACAATGCTGCTTTTTCTTCGGAACCTCTTTGGTTTTACCCTTGTCTTGTCTAGAAGAAGAACCCCTTTGTTGATTCCATTGTTTCTTACCACCTTGTCGTTTGTGTGAGAAAAGTGCATTGTTGGATGCATCATCTCTTTGGAATTGATTAGCTTCTTCAGTTTGAAGCATATTTACCAACTCGACAAAAGTTACTTGTCCTACCAAAAACTTGTAAGGAGGTGATCAACATTCCGTAGGAGTCGGGAAGAGCTCTCAAAATGATTGAGTTCAAGACTTGGTCTTCCAACTTTTCTCCTAAGGATTGCAGCTTTGTTTTTAATTCTGCGACTCTGCAGAGGAATAGCTCTACTGTTTCTCCTGATCTCATATGTAATGTATGAAGCTGTGTTTGAAGGTTAAGAATCGTTGATTGATTCTTGCCCTCAAAAATGGTACTTAAGGCATCCCAAGCTGCCTTACCAGTTGTAGCTTCACTGATATGAGGTTGGATATCATCAATAATAGCAAGCAAGATCATTAAGGAAAGTTTCTTATCCTTTTTATCAAAGTCTATTTGATCTTGTCCAGAAGATTGAGGTCTAGTGACACTTCCATCCACTATTGACCACAAGTCCTCTACAATTAAGATAGCCTTCATCTTAGTCTTCCATGCTTGAGTAATTTGAACCTCTGAGTAGTTGGCTCTCAGTGAGATACTTGTGTATCATGGCCATGGTTTAGGTTTCAAATTTTTGGAGAGGACTAATATGATGCTATCTTGCACTATACCCTAAGAAAAGGTATAGAGAAGTTGTTTCAAATTGCTTTCTATAAGATATTTAATGGCACCTGCCTTAACACTCTTTGCAAGAGATGAAAAGTTTGAGGAATATTGAGCCAAACAAAATAGAGCAAAATGAAACAAGGGAGTGTTGTGTCAAACTTTTGATATTTGCTCTCTAAGATATTTAATGGCACCTGCTTTTAACACCTTTGAAAAAAGATGAAAAAATTTGAGGTTTATTTAAGCCAAACAAAAGAGAGTCTTATCAAGGTGATTGAAATTTTTGACCTTTTGATGGGGAGAAATTACTTGTTTGAACCTATGCAAAGTTTAGCATGGTTTTTGAGTGAAGTTTGGGTGTTTGTGAAAAGCTCTCTATAATGTTTTATTTTTGACCTTGTAATTGCAAAAAAAATGTTTTTAGTGCAATAATCAAAAAAAATATAAGAGCACCCAAATTTATATCACTCTAGGTGTCGGATTCCACCGAAAATGCACCTAGTACAAGCAATTTTGAAAAGTAGGTGTCGAGTAAAATCGAGAATGCACCTTTCTTTAAAACTGAAATAGCCCCCCCTTTATCTTTACAATTTTGAAAACTATAGAATTCTAAAAAAATTCTATCCCCCCTTAATGTTTACAAAATGTAGAATTTAGAGCATATCTTTCAAGACAAGTCGACACACGACAAGCTTTTGAAAGACCTTCCGAGACCAGTTGACACACAACTTGGTTTTCTATCTCCCATAATTCTTAAATACTTTAAAATGGGAGGTGCATCGGGATTAAATGGCTCTCTAATCCCCATGGGACCATAGTTGCGATCCAAACCTTTCCAAGGATCGATGTAAGAATTGAAACGGGGTAAAATCTTACTATGCTTTCTAAGCATACGACGAAAATGAGATCTTGTCGTCGACGTCTAAGTTCGTTCCTCTTTCGAATAACTCTTAGACGACGAAGGGCTTTTGTGATCCAAATCTTTTTCTTCATGAGACAAAAATTTTGTTCTCCCAAAACAATTGATTAGAAAATTTGGGAGAAATTAAAAAATTTATTAGAAGTCTCAAAGCTTGCAAAAGAAATTTGTTTTAAGGATTGTCTCTTGTCTCCCTCGGTTTGATTAGGAGAAAACAACTCAAAAAAATTTTGCCTCTCTTTTTTTTTAAGATTTATTATTTCAATGCAAAAATTCTAATTTTAATTTAGTAGAATTTAATTAATAAACAAAATATTTATGAAAAAAATCACTTAATGTTTTAGAGAAAATGATTTATGTAACAGAAATTATTAATTATTAATTAAAAAACAACTAAAAAAAATTTAAAAAAATGCAAAAAAATAATAAAAAAAAATTTACCTGTTCAGCCATCGCGTCTTGCAAAAATTTTGTTGATGGCACCGTCGGGAGTCGAACTCTCGACCCCGTGGCTGTCAAGCGGCCGACTGGCGCTCCTGCCAGTCGGTCTACACCGCCCGACAAGAAGGGAAGGGATCTCCTTCCCTTTCAACCTTCTCGCGGCGGTAATTAAAAAAAATTTAAATAGTCGATCCCCGGTGGGGATCGATCCCGTGGGTGTCCGACTGGCATTTCGGCTAGTCAGGCTACGCCGTCCGACGGGAAGGGAAGTATTAAACTTCCCTTTTGGATTCCGTCGGCGACGAGAAACCCAAAAAAAATTGGGTTTCCCCGCTGGGAATCGAACGCGGCTCGTCCGCGTTGGGGAGCTCCCTGGGCTGGCAGTTTTTTCCAGTCCAGCTCCGTTGGCTGATCCGTCAGCCAACGAGAGGAAGGGGCCCTTTAAAAAAAAATAATTTTTTTTTTTTTTTTAAACGTGGGACTTATCCCACATGCGCTCTGCGAGCGCTATCACTTTGTTTAAAAACAAATTTCGCCCGATTATATTTGATTGCCTGCGGGCAATCGGGCAGGCTTCAGAAATCTTTTGTCGATCGTTCCAGCCACACGCAGGTTGCCTCGGGCCGCGTGCCACCATGCCAGATCAAACCGCCACCTCACCAGATTGAACCACCTCGGGCCGCGTGCCACCATGCCAGCAAATCACCTCGAGAACCGTGCCGGTCAGCCTACGGGCCGCCTCAAAAAACATGTCGGATCCAGACTGCGGGCCACCTCGGGAACCGTGTCGGTTCCAGACTGCGGGCAAATTCAGCGGACTGGCTCTGATGCCAATGTTAGGAATATGGTAAGTGCAAATAAATCAAACCATAATCATTAACCTTAGCATAGGAATACGCTAGGTTTATATAGGTTACAAAATAGATTAATTAACAATAGATCGTATGTCTACGCTAACAACTAACCTATCTGCCGTCCAAAAAGGAAATGACGGTAAGATAGACTACTAACCAAGGTAATTGGTAATAGTAACTACTAGTGGTAAAAAGTAAGAAATTACTTTTTACCATGTGGTAAATTCTATCTACCTAGGTGAAACTTTAAATATTACCTAAATGAGGTAATAATTATAGTTACTAACATAGTAACTCTAACAAGTGTAAGGCCAGAAATAAAATAAAAATAACATAATCAAGAACCAGCAGCTATAAGAAAGAGTAGACAAGTTCAGATTCTGCATCAAGCAATTAGAGAATAGCATTTTTGCTAAGAGGTATACTTGAGTGCCTTGTTATTTGTGATGTTTTATCCCCTTCTGTGTCTATTTTTCTCTCTCATTTCTCTTTCTTCCCTTTGTTGTGCAGGATTTTAATAGGAAAGTGCTCAAGAAGCTAAGATTATTTCATGTTCTATTGAGCCTGAGATTTAGGGACTCTATTGTTACCAAATTGGAACAAGGAGAGTAGGAAGGACCTGTTACATTATTTGAACAGAGTCTTCTTCATTGTATTGATGTATTTCTTTGAGAGAAACGGAGTTAAAAGGTATCATGCCTACTCTGCATGTAATATTTTATGAAATCAATACAATTCTGAGTTTCATTCCTGTTATATCTTTGTCTCGGTACTGTGTGTCACTATGTAATGGATTAAATTATTTGAATGCATTATACACATTTCTTTCATTGGTCAAATTTTAGTTTTATTGCGATATTTGAATAAGTCTAAGAGCACCAATTTTCTTTTCCCCTTCTCTCTGTTCATATTAAAATTGTTGTTAAATTGCTATAACAGCCCAATGAATCTAGGCACCAGTCTACATAAGGCATAACAATTGGTTATTTTCTTGCTTGGTCATTTTAATACATGTAGTGTTACATAAATCTGGAGCGTTTAATCAACGTTTTATGATATAATTACCACTGGGTTTTTCTTACCCATTTTGTAGTTTTTCCTTAATCAATAGCCATGTTTATCAGAATGAAGAGGCAGGTTGACCAGAGCCTGTAATAGCTCACTGATTTCAATTAGATTTTTTCAGCATGACAATCAAATCTTATGGATGTAAGAATCGGTTCCAACAATAGCATCACCCGAAAGCTTCTTGAAGCCATACTTGGAGACTATGTTCCAACATAAACATTTCTTTCTATTTTTAATACAAATTTTCCAGGTTTTCAGCACCTTATTAGCAAGAAAAAAGGAGAATCATTTATGAATGTTTTGGTTGAATGCTCATCTTTCTTTTCTTGGTTTTTAGATTTATAGGTGATGTTTAATGCATTTCATGGTTGCATTGCTAAATATCTGAAAATAGAGAATTTATATTGTTCCTTAGAGGCTTGCACCTAACTTATTTTGGGATGTGTAAATGCGATACCGATTGGATTGGGTTATGTTCAAAAACTCTCATATCTCGGGTTTTGCATGATAGGGATTTTCTACATTTTATTTCTATTTCCAGCATTTTATTTTATTTTTCTAACTCTTCATTTTGCAAATTTTTTAAAAACTTGGACGATTAAAATAAAAATTGAAAAAAAATTAAAATGACAAAAAAAAACACATGGGTGTGAAGAATGAGCTACAATCTTTCATTCGAAACAAATTTGAACTCATTCCGAAGCCATTTCGATTTTATAAAAATTGTTGAAAATCGTTGTTTTATGAGGTTTTTATAATTTCGAAAATTCACATTATTTCATGTTTTGGAGGCAAATCAGATTTTTAAACTTTGCATTTCCATTCATAAGCAATAGATGACCTTCCCTTTATAATTTTTTTTTTTATTTGTGGAAAACATCCCAAAAGGGATGCCACTTTTAGGTAAGACCCAAGGAAGCAGGGGTACTCATTCCGCAAAAAACGCCTAGGACTCAGACCTGGCCTACCACCTTTGACATACTCAAGGAGCAAACAAACACACAAAACCAATTTAAAAATAAGTAAAAAACAACAAAAATAATAAAATAAAATAAAAAATATGCTCCTTGAGTGTGTCAAAAACAAAAGCAAAACCAAACACACACACAATAAGATAAAATAAACCACGACACGAACCACATAGAAAAACACAAGAACCACATAACAAAACACAAACAAGACAAAAACAACAGAACACTACAAAGACATAACCCAAAAAAAACATGAAAAATAAACACAACCCAAACCTAAAATATTAAAAAAATAAAATAAAAATAAAAAACAACCAACAGTAGACAATAAACAAAAACAAAAAACATAGAAAACACTCACACAAAAAAACACGAATTAATACAAACAAAGAGAAACACAAGAACAAGAACGACAAAAACACGATAACAATAACAAAAAACATAAAAAAACACAAGAACAACAAAAAACAACACAAAGAACACAAAAACAAAACAAAACAAAAGAACA
Source organism: Wollemia nobilis (assembly GCA_028583015.1). Classification (NCBI taxonomy): domain Eukaryota; kingdom Viridiplantae; phylum Streptophyta; class Pinopsida; order Araucariales; family Araucariaceae; genus Wollemia; species Wollemia nobilis. The sequence goes on along the minus strand of JAQPPZ010000569.1, from coordinate 2,164,575 downwards.
CACACCTTAAAAATTAAACAAAAAAACAAAAAAGAAAAAAAATTGAACATAACAATGACCTATCTAGACCAGAAGACTATTAAGGCAAGAAACAACAAATAAAACAAAAGAAAAAAAATACTAAGCTAGAAAACTAAAAAAACCTGAATGAACCAAAGAGAAGCAAAAAAAAACAAGAAGAAACTAGGTACCTTCAGAACTGGAGCCATCCAAAGAAATGATAGAAGAGTTTCCCTAATTTGCGAAGCCCACCATCTAGGAGGGCCCTTTATGAAAATTTCAATTTCATCAAAGGGAGGTAATTTAAATGGCATTCCATAGGCCATCTTTTTAAAGCAATAAATGCCTTTCTCTTTATGAAAATTTTGATTTCATCAAAGAGAGGTAATTTATCATTATATCAAAGGCTAGTGTTTTAAAGCATTAAATTATTTCTTCTTAATGAAAATTAATTTCATTAAAGAAGGATAATTTCTAATGATATTTTAAGGTTTTTACATTTCACGGTTATTCGTGCATCTTTATTTCCTTTTATGTTATTCATCAAAGTAAACTAAAAGAATTCATTCATAGTCACTTGCTTCAAGTTTCATGAACAATCATTATCATAGCATAATTAAATAAACCAAACGGGCTCCTTGTTAACAGTTACTTGCAATCAGGTCCGAGGTGTAGACCAATTGGTTCATCCAAACCCCATAAGGGGGTGGAGGTCCAAGGTTCAAATCTCGGGCCTCATCGGATTGAACGCTTATCCCTTTCCTGGTGCTTTCAGCGGCGTAAAAGGTTTAAAATGATTGTGGCATGGTGGTTATAGGGGCGGACTGCGCGAAGATATGTGTGGTTGCTTTCAAGGCAGATAGCGCAGAATACTGTGGCGGCCATAAAATCTAGACAGCCTACCCGAATTCATGGCGGCTATCGATTCCACCACGTAAATACAAAAAATATATATAGTTACTTGCAATCACTAAGGTATTCCTAGCACTCACTTGATATATCTTCACAGGATTATAAATACACATGTGCAATGCTTATATAGTGGAACCTTGGAGAAGTTGTTTTTATTTTAACTCATTTGCAAGAGAGGGTTTTTTTATCAAAATTCTAAGGGTGAGTGTGGTTTTGCAATTGGGCAAAATTACCACTCAATAGGATGCAAAAAGCAAAATGCACAAGTTCAAAGTTTTTTCTAAGATGAAATAAGCATAAAGGTTGAAAATATCAGATTTATGCAATATCGAAAGCTCGAGGAAATATTAAAAATAATAAACAAAATGTATAACTCCGAAGATTTTTCTAAGATGCGTAAGCATAAGGGTTGAAAATCTTGGATTTGTGCAATATTGAAAGCTCGAAGAAATATAAAAAATAAAAAGCAAAAGACAAAGTCAAAGTTTTTTTCCAAATATGACGTGAGCATAAGAGTTGAAAATCCCATATTTGTGTAATGTCAACTCAAGGAAATATAAAAACAAAAGGGCAATACAAACATAAATAACCTCATAATGCATAATATTGTTGCAGGAAATTAAAAAAAAAAGTCTAGAAATGGAAGCAAAAATGCACAAGTCCTTCTTAGGATGACGTAAGCATAAGAATTTAAAATCTTGGATTTATGTAATGTTGAAAGCCTGACAAGTGAAAGGAAAGCTCGGACTCAAGAAGCTAAAAGCTAAACTTTTTAAATTGTTGACATAGACATTAGCATAAAAAAAGTTTCAAAATGCACAAGCCCGGACTAAAATCCAAGGCAAACAAATTGCCCCAACCATTTAAAAATTTGCTTCGTTAATGGAAATTTAGCACTCGACTATTAAAATTTAAACCTAGTAATTGGAAATTAAAACCCGCCATATGTTTTGATAGAAAATTAAAGATAGCAGCAATTGGAATTTTACTTGGCACTTAGAAATTTTACCTCAACAATTGAAAATTACCTTAGTCAATGCCCTAAAATGAATGGTGGTATTATAAGGTATAAATTACAACCTAGGAAAATATTGAAGTAAGTTCGAAGGCCCGAAAGCAAACCTGAGAATTATTAAAAAAGCAGTATCAAAGGCTTATACACTTGCAGACAAGAATTCCAGCAATGATCGTAAAAGATAAACATATAGGGAAATGCTACGAGCTTTGTCAAAAAGAGTAAAATGTAGCAAAATCATTTAAAATATTACCCAAAAAAGAAGTATATATATATATATATATAAATTAAAAATATTAATAATAATATTAAATTCTATCATTTGCTTCTTCTTTTTTTACAGGATATTTACTAGTGGCTGCTTTAAATATGATGGACGTGATGATGCATATGGGAATTTAATGCTAATTGGGTAAGTACAATCGTGCAAGATAGCAGATATGGGAAATCAATAATCAACCTAAATTTTGTAGGGTAATGGAGATTTAATGATGCATAATCGTTCCAAAGTGTTCAAGCATCATGCAAATTAAGATTTAATGAGGCATGACCAAAGCATGACTGAAAGCAATCCCAAGGGGTATTATTGGAATTAAATAAGAATTAATTGTAAATTGTAACGCCATGTGAAGACCATAAATTGTATAAATAGTGGCTCACTAGTCTATTACAAAGGTCAAAATCCATCCAATAGCATAACTTTTATATTTCTTTTTCTTTGTTTTTCTTGTTGGTAGTTGGATGGATTTTCTAAACTAAGCTGCTATTGTTCTGAGCTCTATTCATGTAATCTACTAAAGTGGACAAATCTGAAATATATGTACTTAATGACTATTTTTTCAATACAAGTCTTTTGCAATTGTTGTGTTCAATTTGTGCATGTTGATGGTGGTTGCACTCAATCTATTTCACAGTTTGTTGCACCTTTGAAGATTGCATCACCTCGGATCTTAGGCTATGTGAATACTGGTCAGGACAAGATTGGTTTAAATCAATTTTATTGCTTTGTTAGATCGAAACTGAAGTTTAGGGCAGTATTGGCTTGTTTATTTTTCTTTTTTTCTCTTACCCTTAACCTTTGACTTTTCTTTGGATCTTGTTTAGATTAGGAGTAAATTATTTTTTTTGAAGCATTGAAGCTAGTTTTCTATAGTGCATTTTAAAAAATTTATATAGCTTCAAAATAATCATTGATGCTATAAATGCAATCATAATCTTAAATGCAATGAACGATATTGATTGGGCAATCAGAGTTTATAGAGCTTAAAATTTATTGTGTTGTTGTCCAGTTCTAATTCCACTTATCTCACATATATTTAAATATCAATGTAATGGGATTATTTTAAGCAGTTAAGTATTTGGCTTTAAAGCATTATGCCTAGGAAATCTATTTTTTAGTGTCAACCAGCAAATATCCCTTAAAGGAACAGTTATCAACTATCTTTGATTTTATATACACTAGCCAAACCTAGCATTCTCGAACCTTAGGGGAAAAAAGTTTCCCTTTCAAGAGGGAAAATATCTTTATTCCAAGTATGTTGGCTTACCCTTGACAATATGTCATTTGCATACTCAACAAAATTAGTGCTAGAAGGACAATTATGGACTCTAAAAATTAAGTTTTCTTGGTAAAATATTTATAGTACTCATCTTGACTATCGAAGCTAGAACCTAAAGTCATCATCACTCGTGTCATTTGTTGATCCTTTTGCCACTCCTCAAAGTCCATCAATGGAAGCTCCTACTTTGTCATTAATAGAAAGCAACCCTTTGAACATACCTGGGCCTGCACATGACATGTCTAAAAATGTTGAAATATATCTTCTTAGGTATATACATGATGGAATGAGGTTAGTTGAAGACTATATTCATGCATATAGAACTATTATATTGTGTTTACAAATTATGCATGAGGATGTTGCCTATAGAATGTTTCCACACACATTGGATGAGTTTACATATGACTTGTATATTATCTTACCTTCAAGCTCTATCACTTCATGGGCTCAAATATAAGCAACATTTATCAACCATTTTAGATTATCTATAGATCATGTTATTCTATATCATCAATTTGCCTCTACCCATAGAGAACCTAACAAACCCCTCAAACTATTCAACACTAGATTCCATAAGTTATACACCAGGTTGGTGATAGCTTATATTCTTATAGAGGAAGAAACGATCCAAATGTACTTTAGATCCCTAGACCCATTAAATTCCATGTTTTTAATGAGATTTCCTCAAATTTCATCCTTGTCCAAAGCATATAGTGAGGTCGTAATAGTTGAATAATAATTAATACCTTAAGGATTTGGTTTGGTTTAATTATTGTCACTTGGACAACATAGAGCTTACAATCAAATGCCATAAATAAATCAACCTCTTACACAACATATTCCTATGCTAAATCTATTACCAAGAGTTATTTATCCTAACCAATACCAACTTTCCAATCTAACACCTTTGAATTAGATGGTGTCTAATATAAGCAATCAACAAACCATTACGATATTATTTTATAACCAGGTAACCACAAGCAACATCCTCAACCATGCACCTCCAATAAATAATCAACCAACCTTACCATCATCTTTGAACACATCTACACTCACAAATAATATAATAGCTTAACCGATATCAAATCAACATAATAACCCAAATATTGAGTTAGATAACTTACAAAGGATGGTTAAGAAATTGAACAATGATATGCTTCAACTACAAATGTAAGTTCCTCAAAACTCACTTGCAAATAACATTCATCATAGGAGCTTCAACTTCCAAAGGACTAATAGCCAATGAGATACTCACCCAAAAAATGGAGTCATCCCAAATCAAGCTAGCAATCAAACTAATGACAACCCAGGTACTTCTATAAATTTGGCTAAACTTACTTTACCCAAGTGGTGTAGGGTCTATTCCACTGCCCAACGTACTAAAAGTAACTATCCAAAGTTTAAAACTCCTTTGGACATTGTCCAAAAAGAAATAAAAAATTGGAGTTAGTGCCCACCAATGAAGATTGTAGGAATCGAGTTGATCAAAAGTAGGGATAAGCTTAGTTTTGGAAACATATGAGATCTCAAGAGTGTGTTGGTAATTTACCATGTACAAAAAATATACAACCTATAAAAAAACAAATAATAACAGCAAAAATGGAGAAACAATTCAAACCCTAGTTAAGCCCCCATAAGCAAAATAGGAAATAGTGCAATAAACAACAAGCAATCACACAAATGTAAGAGACACAAGATATACGTGGTTCGGGCAGTGTACCCTACATCCACAGAGAAACAATCAGTCCTTTGTATTAGCAACAATCCAACAATCTTCTCCACTTGTACAATGTCTCCTCCCCTCTCTTCCTCCAAATCAGAAAAGAGCATTCACATATAATACAACCTTTATAATACAAAATATATAGAGATTCATGACTTTTTCACTACCCGAAACCACATAGTGGTGTTAGAATACAATGGGCCAAAACCATGGGTTGAAACCACCCATATGATTATCACATTCTTTTAACAACTATTTTTCACCAAGAAATACAGTTAAATTTTCAAAAACCCTTCCTCTTCATGTTCCTATTGTTGATCATTGCCCATCAACAATATTTAATGGCCTTGTAACCCCACCAACAATATTTAATGGCCTTGGAACCCCATCATAAATATTTAATGGTCTTGGAACCCCGCCAATAATATTTAATGGTAATTAATTCCTTTCTTATCAATTTGGCTCCATTACCTAAAAATCTCCCACTTGGAGACAAGATTGATGCAACATCCCTGCACCCTAGGACTGAAAGTTTCTCATAATCATGACCTTACTCCTTAAGGCCAACCAAAGTAGAGCAAAAGCTCAAATTCTCCCCATAAATACTTTAGTAAGCATATCAACAAAATTTTGGGAAGTGTGAATCTTACCCAACTTTACCAAACCATCCTTCATTGCTAATCGAATGAAATGATACCTCAACTAAATGTGATTTTTCCATGAGTGAAAAGCATAGTTCTTAGCTAAATGAATGGCACTTTGGTTGTCACTCCAAAGTGTCCCATCTCCTTGCTCCTGACCCAACTCCTCAATCAATGTCTGAAGCCATATGAACTCTTTAGCACCTTTCATGACAGCTACATACTCATCCTCCATAGTAAAAAGAGCTACAACATGTTGTAGCTTGGATATCCAACTCACTACTATACCTACAATTATGAATACATACCTAGTAGTGCTCCTCCCACCATCCAAATCACCTGCCATATCTAAATCCACCTATCCTTGTAACTCAACTTTGGAACCTCCAAAATTCAAACCGAATTTTGAAGTCCCTTTCAAATACCTGAGTATCCATTTTACTGCTTGCCAGTGAGACTTACCTGGATTACTCATATATTAGCTCACAACTCCCACTGCTTGGGCAATGTCTAGTCTTATACACACCATAGCATACATCAAACTCACAACTGCTAAAGCATAGGGTACCTTCCTCATGTACTCTTTCTCCTCCTTTTTCTTGGGACATAGCTTCTTTAAGAGCTTAAAGTGCTTTGCAAGAGGTTGGACTATCAGTTTTGCATCATGCATACTGAATATCTTAAGCAACTTTTCCACATAATCCTCCTAAGACAAATTCAGTTTTTTCTCCTTCCTGTCTCTAGTGATTCTCATGCCAAGGATGTGTTTGGCTTCCCCCAAATACTTCATGGAAAATCTACTTGCCAACTTCCTTTTCAATTTCTTAATATCATGCATATTGGATCCTACCACAAGCATATCATCAACATACAATAAGAGAATAAGGAAGATACCATTTCTTGTAGCTCGAAAATAAACACAATGGTCACTCTAACTCCTATTAAAATCATGCTCACTCATGAAACTATCAAACTTGAGATACCATTGCCTTGGAGATTGCTTCAAACCATACAAGCTCTTTTTCAATTTACACACAAGGCTCTTCTTGCCTTTGACCTCAAACCCCTCCTAGATCTCCTCCTCCAAATCCCCATGAAGGAATATTGTCTTCACATCTAACTGTTCAAGATGAAGATTTTCAATTGCAACTATACTCAAAATAGTTTGAATTGAAGTCATTTTTACTACGGGTGAGAAAATGTCATCATAGTCAATACCTTTTCTCTATGCAAATCCTTTCACAACAAGTCTTGCTTTGTATCTCTTGTTGCGATCAACTTTTTCCTTCACCCTGTACACCCATTTGCAATACAATGTCCTTTTTCCCTTGGGAAGCTCAACCAAATCCCAATTTTGGTTTTGAGTCAATGAGTCCATCTCATCCTTCATAGCATGCTCCCACTTAATCCTAGCATCCACTTTCAAAGACTCATGAAAGCATTTCGATTCACCGGCATTAGTGTACAATACATAATATAAAGTAGGATAATATCTATCAAGTGCATGTCTTACCCTTGTAGATCTCCTTACTTCCTACGGGGATGATGGTGGAGTAACAGCAATTTCCTGTTCACCTTGCTCTAGACTTTGCATCAAGCTTACTCCTATTTTTTTATCTATATGGGCAAAAGCCTCACAACCAAATACTCTAAGGAAAGAGTAGTTTATAGGCTTACCTATCCAAGTATCCTCTAGAATGCCTCCATCCAATGTAGTACAAGGTCCTCTATTTATCAAATAAATTGTTGTATCAACTACACTAGCACTATAGAACAATGGCAACCCTGCATGCAATCTCATGGCTCAGGCACGCTCCATTATAGTTATGTTCATCCTCTCCAAGAATCCATTCTCCTGTGGTTTCCTAAGAGTAGTCTTGATTCTCCTAATTCTTTCCTTTGCGCAATAGTCCTCAAACTCCTTATTGCAATATTTACCACCATTGTCAGATTTAAGGCACTTTACTTTCTTACCTGCATCAATCTCCACTAATGCTCTCCACTTCTGAAAAGTGTCAAAAACATCATATTTATGCTTGATTATGTAGATCCATGTCTTCCTGCTAAAATCATCAATGAAGGTAACATAATAAGAGTAGCCCTCAAGATAAAGTATCGGTGAGGGACCCCACACATCCGAGTGTACTAACTCTAATTTCTCTTTCTTCCTTTCTAGACCAACATTCAGAAATATTACCCTTTTCTATTTATTGTATACACAACCTTCACAGAAACCCAAATCAACATCCTTGAGTTTTGGCAACAATTTTTTGGAGTGAATGGTTTTCATCCCTTTCTCACTCATATGACCCAACCGCAAATGCCATGCTTTCACATCATCCTGAGCAGCATAATTCAATGTACACTAAGATGAGTTCTGCAGTAAACACAAAGTTCTAGTCAACTCACCTTTTGCAATCACCATTGAACCCTTTGTTACTCTCCATTTCCAGTTTCAAAAATTAGTGTTGTATCCCTCCAAATCAAGTGCACTGGCTAAAATCGAGTTCCTCTTCAGATCAGGAATGTGCCTAACATTGTTAAGCACCCAAATATTTCTATTTGGCAATTTTGCATTCACCGTGCCAATACCCACAATATCACATGGACAATTATTGCCCAACAAAACCTCTCCATAATGGCCTGGCGTATAATCAGCAAAGTACCCCCTATGAGAAGTGACATGATAAGAAGCTATAGATTCCATAACCTAATACTCACTTGTGCAAGTTGCTGCAAGAATTAGGGCATCCTGATAAATTGTACCTACAATGTTTACCTCTTGAGCATCATTATTGTCCTCATTCTTATTTTTGTCTTTACACTCTCTCTTAAAGTGTCCACTCTTTCCACAATGCCAACAATCAATCTTGATTTTGTCTCTGCTTTTAGATCCACCCTTCGACTTTCTTATGTTCTGGCTTTTCCATATAGCTTGGCCTTTTCCTCTTTCTTTGTTTCTACCTCTGCTTTCTATAGATAGTGCTACTCCAGATGATGAAGCCTCCCCTAAGGTTTTTCTCCTCATATCCTCATTGAGGATTGTGCTAATCACATCATCAAACACCAGCTTTTTAGATCCAGGCACAAAATTACTCACTGCCATTACAATGCTACCCCATGAGTCTGGTAGTGAACAAAGAAACCCTAAAGTCATAACCTCATCATCAAAATCAAGCCCTACAAATTTTAAAGAACCCATAACAACATAAAACTCATTAAGGTGTTCTTGGATAGATCCACCCTCTTGCAACTTCATAGTAAAAAGCTTTCTAATCAAGAAAATTTTATTTGAAGCTAAGGGTTTTTCATACAACTTAGCTAGTGTATCCATGGCTCCTTTGGTGGTCTTTTCCTTCCAAAATTTGTATGCAATAAAATCATCCAGGCTCAACCAGATCACCCTCAGTTCCCTCCTGTCTATCAGATCACATTCCTCATCATCCATCATCCTAGGTTTACCATCAATCTTCCCTTTTAAATCCAAGTACAGATCATCCTTATGATACAAATAATCCTCCACTTTAGTTTTCCACATACCAAAATATTGTCCAGAAAACTTCTCTAGTTTAAACTTTGAACTTTCTCCTACTTGACCAAAAAAATCTCCTGTGAGTGCCCTTTCCCAACAAGATCGCTCTGATACCAGTTGTTGGGAATTTACCGTGTACAAACAATACACAGCCTATGAAAAAAACAAATAATAATAGTAGAAATAGAAAAACAGTTCAAACCCTAGTAAATCGCCCATAAGCAAAATAGGAAATAGTGCAATAAACAACAATCAGTCACACAAATGTAATAGACATAAGATATACATGGTTCGGGTAGTGTACCCTACATCCACGGAGAAATAATCAGTCCTTTGTATTAGCAACAATACAACAATCTTTTCCACTTATACAATGTCTCCTCCCCTCTCTTCCTCCAAACCAGAAAAGAGCATTCACATATAAGACGACCTTTACAGTACAAAATATAGAGATTCGTGACTTTTCCACTACCCAAAACCACATAGTGATGTCGGAATACAATGGGCCAAAACCATGGGTTGAAACCACCCATACGGTTATCACGTTATTTTTACAAGTGTTTTTCACCACGAAATACAGTTAAATTTTCAAAAACCCTTCCTCTTCATGTTCATATTATTGATCATTGCCCATCAACAATATTTAATGGCCTTGGAACCCCACCAATAATATTTAATGGCCTTGTAACCCGCCAACAATATTTAATGGTAATTAATTCATTTCTTATCAATTTGGCTCCATTACCTAACAAGGTGGATAAAGGGAATTTGAAGAATAACTAGAAGAAGAGGTGCAAGCTCACCAACAGTTTCAAAAAGATAACAATTATATTCTTCAGAGTAAAGAGAAGGAATAACTAACTTCTTCCACACCTCCCAACAAAACTTCTATCCCACCTCATGAGTATGCCTAAAACTCCTTGTCCCATATAAGGATCCTATAATTCCTATGCAGTCAAAATTCAATATACTATTACCACAAATAGAGAAATTCTCTAAATATACCAAGCTTAAATATAATATTATTGAAGATCTTAAGAAAACCAAACATATTTCTCTATTTGAGGTAGCTCATTTGATTGTGTTAGCTTTTGATGTTATATATTAAAGGAAATGCAACCACAAGAACTAAAATGAGCAAGCAATATTATATCTATGATAATGGCAATATTCTAAATAAGCAAATAGCATGAGAAACTTTTGAAAATACTCATGAAATAGCCATTAATGAAAGCTCACGAAAATAGGAACTTCATACAAAATATGGAGATCTCAAATGCTCCATGCTTCATACAAGTTCTACATTGTATCTACTACTATTCTACTCAATGCTCTCTATATCTTCTATTTCTCCTATTCCTCCTATTCCTCCAATTCATTCTCTATTAAATGCCTATAAATAAGATATGTTTCTTGGCCTTTTACCTACCTATGACTATTCATCTTCCTATGATGTACATATGAACTACATGCACATTTACATCATCAAGTACTTTGCACATTCTAACACTTGTGCATTTATTACATTGCATAAAGTAAATACTCAAATCCTAATCTAAGATAAACTCCTAATCTAAAGATGTACCCAAGGTGGTACATTGGCATATACCAAATAATGTAATATATTCCAACACCCCCTTGTATTACATTATTTGGGTATTGAAGACTTTAGTCTTCAATATGGTCTTTGTCTTTTGAATGTTCTTTAGCTTGATCAGGTTCTTCTTCTTATTTTGGTTTAGTCTTCATGTTATCTTTTATTGTCTTCTTTATTCCACTGCTTTTTTGTATTTCAAAGTGATTGGTAAAATATTTGTCCTTGAATTTTTCCAAGTATCTTTGATGAACAAGAGATCTCATAATCTTGCAAGTCATAAGTGGATCAGAATTGATCCATTTTCTTTCCTTTGATTCTTTGTGATCTATCTTCTTGTTCTTCAAAAATTTCAAACTTGAATTCATTGTTAGTAGATGCTTCAGAAATAAGAACTTGAAAGAGAATCTAATTTGAATATCAATTTCTCTTCAAATATTTTATAGTACTTGTCTTTATAGTAACAGAAGAAAGATGAATGAGATTTTCCTCCACAATATTTACATGAATGAAAATTCCAACAATTTGCTTTCTCATGACCAAATTTGTTGCAATAAGTACATCGTGAAGATATCCCAACTTCTTTGTTATTTATCTTAGTAGAATCAAGTTCATCCATTTCCTTGATAAAATAGTAAAACCATATGTGTACAACTGAAGCTATTCTATCTTTGCTTCTTTCATAAATATGTATGATATCTTTTTGATCAATATTCTTTTCTACCTTTTGTGTATGGTTTTTTATTGTATTCTCAATATCTTCATTAATATAGATGTCATCAATTCCTTTCATCATGTCATTGGAAGATATTTCTATAGAATCTACTTTTTCCAAACTATTAGTTTGTGAGTTCTCAGAAATATTTCTAAGCCATATTGGTTCTTCTCTTCTAATTACATTTTCCTTATTATCACTTCTAGAATCAAGTATGTCTCTAAACCATTTTAATTCCTTGAATCATGTATACTTAATAAGCTTTTCCATAGTTCCTTTTAAAGTAATATTTTTTGTAACTTTTTTATTTAAAAGGAACAATTTTGGTAGAAATTAAAACTTTAAACCTTTGAGGTTGACTACCTTATGACTCCCTAGTTTATAGATCAAATTCAATGAATTTTTTTTAATTCTCAGATTTGTAGAACCCCTTATATCTCCCAAGTATTTTGGATGTACTATGGTCTTGATAAAATGCTTAGATTTTGTTAGTATTTATTTGAGTTGAATTCCTATTATCTCCCTAATGTTCAACTACTATTTTTCACCTTATTTCTCCCTATTAATGAATAAATAGAAAGGTAAAGATAATTTTTGATGCACCTTCAAGTTTTGATAAGGTTCTTTATTTTCAAGACCTTTAAGTTGGATTTCTTATGTCTCAAGAAATTTAAGCAAGAGACTAATTCCAATTTGGTTTTCCAACTTTTCAATTCTTTTTTTTTGTGGAAAACATCCTAGAAGGGATGCCACTTTCGGGTAAGACCCAAGGAGGTAGGGGTATATCTTCCGCAAAAATTGCCCAGGGCTTGCACCTAGCCTACCACCTTTGACATACTCAAGAAGAAAACCTGAAACAACAAAAAATAAGAACACACAAAAATATTAAAAAGCAAAAACATGCTCCTTGAGTGTGTCAAAAAGATAAAGCAAATTTTTAATTATTTATGTTTTGCTTCCTATATCCTTTAATTCTCAATGATATAATTTCTAAATTTAAAGATGTTTAATTTGGTGTTGAACTCATTATATCTCCCTAATTAAAAATTTAGAAAATAAGGATATTTGCAAAATTAGTGCTCCAATTTCAAGGTAGAAAACTTAATATCTCCTAGTTTAATTATTTGCAAATATGTTGATATTTGAATCTCAAATAATGCAATTTTGAAAAAATCTTAAGTTATAATTTCCTTACTTTAATTACCTTTTTTAATCCATCAATGAATTATCTAAGGTTGTGATATCCTTATACCTCCATGCATTAATTAGTTAAATTTAACCTTAGAAATAATAGACCTTATGCCTCCTTAAACTTGATGGAATGCAAATAATAATTTAATGTCAATATACCTTTCTTTGTGGTGAGGTGCTACGTATTGATTGGCTCCTCCTTTGACTGCACTTTCCAAGCTATTTGGGTGTTGTTTTCTTCTTAGTCCTCAAGGTATGGTAGTATTCTTCCACTGCATTAAATGCTCCTCTTTTTAATAGTGCACTCTTCCACTTTTTATTGTTCTTCTTATTCTATTTGATGTTTTCTGACCTTGGATGCTTGGTATATGTGCTCTCTTCAGGTTTGGGCTATTAATACTTGGCTATATCCTTTGACTTGCATGTCATGTACCCTTTGGATGTTGCTCTTCTTTTACAGGTTGTGCAGGCATTACCTCAGTATTTGGATATTACTCTTCTTTGTTAGGTGGTGCAGGAATTACTTCAATTTTTGGATGTTGCTCTTCTTTGTTGGGTGGCATAGGCGTTACCTCAATCTTTGGATGTTGCAGGCTTATGATGATATATTTCTTCCTTTCTTAATAGGCACTTATTTGAGATATTATTAAATATTTTTGGCACTTATCTCTTGTGTGCCAAGTGGCATATGATTTCTCTGTCTATCATAACAAGTGGTGACTTATTTCTCTTGCATGTAACCTATCCTTAGCACTCAATGTTCCTTTCTTTTATTAACATTAATTGCCAACACTTTGCAAGTTGTTTTGCCTACCTTTTATAATTTTTGAGTGCTTTTTGATTTCTAATGTATGGTGGTGGTTCTCTTCCTTCAATTAATGTTCCTCTTCAATGGTGGTGGCTTCCCCTTTGGTGGTGCTACAATGTTTATTTCCTTGGTGATTATTTCAATACTATTTTTTTTGATATTCAACATATTTTGCTTAGCTGAATACGTCCTCCTTTACGCTTATTGTAGCTCTATTTTGGTTTTGTATTTGTCTTATTTATCTTGTTGTAGATTTTGATCCAATGTGGGTGTTGCCTTCTTAGAGTTTTGGTGCCCTATTTGGGGTATTTAGATACCTTAGCTCTTGTCCTTATTTTGCTTCTTTAGAAAGTAAAAATATGGTGCTTTTATAAACTAGAAATGAATTTGTTGTAGACTAAGATAAAATACCTTTATTGCACTAGAATTTTGAGATCTATTTAGTCTCCTTTGTAGCTTACCTTCTAGTCTTTATAAACTGGATTTTGGTTTAATATGATGGCACCTCCTCTTAATCTTGTTGGTTCCTCTTCACTGAGACTTGCTACTATATGTATATTAAGGAGACACAAGATTATGCCTTTTAAATGCTTGCCTCCCTATGCTTTTAATCATCATCCTTGCTTTCATGAAAAAGGTGGTTTCTCTTTTACCAAGATGTGGTAATTATTTCTTCTACATAGCCTTTTTCTCTTTTACTACTTTTCTACTATGTCGTCTTCTTGGTTCAATGCTTGGTGATATTTCCTGTGGTGACTCCAAGCTTTTAAATCATACAAATACTTTATATTTTGGATAGTTTAGTGTATCCAATCTTTACTATACAATGTTCTCTTCTTTGCTTTCAATAGATAGTAAGAAGTTGATATTCTCTTTCATTATATATCTAACTTCTCTTTCTTTTGTGCAAGTGCTAACTCCTTGTAAATGCTATCTTCTGCACCCTTGAATACATAAATTTGAAACCTTTCCTCTTGCAACTTTAAAACCTAGAAATTTGGTGCTTTTAAAAAACTTAATAATAAGCTAAATATGAATGTTCAATTAATGAACTTTTTGCACCAATGTTGCATACCTTTTGGTCTCCATTTGGTGATGGATTTCTTGGTGATTTGACTCACCTATTTGTTACCCCGAGTTTGATAAATTTGTAGCTCTTATTGATTTCTAAGAATGTATAATTTGATAGTTATAATACTTCTTAATTCTCTCTATATTTTAGCCTTTGGTTTGCTATCCAAAAAGACTTCAATTCTCCTTCAATTTGCTCTCTTGAATTTTGGAATTTTGTAGCTATTAATGCTACCCTCTCGCTATTCTAAAATTTTTAATTTGTATCTTTCAATGTTGCCTAATGATCAACTTCTATGTTATCCAATGCTTCTCCTAACTTCTCCAAATTGTTGCCTTCAATTGGCTATTTAAGGGCTCTTCAAAATCTGCCCAAATATTCTTTAAATATCAGATCTAGGTCACCTTCAATTTGTTGTCCTATGACCCTTCAAATTCTACATTGAAAATAACACTCTCCTTCTTTGCAAATTAGCATTCAAATCCTTTGATATTGTCCTCAAAAATGTCAAATATGGTAGCTTCTTCTATATCTTTTCTCCTTCAATCTCCTTGTCGAATTTTGACTTCAAATATGGCCTCTTTGTTGGCCTTCTTCTCAAGAATTTGAATGTCTTGAGGTCTTCAATAATATCTTCCAAAATTTGGCAAAATTCTTGTGAAATCATTCTTCCTTTTGGGCTTGTTTTTTTATGGTTATAATTCTCCCAAATTCTTCTTTATCAAGAACTTCTCCTTACTAGAAATCTCCTCCTTTGAGCTCTCTTCATATATCCTCTAATGACCTTCTTCAAATTCTTCAATGAGTATTACCTAGCCTTCTCTTTATTTCTCCTTTCAAGTTTGCTTAAGGTATTCTTCTCTTAGGTCTTCAAATTTTACAGCTCCTCAAATTTGCAATGGGACATAATCTAGTCCTTCTCTATCTTCAATCTTCAAAATTTGGAAGTTCTTCAATCTACAAATACTACAATGGGACCTTTTCCTTAAGGCCTCCAAAATATTGAATCTTCAACTTGTTGCTTCAAATACTAGATTGATTCCAAAGAATATATTCTTCCTAGCTCTTGTAGGAAGCTTCTCAAATTGTTTTGAATATTCTATTAGGATCCTCAATCCTAACATTATTAGTTAGTATTAGTTAGTATTATTAATCATTTAATTATTATATTATTAACTCATAAAGTGAACCATCACATCTCTTCATAACGTGAACCATCACGTCTCTTCATAACATGAACCATCATGTCTCTTCACCAACGTAGCTTTAGGGTAGATATATATTACGTTGGCCATCCATATCAAATCATCCAAGAAGAAGAAGAATAATCATAGATTCTAAGGAGGGAGCCCCCTATAGTGGCAAAGCGATTACAAGGGAGCCCCCTTTGAGTGGCCTGCGATTACATTTTACATTAATTTATTAATATTTTTATAGTAAGACCTTGGGGTCTTACCATTTGGTATCAGAGCCATGTGGGACCCAACCATGTGGGATTTGCTCAAGGACCTTCATCAAAACACTTGGGACCTTTGTCAAAACACTTTCATACGTGAGTATGAAATTTGATTTAAGGATATCACAAAACAATACACAGGGTTGGATGAAAAAAATTTCATATATTATTTCATCAATGGATTGAAAGAGGAAATTAAAATGGAGGTGACAAAGTTCAAACCCTATACCATGATGCAAACCCTTGGATTGGCAAAATTAGCCAAAGATAAAATCAATGCACAACATCGATTAGGGAGACCACCAGTAGGTAAATCACCAACCACTTACATCTCTCCCAAACCTACACATAATGGAAGGGCACAAAGCACTTATATTTCAGATGTAACTATTCCTTGTAGTTCTTCCAACGATGAAAATGTAATTGAGGTAGACATAGTGATAGATACACCAAAAGGTAGCACTAAATATGGTAATGATGAGGAAGGTAAGGAAGATGAGGAAGCCATGGAAGATAAGAAAGAGGAAGAAGATGTGGAAAACAAGGACAATGAGCAAGAAATATCCCAAACACCTGATCACAATGATAAAGGCAATACAATTGATATGCCAGAAGTGATCGATGCATCAGGTAAGGATGAGGTAGACATTCTCGAAGTGACTCATTATGGCCAAACATGCACTCTACAAGAACTACACTCAAATTCCTCTCCAATAGTGAGTTATCACCATAGGATCAAACCTATTCAAAAACAAGGTAAAAATGTGAGTGCACACTCCTCCATTGCCTCTCCCAGGGAACAACAGGAGAATGTAGAAGTTTTACCACCTCTTTTTATGCATCATTCTAAGGTGTTTGAAGAACTCCAAGGATTTTCCTTCCCTCATCATCACACATTTACTAATATTTTTGGAAGTCCCCCGCTAACACTTCATCCTTCTCGATATCCCTGCCTACAAAAGGATGACATTAAAAGAGTCCAAGAACTTACACAAATCCTTTTTGTAAAACAAAAGATAAAGCTCCTCACCTTGAGCTTTGAGGACAAAGCTCTTTTTAAGGAGGGTGGAATTTTAGGATCCTCAATCCTAACATTATTAGTTAGTATTATTAATCATTTAATTATTATATTATTAACTCATAAAGTGAACCATCACATCTCTTCATAACGTGAACCATCATGTCTCTTCATAACATGAACCATCATGTCTCTTCACCAACGTAGATTTAGGGTAGATATATATATTACGTTGGCCATCCATATCAAATCATCCAAGAAGAAGAATAATAAGCATAGATTCTAAGGAGGGAGTCCCCTATAGTGGCAAAGTGATTACAAGGGAGCCCCCTTTGAGTGGCCTGCGATTACATTTTACATTAATTTATTAATATTTTTATAGTAAGACCTTGGGATCTTACCATCTTCTTTACAACAAATTATTAGAAAACAATAATAGAAATTTCTTTAAATCTAAATAAAATGAACTTCACTAGTTGATTTATTAATCTAGTGGAATCAATGTTGAGTCCTAGTTTCACAATTTTTTCTGCAACTATGTGGAAAGACTCTAGCCAAAATGCAATTTTAAAAATTCTAAAAATGATATTTTCTATCTCCTCTCAATCTCTCTTGTGGCTCTCTCTATTTCCTATCAATATCCCTTGTGCTTTGATACCACTATTAGCTTTTGATGCTATATATTAAAGTAAATGCAATCAGAAGAACTAAAATGAGCAAGCAATATTATATCTATGATACTGACAATATTCTAAATAAGCAAATAGCATGAGAAAATTCTGAAAATACTCATGAAATAGCCATTAATGAAATCTCACGAAAATAGGAACTTCATACAAAATATGGAGATCTCAAATGCTCCATGCTTCATACAAGTTCTACATTGTATCTACTACTATTCTACTCAATGCTCTCTATATCTTCTATTTCTTCTATTCCTCATATTTCTTCTCTATTAAAGGCCTATATATAAGAGATATGTTTCTTGGTCTTTCACCTACCTATGACTCTTCATCTTCCTATGATGTACATGTGGACTACATGCATATTTACATCATCAAGTACTTTGCACATTCTAACACTTGTGCATTTATTACATTGCATAAAGTAAATATTCAAATCCTAATCTAGGATAAACTCCTAATCTAAAGATGTGCCCAAGGTGGTATATTAGCATATACCAAATAATGTAATATACTCTAATATATTGACCAAAATGAGTTATTTAAAACACTCCATGATTGAAAGAAAGAAGAGATAACAAAGGCTACTGATGCTCAAGTGGTTGTATACAAAGGAAAAATAGAATCTCCATCTTTTTGTTGACTATTAGAATTGTTGGTAAAATTTTACATAACTGCCTTATGAATTCAAGTTCTTCTAGCAATGTGATATCAAATATTATCAGCAAAATATTAGGGTTGACCCCTTCTCTCTTTAATAAGAAGGTTTTTCATTTGGATAAGGCAGAGGTAAATATGGTTGGGGTGTTGAATCAAACTCATATATAATTGGCTACTAAACCTCGGATACAACAATCTATCGATATCCAAGTTGTGGATATCCCATATGCATATGGGATGTTGCTCAACCATGATTGGTTAAGAATATTAAATGGCTATATGGAAACTAATTTTTCACACATGGCTTTCTTAGCATGGCATATCAAATAAAATTTATATAAAAAGAAAGCCTAGGTTGGGATAGTTCATCATTGAGTATAATAATGTCTATGAGATTTGATAAACTACGTCAAAAATAGGAATAATTAATGTGGTAGTGGAAAGACAACCTAAATATAACTATCCGGTAGTAGACATCCCACTAGTAAACAAAAAATAATTGGAGATCAGTTGTGGAAATTCAAGTTTGGCAAATCAAAGTCTAAAAATGGTAGTGACATTGGGATTGAATTAAGTTGGTGGGGTGAGATAGGTAAGGTAAATACCTTTAGGATTTCAGATTTGGTGTTACTATGGGATGAGCCCTATGCCTACCATCATAGACATTTCCTAAAATATCGTAACCGTATTTGGGACCCTAGAAAATTTAATCATATAAAAGTTGGCCCCCTTTGGCTAGATCTCCTTCTAGTACTACCCTATAAATGATCCTTGTACATAGTTTTTTATTTTGAGATTTTGGTGTGTTGGTCTTATTTTATGTTATTTCTATTTTGCTTTGTCGTGCACTTTCTTCTTTTTGGCTTAGATTGGTCAAGTGCAACCAACTTTTGGTTACTCTAACCTGGAAGTGTTTTTTACATAGTTTAGGGATGAAAGGTCTTGTTGTGAGCTCAATGAAGTCAAGATTGGCTTAATCACCCATTTGGTGTATATACATTGTTTTAGGGTAAAATAAATTAATCTAAAAAGTAATTCAAAAGGATGTTACAACTTCATAATGCAAATTACTTTAAATATATTCTAGATCAAGAGGAATAAAACCATTACGGTTTGGTTCTCAAGCAAAATTCATTTCAAATTTTCACCCTCTTGTTTTCCATGGTGATCCCCAACCCAAAAACACACCCCAATATTTACAAATTGAGAAAAATGAATTTGTTCAATTAAAAAAATAAGGCTTAATTTCTTGGGTGATTTAGATAACCTCTATCAAGGCTATGAACATCTAGCTGGCAGTAAAGGAAGGTCTAGAGTGGGATTAAAGATAACTTCATTGAGGCTATAAACATCTAGTTCATAGTGGAGCAATATCTAGCAATTGGTAATATGTCTACCTATGTGACAAAGCTCATTATTAGTAGACCAATGTTTTCTTAGGGGTGAACTAGCTTAATTTCCAAAATATAGTGGTAAATTAAAATTGATTCTAGAATGAGAATGAATTCATATGCACACACTTTTGCTGAAAAAAATGGAGTGTTGCTTTTAGGTAAATTTGCTTAACCCCAACCTTGGATTGATACCAATTTTTTTGTTTTGTTAGTTTTGAATATTCATTGTTTTAGAGAGGGTTATTCCTTTCCCAAAATGCTCAAGAGCATTTTTCAGCAAAGTCGTCATTTATTGGTGCGCTTGCACAACATGCCCTTAGTCTACATGGACTAGGGATACACTTTTTAAATTTTAATGAATTTTCTCTTGTT
This sequence comes from Wollemia nobilis, assembly GCA_028583015.1. Lineage (NCBI taxonomy): Eukaryota > Viridiplantae > Streptophyta > Pinopsida > Araucariales > Araucariaceae > Wollemia > Wollemia nobilis. The sequence goes on along the minus strand of JAQPPZ010000569.1, from coordinate 2,144,230 downwards.
TTCTTGGGCCTATGCATGATAGCCAATCATCCAAAAAAAACTTAGTTTTTTCAACTAGAAACTTTTACTTGTAGGTACCCAAATCTTGGCTTGCCTTGAGTTTGTTGTGATGTTTATTACCATTGTTGTGTTTGATGAATTTGTTAATGGGAATAGTGCAGCAGAAGCAGCAGCCGCCATCAGTCGGAGAGGGGAGCAGCTATCTCCCATAAAATTCACCACTGTAGCAGCCGACACTGTAGAAGCCTACATACTGTAGCAGCCGCCACTTTAGCAGTCCGTGCACGGTAGCGGTCACAAAAATTTTGGCCCTAAAAAAAAAAAAAAAAATGGCAGATTTTGGAGGCAACAAGTTGTGACGGATGGAGCAGAAAGGAGGAGGAGCGAGAGGTCTAGGGGCATCAAACCCTAGGTGTGGGACTTTAGAGGGCAGATCAGCAGACGTGGCAGGTGGGGGCTCTGGCGAGATAGCAGGCCCCCAAGCGGAGGATGTGGACAAGGAAGTTCTATTGGAACCGGTCCAAGGGCGTTGGGCGGATGCGGTTGAAGATTTCTCTGAGGGGGACCAGGACTCTATGCGTCAGGATCAAAGGAAGACCCAAGAAGGAGACAAAGAGAAACCTGGCAACTGGAGACCTTCATATCTTAATGCTCTTCATGGTAAGCAAAAATTATCCGACTCTTGTTTTAATCTAAAATCTATCAATGGTAGGTTGCACGTCCCGGATTCCTTAGCTCAGCATGTGGCTATGGAGGGCAGAACATCTCTGGTGGCTAAATTTATGGGGGTGAGGCCAGACATGGAAGTCATAAGGAGATGGGCCATCCAAAAATGGCAGCCAAGGGCCGGTATGATGATTAAGGCTTTACCCAAGAGTTTTCTTTTGGTGACATTTCAATGTGAACAGGACATGGAAAGGACTCTCCAAGGAGGTCCTTGGTTTTTTGGGAAAAGGGGCTTGTATCTGAAGCGTTGGTCCCCCGATTTCAACCCCCACACTCGAGTGCCGGATTTGGCTCCTATTTGGGTTAAGATGCCAGGATTACCTCTCGCTTTTTTGGAATGAACAAATCTTGGTCGGGATAGCTACGGAGATTGGAGAACTAATAGCTATTGATCCCGCAACCTTGAGCAAAACAAGACTCCCGTCTCGCTCGCATGTGTGTGTTGGCGGACCCGAGTAAAGAGCTCCCTAAATCCATTATTTTGTCGTCTATGTTTGGCCTTCATACTCGGGTCTTTGAATATGAAAATATGTCTTTTAAGTGTAGTGTTTGTGGGAAGGTAGGGCACCAGGGTATCCACTGCATTTCCAAGAACCAACCCCCACTCCAAAATACTGATCCTCAAACCCAAAATAATATCCCTCCCCCGCAGATCTCCATTCCTACCCAACCTGGGCCTCAAGGACGTGGAGCTCGAAATCCGAATATCAGAGACCCTGTTCGCCCTATTGTAAGCAAGAGGCAACGTTTTAACCCTCCTCCCAAAAATTCCTATGCCCCAAAACCCTCTCACAGGGGAGCTGGTCCCTTTGATGGGAACCCTCAAGCTCAACCTGCTCCTAAGATGATACAGCAAGCCTCAGAGCCAAATCACAAAGGAAAGAACCCCATAGATCAACGCCCTGGGGCAAGTAAGTTTGATTGGGTGATACGGGAGGCCTATGGAGGCTCGGTGGAAGTGGTCCCATGTACTACAGAGGAATTTATGGGAAGAAATTCCAAGGAGATCAACATCCCAGTGGAGAACAGTTTTGATGCATTAAATCATTTGAAGGGAGATCAGATGGACAGCCAAGAAGTGGAATCTGAGGTAGAGGAGACTCAAGAGAAGGATTTAGAGGAGAAAAATCAGAGGAAGGAGCAGGAAACTAATAATACAGGCAAGGATACTCAGGAGGAAGAGGTGAACCACCAAGATCAGTGTAACCCCAAAGCAGGGAAAAAAGAATCTACTAATCAAGAAGCTAAGAGCACGGAATCATCTCCACTGTCAAAAAGACCAGTTAACCTGGAAAGCCAGATTGTTACCCCAAAGACCAAGACTGACCTACCCAAGATGGTTACTAGAAGCCAAGTGAATCCCAAGGAACTTCAACCTAGAGCGGATGTATGGGGATATGGTTCGGTAGGAAGAGGGAAACCTAGCAATGCTGCCTTAAGGCGTAAAGAAGCAGAGCGAGGAGTGGTTGATGGCACTCAAGCAGTATTGCTCTTTGGGGCGAAGGCTCGAGGATCCAAAGCCCATAAATGAAGATTCTTTCATGGAATATTCGTGGGAGTAATCCTGCAAAAATAAGAGCTTTGTATGCTCTTAGACAAGAACACAAACCGGATATGATTTTACAGCAAGAAACTAAAATGGAGGAGAGTAGAGTTATTCCTTTTAAGAATAGGACTTGGCGAGAAGCTGAAGTAGTAGGCCAAGAGGCCACTGGAACAGCAGGAGGGTTACTGGTTATGTGGAACAAAAATGTGATTGATAGTAGAGTGATTCTGATGTCTAGTTGGTTTATTTGTCTCTTATGTGTGGATAAAACCACATAGGAAGAGTGGATCTTAACGAATGTATATGCTCCAGTTAGACAGGGACCGAGAAGGGTTCTTTGGAGTCACCTAGCTGAATTGAGGGAGACGGTCCCCAACTACCCTTGGATTGTGGCGGGGGATTTCAATTGCTACCTTAATCCCGTAGATAAATTGGGGGCTCTCAAAGAATAACCGCTGATATCTACGAGTTTAGAGATTTTGTTGAGCAACATGAGCTGATGGATGTGGACCTGCGTAGATTCTCCTATACATGGTCTAACAAAATATTGAAGGAAAACCAAATTCAGATAAGATTAGATAGGTTTCTTCTTTCTCAAGAATGCCTGGAGAGGTTTGGGGACTCTTCATTAACGGCACTCCCAAGAATCGGGTCTGATCACAACCCAATTCTGTGGGAAACAGGGGAGGACTCTAAGAAAAGATACATCAAACCCTTTCGATTCGAACTTATGTGGTTCCAACATCAGGATCTCAAGGATCTGGTTGCCCAATGGTGGGACAAAAAGTATAATGGTTCGAAACTGGCCCAAGTGGCATGTAAACTAAGGAATGTGAAGGCTAACATTAGAGAGTGGAACAAAACTTCCTTTGGCAATATTTTTGTTAAAAAGGCAGTAACTAAAAGACAAGATCAATGAACTACAGGAGAAGTCGAAGTCGAGCAACTTACGGAGGATCCGAGAAACCAGGAGAGGGAGCTGTTATCCGAATACCACACGATGCTAGGATTTGAAGAAACCTTTTGGAGGCAGGAAATCCAGATCGCGTTGGTTAAAGGAGGGTGACAGAAATACAAAGTTCTTCCATGTCTCTACTCTTCGCCACAGGAGTACTAACAAAATTAAGGAGATCAAGATGGCCGATGGGTCTAACACCAAAGATATGGAAGACATAAGGAGGGAAGCGGTTGAGTACTTTAAATCGTTGCTAGAAGATGTAAATCCGACTATTGAAGAAGAGGACTCTCTCGTTGGCAGCCATTCCACCCCTCGTAACCGATAATCTTAATGGATTCTTACTTAGTCCTTTCACAAAGGAGGAAATCAAGAAGGTCGTTTTTGACATGGATGGTAACAGCTCCCCAAGACCGGATGGCTTCCCCGCAGCCTTTCTTCCGTAAGTTTTGGGATATCCTAGGCAATGATGTAGTGGAAGCTATAATTGAGGCTCAAAAGGACATGGAAATCCCATAAGGAGTTAATGCTACTTTTTTAGTCCTCATCCCTAAACTAGTGGGAGCAATGGAATTTTCCAGTTTTCGCCCTATCGCTTATGTAACACTCGATGAAGATTCTCACAAAAACAATCGCCAATAGGTCAAGGTTATCCTTCCTTTCATCATTGATATGAACCAAGGTGGCTTTGTGAAAGGGCGACAAATATTGGATGGTATCATCACAATTCATGAGGTTATTCATTCAATGGTGACTAGTAAGGAAGCGGGTATGTTACTAAAGCTTGATATGAATAAAGCCTACGACCGGGTCTCATGGCGGTTCCTCACCAAGATTTTGGGTAAGTTTGGTTTCTGTCCCCAATGGATTAAGTTGATTTTTAGTTGTATCTCTACTACAAGATTTTCTGTCATGGTGAATGGGTCACCCTCCGGTTACTTTAAGAGTGAAAGGGGGTTGCGACAAGGAGATCCTTTGTCTCCATACTTGTTTATTATTTTAGCGGAAGCATTGGGTAGGAACATTTCAGCAGTGGTGGCAGATGGTCAATTGGAAGGTTTTAAACCAGACCTCAACAAGCAGAGCCGTTGTCTCACCAACAGTTTGTGGATGATACAATCATTGTGTCCAAAGCCTCGGTGCCTCAAGCTAGGAAGTTGAAGAGAATTCTAACCAAGTATGAGACAAGGTAGACAAGTACATAAACTATAAGAAGAGTAGCATCTATTTCTTTAACACGCCCGGTGGGAGGGAGGAAAGAATAGCTAACCTCTTTCGGTTGTGGAAAGGAGCTTCTACCAAAGAACTTATCTAGGCATGCCTATGTTCGAAGGAAGAATGAAGGCTACTTTGTGGAACTCAGTCATTGACAGGATCTCCAAAAAGTTAGCAGGGTGGAAGGGCAGCCTTCTCAGCTACGCAGGAAAAGCCTTATTAGTTCAAACTACTTTACAGAGCATTCCAATTTATTGCATGTCTCTATTTAGAATGCCTGCAAAGGTCCGAGCTACATTGGAGCTAATTCAACGCAACTTCTTGTGGTCAGGTTCAGAGGAGAGAAAGAGAATTTCGTTGGTAGCATGGAATCAGGTGTGTGCAAGCAAGGATCAGGGGGGCCTGGGGTTAAAGAGAATGAAAGAAATGAATCAAGCTCTGATTGGCAAACAGGTATGGAGATTTATCAATAATGATCAATTGGGATGGGTAAAACTTCTTAAGTCAAAATATATCAAAAATAATCGGGACTTCCCGAAAGTCGATAATCTTCCTAGAGGATCCTATTTTTGGAATTGTTTGCTCGAATGTCTGGAGGTAGTCGGAAAGGCATCAAATGGAGAATTGGTAATGGAAGACAAGTGGACTTTTGGAAAGACCCGTGGTTGGAAGAGGCCCCTCTGAAAGATAACTTAGACCTTCAGGTCCTCCAACATAAACTTTCGAAGGAAATGGGAGGAAAAGTAGGGGATTTTATTGTCTGTAGCACAGAAACTTCTTCTTGGAAGAAAATCACAGTTCATAATCTGTCATAGCAAGAGAAGGTGGCCCTAACCAAACTCAATGATGCTTTAAGGGTGTTCCCGATCATTCCTGGGGGAGGAAGAGACAAGGCGATTTGGGGCAAAACTACAAGTGGGATCTATTCAATAAAAATCGCCTATAAGTTAATCCACTCAGGATTCAATGGTCGGACTCCGACTTTGTTATTTGGTTAAATAATTTAACCCCAAAAATAGCTTTCTTCTTTTGGTTGGCAATTCAAAATAAGATCCTGACAACAGATAATCTGCAAAGGAGAGGTTTCCAATTCATCAATCGATGTATCTTGTGTGAGAAAGCAATAGAATCTGTAAGTCATATATTTCTAACTTGTGATTTTTCTTGTACAATCTTCCAAATGATCCCGTCCAAATTTCATATAGATTGGGTCTGTCCAAATAGCATGTCCGACTTCGCATACAGTGGGCTTCCCCTTCCGGAAAAGCTTTTGACTTGGCTCGAAGCTCGACTTACCCCATTTTTTATGGGGGATATGGAATGAGAGAAATAAGAGAGTATTTAAAGGACGTAAGAAAGATCCCGGGTTATGTGGTAATAAAATAATCGGAGCTTTGAAAGAAAACTCGGAAAACTTTCTTCTTCAAAAATGAGACCATGTCTCTAAGGGAAAGGAGGATTTTGCGGAACCGGGGAGAGGAACTTCCGGACCTAGACATTACAACCAACCCACGGGATGGTGTCAAGTGGATACCCCCACACAAAAGTGGGTTAAGTTTAATTTTGACGGGGCAGCTAAAGGAAATTCGGGGCCGCAGGAGCAGGGAGGAGTTTTGAGAAATGAGGAAGGAAAAGTGGTCCTTGCCTTTGTGGAGCCTTTGGGAACTCAAACAAATCATTTTTTAGAAGCCCGAGCCTGCATGCAGGCAATGAGAATTGCCAGACTTGAGGGTTATAAGGAAGTTATCTTTGAAGGGGATTCGCTTAATATAATCAAGGCAATTAAGGAGGATAAAGACCCCAACTGGACCATATTGGAGCTTATCCTAGAAGCAAAGATTCATAAATCTCATTTGGTTAATGCCCGAATCCAACACACCTTCGAGATAAGGGAACCAGGCGACGGATCTAATGGCAAATATTGCGGCTTCGTTGGGGAGATGCAAATTTGGAAGGATAACTTCCCTCAAGAACTATTGGTGTTGTCTGCTAGAGAAGAGCTAAGATCAAACCCGTTAGAGCATCAGGAGATCAGAGGGGCTGATGATGAGTAATCCGACGGATGGAATTAGGCAGAAAAGGCATCCCATTTGTCGGGGCCCGGGAGGTGACAAGTGTACAAGTACAACAACCTAGTGTTAGTAAGTGCTAGGTGTTGTTTGGTTTTTGTTTTATCCTAAATAGTCAAGCGACAAGTATAGGACCGTGGACTCTAAGTATGGCTTAATGTGAGTCTTAGAAAGATCCATTTTGTATTTTGATTATACGGGCTTGATGCTAGAACCAGCCCATTTTGACTTTGTAAAAGGTTTGTGGACCTTATAACCACCTCTACCTTATACCAAAAAAAAATTGTTAATGGAAAATAACTTTATCCCATTAGATCAAGTTCAAAATAAATTTTCTAACAAGTACCAACATGCATATATTCCCATGGCCTTAACACCTTGAAATTGCTTAAAATCAAGCATTGCAATATTGAATTCCCTCCCGACAACACAAATGAATTCACTTTTGGGTCCCTATATCTCTCGCCATACTCGATGAAATTTTATGAAATTACTTCCATTTGATGCTCCTCAAAAAGAGTTGTCCAAAAAGTATAACTTTGCTTATATTTCAAAGATATTTAAGGCTTGAAATTATTTCTTCTTGTAGGCTATCCAAGTTGCCAAGGCCAAGGTCACTTTTGAGGAGTTTTCAAACAATTTAAGTCTAGAAATTAAGTGCAAAAATTGTCGTGATCATAAGTTTGGCCACTTATGAAGAAGTCCAAAAGCATGCAATACTAAATTCGTTGGCAATTCAAAATCTTATGCCATACTGAAGCACGAAATTTAATTTATTAAAAGTCAGTTTTGGGTAATTAGAAATCATATTTGGGCAATAAAAATTCATTTCCAAACTATTGAAAATCATTTCTGGGCTATTGAAAACCATTTCCAAGCCATTGGAAATGTTTGAAATCATTCTTGCACTATTGAAAATGGAAAACAGGAAACAAAAATGCACAAGTTCAAATTTGTTTTAAAATGATGTAAGCACAAGAGTTGGAAATTCCAAAATTGTCAATGTCAAAAGACCTAAGGGGAAGGTCCAAGGTGTAGACCAATTGGTTCAACCAAACCCCATAAGGGGGGCGGAGGTCCAACGTTCAAATCTAGAGCCTCGTCGGACTGAACGTTTCTCCCTTTCCCTTGTCGTGCCTCGTCAAATGTGAGCTACAAATGCCTAGGCTGCATGAGCTGTTGATGCGACTGGGAAAAAAAATAAATTTTGTTTTATTTTTTCTTAGTATTGAAACAAGGACACTATTATACTTTTTTCTCAGTACTGAAATAGGGACACTATTTTTTTCAGTACTAAAATAGGGGAATGGGGTAGACCTTTTTCTTATCTATGCAAAAAACAAATGATACCATTTTTTGCTCAGCTACAGGCTTGCCAATATGAGCTCACAATTGTTGGCACATGCAAAGTGCATGCAGTATGCCATTAACGTAGCTCTAATACCAATGTTGGTCAGAATCAACACTAAATTCATTAATCAAGTGTGAATTTATACAATGAGAAAGGCTATGATTAGCCTGTAACAAAATACTCCCGAATTCTAACAACATCTAACAATAGTGTACAAAATATTTGTAGTTACTAACAAATTGCTATTTTATCAAATATCCAAGTTGTATTCTTGATTATCAACTTGGCGTGCACTATCTTATCAATAATGTAATAATAAACTATAGCTAACTGCCTATAGCCTAACACGTACAATAATAATCTTAAATGCAATGAATGATATTGATTGGGCAATCATAGTTTATAAAGCTTAAAATTTATCATGTTGTTGCCCAATTCTAATTCCACTCAACTCACATATGTTTAAATATCAATGCAATGGAATTATTTTTAGACAGTTAAGTGTTTGGATTTAAAACATTGTGCTTAGGAAATCTATTTTTTAAAGTCAACCAACAAAGGCCCCTTGAAGGAACAGTTATCAACGACCTCTAAGTTTATCCACATTGGCCAAGACCTGGCATACTTGAACCTTAGGGGAAAAATATTTCATTTTTAAAAGGGAACAGATCTCTGTTCCAAGTATATTAGCTTACCCTTGGCAATGTGTCAATTACACGCTCAACACCTCCTATTAGGGAGGTGTGATCCGGATTGAAGATTGGGTAAAGCATAACAAAATAATCACATAAAATCAATTATAATATTTAAAGAGAAATAGGAAATTTTAAAGTCATTGGAGAAGAAGTTGAAGAGGAAGGGGCATGACTTTTGGCCTTCCATCCTCCAATTTCCTTTCTTGTTACTAGAAAAGCATAAATTGAGGGTATTGTTATATTTTACAGCCATTGGTAAGGTATGAGTTAGTAGAAGTTTTGATTTGTGGAGCTATTTGTCCTCATTCTCTTGAAGAGACTTTGTTCCAGTTCATACACATTGCACTTCGACTATTATTTTAGTAATATAATTTGATTAAGATCTTTCTTATGGTTTTCCATCCCCAATGGTTTTCCACTCTTAAATCCTTGGGCTTATGCTAGTTTTTGATGGCTTAATGGTTATTTACTTTACTATGTTATGATTGTGCATTGTTTAGTTAATTATTTTTCTTTGGATGCATTGAGCAAGGTACATTATTCTATTTACAATATTTTTGTTGAAAGATTTATGAGTGAGCCAAATTGAAGGCTTCCACAAATCATTTTTTTACTCCATTGATTGATTCTACTATCTATTGATTTCTTATTGGGGATCTATCTACCTCACATACACTTGTTTTCAAGAACAATAACTTTGCTATTAGTTATTGTTCTAGGTACACATAACACCACATCAGAGTCACTTAATGACAACCAAGCATATTGCATGCTATATCAAAGTTACCCATCAAATGGATATTCACTCTTTGTTATGGAATCTCTAGTGTTATAAGGCTACTCTATTGCAAAATAAGAAAGTAATCTTGATCAACGTAGATATATTTTTGGTTTTTTATTTTCTATTGGATTTGGACTAGTAGCAAAGAGTTGGTAATGACAATCCATCATATTTTTGATATTTCATAGAAGCTAAATATCATATTGCTAGTGAGGTCGTTGAACACATTTGTTGTATGTTGTTGGTTCTTGAGTATATAAGGATTTCTTAGAAAATCCATGTCATACATTTTTTTACTATTAGAATTGATAAGGATAGTTATTGATCTTAGGCTTATTATTTTTAAGCCTAAGATATTATTGTTTTGTATTCACGTGCAACTTTTCTTGCTCACATTTGTTGTGCTTGTTAGTTTGTTAGGGTGCATTGGATTTTTTGTTGAGACTATTTTTATCTCTTGCAGGGTTGTTTCTTGTTTGCACTCCATGATGGTTACAAGTTGTTACCCTAGTATAGAAGTTAATTGTAACCCCTATAACCTCTTTGATTATATTTTATACTATTTAAGTACTACTCATAATGCAATCTCTAGCTTCATTCTTGATTCTCATATCAAGAGTACCATTAGGCTTGTTTGCAATCAAGTGCTACATTAAAAAATAAGTATAGTAAGGAATGGGTGGATTGTGTTTAATGACTTAATAGGTGGAAGATGGTTGAACTAGTATGTGTGCCTTCAACAAAGCAAATATTAATATCGTCATCAAGGTTGTGTGAGGTGACCTTGTTTAGTTGTAAGATCATCTTGGTCTTGAAAAGTATCCCTTAAGGTGGAATAACTCATCAAGGTCTCTCTCTACTATCTCATTTAGCTTAAGGGAGGATGTTGAAATAAGTGTTAATATTCACTTAAGGCCATGATTGACCTTGTATTGTGATTATTATATATTTACCTATGGCCCCATGAGCATATTATAAGGTGACTTATTCATATTTTATATTATAATCTAATGGTCAATTTTTACACCCAATATTGGGTAACCTATATTATAGATTGGTATTTACATTTGTCCAATCATTTCTTCATCAGTTGGAGATGAGTATTTATTTGTTAATGATGTTATAACATCTATGGGCACCTTTTGTATCAATGTTATTTTCTGGTGGCGTATGCTATGTTTTGTTGATTAATGTGTTTGTTTTCATTCATTCTTTAATTAATTATATGTTCCAACATGATGTTGAATAATATATTATCATAATAAGATAATTATACATTTAGCAATTCCCTTCTATAATGTAAAATAAAGAGTTCTAAGTGATGACATTCTAAAATTCAAAATTTTAGGTAAGCTATTTTGAAAAAATAATTAATTAACTATTTGCATGACTTATATTAATTATCAAATATATTATTTTTATATAATTGCATTTTTAGTTAAAGTACCAAAATTTGCTTAATCCTTTTTTTTACCATGAAGCATAAATTATTTAAAGTAATCAAGCACTTTGTCATTGAACCCAAATATATCTAGTAAAGTTGTCAATCATAGTATTCTATACGTAGCTTCTACCATGGAGTGATAGTTTATCCGAAGGGCCCCTCAACTTACTCTAGATCAATTAACAAATTCTTTATTAAAATTGCCCATACATATACATCATAAACATATCTTTATTAGTACACTAATTACAAAAAAAATGCTCAAGATATTATGCATGTAAAATTAGCCGACAAACTCAAAATTTGGATAATTCAAGCGACCTAATATACATGGTAATGCTAGGTAGTAAATTCATACAACCTTTGTCTAAAAACACTAGAAGATGCATCCAAGTGTTGTAGGTGAGTTGGAGAGAGTAGGACAATACTCCAAGGGAGATCCCTGGTTTGAATATCCACCCTACCAAATGCACATTGGGCACCCAAAATCCAATTGATAATGTTGGCATGGTCAAGACCGAGCGCGACTCTTGGGTGATTTTGACGGTGTAGAATCCCTTGGTCATGGTTTCTCAGACCAAGGCGACCCCGCAAGGGGTTTTTCACTAAATTAAAAAAAAAAAAACACTAGAAGATGCAACTCAAAATTATCATCATATCCTAATGAAATAGTTATAGCCAAGGAATTTTAATTTTTTTAATGCATTATTCAAAAATAAAATTTTGGTTTTAAAGTAGTTATAAAGTTTACATAGTTAAATAGATCATTTTTAATGTTGACATCACCAAAACTATTCTCGTATTACCAAAATTTATTTTATTCTATTTTATCAAGTCAAATAAAAAATCATATTTTACAAAATATGGTATACAAACTTAAAATAATATCCTAACCATTCTAATTGCTTGATAGCCTCCATGGCACCCACATTGGGCCAAAACTCAATTACCTTCCTTGGGCACTAATTGAATTTGGATCCAAAATACAATACATATAATGTATAACACCATTCCTAACTTTTGAAACACCAAATCCTAATATTGGCATACTAGATTTCTTAGTGGTAATGATATTTTATTAGCCTCCATTATTTTTCTTAGTCCTCATCCATATGGTGAGTGTGACCAAAAGCCTCAACCTAATGCTTCCTAGGATTGCTAGCATGCAAGGCCTAAGATATATCACTAGAAAATATTTTCATGGAAACATTCTTACCTTTTCCCTTCTCTTTCTCGTTGCCAAGGTCCTTCAACCCAAGGTCCTTCAACTTATTGAAACACTTTGACTTTATTAAACTTTATCATTTAAAGGAATAAAATTGTAGCTCCAAGCAGTTGACTTATGTAGAGTTTACTTTACCAAATATGTCCTTCAACTTGGTCCAGATCTCAATGGGATCATTGTCATATTTGATATGGAAAAGCACATTTGGTTCAATCAATAATGGATATCACTCAAGAACCTCCTTATAGTTACACTTATGAGTTGCTTCATCAAGAACACCTAATATCTCTTTGAAGATGCACTAAATATTCATACTTTTCAATAGATTGATAAATTGAGTTGATCATATACTATAAATATTTTCATTCAAGCATATGACATAAGCCTAAGGATCCATCATGTCCAATTTATCTCCTATATTGTAACTAGTCCTTGAACCAATGCAGCCAATATGAAAAACTCAAAAAAAAAATCTAAAGATGAGCTCAAAATGGTTTCATATGCAAACATTATGACCTCTAAATCTGGAAGGTGAAAAGCATATTGAGTTAAACCTTATAAATGCCACATCCAACCAAATTTATCTCTTGGTGTTATACGACTTATGACTTATATCCACTCTTATCTCAACTCTTCTCTATTATTGGGCATCATGAGAAAATAGAGAAGTGCCACTTGTTTTTATTTGATTGTGAGGATGAATTATATATATGTATATGCCACATAATCTCCACATCAATCACCATATTGACTAACATCTCAACCAAATTTTATTATATACCTAAGAAGGAGGTAAATTAGAATCAAACGCATGCCTACTAGTTTGATAGCTAGCCTGAAGCCTGCATCATTCCTCAAGCATCAAAATATAACCTCCACTACATGAACGAGAAGGCATGTTGTTGTGAGAGAAATATCAAAATAAATATTAGCTAGCCAAATAAATAATCCACACTTCTAAGTATGATGGACACCTTCCTCCTTGGATATAATACAACCTACCACACCACAAACAAATATGGCCTTGATATCATGAGGATCAAAAGGGAGGGGACAAGTATTGACCACATGACTTCTAGATCCAAAGAATCAATGTTAATGCTCACTAGCCAGTCAAGCAAACCAACTCAGTGAGAGGGGAAGGTGCCTTGCTTCTTGTATATAAGGTCATTTCCCACCAATCAAAGCATCCCCAATGCTAGAACAATGGGAGGAAAGATAAAATTATGTGTGATTCATATCAAACCCACACACTTTAATGTTACAGAAGAATAAAGAAACCACACTAACCAAGCCAACAAAGACTTGGGGCAGATATAAGATTATCAATATTCCTTGAGATGTTGACTAATTACCAATCATCCATCTATCCAAAATAAAGAGCATAAGATATCATCGAGGGAGGATTTGACCCCATGTCTTATATGAAGCAAGACTTCAATTAAATGTGAAGACCATTAAACCAACATGCAAATATAGTAGGATAAATGTGGTTTGGCCTTGGTCAAAGTCGTCGAAGATACTCATACTTTTAATCCAAAGGAATCCAACCCTTTGTATTAGGAATGATTTTATAAAAACTTTGAATTTTCCCTCTAATTTTGTAGAGTTCATTTTTTATGTCCATGTAGATAATATTCTTTAGAAAATAGATGTACTCACCCCTTGCTTTGAATGTCATCTTAACTATAATTGCTCATGGAACTCCAAATGATAATTTTCTAATAATCAAAAGAATGGATAAAGGCTTTGAAAAATATTCTTTGCACAACCAAACTTCAAACTTGCTATGATGCCATTTTAGATTTCATAATGATTTGTTTGAATGAACTAAAATATACATTACTCAAATTTCATATCTAAGAGAAATAAAGAGCAAAAATAAATTGAAGGGACACGATAATGAAAGGATGCTTTTACTCATACTAATAATCATCATAAATATTATGCATTGATGTAGTGGGTTAGTTCAAGAGGTGGATAAATTAATTAGGCTATAATAAAGTTAACCTTGCAAAGTTAACTACAGGCCCATAGGCTAATACATTAAACCCCATCTCACGCTGTGCAATGTTAGCCCATAGTCTTGCATAACATATTACTATACAATGTAAGCCTTATCCAATAAAAAAATATTACACACTTCAACAATCCTATCATAAGAAAAGTCATAGAACAACAAGAATTTGATTTCCACGTTCATTTTATACATAGTTGGCTATTATCCATTGAACTTCCATATTGGTCCTATGCTTTAAAAACCATTATATCATGGCTCAATTATCTCATCTCACTTCTAATGAAACATCTGAAACATGAATCAATATTACCATATATTCGTTCTTTTTTTTTTTCTCAATTAAGACATCCTTACTTCCAATTAGGACATCTTCACTTGTAGTTAGAGCTTCCATAAAATAATTTACTTACTATTTAGGTTTTTCTAATTATATTTTTATTATTTGAATTTCTCCAAAGATCTTAAACAAAACTCTGAAGGTGAGGCTAGATCCTCGCTCACCTTCACTCCTTTAGGCATTAATAGTGTTTTCTTTAAATCTTAACTATCTCAAAATATCACAGGTCCTAATGTAAATAAGCCAACAATATTATAGGTCGAAAATATCAATAATCAAGAGTAGAATAATATATGAGCAATTAAATATATATCAAGGCCAATATAATAATGAAAATAATATTAAATTATAATATCAAATATGAATGTAAATGGCCAAAATCATTCATGTACATGCATGAAGAATACTTACAATATGAATTGCTCAAAATCTATATACAAGCTTTATTATCAATGTTTGTTATGATAATTGTTACTAAATGTTTTTCCTTTTTCTAGTGTTACATTGTATGGAGCTTCGTCTCCATATTATAAACATGGTAATGTGACCCTTCACATACTTGACTATTGCTCTCCATATGACAGCTCCTATGACCTTTGGCTTATCATCTTGCCACTTGTATACTAGACTCTTCACTCTCTTCTTACATGCATACTTGACTCTATGATACTTGCACACTTCTATATGACTCTTACTCTCCTACATGCACTCCTAATACAAGAAACTTGTGCACATCCTCACTTTATATATTTGCACACTTACATACAAGACACTTGTGCATATTCTCTCAATACACACTTGCACTCTTACTTACATGACACTTGTGCATTTCTTGCACATTGACATTTACATGACACTTGTGCATATCCTACATATTGACACTTACATAAAAGGGAAATATAAATCACTCACCTAAACTAAAGACTCAACCCTAATCTATTACATATTTACATTTGTACCATGAAGGCACCATGGGATACATTAGCATGTACCAAATAATGTAATATTCTCCAACAAATAAGTGTAACTTAAAACACTTTTATGATCTTTTTTTATTTGGTTATATGGGATTGAAGCAAGCTCCACTTATACTACCTCATCACCATATAACCTCTTTGATCTAATTCCACCTGATTTATAAAATGTTGTAGTCCATCCATGAGATTGAAACCTTAGCTAATAATGTGAAACTCTTTACTTCATACTATTTTTTGTTAAACACACTCACACACACCCCACCATGGTTTGAACTTAGGTCTCCTGAATGAGAGCCTAAGCCATGGTTTAAACTTAGGTCTTCCAAATGAAATCCCAAAGCCAATGAAAGCCTTAGGTTTCCTGAATGAGAGCCTAAGCCATGGTTTGAACTTAGGTCTTCCAAATGAAAGCCCAAAGCCAATGAAAGCCTAAAGCCAGGCCACTGCAATGTCCTACCAGGATTATTCATACTACTTACCATTAACCTCATGGTCAAATGTTAAGGTTCACCTATGAAATTTGATTTTAATTTTAATTTAGAATGTGAAACTCATCATTGCCAACCACTCTTGTGGACACTTCTATAATCTTTTAAAATATCACTAGTTTAATAATAACTTCTTTTTTGCGTAGGGAATATCTATAAACCGTAGCCCGTTGGGTAAAGACGAAGTCAATGGACCCTAACCATCCAAGGAATCATTAACCTCATGGACAAATATTAAGTTCACCTATGACACTTCTATAATCTTTTAAAATCTCACTAGTTTAATAATAGCTTCTTATTTTTTGCGTAGAGAACCTTTATGAACCATAACCCGTTGCGTAAAGACAAAATCAACGGACCCTAACCATCCAAGGCATCATTAACCTCATGCACAAATGTTAAGGTTCACCTATGAGATTAGATTTTAATTTTGGTTTAGAATGTGAAATTCATTGTTGTCAACCAATCTTGTGGCCACTTCTATAATCTTTTAAAATCTAATTAGTTTAGTACTAATTTTTCTTTTCTTTTTTGCATAGAGAACCTCTATGAACCGTAGCCTGTTGGGTAAAGGAAAAGTCAACGAACCCATGACTGTCCAAGGAATCGATGACCATCCAAGAAATTGAATGAAGGTAGCCCACCGACAAGCACTCAATCGCTACCAACCAAGCTATCCCTTCTAGGGGATCTTAACCATCCAAAGAATCAAACCAAAGGTAACCCACCAGAAGCACTCAACCGCTACCAACTAGCCTATCCCTTCTAGGTTAAAAATTTAAAGGTATAACACGAGTCTAATTTTTGAAAGAGGACACAATACCCTTATACCAAGGTTTGAACTTGGGTCTCTTGAAAGAAAACTCAAAACATACCACTCCAACATCTCTCATAAGACAATTTTATAAAGACCAACAATATGCACATATAAATTAACCCAAAATATATACATAGAAAGATTGGTTATCATTGACAATGATTTAGAGATATAATAAAATTTAAAATGAATCTAATACCATGCACTTATAAGGTATTTTATATATATATATATATATATATTCATTGAATTGGTATATCAAACTTTTATTTGAGAGATCCTAAGAAACCCAAGTTTGAATAACAAGAGATTGAATTGGTATATCAAACTTTTATTTGAGAGATCCTAAGAAACCCAAGTTTGAATAACAGAGAGAGTGAACCTTGTTATACCTTGGTTAAAAAAACACTTAACCTTTTAAAAAAAACCTAAAACCTTATATTTATCCTGATCAAAAAAAAAAATATATATATATATATATATATATATATATATATATTTTTTTTTTTTTTTTTTTTTGATATTTCATAGATAGATAGGAATTAACGTGAACGGAATTCCAATCATGGAATGTCACTAGACTTGCCTCATCACATTAAACGATTAGAAAGCAAGAGGGCCTACCCCCACACATGCCCTACCCAAACTCGATCTTAACAAGATTTCGTTCACATTAATATCTACTATTTATTACATGTATTAAATAAAAATCTTTAAAATTTGTATTTATATGAAAAATCCTTAGTGCTAGTACTTGTAGTTTTTGTAAAATATAAAATTAAAATAAGAACTTAAAACTCAATCTCTTCTTTAAACAATCAAATGTTTGATACCCCTGCATCCTTGGGTCTTACCCAAAAGTGGCATCCTTTTTAGAATGTTTTCCACAAATAAATAAAATAAAATAAACAATCAAATGTTTATCCGATGATATCTCATCCAATTATATTCATCTTCTACAAATTCGTTCATATAAAAAAAAGAAAACATTCGTTGTTTTGTTTTTCCTTTTCTCGGTTTCTATTGGTTACAATAGAGTCCTAAGAATATGGGTAACACCTCGCGGCGGCATCAATCAAAAATTCAAAATAATTCCGCCAACATGGAAAACTCCGTGGAACTTCATTGCCCGTTCCAGAAATTATATTCCTTCAGAGTGCGCATTTAAATTATATTCCCTTCAAATTTCCTAGTTAAAATCATGATATATTGTTTTCCTTAGTTAAAATTATAATATATCCTATTTTTAGGATACCTTGACCCTCTCCGCAAACTGCCATGTTTTTTTCACGAGTATTACAATGTCCCTTCCGTCCAAAAACACTTAAGGAGCTGTTTTACCTTGTATTCTACATGTATGATTATTATTACAAGAAACAGAAAGGCGTCAACAGGAACTCCACATAGGCATTTTCCACGAAACTCCCTCAAGCTTAATTAATTTAAGTTACATTTTTTTTTTATTATTTAAAAATGCAGTAGAGAGAAATTCTATCCAATTAATACACTACATGCAGAACACTACAAGAAGAATTAAAAGCTGAGTCACATGGAGACCCCCTTTGCAGAGGAAAGAGGCCACATAGTGTCACAGCTCTATTCAGCGTATAGGCATATATAGATTTCATATTTACTATTTTTTAGCCGTATTTAATATTTTTGAATTTACTGCCGCCGTTAAATAGACTCCTAGGTTTTGGGGGTTCAATTCTGTGTTCTCATTAGTTATCGATAATCATTGATAGGGCATTGATAGATTGACGCAGATCACGGGATATTTTTGGAAGAAAAAAAAAACGAGTCATACCTAACGGTTGAGTTTTGCTCTCCTCGAAATTTCCTTTTTTTTTTTTTTTTTTTATGCAACATACACAGGAAGTGGCCGTGAGGAGGCTTGGATATTTTACTTCATTCTTTCATCCTAAACATCTTCCACCCAGAACAAGGCAGTAAACGAAGTATTATCTAGAAAACTAGTGGTTAATTCAACCTATCAAGCTGGTTCGTAAGCTTGACACGAAGGAAATTTAATAAACCTTTCCTTGTCCAAGAGCTCCTCTCATAGAATCAAGCAAATAATGCAAGAGCTCCTCTCTGAAAATCTCAAGTGAATAAATTGCAGCATAATGATACATAACAGTAGGTAGAGAACTTGCTTTCAAGCAATCAAGAAAGAAAAAAATTAATACAATGAAAATTTTTACTCTCCCTATTAACTGATTTAGAATATGCTCCTTAGAATGACAAGACCATGCCCAGACGCATTTATGCCGGACTCCCACTATTTCTTCGTTTAAAACCAAATTCTTCCTTTTTCAAGGGCAAATCTCCTGCTAGTTGTCCAACAAGTTAGAGATCTTCATATATATAGAAAGGATTTATGTTCAGACAAACACCACATTATATTGACCACTCTAAATACTCATCATAGTCATGGTTTGTGCACTCCATCAGTGCATTGGCTCTAATTTCTTGTTCATATCTGCAAATATAGTTCAAGCCAACAAGAAGCTCTGTAATTGCCAATTCTGTCTTAACCTGATTGGCAAAGTAGAGTGTCTGAAGCAGAAGCACATTTGTCCTGGGAACGAGGTGTTGCTGCTCGAAATTGCGTTCGGACTGCCACCTTATCATGTTGTGTGCCAAGGGAGCCAACCATTCGAGAATCCTATCCAAAGCATCACTCCAATCAGCTGCAAGAGCAGCATTATACATTGATGGAGCTATATTCTTTGCACATGATCTAAGTCTGTTTCTCAGTGCCACTCTCACACTGGTGGGTAACATCTGATACAGATCATCTCTGGCATCAGGACCAATCAATTGGGGAAAGCGCACCAACTTTTCAATAACAATAATAACATTGGCATAATGCAAGGCCAGAGCAGCACCGCCAAGAGTAGAGGATGGTGCAATCAACAACCTAAACTTTGAACCCACCAATGACCTCATGCTGTGGGTATTGTGGGTGTCAATGTTATTATTTCCTGGACCATTTCTAGATGCAGAAACAGGGTGAAAACCATTTTCCGACTGCAGAGTTTTCCTGTGAGAGTCATTCATATTTACATTGCAAGATCCCTGAGCTAGCTTTGATGAGAATGAAATTAGCGACTCACCATGTGACGCCCGGGCTGGATTATTGGATCCCCACCTACCCCCATTCTCAACAACAAAAGACTGCAAGCTGCCTACAAAACTATGCCGTTCTTTGTCCTGCCAGACCTTATTGGATCCAAGCCGATTCAAAACAGGGCCCGATCTCCGCCCTGAATTCATCTCGATAGGGCACCTCTGCAGAGGCCCGGAGGCGAACCTAATCTCCTTCCTTTCGACAGGATAAGGCCCCGATGCCGAAACCGAAAGACTCCGAGGAAAGTTGGACTCAAAAGTGGCCGAAAAATGGCTCAGATCGCCGTTCCTGGAAAACAGCTCCAACTGCTGAGCACCAAAAATGAACCGGATTCTTGCATAGACTGTAAAAATTGCCCGTGCCAAGAGACCAACAACAGCATCGTAGGTCCGATTCCACAACGAGATCTCCCTCAAATACTTTATCTCCTGTCGCTGCCAGTTCACCTTCTGCTGAACGGAATGCAAGCTATCTTTGCCCCGAGCCCCCTCGTCCCCTCCCTGCACTCTTCTCAAAGTCTGCTCCAGATCGGCCAGGACTTCCAATTCTTGGTAAAGATTAGTAGTGGCCGAAATATACTTCTCCATTTTCTTAATTTTCGCTTCCATTTCCTTGAGGGAAAAGACCAAACCTCGGACGTCGATTTTGTTGCAGAGCAAGTCGTCGTAGACGTGCTCAAACCCTTGCATCGCCGTGTCTTTGCATTTTTTGCCGAGTCGGGCCACCGCCTCGGCGAGAACCGTGAGATTATCCAACTTCTCCGCGCAGGCGAGCCCCAGCAGAAAGTTCTCGTCGTTTGACACGACTTTTCTGACGCCAGGCAACGTTACGACCTCCGTCCGCAGACGGACAATCTCTTGGTCGCTCAGGGACTTCCAGAGCTGCACCTGTTTGGACATCAAATTCGCCACTTCAAAGGCCAGAACGCCAATTTCCGCCCCCTTTTCAGACTTGGCCTTGTGTTTTCCAGCCCTTTTCACGGCCGTGGTGAACATGTGGCTCACATGGCTCCCCAGTCGGTTGAGCCATGATTCCAGAACCATTTTACTCTCAGAAACTCTAAAGATTTTCAGGCTCGCTTTCCTCTATTAAATTCATGGAAAAACCATGAGAGCAAAAGCAGAAGCAGAGGCAAACAGCAAAGGAAGAAGCAGATGATCTTAAGGTAAAAACCGGTACCTTACAAAACTGCAAAAAGCCGCAACGCCTACCGGATCCAGGCACGAAAAGTATAATGCGCCGGGTGATTCGAACCCTTGTCTGCCTTCGACTTGAATGAGAATCGAACCAGGTTACCTCTCCATCTACAACAACCAAGAGCTGCTTTGGACCTCCCTACTACGTGTATTTGCTTTCCGTGTGTGTATTGATTTAATGGAAAACGCGTGTCCGTGGCGCACACAATTAATTAAAACGCCAAATTAACCTCCGAAAACTGAACCCTACCAAAAATAAAAATAAATAAAAATCAAAGGATTGGTGTCAAAGCTACATTGGCCTCAGATCTTTAACCACGGTTAAGGCAGTTGGTGATACATTATGACTTTGGGTTACCATCTCTTAGACGCCCCGCATTCTGAAATCAATTATTTATTCGCCGACGGAATCCATTAAATGAGCACGATACCTTCCATTACACGGCTTTTGCTCTCCTCCACCTCCATGTTTTGGTCAAACCCACTTTCCATTATATCCAATTTCTCTCTCTAAATGTGAACGCCTTGGGTTCCCAATTCAAAAAGCATTAACAGAAAATTCTCTTGTAGTGGGGTAACCCAACTCGGCCTTCCTTCCATCGTCTAAAAAGTTATTTTGAATATTTTCCAGTTGCGTGGAATGTGGTGGGCTCTACATGAATTTCACTCCACTAACATCGTTCTGGGTTTCTGTTGTGGAGCGTAAGCAGGCATAATCATGACGGTAAAATATATATAATTTGTTCTACAAAACTTGGTCTGATTAAAAAGTTGTTACAGCCAGGCTTAGAAATGGTGGATATGTTCAAAGGCATTGTCATCGTATCACAATTTTTTATTTTTGAGTTTGTTTATATGATCTTGTGCTTACACCGATGATCTTGTGCTGCTTATTTTATTATTTACATGTAAAATCTTGTGGGCTTTAGAGAGATTTATTCCAAACTGAGCTCAAATAAAATTGTGAGACCTTTGATGACATAAACCCATGTTGTTTGTGTAAACTAATCAAGGAATGCAATTGTTCCTCAAGGCGGAGTGATGGCTTAATTATTATTTTATTCTTTTCAGGCAAGTAATCAATTTTATTTTCTTAATTTTTGTGCCCCATGAAAATCATTTGAAAGTTGAAAGTTCAAAGTTCAAAGTTGAGGCAGTCAAGTGTCCATGCGTGTGGTTTGACGCAATT
The DNA here is from genome assembly GCA_028583015.1 of Wollemia nobilis. Taxonomy (NCBI): domain Eukaryota; kingdom Viridiplantae; phylum Streptophyta; class Pinopsida; order Araucariales; family Araucariaceae; genus Wollemia; species Wollemia nobilis. The sequence goes on along the minus strand of JAQPPZ010000569.1, from coordinate 2,122,066 downwards.
TGTTTGAATGAAAGAAAATTTAACTTGAAAAAATGTATTCACACACTAAACGGATGGACAGACGGTTTCCACTTTTATATATGACGTATTCTTCACTTACTTAGCTGGCAATTTGGGCACGTACACACATTTGATACACGTTTGCATTTCTTACCTACAACACACAAAATTAAAAAAATTATTAGAAAAGGTTTTAGTGTGTAGGTGGGGCATTGACATCCACAAAATACTAAATGTACTTTAAAAAAGAATATGAAGGGTATTCCTTTTCGAAGTAGAACTCTATACTGCCTTGGAAGGTGTGTTCTTTTGACTATTGTTTTGAAGTTGTTCTCAGATTAAGATTACTAACTTGTTACGTTTGTGCTAAAAGGCCCTTTAATTTCATCATCTAACTGTTATGGTAAAAATTAACCGAAAAAAAAAACACTTACATATGATCTTCCTTTCTCCTTATTACTCGCTTTCAAGTTAACTTTTAACTCTATCTTTTTCTATTGTATTGTGTAGGTTCTAAGATAGCAACGATGCAATCTTCTTCAACTTTGAAGCCTTCTTTTTGTTACTTTAAAAAAATTTAAATGTGGTGCTTTTAAAAACTTTATAATAAGTTAATGTGAACGTTCAAATAATGAACTTTTATAGCACCAATATTGTATATATTTTGGCCTCCTTTTCTTGGTGATTTGATTCACCTTTTTTTCTATCCCAAATTTATAAAATTTGGAGCTTCAATTCCTTTTGTTGTGTTGCCCTGAAATCATTAATTTTGTAGTTCTAATTGCTGCCTAAATTTTTTGCCTCTTAGCCATTAACTTGTTGCCTAAAAATCTGATTGTTGCAACTTCAATTCTTCTCCAAATGTATTCTTGCAACCTTTGAAATTTGTAGCTACAAATGTTGCCTTCTTGTTGTCCAAATATATTTATAATTTGCAACAATTATCCTCCTTCAAATGCTACCAAATCTTCATATGATTTTTTGTTCAAAGCTCTCTCAAATCTGCCCTGAACTTCTCCAAATCACAACCCTCTTTTCTCCTTCTAATGCTAACCAATTTTGCAGTGCTAAAGCCTTCAATTTGTTCCTCTCTAAATTTGATTTCTTCTCCTTTATCTTGCTATCCAAAAACAACATTAAATTCCTCTAGATTGTTACGTTCTTTTTCTATTAAGCCTTCCTTAAATTGGTTGTTCAAGGGCACTTCGAAATATACCCAATACTTCTTCAATTTGTAGCTCTATGTCACCTTCAATTTGTTGTCCTATGACTCTTCAACTTTTGCTACAAAAATCAGCAATCTTATTCTTTGTAAATCAACCTTCAAATCCTTTATGGCTATCTTCAAAACTTTCAAATTTGGTGGCCTCTTCTCTTTCAATCTGTTGTCAAATTTTGACTTCAAATTTGGCCTATTTGCTGGCATTTTCCTCAAGAATCTGAATGTCTTGAGATCTTCAAAAATCCTTTCCAAAATTTGGTAAACTTCTTGCCAAATCATTCTTCCTTTTGGGCTTGTTGTCGGATGGCAACAATTATCCTAAATTTTTCTTTTCAGGAGCTTATCCTGCTTGCAATATTCTACCTTGAGATTTCTTCAAATATTCTCCAATGGCCACTTCTTCAATAGGGCTTCTCTAGTCTTCTTCTTCTTTCTCCTTCCAAGTTTACTTGAGACATCTTCTCTTGGGTCTTCAAATCCTATAACTCTTCAATTTGACCTTTTTTAAGTCCTCGTCTATCTTCTTTCTCAGATCTCCTATCCCCTTTCTCAAATCTGCAATGGAGACCTCTTCTCTCAAGTCTCTTTTTTCTCAATCTTCAATAGAGTTACTTTCTTCTTTTTTCAATCTACAATTTGTTGTCTTCAATCTTCTATGGAAACCTCCTTCTTGGGTCTCCTCAATATCCAATATCTAGGGACCTCCTTCTTGGGTCTCCTCAATATTCAATCTTCTATGCTATTGCTACAACTAATCCCTTCACTAGATATCCTCCAATCTAGTGGAAAGCAATATTTGTTGAGTCCTAGTCTTCACGAGTTTTCCTACAACCCTATGGAAAAACTCTAGCCAAAAAGCAATTTTAGAAATGCTAAAAATGATATCTCCCTATTTCCTCTCAATATCTCTTGTGGCTCTCCCTATCTCCTATCAATCTCCCTTGTGGTTCTAATACCACTGTTAGCTTTTGATACTAAATACTTAATGAAAAGCAACCACAAGATCTAGAATAAGCATACTATATAAAATATAAGATAATGACAATATTTAAAGCATATAAAACTCATGAAATACTTTTGAAATAACTTAGAAAACTTCCATTAACAAAATCTCATGAAAATAATATTTTGATATAGAATGGATATCTCAAACTCTCCATACTTCATACATGCTCTACATTGTATCTCTACCTTATTTCTCCTCTACATCATGTGTATATGTGTTTATCACACTTACATATATGCCTATTTAAATAATGAGAAGTGACTCTTCATATCGAGAACTCTTGACCTTCTATCTTCTTGTGACTATTCACTTTTCTATTCTATGGACTCATGTGCACATGGACTAACATGCACATTTTATCATTAAATACTTTGCATATTCTAACAATACTTGTGCATTTATTACATTGCATAAAGTAAATACTCAAACCCTAATATAAGACACATTCCTAATCTAAATATGTATCCAAGGTGGTACATTAACATGTACTAAATAATGTAATATATTCCAACAAACTCCATACTTAGCAACTTTATATGCTCTCATCCATGTTGCTTCTTCCACTACCCAATTTTTCCACCTAACCAAATACTCATAATAGTCTTTACCTCTTGTCCTCTTGGCCACTCTAGAATCTATTATTGCTTCAATCTCATCCCACTTTCTTTAGCAATTGTTGTACCCGCTCTTCCATAAAAAAATTAAATGTGATATCTCCATTACTATGTGTTGATCTATCATAAAATGAATACAAATCAACCACGTTAAAAATCAATTATATGTCTACTCCTTCTTGGAGTTTTATTTCATAGACATTACTTGCAAATTTCTTCAAGACCTTACAAGGTCTAATCCTTTTCCTATTTAGCTTATTATAAGTGCCTTTTAGGAACCTTTCCTTCAACAAATGTACCAAAACCAAGTTTCCAACCTAAAATTCTTCTTTCCTACGCTTGATATCAGCATGTTGCTTGTATCTCATAATACTCTTCTCCAAATCATCTTTCACCTTCTAATGTAAATCAAGCATGCAATCAACAAAGTCCTTCGCTATAAAACTTAGCCTTCTCAAATCAGTTGTACTCTACAACTCATCCACTTCTCTTGGATGGATTTCATACACAATTTGGAATGGGCACTTGACTATACTTCTATTTACTGAATTATTATATGTAAACTCTGCTTGTGCCAAGTTAGTATCCCACAACTTCAACTTCATTATTGTGATAATGTTGGTGATAACCAAAATTATCACCAACATTGTCGTAATAATGAGACGACCTATGTTGTTAATATTATCATTTTTTTAATTTATTTTTTTTAACTTTGATAGTATCCCTCCAACAAATGAAATATATGTGACAAATAATAATTTTCAATATTTTTGACATATGATAATATCTAAAATATATGAATGGATTCCCATCAAGTTGAAAACTATTCAAAGTTAGTTAAAATAAATTACTATAATGTAAGAGTTAAATAGGAGTATCCTTATTTGCCATGCTTCTTAGGACATACAAGAAAGACATAATATCTCCTAATATATAGGGATTGATATATCTACTATAGCATCATAGATTCATATAATTCATACACTATCATATAATAAATATAAATGAGTTCAAGACTTTATCTATCAAGATATTCTCATAGATGACAGTTATTTATTATACCATATTTTGATTTGCATTTTTTTGTTGGAGAACAAGGGATTGTACTCGGGTTCCCCACCCTTGATAAATCACAAATCTGTTCTTTAGAGAATGAAATTTTACAAACAAATTCAATTCTCATCTCAATTGAGTTGCTATAGCTAGAAACCTACATCATTTTACATAAAATGTCTGAATTCTTGATTTTTATTTTCTAGAATTTTTTCAATTTTTCGTGTGAATACAAATATTCTAGAGTCTAACATATTTCTAAATATTTTCTACAACAACCTTCATAATACCAAAACTTCACCTCTACTATCTATGCATTACATCTTAGTAGAGTAATATTTTCAAAACATTGCTCTATCATAGCTTGCTTTACGAAATCTAGATTGCTAGTTTCCTTCCTGAAGCAGAAGTGCAACCACAAAAATTATAATAAATAGTATATATGAAAGCACAATAATATTATAAAATAAAATAGATATTACCAATGGAAAATATTAAAGTAAATCTTAATTATTATTTGATTCAGGCAATCAACATTTTCTTGTTAGCTTCATCTAAACTTACTACTTCCTCTAACCAAGGAAAAGATAATTTAACTTCACGATCCTCAATTAAAACCCCTCTATTGGCTAGCCTATCTACACATTTGTTTCCTTCCCTTAATGTATGTGTAAACCTGATTTCTTCAAACTCTATAGCAAGGTATTGAATTTCCACAATTATCTCTTGTATGTTCCATGGAGCCTTTGCTTTCCTCAAATTTGTATTTATTACTATGAGTGAATCACCTTCCATCCATATTTTTTTCTATTTCATTTGTTTTCATATTTTTAACCCTTCCAAATCTACCCAAGCTTCAACTTCATTATTTGTCTTAAATCCACTATTGAAAGCATAATGTGACAAAATCTCATCCTTATTATTTCTAATTATTCCTACTTCTCTTGTTGGTTATGGAATTCCTTTAGATGCTTCATCAAAATTCAATTTGACCAACTCCACTTTCTATGGTTTTCACTTTACATATTTTTATCTTTTCTTTTATTTCTCCTATACCCAACATCATAATTCTATTTGATGACTTGATTCCATCTATCAAGGCTCTCTGCTTCTAGATTAGGGATTAGGTGACTTGATAGGGTTGGCTTAGACTCCTTTATGACTAATTAAATATTCTTTTTCATTACCACTAAACTACTTTCCTTTCCTTTAAATATTATTATATTCCTTTCTAGCCATACATTCCAAAGTATTGTATCTTTTGATATATCCCAGATTGTTTGTAAAGCATTACTTTTAAAAGTGCTTTGTCATTGCTCTAACCATTCCTCAATTCTGCCATTCATCACCATGCATTTACCAAACATATTAAGAATTCATTTCCATAGTTTCCAGACTATTGAGTAGTGTCCCAAGAGATGGTCTATACTCTCCCCCTCAATTTTACAAAGAATACATTTTGAGAGGCCATGAAAACCCCTTTTCATAAGTTTATCCTAGGATAAAATTCTTATATGACCTACTAGCCAAACAAACATTTTAACTTTAGGAATGTTTGGGCTATCCCAAATATCTCTCCATATTCTTGTGATATTCCTATTTTGATGGTGCTTTATATTATATTCACTTCTTGTTGTGTATTCTCTTGAGCTATTCAACTCCTAAATCAATTTATCCTTGGATCCCCTCAAAATAATCATTGTTGTTATCTTTCTACTCAACTACCTCCTAGCATCAATGTCTTGTATACTTGTAAAAAATATTCTTTCCATTTATATCTTCCTTCTTGATCCTTGTACAAAATATTTAAAACCCTATCACCATATTTTTCTTGAAGTAATATCATCCATGGTTTCAAAATTGGATCTAGATTGAATGGTTTTTTATCACACCAAGTATCCATCCAAATAGAAAATTTTCTCTAGTTCCCACCATCCATCTTAAACCTTTAATCACTAGATCAATTGATTTTTTTAAATTGTTCTATAGTGCAAAACCATTTGGTAGAGAGAATGCAATAAATATTAAGCTTGGGTCATTGGGCTCAACATACTTAGAAGAATTATTGCCCATTGTATTTGACTCTCTTTGTACAATCTCCAAATTACTTTTCCCCTAAGAGCTAAGTTTGCATCCATAAAAATTCTTAAACCAAGACCTCCCCTAGTTTTATCATCACACACCTTGCTCCATTTCACCAAAGGAAATTACCTTTTATCATGTAATCCTGACCACAAAAATGACCACATAATATAGATTAAACTTTTTTCTATTGATTTTAGCATAGTATACAAGGACATATAATATGTTGGAATGACCTATAATACTGATTTAATTAGTTGCACTCTTCCTACTAATGATAACCATCTACCTTTCCATGTTGGTAGTTTATTTTAAACTTTACTTATAATTGGATTCCATAATTCTATCCTCATTCTCCCCTTAAATAAGGGCATCCCTAGATAAGTTGCTAGCAAATTTGCCTCCTCCATTTGAAATAACCTGCATATCCTTGATTTGATTTTAGTTGGGGTGTTTAGGAAGTAAATTTTGAATTTTGTCCTATTAAATTTTTGCCTTGATGCTCTTTTGTATTCCTTTAATAAGTTATTCAAAGCTTTGGTCTCGTTTATTCTTGCCCTACCAAAAAGGATTGTATCATCTTCAAATTGTTGATGGGTGATATCGATGTTATTACTAGCCTTAAGTCCACTTATAAGCCCATATTTGTAAGCCTTCTTCAAGTTCCTACCCAAAACCTCAACCATAATAATGAACAAATATAGTGATAGAGGATCTCCCTATCTAAGGCCTCTCTTAGCTTTAAATGATTATGTTACTAATCCATTGACCAACACTAAATATGAAACTGTAGAGATATAAGCTTTAATCCATTTCACCCATTTCTTCCCAAATCTAAACTTTTATAATACTGTAAAAAGAAATCCCATTTAACCCTATCATAGGCCTTACTTATATCAAGTTTTGAGATCATTAATTTATCTTTTCTTGAAGCTATTGAATGCATAACTTCATGAGCTACTATGATCTCATCTAGAATTTGTCTCCCTTTCATAAATCCTCCTTGCTCTTTTGAAATAATTTTTTCTAACAATGGTCTTAACCAATTTTCCATCACTTTAAAAATAATCTTATACATCATATTACATAGGCTTATGGGTCGAAATGAATCAAACAATTCGACATCCTTCTTTTTTGGAATCAAGGTAAGATATGTTACATTTATTTTACAAGGTATGTATTGTTTTACCCTAGACAAATCCACTACCACCAATAAATAATCCTTCACTATATCCCAATTATGTTGATAGAATGTTGTAGAGAGCCCATCCGAACCTAGGGATTTATCCTTATTAAAAGATAAAAGAGCTAGATGAACTTCTTCCAAAGTAATAGGCTCCATTAGTTTCCTATTATCTTCATCTATTATAATTGAAGGAACTTCTTGTAGAAGTTTATCATTAATAACTTCAAACTCCTTTGATCCTAGAATATTTTGATAAAAAGACCTTACCTCCTTTCTGATTTCACTCTGGTCTTCAATCCAAACCCCTTCTACTGTTTTAATTCTACTAATTCTAGATGTCGATCTATATACTATTTCCATCCAATGAAAAACTTTATGTTATTATCTCCTTATTTCAACCAAGTCTATCTTGATTTAATCTTCAAAATTCTCTTCCTTACTCAAAGTATAATGATATTCACTAAGTAACTTCCTTTTCTTCGAGCTTGGACTATTATGATCACCTTTTTGAAATTTTATCTTTTAGTTCTTTCTTCTCCAAAATATTTTCAAAAGTGTTCTTGTTCCATTCTTTTAATCTAGATGTGATTGATTTAATTTGTTTTGGAAGTGTATACAATCCACCGTTTCCTAAATTCCATGTGTGTGCTATCATATCAATAAATTGAGGATGGTCTTCCCACAAGTACTCATTTTTTCTTCCCAATTGATTATATGGGATTGAAATGGGCCCCACATATATTACATCATCACCACATAGTGGTATTACAACAAAGTTTGGATATTATCCATGTATCGCTTGGCAAGATTTGAACCTTGATCTCCTCTTTTAAATATTGAGGAATCTAACCAGTTGAGCTAATGCCACTTGATACACATGCTCATATTTAAAATATGATATTTTTTGAATTCACTTACCACAATTTTAACTTTTATTAGCTAGTGATTTGAACCAATCCTTGAAAAGGTATTAATTTTAGCATAAGTCCCTTCATCTAGCCAATAACTTAAGATGATACATCTGTCTAATTTTTTAATTTACATTTTTATTATGATACTGATATACGTTTACCTCTTATTGTTGTTATGGTTTACAAAGGCAACTGGGCAATTTCACTCACTCTTATAATTTTTGTCAACTCATGTTCAACCTTATTAAACCTAAGGTTAAAATTTTCAATGTAAAATAAGTTTATATTTACCTTAGATTTTAGTTTATAAGACTTACCTTAACCTGAAGTCTATATTCCAATCACCTTCTTGAAAAGGATATACCTCTCTATTAGCCACCTCTTTTAAGGTGATTATTTTGTTAGCTTTTTTTTAGCATTGACACTATGATTTTTAAGACTAATATGACTTTCTAATCTATAAATTTTATAATCAATCGCATTATCATAATTACTATGAGTTATTTTAGGTTGTAAAACTATAAATGACTTATTAAACTCTTTATAATTTATTTGATGGTTACCTCATTGACCTTAATAGTAGTTATATTCTTGTCTCCAATATCAAGCTATGAATATCTAATTATAACCAAAATTATCACCAACATTGCCATAATAATAAGGAAGACCTATGTTATTGTTATTATTCTAAGTTTAATTAATTTTTTTTATATTATCTTCTCCAAAAATTGAAAATCATGTGCACAAATATGAATTCTCAATGATTTTGGAATGTGACAATATCTAGAATATGTGAATGAGTTGTGGTCAAATTAAAAGCTACCCAAAATTAGCTTAAAAAAATATTATAATGTAAGATCTAAATATGAATACGCTTATTTTTCATGCTTCTTAGAACATATTAGAAATGATATGTTGATAATATTGTTTTACTTGCTAAAAATTATGTAAATCTTAAAAATCATCGAAAATCCTTCCCACATTCTTCAATAAGTCTAGCCTTATTATTAATATTTATAAAGACAAATTCATTTCCAAGACAACAAATTATCACCCAAATATTTAATACTTATCACCTAAAACTTGTCACTAATCCAAATATCTTGGTCTTTATCTCCATCAAACTTTGAAGTGAATAACTCTAGTCATAATAACTTATCATTTAGGAAAACCTTCTATTGATTGAAAATGTATCTATATTTTTTCTCAATGATTGAAACATACTTATCAAAGTACTATATATATATAGAATAAGTCCAAAATAAATTATCATGAATCATGTCAAAATTAAGTATAAACATTCTAATAGTTTACTCTACATTAAAAGTGAATATTTAATATATTATATACTAAACAAATACACTCGCCACTAATCCAAATTATCTTGGTATCTCCATCAAAATTTGAAGTGAATAGTTTTAGTTATAATAACTTATCATTTAGGAAAACCTTCTATTGATTGGAAATATACTTTTTTTTCCTTGGTGATTGGAAGTATATTTATCAAAGTGCTAAATGAATATATATAGAGACGAGATTGAATAAATCTAAAATAACTTATTATGAATTATGTCAAAATTAAGTATAAATATTCTAATAAGTTTATTCTATTTTAAAAGTGAAAATTTAAAACACTATATACTAAACAAATACAAAGCATCCAAATTTAGCTAAAAAAATTCTAATCACTTAATAAGCACATTCTAATTATTTTTAACTTGTAAAAAAATTAAATAAATGATTAAAATATTAATGCGCCCATTAAAATATGACATTGAACAATTTATATAATATAAAAATTAATATTAAAAAATTAATAGAATTAAAGATATTAAATAATTTTTGATACCACAAAATATAATCATTTATAAACTAGCTTAGATATAAAAAAATATATATATTTATAAAATTATCAATCTCGAGGCGCCTATCTCATTTAAGATTTCATAAAATATTAATGTCGGCTTTTTTTATAATATATTAATATTGTTTACGGCGTGGCTGACCTTCTTGGCTGCCATTGTAGGACGCCTATGGCCGTAATAAGAATATGCTATATGCATGAACTTCCTTGACTTAGATAAAAATTATGATTATAAAAGAAGAAACTGACATATTGAATGGATTAAAAGTGTTGATAGGTTCAATTGAGATATCTTTAGAGCAAAAATTTTATAATTCAAATAAAATAAAATATTAAACATAATACTTTTTAGAAATGTATAATATAAAATTAAATTAGATCTAAATATACAAATATTTATAATCATAAATTATTTCATAATTTTTTAAAAATATTATAAACATACATGGAAACCTAAAATCCCATGAGACACTCTTGAGTGTTGACCTTTTCATAATAAACACCTCTCACTCACCACTTTTTTGAACCTTAAAATCTTAATTCATAAAATTTTAAGTTAATTAAAAATATATATTCAAAAGAACTTATCATCATTATCATCAATATTCTCACAACATCTTTAAAAATATATGCACCAAAATAAAATTACTTGATAACGCTTAATAAACAAAATTATATTCATGTTTACTCTGAAGGATAAAATTAAAATATAAAAACCATACTAACATACTTTCAATAAATATATTAAATGTATGTAGTTTTTTTTTAATGAGGTATCTCAGATGACAAGACCACTTACATTTTCTTATTATTATACATGACACATTCACAAAAATTGACTTTTAAAAGTGAAAGAATTTCAAAAATATCAAAAATTAAATGAATTTTAAAATTCAAGATGGCTTGACAGCTGTGCTATGCATCGCTGGGTTCCATTTTTAGGGGACCCGGGACCATGTCAATTATGAATCAACTTGTTATGGCTTACCAATAAATGTGGTAGTTTCAAATCCCTTTAAAAACATATAATGTAAAGTTTATTGTAAGCATGGCATATTGCATATTGCATAATGGATTAATGTTAGAGGCCGCTGTTGCTTAAATTGCCGGTCATAGATTTGATGATTTATTTAACATAGATCATTGCAAAGCTAGCAACGATTAATGATTATTTAGTGTAGTTTGATAATTAATGTATTTTATCTTTAGCACAAGTCAAATCAAGGTTTGTCGGAGCTTTCACAATCTTGCCTTCCTCATCTTCAAATCATATAAAAAATGACCACCACCACGTGTACATATCTCCTACAAAGAAATACAATTGATAGGGTTGCCAATCAATATCGTATAAGAATTTTCTCTTTTACGACTAGTCTGGCTTTCTTTCATTAATTCGTTCAACTCAAATGTCAAGCACATTTCTTAATCGGTACTATTTCCTTTCCGGTTCCTTTTGTTTTAGGTCAATTTTTTTTTTTAAAGCAATATTTTAAAAAGTAAAAATTTACATAGCAATATCGTATAAGAATTTTCTCTTTTGTTTGAGTATTGGGTGTTTCGAGATTTAAATTTTGATAATGTGGGTTATTTCAATTATTTATTTCAACAAAAATATATTAGTTTAGCTTATTTTAAGTTAGAATTTACATAACAATTAAAAAAAAAAAAAAAAAATTGTTCTGTAAATTCTAATTGTATTGTATTTTAATCTATTGTATTGTTTATATTTATATATAACGATTTTATGAATAGATGTATTAGGTGGTATCCTTACATCATAGTTTTTTAAATATATAAGAAAATTGGTGACACTATATGTCACCATATGATGTTAACCTTTGAGGGCATTAAATTAAGGCAACCAATTAACAACCACTAAACTGCTATCATCATACCTATCTCCATCTGGATATACTATAATTTAAACCTTAAACCCAAACCTTAAACCTAACAACCACTACATTGTTATTATGTTTTCTATTATAAAAATTTAAAATAAAAAATTCCTTTGACTTTAGTGTAATAAAAGAAAATAATAATAATAATAATAATAAATTGTTTTGGCTTTATCTGTATCCGTATGCATTGTGTAGTAAAGGGTGAAAACAATGATTTTTAAGCTATTTACAACGTATCAGTATTCAGGTTAGTTTATTTGTTATAATATACTTAGTCTCAAGACTTGGGTAAAGGTTTGTAGTTTAGAGTGAATATTTGAAGAGAGAGTACTTATAAAAATAAGTAGATATCATAATATATTGTTATTTTAAGGGTTTTATTTTGAAACTTACACAAGAATTATTTGAGGATTGTTATTGATTAAAAAATTATTTTTACTTTTTACTTGTTAGTTTTATTATTAGGATTTTGTTTCTAGACTATAAGCTGATTGCATATTATTATAACATTAAGGTTAGTGTTCCTCTCAGTTTGGTTTAGACCATCTCGTAGATGGGATGTAACTGAAATTCTCAAGGATACTTCATATCCGTAGCATTGTAGTTTTTTTTTTCAAATTGAAAAATGAAAATTACAAAATTTTCTAAGGAAAAAAAAGTCTTCATTTCTATACATAAAAAGGGAACAAGGTATATAATTGATGTAGGAGCATCCAAACGGTTACAAGAAGGGTAACCGTCACCTGCCCATGTATATAAAATACACGTTTATTACTTGGAAAAAAAGAGACAGAGTATCCAAGAAGGAAGAGGAAACCAAGCAAGAGGATAGATGTGAAAGAGAAGTGAAACATATGCCAAGGTAGACACAAAAAAATAAAAGCAAACAAAAAATAAAAGAACTAGTTTGAGAAGGAAAGAGTTGAGAGAAACAAACAGAAGTCGGAAAGGGAGAACGACAAGACAAATAGAAAAATGAGGAAGGATGAATGACAATCCGAAGGAATTTAAAATAACATGCATAGAAGGAAAAGAGGAATGACATGTTGAGTAAGGGAAGAGACAAGCATGGGAGAAGCCATGTAAAGAATAAAGAGGTATAGAGTGGATGTAGAGAATAAAGAGAGACATAAAGTGGATGTAGAATGTTCTACAAGGATATGTGCAAACAATGTAACTATAATGGTTGTTTAAGCATATGAGTAATATAATTACCATCTCCATTTCAATACATTTTGTGTGTGTGAAAATGTGTTATGTTGTTAGATTCATGTACTGTTAATTTTATTTGTGTAGGGAGAGATTTCAAGGTATTACGAGATTGTTGTTGTTGTCAAGGAGTTCAAATATTGAAGTATAACCAACCAATCTTCAACTACAATGTTGATCAGTTCATTGCTAACTATCAGTCGATCATATCACCATTTACTTGGCTATGTTTAGTGGAATAATCATTTAGATTGCTATAATTCAAGAAGTTGTTTGTTCAACAAGACATTATCGTTGGGTTGACCTGCCATTCAATTGGTACCTTGTCGTTCGAGTTGAGGATAAGTTGTCATTCAAGTGGAATGTTGTTCAAGTAAAAAATGAGGTAGCATTTAGGTGGAATGTCATTTAGGTGAGGAATGAGATAACCATTCAAATATAGAACATTCAAGTAGACCATAGTTCAAATAAGAGGACATAAGTGTCGTTCAATAAAAGAAAAGTTATTCAATTAGGGATCTAAGTGTTGTACAATTAAATACGACCATACAAAAGGAACAATTATATAATATCATACACAGACTACTAGTGTGCTATCTCGAAAATGAGTAATCTTGTGCAATGAGGATATTTCTATCATAAGAGTTTGATTATTGAATGCTCGTGTGAGTACTGTGCATCTTGAGGATACGAACTTGTGTTTCTTGAGAAGGTTTTCCATAGGAGGACTCCCTTATCTCATCTACATCAAAAATAGCAATAATAAAATACAATACTATGAGTATCTTCTCCCATATACATTGGATCTAAAGGATATAAAGTCATCTATTTTATGGACCTTAAAAAGTTACATAATTTACATTAAAAATATATAAAAAATTAAGGTAAGGTATTTTTTAGTATGTCATATGAGACAACCTTTGTAGAGGATGTTACTTATATGATATATGTTTATTCAACCGATAAATATGTACATCTTGTTAGAGGGCATTTAACTTGTAAGTGGGCATTTAGGGTCTTCTCAACAATGTGAGGAGTTTAAATTTATCTCTCACCTCAATATGTTGAAAGGGTAGGAGGGTATGTTATAAGGGTCTGACCTATGTTTGTTGTGAAGAACTATTATGTTTCTCCATAAAAGGGGCTATGAGATATGGGGTATGTTATAAGGGCCTAGACTATGTTTGTTGTGAAGAACTATTATGTTTCTTCATAAAGAACATCTACATGCTATAGCCAAGTACTTAACCAATTATCAATCATTCATAATTCAATATATATAATTAACATATAAATTTGAATGGTCATTCACCACAAGTGGTATTGTCTAGTTGTAGATGCTTACATTTAAATTTATCAATCCGGGTTAATCCAAGTTAGATTTAAAGAACAAATAATCCCGTAAAGATTATTTCATAATCATTAATCATCTGAATTTATTCCATTTCCTTAGTCTCATTTGCAGGAAATAAAAGTTTACAAGAAATAAAATTGAAGTGAAATTACGTTTAATGCAATTATGACTTAGTCTAATGTGGATCCACAAAATAATTTACTAATGCATTATTTATCTAATGTATTCTATAGTTTTATGATATGCAATTTTAATAAATTTTATGTTCTAATTCTATTGGACATTTTGACCAGTTGTCATTGATGTCCAAAATTAGTTGTCATTGATTTCAAGGTGCTAGGTGATAGCTCAGCTCAAGTGCAAGTGGAAGTTTAATGAAATTCATGATGGGTTTAAATATCTATATTTTACACCCAAGAGAATGGGTCAACCCAAGGAAGCAATTTATCCAAGGCATCAAAAGGATATAATATTATAATAATTGTTATTATAATATTAAAGTGATATGGTAAAAACCCCAAATAAAATATTTATAATTTTCATTATAATATTTTATAAATAAAAGTGGGTTTTATAAAGTTTAATTATATTTCATAAACCCAAATTTGGGTTTGGAGGCAAAGGCATTCGAATCACCTTATAAAGTTATTAAACCTTCGTCGACATCGTGGAAGGAGAGTCTTTGGAAGTGCCGACGTTCTCCAAGGAGTGGAGAAAGCAAATATAAATACCTTGCCCAAAGGACATAAACATTATCCTTGCTTGAATTATTAATTGGCATGCAAAAATGAATAAGATCTCATGAGATTTTGATTTTCGTGTACAACGAACAGTTTAAAAAGGGAAGCATTAATTATTTGAAGGTCAATCGGGCAGCGTGGCCTATTGGCGAGTGGGTAGCCTCAGCCCAATGTTAATATCAATATTAGGGCTTCCCATAAACCTCTAAGAATGCGTAAGATTGATCCCAAGAAAACGGAGTCAGGATGTCTTAAAGCAGATGATGGAACTCCTATTGTTAAGCTTAATATTGGTCACATTCAGACTCGCATTGAAGATTTGGAAAAAAGAGGACTAATTTCTTGGTTCATGGGTTTTCGTTCGAGTCTATTTGCTTTCAAAGTCTGGGCTGCAAAAAGCTGGAAAACTAAAGTTGAGTTACAAATCTCTATTTATCCAAATGGTTATTTTCTTGTTTTATTTGCTAATAATGAAGATAGAGAGAAAACTTTTCAAGGGGGTCCTTGGTTTTTTGGAAGGGCGGGGATTTTCATGAAGCCCTGGCATACTAAATTTAAAGCCGAAGAAGAGATACCTTCTATAGCTCCCGTGTGGGTTAGACTCTTTGGCCTCCCTATTGAATTTTGGAATCCTACTATTTTTTCTTCAATTGGAAACTCTTTAGGAACTTTTATGATGACTGTTGATTGTACTCAAAATTTTGAACATATTATTTATGCTCGAATTTGTGTTTTAATGGATTTTGACAAACCCCTACCTAAAAAGATCACATTACAATTTGGGGAAGACACTTGGGATCAAGTAGTGGACTATGAGAACATTCCTTTTCATTATAGAATTTGCCATGAATATGGTCATTTGGCTAGTGCTTGCCCAAATAAAATTCCTGATCAAAAGAAAGAAGATATAAAATCAACAGGTTTCCAAATACCTAAGAAGAAGAACACTCAGAAAAACCGAGTTATGAAGGATCAATCAAAGTCATCTCGCTAATATGTTTGAAATCCTTTCCACAAATGATGTCCCAAGTGAGGAAGAGGAAATAATGGAAACTGAAATCTTAGAAACACAATTTAAATATGAAAGGGAAGAACTCGAGAGACAAACCAACAAATCAAAGGTTTTCAACAGGAAAAAAAAAGGAGAAAATTTACACAAGAAAAACAATATTTCAAATTTCAAAACTTCAAATAATGTAGGTCCCAATATAGACTTTGTTGAACCATCTAGTAAAATTTTGGCTGTGTACGAGCATTCTTCAAGGTTAGAAGCCATCTCAGATTCAATTGGAATAAGTCAAGAAACAAGGAAAAAAAATTGAAGATGGATTCTAATCAAAAAGTAGGTCGCAAGACCAATCAATATCATATGGTAAAAGAAGGTGAAAATCTTGTAGAGGAAGGTAAGATTAATGCCTTTTCCAACTTTTTTAGCCCTGGTATTAATGAAGATCATCACTTGGAATATTAGAGGACTCAAAGGGAGTCTTTCAAAACAAAATGAAATTAGAAGAATGATTCAGATAAATCATCCACATCTTTTTTCCTTCAAGAAACAAAGATGTCAATGGAGGATATGGACTTAATTGCCAGTAAAATTTGGCCAGCTGAAAAAGTGAAATTCCTCAGTTCCCAAGGGACTTCGGGTGGCATTGCTTGTCTTTGGGACCCAAAAGAGGTAGTTATTCACCATATGATTGGAAGTTGGGGTTTGTTGGCTATAGCTATTCAAAGTAGACATTCCAACCAGATTATGCTCTGCATTACTGTTTATGCTCCGACTTCTTTGGAGGAAAAAAGAAGATAGTGGAAGGATATTACTCATATTATCTCTCATTTTCCTAAATCTTGGATCTTGATCGGAGGAGATTTCAATACCATCCTCTCTATGGATGAGAAAAGGGGGGAAATAGAAATTTGGACAAAAGCACTGACCTCATGAGCGAATATATTGCAAACCTCCATCTTGTGGATATCCAACTAGATAATGGCCTTATGACTTGGTCTAACATAAGGCAAGGCTTAGCTTGTATAATGGAGAGATTGGATAGGTTTTTGCTCTCTAAAAATTTCTTAATCCATGGTCACATTCCTAAAGTGAAGACTCTTAATAATTTTGGTTCGGATCATTGGCCAATCATGGTGGAAATGTGGAAAACCAATGTGAGTTTCTCTCCTTTTCGTTTTCAATTAATGTGGCTTAGAGACATTTCCTTCAGACCTCGTGTGCAACAATGGTGGAAGGAAGGTAAACCTAGGCATGGGACTAAGATGTTCTATTTTTCCAAAAGACTGCAATACATTAAATCCAAAATCAAGACTTGGAACTGGAAAGAGTTTGGGGATGTTCATAAAAAAAAACATGAAGTTATTGCTCATATTGAAAATTTGAATAAGAAAATCCGTTTAGATGGCCTCACGGAGAAGAGAAGTGCGGATGAAATTAAACTCACAACTCGGTTAGAGGAATGGGAAAAAAGAGAAGAAATCTTATGGAAGCAAAAATCTAGAATTCAATGGCTCAAAGAAGGAGATCGAAACACAAATTTCTTCCACAAATATCTTCTAGCTCGAAGATCTCACAACTTTATTTCTTCCTTAAAATCAGATTTTGGAGATGTTGTTTATACTTGGGATGGCATGAAATCTATTGTTGTTGATTACTTTTCCAATATTTTTGTTGCTACTCCTCTTGACTCAGCTTCTCAACATAATGTTCTTCAAGCAATCCCTTCTCTTATCACTTTTGAGGAGAACTCTATTTTGACTGCTCCTGTTACTATCAATGAGCTTCAACAAGTAGTTTTTAAAATGCAAAAAGGGAAAACCCCAGGTCTTGATGGTTTTCCTATTGAGTTCTACCAAGAGTTATGGGATATCCTTCATGTTGATTTATTAGAGGTGGTGGAAGAAGCCAGGAAAGCCAAAGAAATTTTGAAGGTTATCAATAAAACTTATATTACTCTTGTTCCAAAAGCTCAAGAGGTTGATCATATCTCAGCTTTTAGACCTATTGCTTTATGTAATGTTCTTCTCAAAATCATTACTAAAATCATGGCGAAAAGGTTGAAGCCTCTTTTGCATAAGATTATTTCCCCAGAGCAAGGGGGTTATGTGGAAGGACGTCAAATAGTAGATGAGATAGTTCTTGCTTAGGAAGCCATCCATTCCATGGATATACAAAATTCTCCTTCCATGTTCATTCGGTTAGACTTATCCAAAGCTTATGACGAGTGGATTGGCACTTCCTTATCAAAGTTTTGAGGCAATTTGGTTTCTCTAAGGATTGGATGGATTGGATTATGGGATGTATCTCTTTAGTTTCCTACTTAGTTCTTATCAATGGCAGGCCTTCTCAGTCATTCCCAGCTTCGAGAGGTATTAGGCAAGGTGACCCGCTATCCCCTTATTTATTCATCATTCTTGTTGAATGCTTGGGTAGGACTATAACCAAAAAGAGGGAAAACAAAACCCTTGAGGGAGTTACCATTGCTCATGGAGCTAGACCTATCTCTCATCTTCAATTTGTGGATGACTCTACTCTTTTAGGTAAATCTACAGTTAAGGAAGCTTCTAATATTAAGCAAATCATTAGCTATTTTTCTAAGGCTATTGGGCGATTGATCAATGAAGACAAATCTAAAGTTATTTTCTTTCACTGCTATGCTAGACAGGAATCCATGGTCTTGGATAAATTAAGATATAAGAAGACCTCTCTTCCAATCACTTATTTAGGTATTCCCATAAATATTCAAAGGCAGAAAAATAAAGATTGGAATTGGTTGTTGGACAAAGTCAAGAAGAAAATTGGAAAGTGGACCAACAAGTGGCTTTCTTCTGGGGTAGAATCACCTTGGTAAAATCAGTCCTTCAAGATATTCCTATTTATGTTTCTTCCATTTTGAATATCCCAAAGGTTGTTCTTCGAGAATTGGATCAAATCGGTCATCGTTTCCTTTGGAGTGGTACTAAGGAGAAAAGAAAATGGGCCTTGGTGAAATGGGATACTTTATGTCTTCCTAAGAGTGAAGGGGGGTTAGGATTTCGGTATTCAATTAATAACAACAAAGATTTAGCTGCTAAATTATATTGGAGGATGTTGCATAACCCCAATGCTCTTTGGGCCAATAATCTCCGTGCTAAATATGCTGAGAACAAAAGTCCTGAAGACCTTGTTCACTATCAACTTCCTACCAAAGGTTCTCCCATTTTAGCAGTTCTTAAGACTGGTGAGGATTTGATAAAGAAAAAATTATTTTGGATCATTCATAATGGTCAACATGTAAATTTTTGGACAGATTCTTGGGATGGTCACAAGCCTTTGATAACTTAGTTTCCCGATTGGAGGCCTTGGATGGAGGAGCTTCACCGAGCTAATTGGATAAAGGTGGCTAATTACTGTCGGTACCATACTTGGTAATTCAAATGTTGGTAGATATTGGATCCCTATTGAGGACTGGCCTATTCAAATCCCGAGAATGGCAAAGACAAGATATCCAAGGCATCCTTCATATGAGATCCCTCTCTTGGTCCCATGAAAAAGATTGTTTTGGATGGAACAACACTACTAAGGGTGAGTATTCAGTTGCTCAAGGTTATTTGACCTTATGCCATAATAATCCCAACCATTCTTTTGACATATTTTCTCAATTGTGGGCTCAAAAGCTCTGGCCTAAGGTGAGGTTCTTTAATTGGTTTTTATTGCATCGTAGGGTGCTTACTGGTGAGCAACTTATGAAGCATGGTTTTCATGGCCCTTTTAGATGTGAAATGTGTGAAGAGAATGTAGAAAATATCAACCATATTTTTATTGAGTGTACTTTAGCCTCTAAGCTATGGAGGAGAATGGCCACTTTACTTGGCTTACAATGGTCCAATTTTTTTACTTTTGAACAACTTTGGAGGGATTGGCCTAATCAAGAGGGTGTTGATCATTTTATTAGGCAGTTAGTTTGGATGGGTTCTACCATTCTTCTTTGGAATATTTGGAATGAAAGGAACAACCAAATTTTTAATCAAGATAGGAAGGATATTCACTATATTTGGCAAAAGACCATAGCCAACTTAGTTGAATCAGTCCATCAACTCCTTAATCACCCCCAAAACTCCCACCAAAGATGGGATCAAGTGATGCAAATATTGAAGATTAAACCTTCTAAGGGCAACCAACTTAAAGGGAATGTGAGTATTAGTAAGATGGATAGGACTAGAAATTGGCAACCTCCTCCTAAGGATTTTGGAAAAGTCAATACTGATGGAGCCTCTAGAGGGAACCCTAGAAAGCGAGTGTGGGAGGAATTGGTAGACTTTTAGATGGCTCCCTGGTTTTTACTTTTGCTGAGAATTTGGGTATTCTTTCCAATAACCTTGTTGAGGGGTATGGTATCCTCAGAGGTCTTCAGGAGGCTAATAAGTTTGGATGAGAAAAGGTGTTAGGGAAAAGGTGTTAGTTGAGTCTGAATCTCAACTTATGATTAATCTCTTGAAGACTCCTTCTAAGAATCATAAGGTGGATTGGAGAATAAAAAGAATTATTGAGAAGATTCGGTTAATCCAGATGGGATTTTTGAAAGTTGATTACAATCATGTGGTTAGAGATCAAAACAAGAGTGTTGATGCTTTAGCTAATTGGGCTTTGGACAAAGGTGATCTTACTTGTTATGGCCACCCTCCTATATGGTGGGCTTCTCAAATTAGGGAAGCTCTTCTTTCTATCATTTCTTTGGATGGCTCCAATTTTGAAGGTACCTAGTTTCTTCTTGTTTTTTTTTTTGCTTCTCTTTGGTTCATTCAGTTTTTTTTTAGTTCCCTAGCTCATTCTATTCTTTATTTTGTTTCCTCTGTTGATTCTTGCCTTAATAGTCTTCTGGTCTAGATAGGTCATTGTTTTGTTCATTTTTTTTTTTTTTTCTTTTTTGTTTTTTTTGTTTAGTTTTTTAAGGTGGGTGGGTTCTTTTGTTTTGTTTTTGTGTTCTTTGTGTTGTTTTTTGTTGTTTTGTTTTTTTTTTTTTATGTTTTTTGTTATTGTTCTTTTGTTTTTTTTGTTCTTGTTCTTGGGTTTCTCTTTGTTTGTGTTATTTCGTGTTTTTATGTGTGAGTGTTTTCTATGTATTTTGTTTTTGTTTATTGTCTGTTGTTGGTTGTTTTTATTTTTATTTTTATTTTTTAATTTTTTAGGTTTTGGTTGTGTTTATTTTTCATGTTTTTTTGGGTTATGTCTTTGTAGTGTTCTGTTGTTTTTGTCTTGTTTGTGTTTTGTTATGTGGTTCTTGTGTTTTTCTATGTGGTTTGTGTTGTGGTTTCTTTTATCTTATTGTGCGTGTTTGGTTGTGCTTTTGTTTTTGACACACTCAAGGAGCATGTTTTTTATTTTATTTTATTATTTTTGTTGTTATTTACTTATTTTTAAATTGGTTTTGTGTGTTTGTTTGCTCCTTGAGTATGTCAAAGGTGGTAGGCCAGGTCCGAGTCCTGGGCGTTTTTGGCGAAATGGATACCCCTGCCTCCTTGGGTCTTACCCGAAAGTGGCATCCCTTTTGGGATGTTTTCCACAAATAAAAAAATAATAATAATCCCGTATAGATTATTTTGTAATCATTAATCATCTGAATTTATTTCATTTCCTTAGTCTCATTTGCAGGAAATAAAAGTTTACAAGAAATAAAATTGAAGTGAAATTACGTTTAATGCAATTATGACTTAGTCTAATGTGGATCCACAAAATAATTTACTAATGCATTATTTATCTAATGTATTCTATAGTTTTATGATAAGAAAATTTTATAAATTTTATGTTCTAATTCTATTGGACATTTTGAGCAGTTGTCATTGATGTCCAAAATTAGTTGTCATTGATGTCAAGGTGCCAGGTGATAGCTCAGCCCAAGTGCAAGTGGGAGTTTAATGAAATTCATGATGGGTTAAAATATCTATATTTTACACCCAAGAGAATGGGTCAAAATATGGTTTAATTCTCCCAAGGAAGCAATTTATCCAAGGCATCAAAAGGATATAATATTATAATAATTGTTATTATAATATTAAAGTGATATGGTGAAAACCCCAAATAAAATATTTATAATTTTCATTATAATATTTTATAAATCAAAGTGGGTTTTATAAAGTTTAATTATATTTCATAAACCCAAAGTTGGGTTTGGAGGCAAAGGCATTCAAAGCACCTTATAAAGTTATTAAACCTTCATCGACGTCGTGGAAGGAGAGTCTTTGGAAGCGTCGACGTTCTCCAAGGAGTGGAGAAAGCAAATATAAATACCTTGCCCAAAGGGCATAAACATTATCCTTGCTCGAATTATTAATTGGCATGCGAAAAGGAAGAAGAGCTCATGAGATTTTGATTTTCGTGTACAACGAATAGTTTAAAAATGGAAGCATTAATTATTTGAAGGCCAACCGGGCAGCGTGGCCTAGTGGCGAGTGGGCAAGTGCGAAAATATTTGTTTGCAAGAGGGCCTGCATTCGAAATGTGACGACTGCATTGGAGGTCATGTTGGTTGAAAGGTGCCCAAGGCGCACGTTGTTTTTGCCAAGGGCAAAGGGAGCACGACTTGAAGCACGTGGTGCTTCGTTGGTTTCAAATGAGCACGTAGCTCATGTGGCATTTGAGGTCGTGGCTAAGGTGCACATCGTGGGCATAGTTGAGGGTTCGATTCCCCCGAATGCAAGGTAAATATTTTTGATTAAAACTTTTATTATCTGCCTAAAGTTGGAGGTATAAGGGTGTTTAAGGTTTTATGATTATTTGCCTATGTTGGAGTTATAAGGGTTGTTAAGTGAAAATTTAGAAGGATTAATTATTGGATAAGTGGTGGTATTTGAGTATTGTTATTAGGAGTAATAAGGAGGTTTTTATTTTAATTGTTTATTAAAGTCTTAATTAATATATTGATATATTGGAGAATTAAGACTATTGAGCATTGATTTTATTTTAATAAGGGTTTTTCTATTAAAGAAGATTATGGTGAATATTATTTTTAAGTTGGAGTGATAAGGTGTAATTTTGATATCATTTTGTATTGTGTTTTGTTGAGGAAATTATTATCTTCTAACCCTTATTGAGATTGGCAAAGAAGTAATTGTGAGTGTGGCAGATTTGTGAGATCAACTCCTTGTCAAGCAAAAAGGTATGGGCAAATTCTTCCTTGGTTGAGTTGATTGATTGGCTTACTAGAAAATAAAGTTTGGAGTGAAAAGGATTTGATTAGGGTTTCCTTTTTGAAAGTGCTTGAGTTAATGCTTCAAGGTTTTCTGGAATTAAGAGTTGTGATTAAAACCTTGTTTGATAAGCATAGTTGTTGAAGCCATTGGTTGTGTGAAGAACTTGAGTTAGGGTTTTGCAAAGATCATGAGTATCATTGTTATATGAAGATTGTTTTATAAGCATTGTTGTTGAAGTGAGTTATTGTGCAAAGAACTTGAACTAGGGTTTTTGAAAAGAACATGAGTATCATTGTTATGTGAGATTTGTTGTTGAGCATTGTTGGAAACATTTTGAGTTGGTTGATATATGCTTGGACTAGGGTTTGTGAGAAAGGGGAGTTTCATTAAGCAATTGATTGAGTTGAGTTGGTTGAGCCTAGTCAAGTGGTTGTATGAAGTGATTGTTCAAGTTCCATAAAACAAACTATTCTACATTCTGATTTGAGTTGTGAAAGTGATTGAGCATTGAGTATAGAACATATTGAGTCTCTAACAATTCTCTTTATGCTTCTATGAGATTGAGAAAGTTTTGAAAGTGATTGAGCATTGAGTATAGAACATATTGAGTCTCTAACAATTCTCTTTATGCTTCTATGAGATTGAGTGAGTTGAGAAAGTGATTGTGCATTGAGAGTAGAACATATTGAGTCTCTAACAATTCTCTTTATGCTTCTATGAGATTGGACAAGTTCTATGTGTGGACTTGTTAAGCAGATTTGAGGCAAGTCTTTGAGAAGACTTGTGGACTGATTTTGTGTGAGCTTTTGTGGAAGCTTACAATACAAATTTGGTTAAGTTCTAGAGAGGACTTATTGAGTAGATTGGGACAAGTTATATGTGAGCTTGTTGAGCATATTGGGACAAGTTCTATGTGAGCTTGTTGAGCATATTTGGACAAGTTCTGAGTGGACCTGTTGAGCAGATTTGGATAGGTTCTGAGTGGACTTGTTGAGAAGATTTGAGTAGGTTCTGAGTGGACTTGTTGAGCAGATTTGGACAGGTTTTGAGTGGACTTGTTGAGTAGATTTGAGCAGGTTCTGAGTGGACCTATTGAGCAGATTTGGACAAGTTTTGAGTGGACTTATTGAGCATATTTGGACAGGTTCTGAGTGGACCTATTGAGCAGATTTGAGCAAGTTCTGAGTGGACTTGTTGAGCAGATTTGAGCAAGTTCTGAGTGAACTTGTTGAGCATATTTGAGCAAGTTTTGTGTGGACTTGTTGAGCAGATTTGTGCTAGATCGACTGGACTGTGTTTAGTGCAGATTTGAGTGGACTTGTTGAGCAGATTTGTGCTAGACCGACTAGACTGTGTTTAGTTCATATTTGAGTGGACTTATTGAGCAAATTTGTGCTAGATCGACTGGACTGTGTTTAGTGCAGATTTGAGTGGACTTGTTGAGCAGATTTGTGCTAGATCAACTAGACTGTGTTTAGTATAGATTTGAGATAGAGCTTTGGAGGTGATAGAGTAGAGAGGACAATAGTCTCTAGTGGATAGAGATCCATCAAGCCAGGGTAGTGAGGATAGGTCTTCTAAGTGGGGACAAGAGTCTTCAATGGAGAGAGATCCACAAGCCAGTGCAGTGGAGGTAGTAGTCTTCTAGAGGATCACCAACCAGAGAAGAGGAGAAGGAGTTCTCCTATGGATAGAGATCCACAAACCAGATTTAGGGGATCAACATCTCCTTTGGACAAGAGGTCCATAAACATTGTAATTGGGAAGGATTCCCAAGAGATTATTTGAGAAATATTTAGAAGAAATATTTTCTCCATGGAGGTAGCCATATTTGGGTGAACCACGTTAAATTTGTGTCTCTATTGTGTGTGGTGATTTGTGCATTGCTTTGATTACTACTGTTGATATTGCTATCTATACATTGCATAATATTGATTTGGAAAGAAAAGTAAAAAGTGCTCTTATACTATTCACCCCCTCTCTCAGTATAAGCTTGTGTTCTTCAAATTCTATCTATCATGTTTTTGGGGGAAGAGATTTAGGGACTAACCTTTTAGAGTGGGCCCTGCCTCCGGAAGGTTAGTATTAACCCATTCCTATTTCTTTACTCTATTTTAACTTTAGTAAACTATTTCATTAAATTAATCTAATGCTAATTATTTCATGGTTGTAGGAAAATAAAAGAAAGCTTATAGCAGAAAGCAAAACATAAAGAAGACAAAGAACGATTTTACCATACTCATAGGAGAAATAAAATGATGCTAATTGTATTCTTTTATTCCAATCCGCATGACTCGTACAATGTAAAATGGCTGTAGAAATATTCTTTGTTATTTCTTGTGTATCTAGCCTTCTCTAACATAAAGAGCTTTTTAATTTATAGCTTTACATTATGCTCTTTACGATAGAAGCTACAACTTCTCTTTGTTACACATTGAATGAATCCCAATTGGACTTCTAAAAATACGTAACAACATAATCACTAATTTAGACTTAGTACAACAACTACGTAACAACATAACCACTAACTTAGACTTATTACAACAACTACGTAACAACATAACCACTAATTTAGACTTAGTACAATAACTTTATCCTTTTCTTTAGGAAAGGACATATTTATTATAAGAATACACGTAACTTTATAACAAATCTCATAACAACTTTATATGAGATCATCCTAAATAAAGAATGATGAGTCATCCACATTTGATTCTTCCAACTACCCATGTGGCATTTGAAATAGTCCATGTTTGATTCTTCCAACTGCCCACATGGCATTTGACCAGTTGGTAGCATATGTGGTGTGTTTATTACACGAAATAGATTTATAAAATATGCACATTTCTTTAGACACTTTCCAAGTTTTTGTAGCACCTTTTCATAGCGCACTCCCACGCGTCTTCTCAGTATATTTGCATGATATTGGTTCATCATTTTTTCAATACCTGACCTATGTTTTGCTGCAACATTACCTACGATCGTTCTACTGCCAAAAACATGCAAAAATTTGCATAATTTGTGTAAAATACAAGCATATACCACTTTAATATTATAAATCAAATTTAGTCATAAATCATGCAAATAAGATATAACAATTATTTGCACATTTTCACATATTTGTAGATAAAAGATGAATTAAAACTTGTATAAAATATGTATGATTTAGCACTCATCATTTCCCTCCAAACTGAAGGGGATGCATGTCCTCATGCATACAAGTTTTAAATACCACAACGTAAAACATTACAAATATTATAGATGAAATACAACAAATTTTATAACTGAAACATTGTAGATATAATAAATGAAACATTGCAGTTTTATTAAGAAGAATATGATTTTCAAAATTAGGGTTTTCTTTTATGTTTCTCCATACATTATGATAAATATATTTTGACCTTTGATCATAATTTGATTGATGACTTCTATACTTAATCTGCGGTGTCTTCATCCATTTGCTCTGTGCTACTAGATGTTGGAATACTATAATTAAGAGCATATTAAATAAAGAGTTAAAATATAAAAATCAATAGATAATATAATATAATAATAAACAATTGCAAATATAATACTATTTTCATAATGAATAACTATTATAATAAATATTATTAATAATATATATTTTTTGTAAGTTAAAATTATATTATAAGCGGGTTTTGAAAGGATCCCAAAACCTTTTTACAATAGGTCAACCGACCAAACCAAGGGTCAAAAAACAACCAATTTGACAAATCCCACCCAGTGGGAAAACCAGCAGGATGATGAAGTTGAAAATCTTGCCTAGCAGAAAGCAGCCGAAAACCACCAAAATAGAAATCCCAACAGATTTGGAAAATCTCACCCAAAAAGAAACCATCCCATGGGACAACCAACAGAAACCAGATCTGAACAATCCCGCCCAGCGGGAAAAATAACAGCTTTGAAAAATCTCACCCAACGGGAAGCAGTCAAAAACCACCAAAATGAAAATCCTACTATTGTGGCTGATCCACAACACACCCCAAAATTGGGGACCCACCCTTTTTGCATGCTTTCAAAGAAGATCTCAGTGACCCAGATGCTAAAAATCAAGAAAAAGGCAAAATTGCACAAAAATGAAAAAGTGTCGCGATATCGCGACATGTCGCTCCGTCGCTGCCGAAAATGAAAAAGTGTCGCGATATCGCGACATGTTGCTCCGTCGCGGCCGAAAATGAAAAAGTGTCGCGATATCGCGACATGTTGCTCCGTCGCGACCGAAAATGAAAAAGTGTCACGATATCGCGACATGTTGCTCCGTCGCGGTCCAGAGAGGAGAGAGAAAGACAGAATGGAAAATTGTCGTGAAATCGCGACATGTCACAAAATCGCGGTCAAACCAGTCAAACAAGGCAAGGCACTAAAAGCGTCGCGATTTCACGACAGGAAGCAGCAAAGGGGCACGAAGCAGAAAAACGTCGCGATATCGCGACAGGTCGCGTTTTCGCGGCTCCAAGCAGCGAAGTGGTACGGAAGGAAAATATGTCGCGATTTCGCGACATGTCACGTTTTCGCGGCCAAATACAGCAAGAGCAGCCCGAAATAGAAAAGCGTCACGATTTCACGACGAAAAGCTGGCAAAATGGTACGGAACAAAAAAAGTGTCACGATTTCGCGACAGAAAGCCGCAAGACAGCTCCAAATGAAAAGGCGTCGCGATTTCGCGACAGAAAGCAGCCAAGGTGTACGGATCGAAAAATTGTCACGATTTCGAGAAAGAAGGGTGGAAGAAAATGTCGTGATTTGGAAAGAGTGTAAGAAACGAAAAAGTGTCACGATTTCATGACAGGAAGCAGCCAAGGCGTACGGAGATGAAAAGCGTCACGATTTCGTGACAGGTTGCAGCCGAAGGCGTACGGAGATGAAAAGCGTCACGATTTCACGACAGGAAGCAGCCGAGGCGTACGGAGAGGAAAAGCGTCGCGATTTCATGACAGGTTGCAGCCACAGGGCCCGATAGCATAAAAATGTCACGATTTCGTGACATGTCTCATTTTCGCGGCGCATGAAGGCAGACAAGGCTGTTGGCAGGAAAATGTCACGATATCGCGACATGTCGCGTTTTCACGATGAAAGTAGAGGAGCAAAGCTGCATGCATAAAAACGTCGCGATATCGTGACATGCTATTTTTTGTCATGATTTACACGGGGCCGTTACAGAACATGCAGAAAAGTGCGGAACACGTGGCGTACATGTGTAAGGGCTACAGAAGCGTTACATTTCACAGAGAAGATCAAACGTTTCGGCATCGAACATAAGGTCAAAAGCAATGGAAAGGCGGGGAAGGTGAAACGAGGCAATCTGGAAGACGAAACGAACCGTCATGGAAGGAGAAGCAATTTACCAGAACTTTAAAAGCGGAAGCACGAGATTGGTACGAGGGTCGAAAAACCACTACGGGCAGAGTTGCAGAGCCAAAGGCAATAAGCCATTCTGGGCCTGCTTTTGTGGTGTTTTTCTTCCACTTTGTCTGGATATTCCTTTACTTTGGACTCGGGTAGGAAATTGTTGTAAGCGGAGTTGCAATGGTCGAAGGCCAGAGGGCCATTCCGGGCCTGCTTTGAGGCTGTTTTCTTCCATAGACTGGGTTTGGGAAACCAGAGATTCTCGTTGTTGTATAATGACCAATTTTTAATACAAAAAATTCAGAGTTGCACCTCATTGGCAAGAAAGAAGGAGTTATTTTCTGCATGCAGGATTAAATGTTTATCTTTCCCCTTTTCGGATTTCTAGGCTTATAGGTGAAGTTTAATGCAAGTTCTCTTGGTTGCTTCATGCGAATGTCTAAATCTGAAAATTACAGTTTAAACCCCAGAAACCAGCACCTAACTTACCTGGATTGTGCGAGTTTGCAGGTTCAATAGGTTAGGTTGTATGCATGAAAACCTCATTAGCTTCGGTTTTGTCAAAGAGGATAGCATCATACTGAATGCACTTTTTATTTTTCTTTCACATTTTATTTTCATTTTTTTTTCTGCATTTTATTTTATTTACAGGCATTAAAATAAAAATTAAAAAAAACTAAAAAATTCCAAAGTCAGAAAATAGAAAATTTCCATTTCAAGGCCAGAGTTTCATTTTTTGGTTTTGTTTTTCATTCATGAGCAGATGATGAAATTCCCTTCATAAAATTCCATTTTCATTAAAGGGTTTATGTTTATGACATTTCATCAATTTTCATTTTGAAGTTACAGTATAGTCATAAAGGGATCAAATCACATTTGCTTTATTCGGGTTCAATGAACAATCATTAAAGTTTCACAGTAAAATAAACCAACATTGCCCCTTGTTTTCAGTTACTTGCAACCACTAAGGTGTTCCAAGCATTTTTATTGAATATCTTTATTTGAGATTATTAATACACAGATGCAAAATGCTAACATAACGAGAACCTTGGAGAAGTTACTTGTTTAATTTCTTTGCAAGAGAGGATTTAGAACCCAAATCCTATCGGAGAGTGTGTTTTCACAATCGGGTGAAAATACCACTCAACATATTGGCGCTAGAAGGAGGGTTGGATGGGTTTATTTTAGTGAGATTTAAAATTTTTGTATATTTCATGCCCTACTGATTGTTATCTTTAGCCTTCTAACACCACTCAACAGATTGGCGCTAGAAGGAGGGCATGAAAAGGTTTATTTTATCGTGATTTTAGATGCTACGGGTTTATAATTGTTTAAGAGCTTTACATTGCTAAATATTTCAAGTCCATTTGATTAGCATCTTCGGCCTCCTCTAACACCACTCAACAGATTGGTGCTGGGAGGGCCGAATGGGTTTATTTTAGTGAGATTTAAATTTAAATTTTTTTTTGTGCTTTAGTCCTCTAACACTCAGCAGATTGTTAAAAGGACGGCTCGAATTTATTTACTTGTTCTATTTTAAGCAATTCGGGTATGTTGTATATTATTCTTTAACGATTGTTCATACGTAAATATGTGATTTGATTTAATTTTGAAAATTTTGGTCTTGACTCAAAGTGTTGTCTCATGCAATTACTTGACATTTGATTTTAATAAGTACATCTCTTAGTTGATGCTAACTTGATTTTTTATTTTTTTTTGGGCATTGCAGGTTGAGTATTCAACAGATTTGGTTCTAAAATTACATTTTAAGTTTCACTAATGGCAACACTTGAGGAGCAAATGGTATCCCTGAGAGCTGAAATAGTGTCTCTAAGAGAGAGAATGGTATCAATGATAGAGGATCATTATAAGGGTTTGTCTATACCTGTGGTACCCTATCAAATTCCTACAATGTTATTGGATTTTTTACGGTGTTTTAATCAAGAGGTGCCACTAGGATACTTGCAAAAACTGCATGTCTACAAGAATACATTATGTCAATTCCAGGTGTTCTATGAGGAGGTAGCTTGTAGGTTATTTGCATACATTTTGGATGATAAACCATTCTTTTGGTACAGCCAACTACCCATGGAGGTTAGGACTTCTTGGATACAACTAGAAGCAGCCTATCTTTATCATTTTGGTAATCAGGTTGACTTAGAAATCTTGAAAAATCAGTTTTCCTCCATATGTAAGGAGCCTAATGAATCCTTGAGTCAATTCAATGGAAGATTTCGTGAGTTGCACTCCCAAATGTGGGAAAATTTTAACACATTAGAAGAGGAAGCCATGGAAGTATACCTAGGAGCCATACACCCCACACTTGCTTCACTCATTGAGGAAAAACTGAGTGGTTTGTCTTTAGAGAAAATCCATGAGATCTTAGAAGAGATAGAACGACAAGGTCTTGAAGAAGAAAAGGCACAACATGCTCACATAAGAGATTGTCCTTCTAAAGATATTGATGCCAACCTACACCAACCATCAAATATAGCACCCTCCACTCCAATGATATCTAAGGTAAATGATCAAGGGGATGAATTTGAATATCCAAATCTTACAACCACCTTAGATGTAGTCCACGAGGAGGTGCAAATTGCTAAGCCAACATCCGCTAGTGAGGATTATGCAGAAATGATCTCATTCATAGAGATACACGATTATTCGGATGAAGGGGTTCTAAATTCAACAATGTTTGATATATGTGATAGGACGGAACCCACCATAGAATTGAATGAAGTGGTTGAAAGTGAAATTGGGAGAAAACCAATAAATGAATTTGAAGACATGATAGAGTTTCACCACTTGTTCTTGGAAGATACTATTGATGAGATGTGTAAAATTAAGGATCAAGAAATTCTTCACCCTCCAAATTATGATAATGAATCATGGGTTACTAATTTGGACGATGATAGCCTTACAAATTTGAATTCAAGAAATAACCCACTTTTGGAAATAATTGA
This sequence comes from Wollemia nobilis, assembly GCA_028583015.1. Classification (NCBI taxonomy): domain Eukaryota; kingdom Viridiplantae; phylum Streptophyta; class Pinopsida; order Araucariales; family Araucariaceae; genus Wollemia; species Wollemia nobilis. The sequence goes on along the minus strand of JAQPPZ010000569.1, from coordinate 2,090,419 downwards.
ACCATCTAAGGAAGGTGAAGATGAGTTTGATGAGAAGCACATTGATGAATTGGAAGATGTTGAAGAAGTAGTTGAACGTCACCACTTGATTTTGAAAGATGATTATTATGATGCTTGGAAGAAGTGGGAAGACTTCACTCATTCCAAAACTACTAATGAAACTTGTGTGCCCATTGATATACAGGACAACATAATCGCCTACTCAAAGGAAGACTTTACAACTCCTGTACAATTTGAGGATGTTTTGGAAGAAAGTTTCAAATCTCATCAAATTTTGAAAGATCATGATGATTCTATTACCAAGGACAAAGAAGAAAAAGAATTGACGAATGAATCAAGAGATCATGTCACAAACATCATGGAATTTCATTCTATGGATTTGGATGACGATTTTTACAATGGTTGGGGGAGATATGATGATGCATTCTTTTCTCACATCTCTATAGATGAAACTCATATCTCACTTGATATGCAAGATATGGAAACTTCCACCTCACATGAAGAGATACCATGGATAGTGAACAAAGAATTAGAACCAAATGATAAAGAGATTGATCAATTGGAAGCAACTCAAATGAAGGATCATCAAGATGAGTCATGGGACATACACTTTGACCAAAAACATTTGAGGGTTGAAAATTTGCATGACCATGTTTTGAATTTGATTGATGTTTATGATGAAATGTCGTTAAAGGTGAATGAAAAACAGGGTATGATTTCTAATTACACCTTTGATAACATTGTTTCAATGAATGAAAAAGAAGTTGATGCACTTGAACTGTTAAACCAAATTCATCAACAATTACTAATTGAATCTAGGATAAAAACTTTTAATGATCCTAATTTAGTAAATATCCTAGATGCTTGTAAATTGTTACACAAATTTGATTGGCCTACAAATTTGGAAAATGATTTGGCTTTGAAATTTGTAGAAATAGGCTCCTACTTACAAAATTGCATATTTGAAAAAGATAGCCTAATTCTAAATCAAGGAGGGAATTATGAAGTTTACATTTTAAAGAATAGACATGATAAAATTGAAAATCATTTGTTGTCTAATCATTTTAGTAATTTGATGCTCACCTATGGGAGTACTAATGGAACTAAATTTAATTGGTGGGGTGAGCATGGCAAGTGGAAATTTGTTGCATTGTTTGGTCTTGTCTTGTTTTTGTGGGATTCCCACAACATTTGGCATGCATATCACGTTATATTTTTGTTGAAATGTTCTAATCATGTTTGGGATCCAGGAAAGTGATAGTCCAAGCTTTGCATCATCTTGTATTATAGTGTACATTTGTATATAGATTTTGGTTTTTGGTTTTGGGTTTGTGTTTTCAAGTTTCATTTTGGGATTGCTATTTGGATTTGGATTGAATAAGTTGTGTGTTGGTCCTTTGGACATTTTTGGTTTGTTTATGAAAAAAAAAAAAAAAATTGGTTTTGAGATGTCAACTTATGCCTAAAATCAGGAGAATATGAAACATTGGAATTGTGTTGTAGAAAGCTCCACAAGTAACACAAACATTTAAATGATATCGTTTGAATCTTGTGATGCATGAAGTTGTCGGTTTTGCACATTATGGTAAAGTAGATGATATATTCCAAAAGAAGCAGTGCATTCACATCTCAGTTCACATTCCACATTGCATATACATGTCATCTCAGTTACATTTTCATTTCATGTGCAAATCATTAAAGTGTGTCAAATCCTCTTAGGGTTATTCTATAACATAAAAAATAAGAAAAATCCTAAGGTTGGGAACTGAGTCCTGAGCTATCTAGAACCAAGCACATTCTATACACATTAAAAAGGATCTTGAGCAAAATGATCAAAACCATGCTTGGAAGAAAAGGTGAGGTGAAAAGAAGTATTTCATGTCTATCCTATTATGCAACATGATCCTTAAAAAAGTGGTTTTTACCACTCCCATAAAAGCTTAAAGCCTAAAACTAGAGTAGTAAGGATAGGGCTAAATCCTCATCGAACTTAGGTTGAGGATCCAACTCCCCAAAGCTTTGATTTGACCTACATGGAGTAGTAAGGATAGGGCATAAATTCTCATCTCGCTTAGGTTGAGAATCTGATTCCCCAAAGCTTCCATTTTTCCCATTTCATCATAAATCTTGGATTGGAAGGATCGTACTACATGTCCTCTAGCAAGGATGGGTAGTCATCCCCAAGGTCCAAGAAATAAAAATTAATATTTTCCATTTCATCTTAATATTGGATTGGAAGGATCGTACTACATGTCCCTCACAAGGATGGGTAGTCATCCCAAAGGTCCAAGAAGTAAAAGAAAAAGAATGAATGAAGATAAGTCTTGGATTATGGGGTTAAGTATGCCCATGCATGGCAACATGTCTTGTCTAAAAACAAGACCACCGATTGTCTCAAAGGGTTAGACTAGCATGACCATTTCTTCCATAATTGGTTAAATTATTTTGCTCAAAGTGAGGTAATGAATTCTAAATCAGAATAGTAAGGATAGGGTTAAACTCCCATCTCGGTTAGGTTGGGAGTCTGATTCCCCAAAGTTCTGATTTCACGTTCACTTGCACATGGGTTCAAGATAGTAGGGACTCATAACCAACTTTGGGATCTAATGAATTAATTCAGTATACATATATTTATTTGGCCTTAAGAGGGTTTGGTAATTTTGATATGTTTGTTCATGATATTAGAAGGTTTGAGCCTTTACAATAGCAGGTATATCTCTAAGCATATTTATCATGCATCAAATCCTTCACAAACTCATCATACCTGCATAAAATCATGAGTGAAACCGACAATGGAATGTTGATCAAGTTCAAGTGATAGGGAATGAAAACACATTGCACACACCGAGCTGATACTTAATGATTCTGATGATTCATGTATTTCTGATCTATTGGTATTTATTTATATTTCTTATGTGCTGACGCCTGTATCTAAGCTTGTATACTTCAGGTTGGGTTCTCACTAAAATGCTCAGGAGCATTTGACAGCAGAGTCACCATTTGTTGTGGCTGATCCACAACACACCCCAAAATTGGGGACCCACCCTTTTTGCATGCTTTCAAAGAAGATCTCAGTGACCCAGATGCTAAAAATCAAGAAAAAGGCAAAATTGCACAAAAATGAAAAAGTGTCACGATATCGCGACATGTCGCTCCGTCACTGCCAAAAATGAAAAATTGTCGCGATATCGCGACATGTTGCTCCGTCGCGGCCGAAAATGAAAAAGTGTCGCGATATCGCGACATGTTGCTCCGTCACGCCGAAAATGAAAAAGTGTCGCGATATCGCGACATGTTGCTCCATCGCGGTCCAGAGAGGAGAGAGAAAGATAGAATGGAAAATTGTCACGAAATCGTGACATGTCACAAAATCGCGGTCAAACCAGTCAAACAAGGCAAGGCACTAAAAGCGTAGCGATTCGCGAGGAAAAGTCGCGATATCAGAAGGTCACGTTTTCGCTCCAAGGCGAAGTGGTACGGAAGAGAAAATATGTCACGATTTGTGACATGTCCTTGAAAAAAGAAAGAAAAGGGGATTATTAGGAGATTCCAAATAGAAAAGGCGTCACGATTTCGAGGTGGGGGGGGAGAAAAATGTCACGATTTCACGATAGAAAGCTGCCAGAGTGTAAGAAATGAAAAAGTGTCACGATTTCACGACAGAAGCAGCCAAGGCGTACGGAGATGAAAAGCGTCACGATTTCATGACAGGTTGCAACCGAGGCGTACGGAGATGAAAAGCGTCACGATTTCACGACAGGAAGCAGCCGAGGCGTACGGAGAGGAAAAGCGTCGCGATTTCGCGACAGGTTGCAGCCATAGGGCCCGATAGCATAAAAATGTCACGATTTCATGACATGTCTCATTTTCGCGATGCATGAAGGCAGACAAGGCTGTTGGTAGGAAAATGTCGCGATATCGCGACATGTCACATTTTTGCGATGAAAGTAGAGGAGCAAAGCTGCATGCATAAAAATGTCGCGATATCGCGACATGCTATTTTTTGTCATGATTTACACGGGGCCGTTACAAAACATGCAGAAAAGTGCGAAACACGTGGCGTACATGTGTAAGGGTTACAGAGGCGTTACAGTTCACGAGAGAAGATCAAGCATCTCAATGTCGAACATAAGGTCAAAAGCAACGAAAAGGCAGGGAAGGTGAAACGAAGCAATCTGGAAGATGAAACGAACCGTCATGGAAGGAGAAGCAATTTACCAGAACTTTAAAAGTGGAAGCACAGATTGGTACGAGGGTCGAAAAACCACTACGGGCAGAGTTGCAGAGCCAAAGGCAATAAGCCATTCTGGGCCTGCTTTTGTGGTGTTTTTCTTCCACTTTGTCTGGATATTCCTTTACATTGGATTGGGTAGGAAATTGCTGTAAGCGGAGTTGCGAAGTGTCGAAGGCCGGAGGGCCATTCCGGGCCTCGCTTTGAGGCTGTTTTCTTCCATAGACTCGGGTTTGGGAAACCAGAGATTCCGTTGTTGTATAATGACCAATTTTTAATACAAAAAATTCAGAGAGTTGCACCTCATTGGCAAGAAAGAAGGAGTTATTTTCTGCATGCAGGATTAAATGTTTATCTTTCCCCTTTTCGGATTTCTAGGCTTATAGGTGAAGTTTAATGCAAGTTCTCTTGGTTGCTTCATGCGAATGTCTAAATCTGAAAATTACAGTTTAAACCCCATAAACCAGCACCTAACTTACCTGGATTGTGCGAGTTTGCCGGTTCAATAGGTTAGGTTGTATGCGAGAAAACCTCATTAGCTTCGGTTTTGTCAAAGAGGATAGCATCATACTGAATGCACTTTTTATTTTTCTTTCACATTTTATTTTCATTTTTTTTTCTGCATTTTATTTTATTTACAAGCATTAAAATAAAAATTAAAAAAACTAAAAAATTCCAAAGTCAGAAAATAGAAAATTTCCATTTCAAGGCCAGAGTTTCATTTTTCAGTTTTGTTTTTCATTCATGAGCAGATGATGAAATTCCCTTCATAAAATTCCATTTTCATTAAAGGGTTTATGTTTATGACATTTCATCAATTTTCATTTTGAAGTTACAGTATAGTCATAAAGGGATCAAATCACATTTGCTTTATTCGGGTTCAATGAACAATCATTAAAGTTTCACGATAGAAAATAAACCAACATTGCCCCTTGTTTACAGTTACTTGCAACCACTAAGGTGTTCCAAGCATTTTAATTGAATATCTTTATTTGAGATTATTAATACACAGATGCAAAATGCTAACATAACAGGAACCTTGGAGAAGTTACATGTTTAATTTCTTTGCAAGTAGAGGATTTAGAACCCAAATCCTATCGGAGAGTGTGTTTTCACAATCGGGTGAAAATACCACTCAACACCTACCCAGTGGGAAAAACTAGTAGATTCAAAAAATCTTGTCTAGTGGGAAAACTAACAGCAAAAACTAAACCCCACATCGCAGGAAAACCATTAGAAAACCAAATTTGGACAATCTCGTCCAACAGGGAAAATAGCAGATGTGAAGGATCATGCCCAGTGGGAAAACCAACTGATGAAAAAAACCTGCCCAACGGAAAAACTAGCAGAAAATCCTATTTGAGAAACCTGCCCAGTGGGAAACCCAGTAGGTTTGGAGGATCCTGTCCAAAGGGAATCCCAACAGAAAAATGGTTTGAAGAACCGCAACACTGGTATCCCACCAACAAGAGTACGAGGTAACCAGGCTAGGGCAGGGTCTGGAAATGGAACAATAGGAATGGAAGATCCCCAAGACCATCGAATCTCCCCTGTAACTAGATCTAAGATTCAAACTGCAGAGGAGAGACATGGAAACTATCCCATGAGCGCCCATGACAAGAGAGTATTTTGAGATCAGGTTGAAAACCACGACACTACCTTTGCATTAGAATATCTTGAGCCCCCATCCCAAGATCTATAAACATACAAATAAACAAACCATTAAAACAACCAGCAAGAAATATTCTAGCCCCATCCTTGCCTGCCAAAGTATGAATCCAAGGAAAGTCGCAGTTGCATGCTTGGGGTCCCCCCAAGACCAAAAGGGCAGACTGCAGGAGGAAACCGAGGATCCATCCAAAAAAACAAGCAACCACCGGATCTACAAGGAGATCCCAAAGGTAAAGAGTTCCTGGAATGACTGGGAAAGAAACATCTATGGGAACAGGCCTCTCGAAGCCAACAAGAGCATAGTGTTAGTCTCATAATGACACTGAGAGGGGGGGTGAATCAGTGTAGCTCTTTTAAAACTTAAATCTTCAAATATTAAATCCGAAACAATGAAAACTTGAAACCAAATAAAGCAAGTATAACAAGAGAACATCACACAACACAAGATGTATCGAGGTTCACCGATTTGGTTGCATCCTCAAAATGACTGTTTGGACTCCCATCCAAATCCAGCCTTTGCAAAGCACCAACTTTACAATCAATTTACCAGCACCCACTGGAAGGAGCACCAACCCTTGATTTATCTGCACCAACAGAAAGGAGCACCAACCCTTAATTTATCTGCACCAACAGAAAGGAGCACCAACTACTTATGGCCTCTTTGAATGGCATATTTAAAACCTCTGAAATTTTTTTGTTTCTCCTTCCATGACTGTTCGTTTTCTCCTTCCATGACTGTTCATTTTTTCCTTCCATGACTGTTCGTTTTCTCCTTCCCTTGTGCATGCATGTGTTTTTGTTTCCAAAAAGGCTTTTCGTTTCTATTTTGTGGCCCTTCATTTCATTTTCTCCACATGGGCATGCGTCCGCTTCTTTCCATGTGTAACGACCATCTTAGATGATTTCAAATCATTAAATATTCCTTATGTAACATTTTGTCTTATTCATTGAATTTTGTCCTTATGTGACAAATTACCTTATTCAATCTTTGATTTATTCCTTATAGGTCCACGTCACTATGCAGTTTTCAATTTCACTATCTTGGTGTTCATCACTAATATCAAATGCACTGTCAACTACTCTATTCCTTTGGCAAAAATACAACATGTCGCGATATCGTGACACTTTCGTTTCTCTGCCTGCCTGCCCTTTTTGAGTCGCGAAAATGCTACATGTCGCGATATCGTGACACTTTTGTTTCTCTGCCTGCCTGCCCTTTTTGAGTCACGAAAATGCTACATGTCACGATATCACGACATTTTTTACTTTGTGCTCTTTCTCTTTGCTTTGGACTGCAAAAATGCAACATGTCGTGATATCGCGACACTTTTTTTCTCCTTGCTCTTTCTCTTTGCTTTGGACCACAAAAATGCAACATGTCGCGATATCGTGACACTTTTTTCTCTCTTGTTCTTTCTCTTCTCTTTTGGCCGCGAAAATGCAACATGTCGCGATATCGCGACACTTTTTCTTTCTTGTTCTTTCTCTTATCTTTTGGCCGCGAAAATGCAACATGTCGCAATATCGCGACACTTTTTATTTCTTGTTCTTTCTCTTCTCTTTTGGCCGTGAAAATGCAACATGTCGCGATATCACGACACTTTTTTTTCTTTGCGGTGTTTTGCTTTTTCTTTGATATTTAGCATATGGGCCACTTCGGTCTTCTTGGAAAATATGCAAAAAGGTGGGTCCCCAATTTTGGGGTACATTGTGGAGCAGCCACAACATGATGATTTTTTCAACTTTGCACAAACAACCTGTAACAACTTCACCCAAACATCAAAAACATCCTCATAAGCATTTAACATCACTGTACATACTCTGAATAACCTCTGAACTCCTTTCCACTACGTCAACCGATCTATCTGACTGTGTTGACAACAATGACAATACTGTTGCTGCACCTTGCTCAACAATCTCCCCCTTTGGAATTGTTGGCAACACACGTGCAATTTCCTGTAACTCTTCTCTCCTTTTGACAACAATACCAAAGGGCTGCTACAAACTCTCCCTGAGTCCATGCATAACATTCTCAGGTAAAAATTATTACACTTAGAAAAAATCACAAACATGAGCAAAAAGATAAACAAATACACAAATGCTCCCCCTGAGAATGTGGTCTTGATAGCTAGTCAATTATTGGGAAGCGTGACCACTCCCAATTTATTACGAAGGTACTCAAAGACTTCCTTGGGCAATGGTTTTGTGAAGATATCCGCTACTTGCTCTATTTTTGGAACAAAATCCAACTTAACCTCACCTTTCGCAACTTTCTCCTTCAAAAAGTGATACCGGATAGCAATATGTTTTGTGTGAGAATGCATAACCGGATTCTTTGAGATGTTAATGGCACTGGTGTTATCACACTTAACTGAAATTGGCTCACTGAAGTTAATACCAAGATCTTTCAAGGTTTGTTTCATCCATAATACCTACGTACAACGTTGTCGCTACAATATATTTTGCCTCTACTATGGATAAGGAGACTGACTCTTGTTTCTTACTGTGCCACGCGACCAACCTATCTCCAAGATAGAATGCACCTCTACTGGTACTTTTTCTATCATCTACATATCCTGCCCAATCTTCATCTGAATACGCAATAAGGGTGAAGCCCTTACCTTTCGAATACCATAACCCATACTCCATAGTATCCTTGAGGTACCGAAGAATCCTCTTCACTGCTGTCACATGAGTCTCCTTGGGACTAGGCTGAAATCGTGCTACCATGCATACTGCCTGCAAAATATCTGGTCTAGTAGCCGTTAAGTACAGTAAGCTCCCAATCGGAGATCTCGTACATGGTTTGATCAACATGTGGAGATTTGTCATCCTTGCTCAACTTGCAACCCGTCATCATGGGAGTGCTAACTGGCTTACAATCCTCCATTGTGAACATTTTTAGCATCTCTTTCACATATTTAATTTGAGAAATAAATATGCCCTTCTCATTTTGATTAACTTGCAACCCGAGGAAATACGAAAGTTCACTAATCGTTGACATTTCAAATTCTTTCTGCATCTTATTTGTTAAATCTTTACACGACTCATCTTTGTTGTTGCCAAATATGATATCATCTACGTATACAACAAGAACACTAAGATGGCCATTTTCTATTTTGACATACAAATTACTATCCACCATACCTTTCTTGAACTCTTGTTGAGTAAAATAGTTGTCTAGCCTTGCATACCATGCTCGGGGTGCCTGTTTTAAGCCATATAATGTTTTCTTCAACTTGCAAACCAAGTTGGGATCATCACCAAGTTGGAAACCATCTGGCTGCTCAATATAAACCTCTTCTTCAAGTTTCCCATTCAAAAATGCTGATTTCACATCCATTTGATAAACTTTGAAATTCTTGTAAACTGCTAAATCCAGAAATATTCTAATTGCCTCTAGTCTAGCCATAGGTGCAAAGGTTTCCTCAAATTCAATACCTTCAACTTGTGCATAGCCTTTACATACCAATCTTGCTTTATTCCTGACTACCTGTCCGTCTTCATTCAATTTGTTTCAAAAGACCCATTTAGTACCGATTATATTTTTATTTGCAGGTCTTGGTACTAACTCCCAAGTTTTGTTTTTCTCGATTTGATCTAATTCTTCATTTATTGTCTTCATCCAACTTTCATCTTTGCTTGCATCAGCAAAATTTTTGGGCTCAATGCTGGATAATAGAGAGTAGTTACTTACTACTCTTCTTCTTGTCTGAACACCAACTATGGGGTCTCCAATTATTTGCTCTCTAGGATGATCTTTCTGCCAGCTGCCTGTTTTGAATTTCTTATTTTATTTCTCTTCTGAATCACTGTTTGAATCATCTGAGTCAATTTTTTGTTTCTTTTCCATTTCCTTTTCCTCATCTCCTTCAATAACCTCTTCATAAATTGGGTAGTTCTCTTCATAGCTAATTACTCGTTCCCTACCTTCATCAACTTTAACATCGACACTATCCACAATTTTCCTTAACCTCTTGTTGTAGCATTTGTAAGCTTTGCTTTTTGACGAATAGCCAATAAAAATACCTTCATCCGCTCTATCTTCAAACTTACCAAGGTTTTCTTCAGTTCTTTTGATGTAACACTTGCTTCCAAAAACTTTAAAGTATCTTACTGTTGCCTTTTTACTGAACCACAACTCATAAGGAGTTTTGCTTTCATGCGTTCTCAACATGCACCTATTTTGGATGTATACCGCAGTATGGACTGCCTCTTTCCAAAATCTGTTTGCTACTTTGCTCTCAGTCAACTTAGTCCATGCCATTTTCTGCACTGTCTTGTTCTTTATTTCTACCACACCATTCTGATGAGGTGTCCTGGCTGCTGAAAACTGTCTCCTAATACCATATTTTTCACAGTACTCTGTAAAATCCTCTGAAATGAACTCTCCTCCTCTATCTGATCTTAAAAATTTAATCCTTTTTCCTGTTTGATTCTCAACTTGGTTTTTGAAAACCTTGAACATCTCAAAAGCTTCTGATTTATGCTTCAAAAATAGTACCCATGTCATCCTGGAATAGTCATCTATACACAACATAAAATATTTGTCACCATTTATGTTTTGCATTCTCATGGGTCCACATAAATCAGTATGTATTAGTTCCAAAGGTTTGCTTGTGTAGTACTCTTTTTTTTTAAATGAGACTCTAGTTTGCTTCCCCTTTTGGCATGAAGCACAAATGCTATTTGATGGCTTTCTAATGGTGGGAATATCTCTCACTGCCTTTTTTGAGCTAATTTTTACTAGATTGTCAAAACTGATATGACCGAGCCTCTTGTGCCAGAACCAATTTTCTTCTTCCTGTCCAATCAAGCAAGCTCCTTCTAAAGTCTCTGAGAGAGTCTACAGGTTTCCAGATGTCCTCAATCTAGTTGCTATCAACTTTCCACTATTTGCTTTTCTGACTTCACGACCCTGCTTCTTAAAAATCACTTCATGACCTCAATCACAAATCTGACTTACACTCAACAAGTTATGCTTCAGACCAACCACAAAAAAGACTTCTTTTGACTTGATTTTTTTGTCACTGATCTTAACTGAACCTTTTCCAACTATCTTAGCTCCATCATTATTTCCAAATTTTACTGAACCACCTTCATATTGCTGTAACTTCTCAAATTTTTGTTTGTCACCTGTCATATGACCGAAGCATCCACTATCAAGTATCCATGATGCAGATTTATTATGTGCTTTAAATGTTGTTTGTACGATAAGGGATTCCTTTTATTCCTTAGATCGCTCTTTTTATTTCCACTCTGGTTTGATTACAGTTTTGTGCTCTTGTTTTGACTTTTCTTTTTCAGTAGCTTGTCAATGTTTTTTGAGAAATTTTCTATTTTGTCTCATTCCATTTGGTTGAAATTTTCTTCCCTGAAATTTATTTGATGAAAATGTACTTCGACAATTTCTTACAATGTTCCCAAAATTATGATAGTTATAACATTCTACTGCATAATCCATCAAAGGTGAAAAAACATTTCTACTGGTAAAATTCCTTGGTCCTACATTATACTTGCAATTTGAAATCTTATGTCCATAACCATTGCATTTAAAACAAGAACTAGAAAAGGGATGATTGAACCTGGGTGATGGTCTTTGCCATGTTGTCTTAGGAGCCATAAATCTTCTTCTTCTTTGATGTGTGACATTGGTGAATCCATCATTGTCAATTCTCCTTTCGTGCCTTGCATTATTGCTTTCTTTTGCATGAGTCAATTTTTCTTGATTAACCTGTTTCTTATCTTCATTCTTTATGGATTATTCATTTATGGACTTTGATCCATTTGATGATTCTCCTTCGTCAAAGACCAAACCAAATTTGATGCCTGTAGTCTTTTGGTTATTTATGATCTTATCCAGCTTCATAGAACTTTCTTCACATTTGTGATAACAACTAATTTTACGATTCATCTCTTCTATCTGCATCCTTAAACCAATAGTCTCTTCTTCTAGCTTGCTGCAATAATCTATTTTCATGGTTATTTGCACTTCGATATCGTTAGATATTTTCTTGGATTCTTCTATCTGTACTTTCAAACTGGTTATGATTTCATTTGCATCCTCAAGCTTTCTTGAAATTTTCTTATTCTTTTTTCTTTCTATCTTCAATTCATCCAGAGCTGCAATTAGTTCATCTTCCAAATTTACTTCTACATCAATTTATTCTTCATCACATTCCTGTTATTTTTCTATTTTTTATTCTTTCAGTGCCATGAAAAGAGCTTCACCTATTTCCTTTTCAGAATCCTCACCGCAGCTGTCTTCTAATGAACTGACATTCTTGGAGATGAAACTTTTCTTCTTGAAGTTGCCTTTTCTAAAATTCGTTTTTTTCTTCCAGTCACTTCTTTCTTGGTGCGATCCTTCATCACTTTTGTTCTTCTCATTAAGTGGACATTTAGCTGCAAAATGCCCAACGCCTCCACAATTGAAACATTTAAATGATAACTTTCCTCTGTATTTTACTTTTCCCCTTTTTAGTTTTCGAACAAAGTTTGCTTCTATTTCATCTGATGTCTCTTCTTCCTCGGATTCTTGTTTTGCTTTCATATTTTTATGGGCTTTAAAGTAGCTTCTCTGTCTGTGGGTTTAGATTTTCCTATTCTCATCTCATATGCAGTCAAAGAACCATGTATCTCATCCATACTAAAAGAATTTAGATCTTTAGCTTCTTCTATAGCTGAAACTTTAGAATCAAATCTTTGGGGAAGAGATCTTAATACCTTTTTCACGATAACAGAATCTTTGATTTTCTTGTCGAGTCCTCTAATCACATTAATGACTTCATTAACTCTTAGCATATATGCCTCTATGTTCTCATCGTCATTCATATTTAATACTTCGAACTAAGCTCAATGTGTTTGTAACTTGGCCTCCTTGATCTTAATGTCTCCTTCATGAATGCTCCTCAGTTTGTCCCATATTTCTTTTGTCATTTTACAACTCATAATATTTACCAGTTCACTGTCCACTAATCCGAACATGATAGCATTCTTTGCTTTTGAGTCATTCTCAAACAGTTTCTTAGCGGCGACATAGGTTGGAGAAGTGGTGGGTATTGTGTATCCACTATCTACTGAATCCCAAATGTCGTATCCCAAAGCACAAAGATATGTCTGCATCCTGAGTCTCCAAAATGCGTAATTAGTTCTATCAAATAATGGTGCTTTGTTTGATGAGAAGCCTTCACCACCTGCCATTGTGTCACTTCCAAGATCACCCTAGTCGGTTAAGCTTGTTCAGGAACCTCGCTCTGATACCAATTGTTAGTCTCACAATGACACTGAGAGGGGGGTGAATCAGTGTAGCTCTTTTAAAACTTAAATCTTCAACTCTTAAAGCCGAAACAATGAAAACTTAAAACCAAATAAAGCAAGTATAACAAGAGAACATCACACAACACAAGATGTACCGAGGTTCACCGATTTGGCTACATCCTCAAAATGACTGTTTGGACTCCCATCCAAATCCAGCCTTTGCAAAGCACCAACTTTACAATCAATTTACCAACACCCATTGGAAGGAGCACCAACCCCTGATTTATCTGCACCAACAGAAAGGAGCACCAACCCCTAATTTATCTGCACCAACAAAAAGGAGCACCAACTACTTATGGCCTCTTTGAATGGCATATTTAAAACCTCTAAAAATTTTTTGTTTCTCCTTCCATGACTGTTCGTTTTCTCCTTCCATGACTGTTCATTTTCTCCTTCCCTTGTGCATGCATGTGTTTTGGTTTCCAAAAAGGCTTTTCATTTCTATTTTGTGGCCCTTTGTTTCCTTTTCTCCACATGGGCATGCGTTCGCTTCTTTCCATGTGTAACGACCATCTTAGATGATTTCAAATCATTAAATATTCCTTATGTAATGTTTTGTCTTATTCATTGAATTTTGTCCTTATGTGACAAATTACCTTATTCAATCTTCGATTTATTCCTTATAGGTCCATGTCACTATGCAGTCTTCAGTTTCACTATCCCGGTGTTCATCACTAATATCAGACGCACTGTCAACTACTCTGTTCCTTTGGCAAAAATGCAACATGTCGCAATATCGCGACACTTTTGTTTCTCTGCTTGCCTGCCCTTTTTGAGTCACAAAAATGCTACATGTCACGATATCACGACACTTTTGTTTCTCTGCTTGCCTGCCCTTTTTGAGTCGCAAAAATGCTACATGTCACGATATCGTGACACTTTTTCCTTCGTGCTCTTTCTCTTTGCTTTGGACTACGAAAATGCAACATGTCACGATAGTGCGACACTTTTTTTCTCCTTGCTCTTTCTCTTTGCTTTGGACCACAAAAATGCAAAATGTCGTGATATCGTGACACTTTTTTCTCTCTTGTTATTTCTATTCTCTTTTGGCCGCGAAAATGCAACATGTCGCGATATCATGACACTTTTTCTTTCTTGTTCTTTCTCTTCTCTTTTGGCCGTGAAAATGCAACATGTCACGATATCGTGACACTTTTTCTTTCTTGTTCTTTATCTTCTCTTTTGGCCGCGAAAATGCAACATGTCGCGATATCATGAATTTTTTTTTCTTTGCGGTGTTTTACTTTTTCTTTGATCTTTAGCATATGGGCCACTTCGGTCTTCTTGGAAAATATGCAAAAAGGTGGGTCCCCAATTTTGGGGTACATTGTGGAGCAGCCACAACATGATGATTTTTTCAACTTTGCACAAACAACCTATAACAACTTCACCCAAAAATCAAAAACATCCTCATAAGCATTTAACATCACTGTACATACTCTGAATAACCTCTGAACTCCTGTCCACTGTATCAACCAATCTATCTGACTGTGTTGACAACAATGACAATACTATCGCTGCACCTTGCTCAACACGCAGATAAGGATCCCGAGCAATGAACAGGAAACCAAAGCCAACCCTCTTCTAGTAGCCACCACCAAGCTAGCTGGAAACCCACCAAACTAGGGTACTCAGGGCCAGAAACCACAACATCCTCCTTGCAGAACAACAAACCAGTCACAATCGAGAAACCTGAGAAACCCAAGGATCTCGAAAACTAGGTTAGATAATAGCCCAGGGAGAGGGGCAGGGAAATGAAAAAGTGGGACTAGACAGTCCCAGGGAACCCGAAACTGGATCCATCCCTCCCTTCCTCATCCCAACTTCTCAATATTATTATTATTTTTTTTATTATTATTAATAATATTAAACTAATAATAATATTATAATATAATAATAATAAACTGATTATAATGAATATATTAGTAACTACCATAGGCTGATCCATTGATTAAACAAGAAAAAATCAACACATAAATAAAATCGCGAGGGGTAGGTTTATGCTATCTCCAGCCTAATAATAATAATAATAATATTAGGTTGTAAGTGCAGGTGTGGCTGGGCACTTACCAAGAAGAGACCTAGGTTCAAACCTTGGGGGAAGCCAACCCTTTGCAAAGGTAGTAGTCTGCTCCAAATTCTTTGAGTGTGCACTAGACCGACGATGATGGTACAAACCCTAAGCGATCGATAGTCCCCATCTCATGTCGAATCAACAAGAACGAGATAAATAGGTTTGTTGGGAGCAATCCCTGTGGTTTGAACCTTGCACTGGCCAGTTACTAAAAATAGTGGTTGTAACCAACTCTCCTATGTAATAAAATATATATTAGGTTCATAGAATAATAATAATATTATAATATAGATAATATTATAATTATAAAATAAATAATATTATAATAATATTATAAAATTATAATAAAATAATTATAATATTATAATTATAAACTTAATAATACAATAATATTAATAATATTTTAAACTAATAATATAATATTATTATGATATTATAAATTATGATTAGGCTAATAATATGATAATATAATAGTATGACTACTATTAGATGCTTCGATTTTATTATTCTTTTGCTAAATATTTTAACCTAAAGAAATAGCATACAACGAATATATTTTGAAGATAAGAATGACTCATCATTCATTAATTTACCTCATTATCATATTATGATTAACATTTGGTGATCAATTATCATGCGCTTGACATTTCATTACCCCTTCCACGGTGTGCAGTAACAACTTGCTAAATTTGGTGTTGCCCTATCGCAACGATGTCTACCAAGAGATCTTAGGGTAAAATTATGTTAACGACTAGGGCATAATTCCATGGAAGAAGGTAGTGCCAATGAGAAGTTGAGTTGCAACCATCGAGGTCATGAGGTGGAGGAGCCCGAGGTCTCTTATGTGGACAAGAAATGGTCTGGGTGGCTCAGAGAGATGGTATTTTTGGTACAAAACCAACATCTGTCTCAACAAAGCATTCTACCCTTTTAAAATAGTATGGTGGAATTTGTATGTTTCCAGTTCGCTTGCACTTAGGTTCCATAAATGGAAGTCGCTCCTAAAAAGTAGATAGGTAACATTATCCTATGATGGTTACATATTACAGGAAGTTGGATGGTTTTTTACCCATCGTGCATCAGGAGGCAATCACCCCAAATGTCAAATGGAAACACAACAAAATGACTCAAAATTCTCCCCTAAAATGGATTTATCAATACTTTCTTTTCCTTGAACAATTGGAAAGTAAAAGCATGACAACTTCACCTTGAATTTTTTATCTTTTTATCTCATTCATCTCAGGGCAACTAAAATGAAGCTCAACAACAAATGGTGTACCATTGCAATATGCTAGATTCGTTGCAACCACCTCACCTCCTCCTACCTCCATTAGGTGAAGGGAGATAATAACAAAATCAATTAAAATCACAAAAACATAAAAAATGCACTTAAAAATACAAACAAATTAAAAAAAAAACCTTCAAAAAGGCAAAAACAATTACAAATGCATTCTAAATGTTCAAAAAAATCAATTAATTCAGTCAAAAAACCAAAAAAAATAAAAAAATTGGAATTTTTTTACAAAGTGGCTCAACTGCGGCTGACACCCACGGTCGGCGGCAACGGTCAATTTTTTGACCATTGGGATTTGAAGTCAGCTGCATCTGATAGCTGCGGCCACCAATTTGCTAATTGGTAACCGTTATTGCCACCTACGACTATAGGAAAGACATTTTTCGAGGTCATTTCCCATCCCATTCACCCCGAAACCCAAAATTAAAACCCTCCCCAACTAACTAGCCTAGTCTAATCCTAACTAGGGTGAGGTTCGTTACCAGCAGTTTAGTGAGTTCATTTTGCTCATTAATTAATTTTGTTCATTTTAAGTTGGTAATTCAATAATTGAGTTTCGCGATGCTACCTTGGTAGCACCAGCTCTGCCACTGGTGGACACCTCCGGTTGGTCTACCATATGGGTAGTTTGTGATATTTTTCAGCAGCATTCTATGTCAAAGTTTCACTTTCTCTTCTTAGAGCTCTATGATAAGCAGCTAGCAATTGGAAATAATGAATTTGAAAATGATAAATTTTTCTTTTATATTTCCAATTTAACCCGTCGTCATGGCTGACATCCACGGGTGCTGAATTAGGGTTTTCTGATCACGGGTCAGAACCGCGGCTAAGTAATTTGCCCAAATTAGCTACGACTGACAACCGCAGCTAGCATCTAGCAATAAATACTCTCAAAATCCAATTATGAGGAGCTTCAAAATACAAAATCAAAAATAGTCAACCATCCAAAAAGTTCAAAATTTTCAAAAATAACAAAAACATTCAAATAATTCAAAATTTAAATGCACCTCATATCCAGTCATTTATTCTATACACTTGGCGGTTACAATGACTTGCGATCCATGCAATCTGGTAAGATGAGTAAATTACAATAAGGCCATTTGGGGCAAATTAGTCATTGTTCAAATTGAGATACTTTAGTCCAGTACATCATTTGACATGCACGTGGAATGGTATTGAAAAGATGTCACATATCGTGGTGGAGAGCCAATTATCTCTTTAACACCACAATTCATAGCATTAAAACTTCATTCCTGAAGAAGGCCATAGTGGTCGGACTACCCCATGGGAACGAGGATTTATCTCAATTCTTCTATGATATTTTTAGAAGATCATCGAACATAGTGATTCAACATAAGTCTAATTGGAATTGCTTTCATATTGATTCCCTAAGAAGGCCATTATAACTGAACTGCTCCATGGGATAGAGATGTACAATTACTATTAACCATTGAAATCATGGTTGAAATAGGCATTACCAAATAACAATAGTGCAAAATTGTTCAATCATCCAAATTATTCATCGTGGTCAAACGACTCGTTGCTTCTTTCATTTTCCTACCCTCATCGACTCATCACTTGAGGGGGTAGTCATAATATCAATAATCATAATCAAATTTAATAGCAGATCACTCAATCTTGTCAAATTGTGTTCATCTTATGAATCATTGCCAACAACTATCATAAGCTTACCCTTTGCTGGGAAAAAAATCAAATATAATAGTTAAGCTAGTAGCTCTCCACCTATTGGAATGATTGTAGCACCGACTACCCGATCGACGTGGAGCACGTGAAATATTTACAAATTAAGCCTTCCCTTAGTTGGAAGCAATGATTCTAAGATGTGCATCCTTTTGTAGGACTGGGGTATCTAATGTTGATAAGATCAATGATCATCATTTGACCTACAACATGACTTTAGGCGGTCTATTTTTGCTCAGTGTTGTTTGTTCTCACAACGCATCCCCAAAGGGGTATCTATAGACATATAAAATGCATCATGTGTAGGGGACTACTCATATGGGTATCCTAAAAGACCATATGAATGATCTTGGACCATTCCAAGATAGAGTAGTGGTTTTAACCACTCAATTTAGGCATATTTAACCTAATCATCTTTAGCCATGGATGGCATCCATAGCTAAGGTCTCAACCATGGCTGACACATGTGGCTAACAGAGCTAGTTGTACCTCAGAGTTGTGGCTAGCCTTGAAACTATTTTTGGATTCCTAAGCTGAGCCAAATTTAGTTACAACGGCCATGGCAATGTATTTCAAGCGATTTTAGGCAAGGAAGCATCCATAACCTTCCTCCCAATTATCCCAACCTCCTGGTTCTTGATCTTGGCTTCCCAAGCAAGTCAATATTAGGAATTGAGAGTGTTATAAGATCCCCCTCCAAATTGGGGAAAAGTATAGATTAAGTGTCAATTTACATGCAACAAAGCCCTACCAAATTGGAGAGCCATTTGCAACCCTTGAGGAGTGCCTATATGCTACCAATTTGGAAATCATGACTGCATGTGAAGCTATGGAGGTTTCAAAAGCTTGAGGAGATCATTCATCCACAATTGAACCACTTCCATTGCAAATTCGAAGAACCTACATCACCAATCAGTTCCAAAACACAGAGGTGACCCTTGATCATCAATTCCATGAAGGAAATTGGAGATTCAAGCCCTAATTACAAGAGCAAGAACACTTTTGCCTCAGCCATAGTTGTCAGCCATGGCTAATAGTGCCAGCTACACCTCAGACCCATGATGAGGGTTTGATTCTCATTTTTCTTTTTTTAGCCATAGGATTTCCATTTCAAACATGTATTTAGGTAGATCTAACATAGATTATATTTCCCTCATGCATTTGTGAGGTTAAATCTAGGAATTAGAAGTAGATTTGTTCTTCTTTCCTTGCATTTATCAATTTAGACTAGTTACTTGGGATTTGATGCATTTCAAGTTTTAAATGGCTAATTAGGTTGTATAATTGCTAGATTTCTTGCTTTCTTTACAAGCTTTACAATAATCTAGAGATTTCTTGCATTTATTTATAAGTTTACATGCTTTCTTGCTATTTTTTTATCATTTATGCAATTTCCCATCAAGAGCCTCATCAAGAGAGGTCTCCTTTGCTATTAACCCCTTTTATGTTGTTTCTTGAATGTAGGTTTATAGGATATAAGCATTTCAAAGTATTCTTGGCAACATATTCCTCAACTGAGTGAGAAGAAGGCTATCTTTGGTCTTAAGCAGTTTGTGTCCATTCTAGAGAGCTTGTGGATTGCACCATCCTTGTTTAGGGGCCTTCAAATATGTAACAATTGTATCAAGAATTGAGTATCCCTAAGAGGGACGTATTTGTAATCGAGATTTGACAAAGATTTAATAAAATAAACCTTACTTTCTTATCAATTCTTTGTTATTCATTCTTTATTGCTTTAATGCTTGATATTAATTGATGCAATAGTTAGGTGTATGCTTTTTATATCGGTACAAAATCATACATATTTTTTGTTAGGATCCCATCCTAACGTTATTTTGTAATTCTCATTATTATATAATGACCCATGTCCAACGTGGGGGATTATATTTTAATGTTATTTTGTAATACTTTGTAATGTATGTGGCAAGTAAGGTACCTAGCCAAGTGGTGCCATCACATGTAATCATTATCAAGATTGTAACCGATGTTTGGTAGAAGATTCTAGATCGAGTGGTATTTTGCATGTAAGACAACTCTTGAGCCTTAAGATAGGATTGCATGTAGCTTTCTCTTTAAAAGGCATGAAGCCATGTATGAATGTATATTTTTGTAAGTTAATGAAATATTGAAGGAGGTTTTCCCCTTGAAGAGGCCTACGATTTTGAGTTATTTGTGAGATTGTTTCAATTCTTCAATTACTTTTTGCATAATGTTATTTTTCTATTGCATGTATTTCAGTTATCTTTTAATATTTTGTGTGTGAGAGATTTATTTCAATAGTAGGTTCCTTACAAGTGGTATTAGAGCGCTTTCTAGGGCTGAGTTCTACTGCGACTGTAACAATTCTTGCTTAGCCATATCCACTTGTTAGGTATAATTTTCTTGTGATTTTTCATTCTATTCTCCTCTATTCAAAATAACAAAAAAAAATCTGCCAAAAAAAATATAGTTTTGTTTTTTTAGTAGTTGAGTAGGCTAGAAACCCTATATCGAGGGTTTTAAAATATCATGAAGGAGCTATCATTATTGGATAAGCTAGATAGCCAATAAAGCATCTAGTAAAGTGAGGGGTGATCAGGTTCCAATACCCAGGCCTCTAACATCAATCATACACAAAATCGATCTCCCACGCATCTTCAGGTGTATCAGGAGACCATTTTAGGTTGAACAAAATTTTATCCAGTAGGAAGCTTTTTCGACCTTGTATCATCCATAGTCCATGGGACACAACATCCCGAATGATTACCATCTCATACTTTGAAATAGGTAGATAGTGTGCTCAAGGGTACGTGTGGCATCCTTCTTGGGTAGTGGCCTAAAATATTTGTCCAAGCACTATTGTTCGTCATTGTGTTATAACATAGGCCTATGGGTGTTACATACTCCTCTACCTAGTATACCCTAGTTATATTAAAACTTCAGCCTACAAAAAATCGCATCTTCCTATTCTACTAAACCTGCATTCACGATCCCAAAAAGTGAGCATACGGAGAAAGAATTATTATCAAAGAACACACTTTGCATGCACCAACAATTAGAATAGAGTCTGCAAATGACTATAACCGTCTAAAATATTCTAGTACCATTTGGATCTATGGTAGTAATAGTCAGGTCAATGACAATACCAGTCAGATCAATGATAATAACATTCGGGTCAGTGGCAGTACCAGTCGAGTCAGTGATAGTAACAGTAACCGTCAACTATAATAGTCATAAAATATAGGTAGTTAGGGTAAGAAACATAATCATCAGTTTTAGTAATTGTAGTATAGGTGACAGGATAGTGACTAGGTGGTTAGTTGATAGAACACACAAATCAAAGATAGTTGATCCAGTATCCAACTTGTGAACTATATCTCCAAATCAAAAAAATTGACTACACCATTAAAAAAGGATATCCTTTATGAGAGATACACCATCAACAAGACAAGTCATCATCAAACAAGTAAAATCAAATTTGTAAATTAGTACAATAAAATAATGTAGTTGAAGAGAACTAGGTTAAATAAGAAGAAAATGATCAAGAAGAAGAATAACATGTGTTTGTTGTGTAAATTTAGCCATATCATATTGATAATGTTTGGTATGACTCCAAAGCAACCAAACATGCTATAGGTCAAGAAAATTAGACTCATCCAATTGTTCCAATTATACATGAAATAATTCATCTATTGATCTCTCCAAGCCACTAAAAATCAAATTGAACTTCAAATACATTAAGTATGAGAAAACACTACCGAGATACAAAGGTAAATATGAAAAGCCTAAGCCATGGGATGCACTAACATTGATCACTAAAAATACAAGAAGTACAATACCTTATGGAATGAAGATGATATATACAAAGTTAATTATTTTTCCACTCATTTTCAAGTATAGAGAAAAAACTTTATAGGATGAATGGCCAAATATGAGAAGAGCTCTGAAGAAGTATGGTATAGCTTGCAAACTCAATCTTGTTAAATGAAAATTATCTATTTTTTAACTTGAAGAATAAATCCATACATCATTATCATAGCCCAAGATCTCATAATAATATTTTTAATGAGTGTACTAACACTACAAGCAATCAACATACTAAATGATAAGATGCATTGTGATATCATCAAATCGATAACATAATACAAAATAAAGAGAAATTTGTTAGACAACATCAATAGCTATTGGGCCATAATGGTTCAACCCTAAATACTATTAAGTGCTTGAAAGGTTGCTACATTCTTGTTCATTAAAAAACTATGGAATTTTTGGTCCATGATTTGCCTAATGGATAGGATTGCACCCTTGACCGCACGGTCAAGATTGGATAGGTTTATAATTTATCCTTTTCCAACCTCTAAAACAGGCTAGTTCCTTATTGCAAAATAAAAAATGTAAAAGTGGGGGGAAGACTAGATTAAGAAATGTAGGGTTAGGGATGGAAATTTTCATTTAAATGTAGATAGACTAGCAACATTATCATATACTATGCAAAACACACTACAACTAAAATACATATAGGGCCTAAAAAACCAGTTACTAGGCAAAGTATCATTGAATATGAATTGAGCCTAGATCATGCTCTCTCTTACTCCAATATATCTTAGCACCTTAAGAAAATTTTACAAAATAAAGAAGAACCACATGATCAAACACTGAGCATCCCTAATATTCTAATAGTTAGGCCTAACAAAATAGACTACTAGACCTACCATAGAGATTTTACAAAAATATCTAGGCTCTACAGAGCATCCACATATGAAATAATTCAATTATATAATGCTATAAAAGGTTAAAAAACAAGTTGTTTTATTAACATTGTAAATTCATGCAAATTATAGAGCAAAATTACATAATATACAACAAGCAAACACTCAAATTGTTGACCACCATACTAAGGTAAATGTCACTAGTTATAGATTTTTATCCTAGCCTAGCTAATGATTATAATTATGGCCAACTATAGGCCTAACAATATAGGCATAACCTAGCCCAATTTGGAGCTTGTGCTTGATCATCATTCTTAGGATTGGATGTCACTTTTTTCTTTATTTGTTCTAGTTGCTCTTAATCAACACCATCCATCCTCTACAACAACCATATGTCTTTAGTAGATGGCTTGTTGCAAAATTTCAAATTTGTAGGGATCTTTACTTATGTATAGATGTTGTTGCAAGTTCCAAGAGACTACCTACCACTTTCTAATAACTACCTTACCCTAGATTTCTAAGAAGTATCTAATTGGTCCATGACTCTAATGCACACAATCTCCTTTGAAAGAGACCTAGCTAGAATCCTTCTTCTTTTGTTGTTACTTATTGTAGGATTTATTCTTATTGCCCAGATATTATGGACCTAAAAGGGGTTACTATGATTTTTTGATAATATTATTTAGAACCTTTGATGACTTGTGTTTTTGGTCATTCTTATATCTAGGTAGCTATGCCTCCAACCAATATTGGCTAAGGTCATTGCACACCTTAGTTGACCTTGTATTCAAAAGTATCTATCCAACTTTTAAAGTGGTTGTACCTCTATATATTGACCAAATTTAGATCCAAAAAAATGCCTTTGAGCTTTTAGCCAGTCTTTATATGATAGTTATCAAAATTTTCTTATATTAACAAAATTGATAGTCTAGCAAAATGCCAAGATCTATCTATGTGGAGGATTTTACGGGCCCACATTATTGGAACCTCTTGAGGATTTTTGTTTATTAAATTAAATACCTAGATAGTTTTATCTATTGGATAATGGATTCAAGCAATACCAAAATTAATTTAAAGAAAAAATTAAACAGTAGATGATATATATCGTTATTGATAAAAAATGATCAAGATTTTTCTTTAATGGAATTTGCACTACTTGGCCTTAGCCTATTTTGCTATGTTTTTAATCCTCCATGCTCTTTTTAGTAGTCTACCTGAGTAATTTAAGTTGTTTCCTTACTTATTTTATCTCGCTTATTTGCCCCTTTCTGTTCCCAAACTAAAGATTTTTTATACAACAACGTTTGAGAAGTTTTTCTTTTATTTCTTTCCATAATGTCCATATCTTCATTTTGAACCCAACATAATTGATGATTAGTGAGCTCAAAATGAGAGTATGGGATTTTATCTTGATATCAGTACAACCCTTGTAGTTATCACTAGAATGACTCCATGGATTGTACTAATAGCAAAATATGGCATAATATCATTGAAAACGCTCTCGAAAAAGCATTAAATTTTTAGTCTAGTGGATTAACAAGATTTTATGGCTTAGGGAAATTTATATTTGTCTACAGGATTTTCTTTGTAAACAACTCAATTCTCTGACATTGACCACTTAATAGATTGAAGAGGATTTAGAGCCCCTCATCTTGTTTAACTTTGAGCAATGCTTTAGCTTTGAATACTCATTTCTAGTTAGATTTTTCTTGTAGGATGTGAGGCACTTAGAAAAAAAAGACGTATCCATTGTGCATGAATTCTATTGGAGCTTTTAACATTAAGGAGAAGGAAAAAAACTTTCTTTTGAAGGACATATTTGATTAGGAGTTTTTTGAAATGAGGGGAAGGAAGCATCCATATATAGACCACTTTGACCAATTAGGTTGTTGCAATCATCTATCTAATCATCACTCTTTTCCATCCTTATCTTCTTTGAAAAGCTCTTGAAAGATGAATATTTTAAAGCAATTGAATTAGTAGAACCTACTTATTTGTACGTGCTTAGTCATTTTACTAGTTTTTAAACTCCCAAATTTGTACCAATGTTCTTGATCACACATTCAAATTACCTATTACACTTTTCTAAAAATTTTGGCTCATGTCGATACTACTTTGTTGCCCATATTAACCAAAATTTTTTGGCTTTTATCAACTTTATTTATATGTTGTATATTTACACAATATTTGGCAAGATATTTGCTTGCCAACTATTTTTCCCATTCTACCCCTTTCTTGGAACTTGTAGTTTCCAGTCTATAGTGTCCCAAACCTCTCCCATTTTTGTCTTCTACAACATGTGAGTTGTTTGTACTAAGATTCACCTTCACATTCGCAACCGATATACTATTTACAATTCAAAATTGTTGCATGCCAACTAACACTTCCAAAAATAGTTGTAAAATTGTATTATCACATCTTTCTATATACATTAATAATACAAATTGGCACATTTAATTCCTTTTTTCATGCAACATTTTACCTACAACAACCATTTACTAGTATTGGAAAATTTTAGCCATTGATCACTGCTAACTCACACATTGCACTTGTGCCTTTAGGTATTTCACTAGGAACTAGGTCCTATGGTATCAAACCTAGCCTGGCTTCTTCCTCATCCTATTGTAGTTGGTTACCCTTATAGAAGTCTTGTCACCAAACCTCCATGTCATAGCAGCATTTAGAAGAGCCATTTTGTTATCACAAGCCATCAAGAGCCTTCTTTCTAGGTTCCTCCTGTAATAGCAATGCAACATATCTCATTTCATAGAAACCTTGCTTTAGAGTGGTCAACAATTGTTGACCTCCTAACCTTGCATCATCATAAAAAAAAATTCCATCTTTGGATACAACACTAAATCCTCCAAAGAAAATTTAGCTTCAATCTGGAAGTCTTTGATCACATTTTTTGAGTAGTAATCAACCTCTATTTGAAATTTTATATCCACTTCCTAAAAGCAATCCCAATATTCTTCAACCAAGTTGATCTCCTTAACATAGTCCACATCATCCTCCATTTCTTCTTCAATTTTCTCAATGTGGAAGGGCAATGGCTTTTCCACATAAATCTTGACCTTTTGAAATTTATAAGAGATGACCATATGAGAATAATATAGGGATAAATATACTTCTAGCTTGGTAGTGAATTATCTAGATAGACATAGACCAAAGTAGAATGAAATGTCAACCATGATGACCTATTGAATAATTGTTACCTCCAATAGCTTTTGTAGCACTATTAGCATGTCCTTGACCACCCTAATTCGAAAAAGAGTACCTTCCAATAATAGAACCCTTCAGCTTAAGAGGGTATATTCCATTCCCATTGCTTCACATAGTTACTTTTGAAATGATAGTATTGGCCACTTTGGAGTCAGCCATACAGTTATGTCCTACCCATCCTTTTATTTATAATATCATGTAAAAAGGTGGTGGATGGGTTTTCCTTTGAGGTTTTTTTGGTTTTGAATGAAGTTCAAATTTGATGGTTTCTCTTCTTCAAGATTGATGAATTTAATGTGACTTTGACAAGATCTATCTGACTATGAATTAGCAATGCATCATACATATTTATGTTAGGATCCCATCCTAACTAATTTTAATTATTATGTAATGACCCACTTCCAATGTGGGGATTCTATTATAATGTTATTTTGTAATACTTTGTAATGTATGTGGCAAGTAAGGCACCTAGCCAAGTGGTTCCATTACATGTAACCATTATCAATATTGTAACCGATGTTTGGTAGAATATTCTAGCTCGAGTGGCATTTTGCATGTAAGCCAACTCTTGAGCCTTTAGATAGGATTGCATGTAGATTTATCTTTAAAAGGCATGAAGTCATGTACAAATGTATCTTTTTACAAGATAATGAAATATTGAAGGAGGTTGCCCCTTTGAAGAGGCCTACAGTTTTGAGTTATTTGTGAGAATGTTTCAATTCTGTAATTACTTTCTACATAGTGTTATTTAGTTATTGCATGTATTTCAATTATCTTTTAGTATTTTATGTGTGAGATTTATTTCAATAGTAGGTTCCTTACAAGTGGTATTAGAGTGCTTTCTAGGGCAGAGTTCTACTATGACTGCAATAATTCTTTCTCAACCATCTCCACTTGTTAGGTATAATTTTTCTTTGATTTTTCATTCTATCCTCTTCAAAAAAACAAAAAAAAATTTGCAAAACCCTAAAAAATATACAGTTTGTTTTTTTAGCATCCATAGTCCACGTGACACAACATCTCAGATGATTACCCTCTCGTACTATCAGAGAGGTTGATAGTGTGCTTAAGGGTATGTGTGGAATCCTTCTTGGGTAGTGGCCTAAAATATTGGTCTAAGCACTATTGTTCGTCATGGTATAACATAGGGTCTATGGGTGTTACATACTCCTCTACCTAACATACCCTGGTTTTGTTAAAACTTCAACCTACAAAAACTCACATCTTCATGTTCTGTTGAACCTACATTCACAATCCCAAAAAGTGAGCATACAAAGAAAGACTTCCTTATCATAGAAGAACACACTTTGCATGCACTAGTTGTTAGGATAGAGTCTACAAGTGTCTATAACAATCTAAAATATTCTAGTACCATTTGGATCAATGGCAGTCACAGTTGGATCAATGACAGTACCAATTAGGTTAGTGATAGTAATAGTCAAGTTAGTGGTAGTAATAGTTAGGTCAGTGATAGTAATAGTAACAATCAACTGTAACAGTTAAAAAATATAGGTGGTTAGGGTCAAAAATAAAACCGTCAGTGTCAGTAACTATAGTACATGTGATAAGACAGTGATAAGGTGGTCAGTTGATAGAAGGCACATATCAGAGACAATTGATCCAGTACCCAACTTGTGAACTGTAGCTTCATCTCAAAAAAACTGACTGCACTAGTAAATTTTTTATTCTACATCGAAAAAATAAAAAAAATGTGCAAATCAGAGTTATAACAAAGAAGTTGTAATGGTTTTATCATTACTCTATTTTGAGTAATTTTTAAACCAAAAATAGGGGAAAATAGCACTAAAAAAGGTCATAAAAGGCCCTAGACAACTCTAAAAATCCTCAAATTTATTTTATTATCTTAGTTAGCCCCTTTTGCACCTATTGCAATATTTTTGAGTCTTAACTCCCTTTTTTCTTTAAATTCTTCAAATTTGTCATTTTCCACTAGCTCTTTTTGGCCAAATATTCCACAAATACAAAATCTGAGTTTGGGGTACCCAAAAATCCATGTTGTGGGATATAGCTCATTGTGACCATATTTTAAAGTTGATCATCTTGATATATAACACCCAAGCACTTTTTTGGACTCCTTACTAAAAATAGTAACTCCTAAAACCATACTTCTATTTTTAGTAATTCAGTAAAAAGGTTCAAGGCTATCCCAAATGGCAAGTGGTAATCGTGGACATCAAAAAAAGGTAGATAAAAATACTGCTAAATGTTGGATAAACTAATGAGTGTTACGAGCTTGAAAACCACAAGTGAAAACTTGATGGCAAAATTTTAAACTTTCAGAACTGAACAAGATACCTCCAGAATTTTCCTAGAAGACCAGCTTGTAGAAGTTGAGTCCAAATTGCAAGGTATTCCAAAAAAAATTGAGTATCGTACTGAACACTCACATTTTAACCAAGGTCAAGGAAAGGGAACAAATGAATCTCACCTTCACTTTGATCGTTATACTACCTTTAAGATACTGAAACTAGAATTTCCTAAGTTTAATGGGAAGGATGTGGTTGGGTGGTTATGTCGTATTGCTCAATTATTTAGACTATGATATTCCCATTTATCATTGAGTTCAAATGGCTTCTTTCAACTTGGAATCTGAAGCCTTACAGTGGTACCAATAACTACAAAAAACTCTCCTTGATCCTTCTTGGGTGGACTTTGAGTCTCAATTACTCACTTGCTTTGGCCCTAGTGAGTATGATGATTTTACAGGATAGTTGACAAAGTTGAGATAAACTTCAACAGTTTGAGATTACCAAATACAATTTGAGATATTGACCAACAAAACTACATAAATGAATGAAGGGTTATTTATGAGTTGTTTTGTTAGCAGGTTGAGGGAATATCTCCAAGCTGAGGTCATAGTGTTTAAACCATAATCCATGATGCAGGATATCAAGTTGGCTCGTTTGGCTGAGTTCAAATTTTTAGCTCAAAGGTAAATATCTAAATTTCCTCAGGATAAACCCTCTTTTCCTCTTAGATTCTAAAATTAGAATTAACAAAAACCTGGTGCACCCACTACTGCACCCAAACATCTAACCACTATTGAAATGGATGCACTATGCACCCAAGGATTGTGCTACAATTATGATGAAAAGTTTTCTTATGGGCATAGGTGCACCCAAAAGTTTTTGCTCGTTGATGTTGATGAGCCTGATACCAGTGACCATAGAAATGATGACATTGAATTAGTAGAGGAACCACCCAAACTAGAGGAATAAAACCAAGATGAACTACAAGCTAAATTTTTTGTTCATGCTCTTGCTGGAATTACTGCTCCCCAAACCATGAAAGTTGTAGATTATTTAAAGGACCTACATCTTACCATATTGATTGACTCTAGCAGTACACACAAATTTATTGATCCTCGCATTACCAAGCAGGAAAATTGTTACATACATACATGTAATTATTTTGAGGTTATGGTAGCAAATGGTGGGACCTTACCTTGAAAAGGTAAATGTCATAATTTTAAGGCCAATATTGGGAACTATGAGCTCAAACAATATATGTTTGTACTTCAACTAGGGGGATGTGATATCATGTTGGGAGCTCAATGGTTGCACACATTAGGAGTCATCTCATAGCACTTTGTCTAGCTTTGAATACTGTTTTCATAGAATGGCCAATCCCACACTCTCCATGGCTTAAAAGCAAGACCTTCACAAATTATCAGTTCTAGTCAGATGGAGAAGTTGTTAAAAACATAATCTCGAGGTTTCATAGCTTAGATTTTTGCGATCCAACCTCATCTTTCAGAGGAGGCTTCTGTTCCTAAATATTTACAACTCATTTTGAACAAGCACAACTTTTTTTTGTTGAGCCATCAGAATTACCGCCTCACTGCTCTCATGACCATACTATTCATTTTTTACCTAGCAATGCATCACTCAATATTATACCATACCAATACCTCATGCTCTTAAGTCAAAAATTGAGAAGTTAGTACAAGAATTGTTAAAAATTAGCATCCTTCAACCAAACAATAGTCCTTACTCTTCTCCAGTTTTACTGGTATGCAAGAAATATGGGTCCTGGTGGTTGTGTATCAATTACAAGAGCTCAATAAACTCACCATCAAGGATAAGTTTCCTATTTCGATGGTGGATAAATTACTATATGAACTTCATGGGACTATGTATTTTCCAAACTCAACCTTCGCTCGAGGTACCACAAAATCAGGATCAAGGATGAGGATATTCCCAAGACTGCTTTTCGTACTCATGAAGGTCACTATGAGTTTTTGGTAATGCCATTCGATTTGACTAATGCCCCTTCCACTTTCCAAAGCCCCATGAACAACATTTTTTACCCTTTCCTTTGAAATTTCATCCTAGTATTCTTTGATGATATTCTGGTGTATAGTCGCTCATGGGAAGAGCATCTTATTCATGTGAATCAGACTCTCTAGTTTTTGGTACAACATCAAGTCTATGATAAGTATTCCAAGTGTTCTTTTGAGTTGATAGAAGTGGAATATTTGGTATACATTGTCACTAAGGAAGGTGTCATAGTTAACCCTAAGAAGATCCAAGCGATTCAGGAATGGAGGAAATCACTAAGGAAGGTGTCATAGTTAACCCTAAGAAGATCCAAGCGATTCAGGAATGGAGGAAACCTCACACTCTCAAAGGTCTTAGGGGATTTTTAGGGCTTACAGGTTATTACCATAAATTTATTCATAAATATGGTAAAATTGTAGCTCCCCTCACTTCCATATTAAATATGGATTCTTTTACTTGGATGGGACACACTAAACAATTCTTCTTATAATTGAATCATTCTATGACCACTATGCCTATTTTGGCCATACCAGATTTCTCCAAATAGTTTTTCATTGAAAGTGATGCTTCACGTAATGGTATTGGTGCAGTCTGAAGAACACAAGCTTATATTGAGATAGGGGTGAACAATATAAGATACAACTTTTTACTTTTCTTTCCAAAGTAGTATTATCCAATGTTATCAATTGTAATAATGAAATAATACACATATCATCACACACATAAGAGACACATATTTAAATTGGTTCACCCAATGTGGGCTACATCCACGGAGAAAATATTTCTTATAAATTTTCTCAAAAAATCTCTTGGGAACCAATTCCCTATTACAATTTTTATGGGCATCAATCCAAAGGAGACACCAATCCCCTATGCTCAAGTTCATGGACCACTATCCATAGGAGACACCAATCCCTTTTGCTTTGGTTTGTGGACCTCTATCCATAGGATACACCAATTCCCTTTACTTTGGTTTATGGACCTCTATCCACAGGAGATCTCAATCCCATATGCTCTAATCTGCTCCAAGCCTTTACACAAGGCTTGCTCAAATCTGATCCAAAACCTGCTCTCAACTCTGATCAAATCTACCCCAAGATTTCTCATAAAGCTTACTCAAATATACTCACCAAAACTACTCAAATCTGCTCACTATCACTACTCAAAACTCCTCATAAATCCTGCTCAGTCTAGATCACAAAACCTGCTCAAATCATTACTCAAACCTACTCAAATCTACTCCAAGATTACTCACAAGGCTTGTTCAAACATGCTTCACCAAATATGCTCAAATCATTGCTCAAACCTGCTCATAAAGTTTTCTCAATCCAACTCACAAAACCTGCTCAAATTTACTCCAAGCCTTCTCACAAGGCTTGCTCAAAATTGCTCCAAGCCTTCTCACAAGGCTTACTCAAATTTTCTCACAAAACCTGCTCAAATATACCTCCAAGACTTCTTACAAGGCTTGCTCAAATCAGCTCACATAATTTGCTCAAATCTTCTCATAAAGCATGCTCAATCCAACTCATAAAAACATACTCAAATCTGCTCAAAGCCTTCTCACAAGGCTTGCTCAAATCTACTTCCAAAATTCTACTCATAAAACTTCTCAAAAACCTGCTCATAAACCTACTCAAATATGCTCATAAAACCTGCTCAAATATTCCCAATTATTGCATACAAACAATTTCATATATCTTTCCCAAGTGATTTCTTTGACTGAAGTAATTCAGACATATTCTATCCAGAATTATTTTTCTTCATGAACATATAGAGAATGATATGCATTACAAACAATCAATATATTCTTCTCTCATTCATTAAGTTTGTTGCTTTCATATGTCTCACATTTATTTTCATTCACAAGATATATCTAGTCTAGCACTTGATAATTGACCTTCTTATGTACTCCCAAAACCAATCAAACTAATGCACAAGTTTGCTTCACAAAACTGGTCTATAACCCTTGTAAATTTTCTCTCAATATTAATCACAGTAATGCATAAATTTGCTTCACAAAATTGGTCTATAACCCTTGCACATTTCCACTTCAATTTCACTCAAAGCAATGCACAATTATGTTCTCAAACACTTGCACTTTTATTCCCAATATCATTCAATACACAACTTGTTCTCAAACCCTAGCTAATATATTTCCAATTTCAATCAAGGCAATGCACAAATACTATCAACTTCAATCAATCACTAATGCACATCAAACCAATCCTTATATATCCACCATATGATATCAAAAATAAATTTCTTAAACAAAACCACCTTGAGAAAGGAATCAAATCACCATACCTCTAAGGCTGCCTTGATGATAACCTTCTATGTGTATTGACTTCTCAAAATCTATCTTAAAATAATTTCCCTTTCTTTTGCCACTTCAAAATCAGGTTAGTAAATCTCATTTTTAAATTATCCACATTAAAACCCTTCTCAAAAGATGTGCACAATAAGGTTTGAAAATAATACTTTATGACTTCTTTTAGTCCCACAAAATAGAACTTGCAATCATGACTAAACCTTCAAATTTCCTTTTCTAAGATGTGCCAAAAACATGAATAATAATAGTCACAAATACACCTGATTTCTCCTTTCTAGAACATGCAAAAATTACAGATCACAATAATCATAAACACACCTTATCTCTCCTCTCTAAAGATGCAAGGTCACAACTTTCAAATAATACCCAAAACACCTTATGTCTATTTACCTCATGCAAACATTACAATATTAAATAATAATCCTTATTGCACCTTATGACTCCCTTTGAATAAAATTCAACATAAATTATTATCCTCCTTTTATATTCAACATGCACAATGAACGATTTCTCTTTAATCAAAAAATTTAATCAAACATTTATTCATACCTTTCACTAAGCGCATGATTTTTCTTTTTGGCCACCAAGAGCACAATTTTCATTTCTCACCTTGCAAAACAACGCTCACCAAATTTGACCCTGCGACCTCCTACCTCATGGTGCCCTAGTGCTAGGCATCCAGTTGGGCTACCCTAGTGGGTAGTCACCTCCACGCAACACAATGACTTGATGGTCTTCCCTTTTTTATCAAAATGTTTTCTTCTTGCTGCCAAGCAAAACAAGACCCAATGAATTCGACCCTGCAACCTCCTTGTTCCTAGCACCTTAGTGCTAGCTCAATGACCAACTAGGATTACCACCTAGTTGATATAAACACTACAACACTTCACCTTTTACTATCCAGATCGTTGTTCCACAGAAAATCGTGTCCTCTTCCTTTTGCAATTTATCTATTTTAGCACACGATGAGAGATACAATATTTTGCTCAAAAAATAGTCTACCAATCGATTTTGGTGATGTATTTATATCTTTAACCTTCCTCTTCAACATCGTCGGTGCTCATGGGTTTTTCAAATTTATTTTGCTCTGAATTATTTTTGCTGCCTTGCCTTTTAAAACCTTCTTGATATTATAATAATTTAAATCTAAATATTTAAATATTATAACGTTTGCCTTAAAATATTTGTCCTCTATTTAAAACTTTTGCTTCAAGCACTTACAATTTTTTTCATTATAATATTTAAATATTATAATTTTTATTTTTTAAAACCATGGCCTTGTCTTCTCTTTTAAACCTTTCTTTTTCTTTTAAAACTTTGGCTTGCCTTCTCTTTTAAACCTTTGGCCCAATCCACATTGTTCCAAGTAACTCTTAAACCTCTTTGTACTTCTTTATAATATTTAAAATAAATACTATAAACCTTTTCTTTACAACAATTTTCCTTGCTTTTAGATATACCTTGCCTTGAATAATATTTCTGCCTTGAATACCATGCAACCTTTTGACATCAATCCTTTGACATCAATGAAAACTCTTGACATAAATCCTTTGACATCAATGACAACTCAATATGCTCAATATTTTCCAAAAATCTCTTCCTTTTTCATTGATGGCAACCCTTATAAAAAAATATTCCTTTTATTGTAACTAGATTCCCAATTTTATTCCCCTGACAAGTTGCTTCCCCTTACTGAATTCTCTCCCCCTTTGACATCAATGGAAAAGAGCTCCTTGGGGCTAAAGATAAGACACTTAGCATAGCCCCCTCACCACCTCCTTTCTTGAGGTGATCAATTTTGGGATGGGAGTAAACCTACTCCCAACTTACAATGATCTTCTTCTCTTTCAATATTTTTTCATATCTTTGTAGTCATACCTCTTTGAACCTTTTGGCTATCCTTCTTCGTGCTAGTCTTTGGAAGTTTCTGAAATTTTGTTCTACACCACTTTTCTCTATACCCATAATTATTGTAATTGTAACATCTGATATTGTAATTCTTGAAAGGTGCAAATGAATTGAAGTTCCTCTTGATGAAGCCAAAATAATTCTTACCATGAACCCTGCAATATATAGCTCTATGACCAAAAATATTACATGAGTAGAAATATCCTTGGAAGAAATATTTATCTTGCCTTGGAGAGTGTGATCTCATGGTTCTTTCCTTGTCTTTTCTGTGATGATCTGTGTTCCTTGATTGTGCATTGTTTTCTTCCTCTTTGATGCTTCCACTTCTTAACTTATCAGCAAAGGTCTTAGTTTCTTATTTAATCACTTCCCTTGAAACTTCTTTTTCTCTTGAGCTTGACTCCCCTTTTTCTACCTCTTGGCCTTCTTCATAGCCTAGTACTATCTTGATAAATGGAGATATCTGTATTTTGATAATGTCATCCAAGGTTTTTGAGCTTTCCTTAAACCTAGTTAACTTATCAATTTTTTTAAGTTCTTTCTTTAGAGAGATAACTTCATCTTCTAGTTTTTCACACTCTATCTCTTTTGCCTCTAACTGTTCAACCATACCTTCTTCAATTCTTCTTGCCTCTTCAACCTTAACTCTTAAATCAATGAGATATTGTAGAAGCTTTGCCTTTGTTTTCTCATCCTCCTTTGCTTGAGCCTTCAATTTTAAGTTCTCCCTTTTCAACTCATCAAGTTTCTTTTCCATATCATTTGTGGATTTCTCTTCCTTTTCCAAATATTTCTCTTTTTATTGGTTATCAACTATAGGAGCATCTTATTTCTCTTCTACTTGGATTTCAACAAGAGTATTTTTTTTCTCTTGTACTTGGTCTTCAATGGGAGTATCCTCTTCCTCTTCTATTGCCAAAAATAGAATCTCTTCTTTTTCATTGTTTGAGAGACTTTCATCACTGTCACTTGAAGAATTTCTTGCTTCTTTAGCATAAAAACTTTTCTTGTGTCTTTGAAAGATATTCTTCTCATGCTTGCCTTGACCATGCCTTTTTTTCTTTTCATAACCAAATTTTCTTTCTTTATTTTTCATCTTCACTACTACTATATCCATTTTATGGATAATAAGATGCATAGTAACCAATGTTACCACAACTAAAACATTTCACAGTATGCATATTCTTATGTTTCCTTAGACCCTTCTTATTTCTTCTTACAAAATTAACCTCTTCTTCATTGCTTGATTCATCACTTGATTCTAATTCTTTATCCTTTGCCTTATTTGAAGCTTTGAATGTTTCCTCTCTTTTGGATGTTTGATATTTTTCTGTTCTCATCTCATAAGTTGTGAGAATCCCATGTAGTTCATCTATCCTCAAAGTTGTAAGATCCTTCATTTATTCTATTTCTAAAACCTTTGCATCATACCTAATGGGAAGTGATCTTAAAACTTTTTGAACAATAGTAGAATCCTCAATCTTTTCTCCAAGTCCACAAATGGCATTAACAACCTCATCAACATAAAGTAACTATCTAGCAATATTTTTCTCATATTTCATCTTCAAGTCTTTAAAATTCCTTCTGTGAGTTTGAAGTTTTGCCATCTTAACCTTGTCATCTCCTTCATATGTATTATGTAGCTTATCCCACATTTTTTTTTTTTTTATTTACTATGCATGATTTTTACAAACTTAGGTTCATGTAATCCACTTAAAATTGCATTCATTGCCTTGGAATTATTTTCATACAGTTTCTTACTAGTTATATATGTGGGAGGAGTTGCAGGTGGTGTGTACCCATTCTCAATGGATTACCATGTATCAAATACCTATGCCATCAAAAATTTCTTCATCCTCTTACTCCAGAAAGCATAAAAAGTCCTATCAAACAATGGAGCTCTATGTGTTGAAAATCCTTCCTGATTAGCCATCTGGCATAATTTTTTTTTTCATTTTACCTCATTTTTACCTATTTCAAAATGGAGATATGGGTCCACCTACCTACTACCACACCATGCAAAACACACTAACGCATCCTAATAGCTATTTTTTTGTAGTTTGAAGAAATTTGTCAGCCATCAACAACCACCCAAAGGATTCATTTGAGGTATGAACAACTTTTTCAAACTCCTTTTTTCTCTTTTTCTATTTCAAGCATGTGTTTTTTTACTAAAACCAAATGCAACAACCACCCAACTATTGCATGACCTAGAAATTTGAAAAACTAGGTCAAATTTTTTATTTTTTCCTCCTTTTAAGTAATCCTTCATAAGTATTGTTGACTAATAAGTATGTATGCAAGCCCATTTTTTAGTTTTTAATGTTTAAATTCTTACACTTTAAACTAGTGTTTAGGGTTTTTTTAAAGTAATTGTTTGTTATTACTTGTTTCCATGTGTAGCTACAAGAAAATGTCGAAAAGAGATTTAGCATGAAAGTATGCAAAGCAAGGGAAAAATAAATGGAGGTTTATTGAAATTTTTGTGGGTCTCTCATTCATGGAGGCATATACCACCTCAAATTCTATTTGGCAAAGCAATTAGGAAAAAATGTCACATTATGCCCAAATATGTTGATTGATGTTATGAGAGAATGCAATGTCATCCTCTCTAAAAAAAGGAAAAAAAAAGAGCTCAAACAAAGACAAAGCAAGGCAATGTCAACCCCCCTTCTCACCCTTGTATAGATTGTCCAAGCAACACTTTAGTCAATTTTACGAGAGTTTGAGTCCATCAATTGGACACCCAAGGAGTGGGACAAATGAGTCATATTTTATAGAATGTTCCATTCTAGGGGTATCATCCACACTTGAGGGTATGATTATGTGGAACCAAGAGAGACATAGGGTAGCAAGGAAGTCCATTGCTAGTTTTTGGTATTATTTTACCTTTCCTTCAATATGGCAAGGTCTTTATACTAGTGGCATATGATAGATGCTATTGCAATTTGTGATGCAGGATTTAAACCACCAAATTATGATGACCTTAGGGACCCTCTCCTTTGTGAATGCATGGATGACATTCGGGTTGGGCTTGAATATCAACATAGGTTGTGGAGGAATAAGGGTTGCAATATCATATCTAATAGATGGACCAATAGGGGAGAAGAACCTTAATTAACTTTTTGGTTGCTTCTATTAGAGGAATTATATTCCTCAAATTAGTAGATGCATCAACACAAGCTAAGAGTACCAAAATGCTTTCAGGTTTGTTGGGGGAGGTTATGTTGGAGGTTAGGGAGGAGAATTTTGTCCAAGTCACATAGATAATGTAGCAACATATATGGTAGTTGGTAAGATTTTGGAGAGATTCCCCACCATTTTGTGGATCCCATGTGCATTCCATTGTCTCAATTGATCCTCAAAGACACTGGAAAATTACCTTGGGTGTCATGGGTTGTATAGAAGTCCAAGGCTATCACAAATTTCATCTACGACCATGCATGGGTCCTCAACCTCATGAGGTAATTTAATATTGGGAAGAAGCTACTCCAGGTAGAAGTTACATGCTTCACCACAAACTTCATGATATTGTATAGCCTATATGATGCAAGAGGATCATTGAAGCAAATGTTTTTGAGTGATGACTAGAATTCCAAATAAGTTCCTAGATACCGACTCTCTAATGAGGCACAGAAGGAAATGATTGTTTGTTTGAGAATCCCCTCTAGATAGGCATGAATGAGGCAATCAAGGTAAAAAACTAAGTTTTTAATATTTTTTATTAATTATTTTTTAATTTAAATTATTTTTTCATTTGAAAATCTTGTATTATAATTTATAGAAAAATTCTTATAAAATATTTTTATTTAAATTATTTTTCCTTTTTTTATAGGTGTTAGAGCCTTTAATGAGAGTTCTTTGTCTTTTTTATGGAGAGCAATTTGCAATGTCATATGTATATGAGTCTATGAATAGGGAAAAAAGGTAATTTGCCTCATTTTATGGATATTTCAACACCAAATATGATATATTTGGGATATCATTGACAGATGATGGGCATATCAGCTCCATAGCCCTCTTCATGCAATAAGTTACTACCTCAACTCCAATTTTTTTATTCGGATACATTTGATGTTGACTATGATGTGATGGCAAGCCTTCAAAAATGCATTGATCACACATACCTTGATGAGAAAATGCACAATAAAATATAGATTAAGGTGCAATATTATAAGGGATGTTGGGGCGTCCTTTTCCATCCTCATAGTGCATTTGATCGAGGTCAACTATGAGGCCAGGTAAATCTCGAATTATTATTTATTATCTTTTGAATTTATTTTAAAAAGTAATCTCAATTTATGATTTTGCATGTGAATTATTAAATTTTCTTTTTCTTGGTTGTTTTTAGATTTATGATCAAAGGAATTTGATGCATATATGCCCTACAGTTCTTCGCCATCAAAGCCTTATCTCAACCATGCAATGCTTCAAGTTGTGAGCGTAGTTAGAGAATTTTGGATCACATACACTACAAGAAGAGTAAAATAATTACACAAGAAAAGTTGAATGATATTGTATTTGTTCATTATAACCTTTATCTCCACCATCCACAAATTATAGAAAGAAGTACCTAGGCTATTGACCTGGAAGATATTGACTCACCATATAAATGGATCATAGATTCACAATAAGAGAAGTAGGAATAGCCTCTCTTCTCTATGGATGTATTAGAAAACTTTGAAAACCTAGAAAATAAGATGGCATCCAAGGCACAAGAAGAGGCATAGGCATAGCAACAAAGACAGACTAAAGCTTCTGCTAGGGCAAAGGGCAAAGGCATTCAAAAACATTGAGGTATTTTATTTGTCATGATTAATGACACATTTTGTAATTTGTACCTTTTATATTATAAGCAATACAAGATGTGTTTTGTCACTTTCATGTGTAGTTTAAGGCTTTAAGCTTGTATCACTTGCGACTTTCTTGTGTAATTTAAGCTTGTATCATTTACACTACTAATATTTGATTTACATAGTGTTAATTCATTGTGATATGCATGAAAAAAAAAATCAATGAAAATTTACAATTTTTTCAAGTTTTTTTGGTTGATTTTTTCCTTATTTTTTATCAATTCTTTACTCTTTTTCCATGACAATTTCAATCCAATTCTGATTTTCTCAACTATGTTTTTTATAATCTTTGTAATTATTTACAATATAGTTTTAATTTACCATCATTTGACTCTAGTTAGTTTAAATTGCAAAAAAGTCACTTGTAATTCACCTCATAATTATTTTTCAACAAATTGAAAGACAAAGGTAGTGTCCCTCACAACCTCTATATTTAGGTGAGTTCCCCACTATACTTACTAAAATATAACTAAATTAATATAACTACATGAAATGAAATGTAAAAAAATAAAGTGCAAAAAATAAAATGCAGAAATTAAAATGCATGAAAACTAAAATTTGAAGTTTAGGGTGCAAGAGATTGAAAATAAATGCGACCATAATCATAGCAAGGAGAGTGTGTGATAAATCAAACACATGAAAAAATAAAATAACAATAATGTAAACAATGTAATCACATGCATATAAAATAAAATGAACAAGGAATGACAAGAGGACAAAAGGGTAGTGCCAATATCACACATTCTATAATTTATGAGGGTAGTGGCACTGATGGAAAGCAAAAGGTCTCATCAATTTTTCATTAATACCAAAAGGAAAGAGCAAGTACAATATGAGTCTCACAAAGTATAGCTCTAATTTTTCAAGGTCAAATTTTTTACAATGGATCTCATGGATCCTATTTATGGAAAGAATTCACCCTTAAGTATATTGGGTGAGAATTTCTTACTCATAGAATTAAATAATTGGGGGCATATTTATAAATATAGTGCACCTTTAAATGTTACATGCCTCTAAATTCATCCCTAAACTACTTATAAGGGCTCTAGAACGCTTGATGGAACCATTAAATGCTAAAATATCACTTTTCAAAAACCTTCCTCACTATCCATGCATCTTCTTTAACCCCTTTATTTATCCATAAGCAATATGCTTCAAGAAGAGAGTGAATTGATTTTGCATAGAAGCATTTCATTCCATTCTGCTAACACTTCTCTCTTGTAAATTAATTACCCCTTGTTGACTAGTTATTTGCTCCTCATGAGCTAATCATGCCATCTTGAGCAAATCACTCCTCAAGTTCTCACTTTGTAAAATTGAGTTTTGAAGGCCTTGATTGATTCAAAAAGGTTTTATGCATCTCCAAAATGGATGGAATCCCAAGGTAGTAATTTGTTACCACATTTTTTTAGATACAATTTAGCATAGTTATTAAGACGGGTATTGAATTATTATACAACTTTAATAATTTAAGTAGTCATCTTCAAAATATTTTATTTCATCTTACAAAATTTATATAGGCCATTTTTTATTTTTTTAAGATCTCATTATTTAGATCTAGTCATTTCATGGTAAAAAAGTTCACTCCTTTTAGAGTGATAAATTCTATTATAAGCCTAAAACATTTAAAAAGTGTAATAATAATAATATAAGTTTTTTTTTTAAGATCACTTGTCCATATCACTATGCAATAAGAAACTCCCAAAATGTAATCTTAGATTTTTTTTTTCTTAATTGTCATCAAGCTTTTGTAACATTTATGCTTAGTTATTAAAAATAGTTTGATTGCATCTAGCATTGTACATGTAGTTATGTATGATCCTTTAGATTTAAATGTATTAATGTTGTAATTAGTGTCTTACCAACATTGATAGAGTTTTTTTATGGTTGAAATATATTAAATGAGAAATAGTTGACTAACATTTAAAGTTCCTCCAACCATAATAATTCTTACTATCGCATGCCTCAACAAAATTATATAGTATTAAGTTGACCTTGGCTCACATTCACTTTTTTCATATCAATCAATAAAATCAACTTTCTCTTTTACTCTAAGTTTTATAATATGTTTTCTAATATTGTTTACTAACTATCTTATTGTTAATGCTTATTGATGCATTACTCTAATTGATAACATATTTATACACTTTTATCATTAGAGTATGTTAATATGTAATAAATATCAATACCACTATTGTCACCACAAAGCTTCAAAGGAAAATATTTATCTCAAATCATAAAGCATTACCATATATAGTTTTACAAATAACTTAAGGATTTTAATGTCAATCAGTCAAAACAACCTATGATACTATTGTTGTCATATTTGAATGCACTTGCTTGTCCAAATGGAGAACTAGACAGGTTAGGGGCACACACACCTCACGTCGAGTGAAATAGCAGGAAGCATCGTGGATGGAAGATCATCTATGGGGTATTATTTGGGGTTTCTAATCAAGGTTAGCTCCTCATAAAAATTAATCTTTAATGCATAGAGGCCTCCATGAGTTGATTCCAATGGGGTTTTGAAAGGAAATAAATTACAATGAAAGTAACAAATAGGAAAAGTAAATATTTTGCAAAAATTATAAAACCTAATCTATGAGGGTGATACGCCAGTAATTAAAATCCCTACTTTTGACTGCAACAAGTGGCCATAAATGAACATAAGATTCACTAACTAATAACTAGAATGAGCACAACTAAATAATTATATTGTCAAGAATTGAAAACACATTAAAGAAAAGAGAAAGAGCTAAATTAGTCATAGCTTCCATTAATGTTCTAAAAATGATTACAAGGCATTGCAACCCATAGGGTTTGATGCTCCTTAGATAATGGCTCAAGGTCCAAGCTCTACTTATTATAATTAAAAAGAAAGGAGGGTGAAAAGAAGATCCAGCAAGGTCAAATACTAGGCATGAGCAATCAACTCTTGATGCCTTTACAATTAAATTTGGGTCTATTTATAATCTAGAAGAAGGATCCTTTCCCTTCAAAAACTTTGTGTAAAATGCCTGCAAGTTATCTACTGCTTTGTAGCCAAATTCCTTTTGCAACTAAAAATATTACCTTCAAGATCTTTTGACTTGTCTCTTTGTTATTGCATTGGGGATGGTTGCATCATTAATTATTTTTTGTGTTTCTTCTACAATTTCCTACTTTTTTATGTAGCAAGAATGACATCTCTTAATGGCACAAATGAGCAAGGTAGGCTTACATGTAGGATGGGCGATTATCACAGTTTTTATGTGGTTGCATCTAATAAGCTAGGTTGCTAATGTCAATCTTTGCAACTAATGGCATATGTCCCTTTATATGCTCCTTTACTTACCTTCTTCTTTGTGTTAATGGCTACCACATATCCTTGACTATGGTGGAACCTCCTTTGGCCAATGATGGACCTCTTTCATCTAGTTGTAGACACTTTTCTCCTTGGGCTCCTAATTGGTCATCATATATCTGACTTTGAGCTTTATCAAGGTCTTTTCTTCCTTGCCGCACTCTCCATTGAAAGGACTACATAGACCATTAGATTGAAAATCAATAGCCTATGGGTCTTAGTGTCCTCAATGTGGCTAGCTTGGGGTGAAAAATGAGATTTGATCATCGATGAAATATCTAACAATCAACATGGATTTGTTGTCTTTCCTTTGAAGTTATTTTCTTTAGATTGAAGGCAATAAGTGTCTTTTGACCTTCTCTGATGTCTCACTCTCAATTGAGTCTTCTTTGAGTGAAGCAGGGTTGTAGAGAAAATTTTCTTATAGCTTTGACAAATCTCGAGGCTCTTCATCTTGTTGAAAGAAGAGAACCCAAATTGCTTACCTTGTCCTTGGGCATGAAGTAAAAAATTAGAAGCTGGAAAAAGGAAAAAATGAATAAAATTTGGGAAATAGATAAAGAAAATATTACCTTTTATTGAGGTCGTTTTTGAAGCCTAGTTATTCTAACGATGCTTATTTGATGTGGGTGCTCTAATCAGGGTGGATGGTTGCCTCATATGTGAGAGGACCTTATCTAGAGAGTATTCCTAGGGGGGTCATGAATTTAGACATGTTTGATGACTCTAAATGTTAATAAGAGCCTTCAATCTTAGCTCGCCTCCTAGTTTGATGAACATTATACTACTCCTTGATTTAGAATACTTTAAATAATACCTATAGATAGGGATTATCAAACTTTTTTATTTGATTTATAGAAAAACAAACATCCCTTATCTACCCAGCTCTTTCTACTTATTTAAGGCCTCTTCTAAATTCTTCATTTATTTTGGAATGGAGAGGACATCCCAAAGAGATATGGCTATAGTTTACTTCCTTAGGTGCTTCACCATATTGAAAGTTTTTATAGAAGAGGATTTTATAATGGTTGATGACGTCAAAATCCTAGTCATTTCTATTGCTAGAGGTGGTCTTGATAGATTTTCCATAACTTTGCTTAGTTGCTTAGGGGTAACTCTTATAATTATCAGGACTGCTTGGACTTGATTCTCTAGTGAAACTTGTTCTAGGGGAGCCGTCCAATCATCTACTTCCCTTATTTAGGGTCTAGTATTTTTTAGGCTAAATACCCCCTACTCTTTAATGGCCCTTATCTTAAGTGATGTATTCAAACCATAATTATAGCCTTCCAAAGATT
This sequence comes from Wollemia nobilis, assembly GCA_028583015.1. Classification (NCBI taxonomy): domain Eukaryota; kingdom Viridiplantae; phylum Streptophyta; class Pinopsida; order Araucariales; family Araucariaceae; genus Wollemia; species Wollemia nobilis. The sequence goes on along the minus strand of JAQPPZ010000569.1, from coordinate 2,046,183 downwards.
GAGGGGCCTCCTTCATTCAACCCAATGTACACTTTCACTTCATCCTAGGTAATAAATATTTGCTCCAAAGTTGGCAAGTTGGTAGTTGATGGCACAGTCAAATATTGAGATATAGTTTCCAAACTTAGCATCAGGGCTTTCAACTAAGAAGGATATGCCATATTATGGTTGGAAGGAGCCATCTTAACAACTTGAGATTCAATTCTAACATAATAGTCAAAAGCGGGATAGTTGGGAGCAAGATAGTACCAACCATTTGGATCTTCAATATAATTATTTTGGGTAGAAACTAAGTCCTTGGCTGAGCTTATAGGTATTTTTTAGATCGATATTGATATAGGTACTATCTAATGAGTCAAAGTCTTTGACTAACTAGGATTTTTTTTGGTAAAAAAGGGAGACGTGTGATGTCTAGCTAGAGGTAGTCAAACATTTGGGTTTCCTTGTTGGAAAGAAGGTTTTGGATAACTCTAGTAGGGAAAATTTTAGGCATTATGTTGCCTTTAAGGGGTTATGACACCATTAAATAGGATCCTCATAGTATTAAAAAATCATCTATTTTGATAGCAAAGGGAAAAGGAATTTGATTTTTCTTTGAGCATACAGTAAGATGAGTTGGACTAGTGGTAGGCTATATGATCTAAGAGGGATGATACAAGGGTTGAATCGAAGGAAACAAGGGCAAAGGTGGTCTAGATACTAGACTTATTATTTGTATTAGATCATTTTTGGCCTAGATGCCTATCTCATAGGCCTCTGGTAATGAGTTTTTACCCTTAGAATTGACCATCATGGCAATTTTATAATTGAAAGCTTTTAGATAGTAAATAAATGTCATACCCAAAGGTGGTTGAATCTCATTGAGTATCCTTTATGAAATCTTATGGAAATAGACTTTGAAATTGTCCATTATTTTCATAGGTACCCTCTTTATGGTCAAGATTTGTTCTAAGAGAGATGCTCCATCTACTTCTTTTCAAATATTTTTATAAGGAGTTTTTCCAACTGGATATATCTTTTGACTAATTGTGGGTTGAGTTTGAGGTACCATTTATGATATCTCCCTCTAAAAGAAGTTTTCAATAGCCTCAAGGTTATATCTTGTTTTAAAATGAAGTGCATAGTGCACAAGCCCACCAGGTGGTGCAAATGATCCATCAGGGTGGCAACATCTTCTCCCAAGAAATAAGGTGAGGACTTGAGAGTTGAGGTGGTAATCAGGTCCCATACATTAGGTGGAGATGGTGGAATCAGGGGACCTCTATTGTTCCACACTAGAAACTTTATGTGAAGATGATGTACTTGTTGGCATTTTTGCCACATTATTTTTGTTGTAACTGTTCATGTAAAAGAATGCAAATTGTAGAGATACTAATTCTTCTGTTTGTCCCTCCATGCACTTTGAAAGGGAAAATGTAAAAATCTCTATAAGTTTTGTGTTAGAGCGAAGTAACTGTAACTGTCGTGATATCACAACATGTCACAGTTTTGCGGTGCCAAATGCAGAAATCAGCTAAGTATGAAAATTGTCACAATATCACAACATGTCGCATTTTCACGACCTGTCGTGTTTTCGTGGTCAAAACAGTCAACAAAAGCAATGAAGCCAAATTGTCGCGATAGCGCGACATGTTGGTGTTTCATGACTTTTTGCGGTTTGGGAGCATTCAACTGAAAGTTGTCGCGATATCACGACATGTCACGTTTTCGCGACTTGCGATGGCCACAGAGCTAAACAATAGAAAATGTCACGATATCACGACATAAAGCAGCAGAGGGCAATGTCAATGAAAAATGTCATGATATCACGACAAAAAAGCAAGAAAGGAGCTAATGGTACGGACTGGCATGATATCGCAACATGTCGTGTTATCGCGAAAAGGGCTGAAAGAAAAAAACAAGGCATGAAAGACGTCGCGATATCGCGATATTTTTAGAAATGGAGCTAAGTAAGAGAAACTTGTCGTGATATTGCGACAGGAAGTGGCAACAATAGAGAAGGCAAGAAAATGTCATGATTTCATGACATATTGGACAGGAAGGGCAAAGCGCAGAGAAATGTCACGATTTCGTGACATGTCGCATTTTCGCGAGGCGGAAGCAAGGAGGCAACCAGATTGTACGGAATGTCGCGATTTCGTGACATGTCAAATTTTTGTGGCCTAAAGCATCAAAGTTGAAGAAGATAGAAAATGTCACGATTTTGCGACATATTGTGTAGATAAAGCCAAAAGGAAAAACATTGTGATTTTGTGACATGTCACATTTTCGTGACCTGTCGCATTTTTGAGGAATGAAAGCTGAACCGTACAAGGCAAAGGAAATTGTTGCGATTTCACGACATGTCATGTTTTCGTGGGTATGAAGCAGACAAGATAGTGCCGAGTGGAAGATGTCACGTTTTTGCGACTGTTGGCAGAAAGAGAAGGCATCAAGGTAAAAGTTTCACGATTTCGTGACATGTCGCATTTTCGTGACTTGTCACATTTTCGCGACCAAAGCAATAACAAAGGCCCGATATAGTTATGTTTGTGTTTTTATTTAGGATTGCATAGGAGAACGTGCGAAGGAGATAAGCATCAATTAAAGGCTCTCCAATAGTTTTCAAATCATGGTCAAAGAAGCTTCAAGATTAAATGTTGCTGATTACCAATGTGCACTATATGAAAGAACCTAAGGCAGTTTTCGATGCTGCTAGAATTAAAAACACCTCCAATATTCAAAGCTCCTGTTCGTGATCTCTTAACAACTTCCAGCTTCCCTTGATAATGGTCATTTAATGAAGAAGTATGGGCCCTTGTTACTGTTTCATTTTCGGTTGTAATCCATTAAAAACAGGGACTGTCATTTCTCCGAGGCAAATTAAGGGGATTGTTTCTTCGAAATCTGTTTCATGTATTAAATGTTGTAATACGAAAGGAAGAGGACGGACCTCTATAAATACCAATGTAAAACTCAAACAAAAGGAGGAGGATCTTGTTGCAGAAATTGAAATAGAAGTCCTAGATGCATTTGCTTCCATTCTTAGTGTCTTCTGGAGTTGGTGATCTAAATAGTTTTATGTTTTGCTTTCTGTTTGAGTTACTTCTATTAGTCCGGTGTTAATAGCAGTTGAATTTTGTTGTTCTGAATTTGGCTATGTTTGCATTTGAGCGTTTGAAGTACAATTGGAAGTGAACTTATGGCTTATGCGTGATCCAATTTCTATGTATGTATTCTAAGAGTCAGTTGTTGTTTAGCTTTAGGATCTATTGAAGTTATTGTTGTTCGAGGTTGTTCTCCCTATCAACGATCGACTTCGGCCATATTTACATTCCTTTTCGTTATTTCCCATTTCTTTTCACATTTTCCCATTTATTTCCTGCATCTCTAATCCTGAAACCAGTTTAGATTAGTTTGGGAGCCAGCCCTCTCTGGAGATTGTCCCGGGTGACTTCTCTTTCTCTCGGCCTTTCAATGTTGGCCAAGTCTAGGGTGCGTATACGTACAAAATCCTTTCCTGTGGCAGATTTGTGACCAACAGTACTATAACCATCATGTTGTGTCATTGATTCCTCCTTCTTTGTCTTTGATTTAGTGGTAGCACTAGCTCTTGATTGGTTCATTAAAAGGTTCTAATTATAGGTCTTTCGCTCATATAATTCTAGGCCCTTCCTTTGAGAATAAATTCACAAGGTGGGGATATATTGCTTCAACAAGCTTATGAGACAAAGACCCCACTGAAGTCTTGGTTTATCTTTTTTTGGATTACTTCTCTTAAGTCTCTCTTTTTAATAAAAGCCATCAAGTGAATTTCTAATGTGTCACTTCAAGTAGGTGGACTATGATCTTCATTGGAATAATAGTTGAAACTCTTCAATTTTCATGAGATGAACATAGAAGCTCATCCCATCAAATATGCCAAAAAATATTATCTTTGAATGCACCTACCCATCCAAGCAAAGAACCCAACAAGCCAAGGCTATCCACATCTTGTACAGAGCAAATTAAAGGGAAGTATCACATATGAAAGACTGCCTTTGAGTAAATATCTAGGGTTTTTAATTGAGGTTGGATCCTCATCAAACTTAATCCTTAATGCATAGAGAAATCCATGAGTTGAGGCTAGGATTTTGTAGGGAAATAAATTGTAATGAAAATAAAAAAATGAGAAAAGTAAATACTACAAAAATTTAAAACCTAAGCTACAAGGGTGATGCACCAAGAATTAAAATCCCTATTTTTGACTACAAAAAGTGGCTATAAATGAATATGGGATCTATTAACTAATAGCTATAATAAACACAACTAAACAATTGCATTTCTAGGAATCTAAAACATATTAAATAAAGGAGGACAAAGCAAAATTAGTCATGGCATCCATTAATGTGTTAGAAATGAATACAAGGTTGCACACCTAAGTATGCTCCTTAGACAATGGTTTGAGATTTGAGATCCACTTATTATAATTAGAATGAAATAAAGAGCATGCAAGTCCAGATACTAGGTACGAGAAGATAAATCTTGATGCCATTACAATAAAATTTTTACCTATTTATAAGCCAAGAGGAGAATTCTTTCACTCTAAAAACTCTATGCAAATGGCTTGCAAGTTATCCTCTTCCCTGCAACCAAAATCCTTCTTCAATTGGAAACAACAGCTTTAAGGTCTCTGGATATGAGGCCATAAATACTAAGAGTTTTTAGTCCTTTGAATGACAAAGCATCCTTGACTTGTCTCTTTGTTGCTATGTTGGTGATGGTTGCACCATTAATTCTTTGTCGTGTTTCTCCTATAATGTCCTTCTTGCTAATGTAGAAAGCATGGCCTCCCTTAATGGTGTATATTGGTTGAGTAGGATTACGCGTATAGTGGGCAATTACCATAGTTTCCATACAGTTGGTTTTGACAAGTTGGGCCACTAAGGTCAACCGTTGAATCCAATGGTAGGTGTCTCTTTGAATACTCCTTTACCTTCCTTCTTTGTGTGTGTGGCTTCCATATATCCTCGACTAAGTGGGACCTCCTTTAGCCAATGGTAGACCTCCTTCATATGGGTATAGACACTTTTCTCCCTGAGCTCTCAACTGATCACCACATGTCCAACTTTGAGCTTCATCAAGGCCTTTTATTCCTTGTCACAATCTCCTCTATCAAAAGGACCACACAAACTATGGATTAAAAATCAATGGCCTACGGGCCTTAATGTACTCAATGTAATAGCTTGGGATAGAAAATGAGCATCATTCATTTATGGAAAATCTAATGATCGTCATGGCTTCTACGCTTGTCAACCTTTCCTTTGAAGTTCTTTTCTTCCAACTGAAAGTGAGAAATGCCTTTTGACCGTCTTCTTTGATGTCCCACTCTTGAATTATTCTTCTTTGAGTGAAGCGGGGTTGTAGAGAAAAGTTCCCTATAGCTATAAAAATATAATATTACTAAACAAAATTTCACTTCTTTAGATAAGAAATAATATTACATGAAACAATAAGTTTGTCCCATTATTCTTTCTTTTAAAGCATTGGTAATGTTTTGCTAATTTTGAGGATGAATTCATTTATTTTTCCTATCTCACCTATTGAAATAATTTAATCATATATACCACTATTAGAGTAGTGATAGAATTAATAAACTTTGTTTTCTAGTATTGAGTGTTTCTTCCACTTTTTAAGTTTTTCCTAATGTACAAATGGTATTTTTTTATAACACAAAGTCTTCACTTGTTATATTCATTTTCCAAATGTTATCCAAGATGTATAAATGTTCAAATGATATTAGTATCCTTCTCAAAATTTGGTAGTTCAAATATGTGTAGGGAGTTATTGTTGCACCTAGCCTAATGCCATTGATGATAGGGTAGTTATGCTCAATGTATGCTTTAGTGTTAAGTTTTTTAAAGTTGATGCCTAGGTTACTTAAGCTAGTGTGGAATCTAGTTATTCCTCCCCTTGTCCCTTTATAATTGAATATTAAAAATATTGATCCTAAAATTTCTTGAAAATAGTCTTTAGTTTTGACTATACAAAGTATTTGCCTTATTTTTTGGGTTTTTCCACAAAGAATTTAAAGTTGTCTTACATTATTGAATAAAATGCATGTATGGAATTCTAGTCAACACTATCTCTTCAAATATATTATTTGGTGTGGAAGATAATTTTATCAAGGGTTGGTATTTTTATTGGTTTGCTTCTTTTATCGTCTTTCATGGGAATGAGTGTCATATCCCCCATTTTAATTACTCAATAGTAATAAGGTTCCAAAATGGAACTAATTAATTTATTAATTTACAAAATATATATAGGCACTAACATGCCCAAAATACCATATTTACAATTTGTACAATAGGTGCAAATAACAAATCACCCCTAACTATAGTTAACTAAAGCTAAATTGATAAACATAAGCTATCTAAAATCTCACACGAGATAAAACTCGTGAATTATTAGCAAAAGCTAATAAAATAAGAACCTAGGAATAATAAATCTAATCCTAAGGTAACCAAGATGCCCTCATCAAATAGCCTTTTCTTTTGTGGGATTGTCAAGGTATTCAATTTCTAAATAATTTGAGTATTTGTTAAGAGATTAGCATAGCCAACTTGATTTAAATATAGCTCAATCATTGTCAATATTTCTTCAAGACTAATGTTGATTTTATTACATATTGGCATTTATATCCTTCCTTAGGGAGCCTCATTCTTATTTTGTTGTTACATTTAGTATAATATTAACTAGTCAAGATTTACTAACCATCATTCTCTCTTTTCTCTTGTCACTTGGCTAGTCACTTCTCACTTGTTAGTTATTATACACTTTTCTTTTAATCATTCATTATATTTTTATTGGTTTCCTAATTTTGTGTGCCATTGAATCCTTTTATCATAAATTCATCCCCTTTGTGACATATTTCCTTAAGCACCTATCCCATTAACAATAGTTACAAGCATCAAGTGCCACCCTATGCACCATTAACAATACTTGAATTTGCAATGGAATATTTTATATAAAAATATAGATTTGGCTGTGTATCATTGAATGATAACCTACCTCACAACATCCACTAGCAAATGTACCTATCTCATCTCATCTCAAACTAGTAGTCAAATATAATTATTTAACATGTGTCACTAGTACCCAATTATTATAAGCTTTCAAGGGATCTAGATAATCAATTGAAGAGGGTAGTAGCATGGAATAAAGATACTTCTATGAAAAATCCAACATTGCAACAATATGGAAAATTCCACCTAAAACCCCTTATAAATATTTCTTGAAAATCCATCTTCAATGTCCCTTAGACAATATCCAAATTTTTAGGCAAATACAAATCCAACATTACAATATTATAAGAAATTATGCCAAAATGCCTTGTAAATATCCTCTAAAAATTCTTCCTCAACATCCCTTATACATTATCTAGTTTTCTAGGTGAATAAAGCAACATCTATGTCAATGTTCCTAAATCATCAATCCTTGATCTCTTTTTGAGATGGATGAACTACCAATCCTCAATCTATTTTTGTGATGGATACCACTCAATATCTTGAGATCAAGTACTCATTCATCTACTTCCTAGGTGCTCCAAAATTTGGCATTGCTACCACTCATGCCAAACTATAAAAAACCTCCAGTTAGAAGATTTCCCCTAGTACTCTATTAGTATAATCAAGTTGTTAGTTCACAAATGTTAATAAAGGCTAATGCTTAACAAAACAAAAAAATTGCACATGTTAACATCTAAACACAATGGAAAGTTTGAAATTGATACAAAATCATCAACAAGTTATAGTTCTATTCATATTATGGTCCACACCTATATACAATTATTTTTGTACAATGTGTCTTTGAGTGATTACATGATAGTCAATGTACATATATATCTGAAAAGTACCATTTCTTGAAGGTTGCAATTATTGTTAATTGTTAGTTAGATAAGCATCTTAATTAATAAGAATTTTCATAAGTGTCTAAGCACTTGGCACCACTCTAGCTAAGGCATTGTGGAAGGGGTTGGCTCCAAGTATATTTTAAACAAAATATGCATGTTAACATGGACTAACGAAAAATGGAGTGCATTCATAAAAATGTGACCCAAAATCAATTTTTTTTTTCTACCCTAGTTTAAAAATCAAAATATATATTACTAAATGATTTAATTATTAAACATTAAATTTAATTATAGTCGTCAAATAAACCAAAAATATATTTATGGAATAACCATGATAATGTCATTTATGTTAAATAAATCCAATTTATCTAATAAAAATTAATAAAAAAGTATTTAATAATTAAATTACTTTTTAATTACATCTACTTATATGATTTAAGAAAAATTATGAAATAGATTAAGAAGTGAGATAATAATTTTTTTGTGGAGTGAGTACAAGCTAGGAGTGAGTGTGAGCCAAGAACAAATAAGATGTTTGAGTAGGAAGCAAGAAGCAAAGTGCAATAGAGTGAGCACCACTTCTTGTTCTAGATATTAGCAAAAACTCAAAAACTAAAAGATTTATATGAAGAAAATCTAGGTAACATGGCAAGAAAGTCATTTTTGAAAGTCCTTACTAAAATTAAGGATGCCCTCACGTGATAAGAGGAAGAGCAAATCTATGGTAAACCCTACCCGAGTAGCATATACTATAACAAAGGTGATTATCAAGGATGAGATGATTAAGCATGATATAATGGTTCTTAAAACTAGAGGATTAATATATAAGTTCCATGGATGTTGGCCAGGGTTTTGAGATTCAAAATTGAATCAAGTGGAAGTGGGGATTGAATTCAAATTACTCCATGACTTTTTTTTTAAAATGGATTTTTCCTCGTTATCTTCTCCAGTTCAAAAATAAGGGATAAAATAATGGATTGAGGTCCTTGGTTTAGGGATAAATATGCATTATATTTAAGACCATGGAGAGAATTTTTCTATGGAGAAAAACTATTAAAAGGCTTTTGATGTGGATTAGGCTTTTTTGGAATTCCTTATCAACTCATCAATAAGGAATTCAAGTTCATCCAGGAGGTACTAAATACTAAGGATAGAAGGCATGTTGTATACACTTGAATATGTATTGCCATAGATATTTCAACCACAACCCATTAGGATTAAATTTGAATCAAGAGAATAGGACCAACAAGTGGATTATGAAAACATTGCATTCTAATGTCGAAAATATCATGAAACTATATACATGGCAAGAGATTGCAAGATAAAAATGATGGAGAAAGAGAGAAAATTTTGGGCATGAGGCAAACTTCAATATGAAACAAGAAGATCATATCATAGGAGCGGTTGGGTAAAATCAAGGATTTTCCACTCCTAAGAAAGTGGTAAGAAAAACCTTCTACATCATTAAGTGGAAAAGACCATTATAGTTCACTCGAATCAACCATTTGAATTAGAAAATGGCACAAGGGATGAGGAAGTATAATGTGCAAGTTCAAATACAAGAGAATTTAAATGTGCAAAGGAATATGGAAAGGCAAATTTTAAAGTGAATGAGGGAATAAGGTCAAGGTTAATCCAAGTAAATCATCCTCATTTTTCTCAAGTAGCATAAAATCTTCTTGCAATAAGAATGAAAGTAGTATAGAGTATATTTGTTGCATGTTAGGGCTTCATGAGTAGCACAATAAAGAAAATAATATGGAGGATATGAAGGATATCTAAGGAAAATTAGGTTTTTCAGGGCATCATAAAAAATTAATGACAATGGAGGATCATATGTGCTCTTTAGGGTTTTTTAAGAACACAAGCTTATACTGAGAGGGGGTGAACAATATAAGACCACTTTTTACTTTTCTTTCCCAATCAATATTATGAAATAGATCAATGTCAATATCAACAACAGTAATCAAAGCAATGCAAAAATCACCACACAATAGAGACACCAATTTAAAGTGGTTCACCCAATGTGGGCTACTCCACGGAGAAAATATTTCACTAAATATTAAAAATTAAATACCTTTTTTCCTTGGTTGGAATCGAACCCACACTGCGCTTCCACCGGCGCCCTAGTCGTGACTTCCACGGCCATGTGAACTAGGCGCTCACATGGGACCTAAGTGTGCCCATGCACACTTATTCCCAAAGCTACCACCAAAAGTTTTAAAAAATAAAAGCTTCCTCCTTTTTCTACAATAGAGTCTCGAACCCGAAACCTCCCCTTTGCTGCAACTTAGCACCCAAGTTGATCGTCGTCTAGGCTAGCTGCTCGGATGGTGCTACAAATTCGGCACCACTCCTCTTTATGCCTTCCTCTCCTTGGTATTAACACTACGCACATTTTGTCCTTTCTCTTTCGTATTCGATTGATGAGCATAGCTAACAACCACAATTTTTTAAAAATATCACCCTTTAGCCTTTGATTAAGGCTATATTAATATGCCTTTCCAAGGCATTTGCCTTCACATTGATGGATAATAAATTTGACTTTGCATTTCAAAAATAATATTTTATTTATAATTATTTAAATTCAAAATGAATTTAAATATTATAAATTAAATATTTAAATGTCCTTTGGGCCTTTTTAATTAAATATAAACTTCCTTAGGTTTTAAGGAAACCTTTTGCCATTATCACCTTAGCATAATAACCTTATTATTTTCTTTTAATCACCATGGAACGGAGATATATTTTCAACCCTTTTATTTTGTCCAAAGATTATGATATTGTTATCCTTCTTGCTTCTCTTTTGATGCTTTAGCCATATAATATTTAGATTTAAATATTATATCCTTGCCTCTTAGAAAATCAACCATGAACCATTTGCTTAACTTTCCTTTGACATATGCTTAGTATTCCTTTGACATCTGCTTAGTATTCCTTTGACATCAACGACAATAAATCCTTCTCATATTTCCAACAATATCCCCCTTTGTCATTGATGGCAACCCATTTACCTTTTATCATTTCTTTTACCTCTTTATATTTTGCTCCCCCTAAGAAACTGCTCCCCTGACTGAATGTTTTCTTCTTAACTCAAATCTCTCCCCTTTGTCATCAATGGCAAAGGGTCACCTTTGGGGCTCGGGGCTAAGAATGAAACTCTTAGCTTAGCCCCTCCCCCACCTCCTCTTGAGGTGGTTAATTTTGGGGTGGGATTATTTCTACTCCTAGCATGCACTGATCTTTACCTTTGTCTACTTTCCTTTTCATCTGCTCCTTCTGATTCCTCTAACTATTCTTGTTCCTGCTTGTCTCTGGAATTTTTGCTCTACACCACTTTGTTGTATGTCCATCATTATTGCACTTATAACACTTAATGTTATTATTACTTAGAGGTGCAAATTTCTTGGTATTTTTCCTGGTGAAACCATATTTGTTCCTGTCATGAACCTTGCAATTCATTACCTTGTGACTAAACTGATTACAAGAATAGAAATACCCTTGAAAAACCTACCTATTTCTGAACTTCTCATATCATGTCTTTCATGTGTCCTACACTGTGTATCCTTGTGCTCAAACCTGTGACATGAGAATCATCGTCCATTGAAACTACCTTGCCTTGATCTCATTGATATTTTAGTATATTTTACCCTATGTTGGTTCCTGTTCCATTTGTTCCTCTTTTGTGGATTATTCCTTTCCTTGTTGAACTTTCTATTGTCCAACTCATCCTCAGAAGTCTCACTCTCTCTTACACTCTCTTATTCTAAAGTTTCTTCTTCTTCAGCATTTGAGGTTGACTCCTCTCCTTGTTTCTTTTGTACTTGTTCAAAACCAAGACTTGTCTTATTTGATGTTGGTTTTTGTGTCTTGATAATATTGTCCAAGTTCTTTGAGCTTCTCCCAAACTTGTGTAACTTGTCCTTAGACTCTTTTACTTCCTTCCTTAGTAGAGCTACCTCATGCTCTAATCTTTCACATTCTAATACTTTTGCTTCTAACTTATCTTTGAATCTTCTTGTCTTAGCCACTGACTTATTCAGATCCTCTATAAGCTTTCCTTTCTCTTCATCACATTATTGAAACTGAAGCTTGAGTTTTGAGTTTTACTTTTTTACCTCCCTTAATGCATCAAAGGTATGAATAAGCTCTCCCTCAAGGTCAACTTCTCCTATCTCTGATTATTTCTCTATTTGTTTACCTTTGAAAACATCTTCATTCTTTTTTGACTTGTCTTCTATAGGATAACCTCCTTCTTCTTCTAATGCCATTAGAAGATTCTCTTCTAGTCCTTAAAGTGTATCTTCACATTCATCATCACTGAAACTGAAACCACTTTTTGTAGAACTATCTTCAAGATGACCAAAGTTACCACATCTAAAATACTTGAGAATTATTGGTGACCTTTTCCTAACCATTTCTTTTTCTTTTTCTAGAAATAGAACTTCATATTTATCATTATATGAGGAACTATCATCACTATAACTTGAATACTTACTTGCTTTGTCTGCATAGAAACTCTTATTATGTCTTTGGAAGAACTTATTTCCTTGCTTACCTTTTCCATCCTTGCTTTTTTTTTGGTACCTATGTTTTTCTATTTCCATGTTCTTATAATCTTGTTTCTCTTCATCATTGCTATTTTCAGCTTCTTGACAATCATATGCATAGTGACCATACTTTCCATAATTGAAAAATTTAACAAATTTCATACCTTTAAACTTTCTTGGATCCTTGTTCCTTCTACCATAATTTGCTTCTTCATCACTGGATGACTCATTGCTTGAATTTGACTTCTTACCCTTAGTCTTCTTAGTGGCTTTAAATGCTGCTTCTTTTTGGGGAATAGGTTCCTCTTTTGTTCTCATCTCAAAAGTTGTGAGAATGCCATGTAATTCATCCCTTGTCAAAATATCACTATATTTTGATTCCTCTATAGCTAAAATATTTTCACTAAACCTTTTTGGGAGTGACCTTAAAATTTTATCACAAACATCAGATTCTTAAACTTAAAGTCCAAGTCCTTGCATGGAGTTAACAACCTCATCCACACAAAGTAGATAACAACTAATATTTTTCTCATCCTTCATTTTTAGGTCTTCAAATATTTCCTTGAGATTTCATAGATTTACCTTTTTGACATTTTTATCCCCTTCATATATGCCTTGCAACTTATCCCAAATTTCCTTTGCTGATTTGCAGTGCATAACCTTTATAAAATTTGTTTTATGCAAACCTCTAAAAATTGTATTCATTGCTTTTGAATTATAATGATGTATAAGCTTACCATATTTATCTGTAGGTGGAGTAGCTGGTGGTGTGTATCCATTTTCAACTGCTTCCCATATTTCATTTCCAAGTGCCATCAGGTGAATCTTCATTCTCATACTCCATAATACAAAATCGCTCCTATCAAATACTAGTGTTGAATTGTCTAAGGATCCACTCTTAGAATCCATTTGTGTTCTTGTGAGCTTTTCTATCAAGTTATTAAAATATTTTTAAGGAACCCACTGTGATACCAATTGAAGAACGTAAGCTTATACTGAGAGGGGGGTGAATAGTATAAGACAACTTTTTACTTTTCTTTCCTAATAAATATTATACAATAGATCAATATCAATATTAATAGCAATAATCAAATAAATTCATAAATCACCACACACAATAGAGACACCAATTTAACGTGGTTCACCCAATGTGGGCTACTCCACGGAGAAAATATTTCACTAAAATTTTCTCAACAAATATCTTGGGAAACCTTTCCCTATTACAATGTTTATGGACCTCTGTCTAAAGGAGACACCAATCTCCTAATCAATTTCGTGGATATATCCATAGGAGAACTCCTCTACTTTGGTTGGTGATCTTCTAGAAGAACCGATGCCTCCACTGTACTAGCTTATGGATATCTATCCACTAAAGACTCTTGTTCTCACTTAGAAGACATGTACTCACTACCCTAGCTAATGGACCTCTATCCATTGGATACTGTCATCCTCTATACTTTGTCACCTCCAAAGCTTACTCTCAGCTCTATCTTAAATCTGTACTAAACACGGTCCTTCGGTCTAGCACAAATTTTCTCAATCTCTATCTCTGATCTACACTAAACACTATCCTTCGGTCTAGCACAAATATTCTCAATCTCTTTATCTAATCTGCACTAAATACAGTCCTTCGATCTAGCACAACTCTGCTCAATATTTGTCTATGATATGCACTAAACACAGTCCTTCGGTCTAGCACAAATATACTCAATATTTGTCTCTGTTTTGGCACAAACCTATCCTCAAATCTGAACCAAAATCTATCCTCAAATTTTTCCTCAAGCCTTAACACAAATTTTGACTCAATCACAAATCAACTCTGCTAGATCTACCCCAAAACTTAACCCAAGGTTTGAACAAATCAATCAATCAACTCTGCTCATAAGTCTTCTCAAAGACTTGTCTCAAATCTGCATTGTAATATTCCACAAAATCTCACACTAATTTGTCCACAAGTCCTCTCTATAACTTATCCAATCTGCTCAACAAGTCTTCACCAAGACTTGCCTCAAATCTTCTCAACAAGTCCTCACTAGAACTTGTCTAATCTACTCAACAAATATTCACCAAGACTTACCTTAAATCTGCTCAACAAGCCCTCACTAGAACTTGTTTAATATTCTCAACGAGTCTTCACTAAGACTTGCATCAAATTTGTATTGTAAGCTTCCACAAAATCTTACTCAACTCAACTCAACTTAACACAAAATACTCTTCAATCACTTAGACAATATTCACACAGAATCTTGTTTAATCTCACAGAAATATATAAAGAATTATTAGAGACTCAATATGCTTCATTCTCACAACAAATTTCAATCACTTTCAATCTCTTTCTCAAATAAAATTGGACTATAGAACAATTTGTTTCACAGAACTTGAACTATCACTTCAACACTTCCACTTGACTAGGCTCAATCAATTCCACTCAGTCAATTCCTCAATGAAAAACTCCTTGATTACAAACCCTAGTTCAAGCATATGAATCCTCACTCACTTATTTTCAACAATGCTTATCAAACAACATCATATAACAATGATCCTCATGATCTTGCACAAACCCTAGTTCAAGCATATGAAAGCTTACTCAATATTTCCAACAATGCTTATCAAACAGGGTTTCTAGTATCAACTTTAATTCCAGAAAACCAAACTCAAAAATGCTTATCAAATAGCCCTTTTCTCTCCAACTTAGCATTCACAACATCCAAAAATTACTTACAAGGAATATATGCTCATACCTTTTTTTTTATGAAGAATTGTCCTTACAAACCTGTCTCAAACACAATTACTCTTTTTCCAATATTTAAGGGTTAGGTAGCAAAAACCTTCTCAAAACTTCATTCAATAATTTCCTCACAAATTATTCTCACAATACAAAACATTAGATCTCACTTACACCTTATTACTCCTTTCAACTATTAAACCCAATAAGACTATTTTAAAATAATATTTAAACTCCTTTAAAGCCTTATTACTCCTTTCAACACTTTAATCACCAAAAAATCACAATATAAAATTTATTTCCATAAACCTTATACCTCCCTAAATGCTCATGCCAACAAACCTTAGGACAAAAAATTAAATACCTTTTACCCTTGGTGGGAATCGAACCCACGTTGTGCTTCCACCAGTGCCCTAGCCACGGCCGCATGATCTAGGCGCTCACATGGGACCTAAGTGTGCCCGTGCACACTTATTCCCAAAGATGCCACCAAAAGCTTTAAAAATTAAAAGTTTACTCCTTTTGCTATCATAGAGTCTCGAACCCGAGACCTCCCCTTTGCTACAACTTAGTGCCCAAGCTAATCGTCGTCTGGGATAGTTGCCTGGATGGTGCTATGAATTCGACACTCTCCTCTTTATGCCTTCCTCTCCTCGGTATTAGCATTGCGCATGTTTTGTCCTTTCCCTTCCGTGTTCGATCGATGAGCACAACCAACACACACGATTTTTGAATGCCACCCTTTAGCCTTTGATTAAGGCTATATTAATATGCCTTTCCAAGGCATTTGCCTTCACGTCGATGGATAATAAATTTGAATTTGCATTTCAAAAATAATATTTTATTTATAATTATTTAAATTCAAAATGAATTTAAATATTATAAATTAAATATTTAAATGTCCTTTGGGCCTTTTTAAATAAATATAAACTTCCTTATATTTTTAGGGAAACCTTTTGCCATTATCACCTTAGTAAAATAATCTTATTATTTTGTTTCAATCACCATGGAACGGAGATATCTTTTCAACCCTTTTATTTTGCCCAAATATTATGATATTGTTATCCTTCTTGCTTCTCTTTTGATGCTTCAGCCATATAATATTTAAATTAAATATTATATCCTTGGCTCTTATAAAATCAACCATGAACCATTTGCTTAACATTCCTTTGACATCTGCTTAGTATTCCTTTGACATCAATGACAACAAATCCTGCTCATATTTCCAACAGTTTTTTTTTTTTAAATGTTTATGAGGCTATTCCTTGCATTTCATATTCTTTACGACAACATAAATATTTAGAAGATAAATCCCTTTGTAAACAATATGAAAAAGCAAAAGATATTTATGAATATGAGAGTGTTGGTGGAAATAGAAAATGAAGAGGAAGGTCATTAAAGAATGAATAAAGATAAAATGAATCTCAAAGGGATATCAATTTGGGAAGCCAAATAAAAAATATCACAAGTGTTAACAAGAAGTGGAGCTAAGACCACTAATAAAAATAAAAAGTGATGATGAAAATGATATCATGTAATATTAGGGGTATGAATAAGACCCCCAAAAAAGAGTTATTAAGGAATTAATAGGTTGTTATAGTTTTAAGTTTATTTTAATATAAGAAACAAAATTAAATAGTGAGGAATGTAAGGATGTTTTTAAAAAGATTTAGAAAATGGATGATTTTCTAGCAATTTCTTCTACATGAGCTTCTAACAATATTACAAAAATATGGGACAAACACAAATGGGATGGGCAATTTTTAGAAGCAAAAAGAAATCAGGTTGGACTATTTTGTTGGAAAGAGGAGAATATTAAAGTTGGGGTTATAAATGTATACGCTCCAACTATATTTATGCCTTGTGAAAGATGTTGGGAGGACCTTAGCATAATGTTTTCAAACACAATGATGACTGGGTTCTTTGGGATGATTTCAATTTTTTTCTATCTTCTTTGGAAAAGAAGGGTAATATTCTAGGATGGTCTAAGTCAATGCAAGATTTTGCTTCATTTGTCAATTTAAATGACCTTTGGGATGTTAGTATTTCAAATATTTAATATACATGGGATAATAGAAGTATTGCGTAAACTCATATAGTAGAAAGATTAGATAGATTCTTGTTATCTAACAAATGGTTGCAAACAAAGTATACAATCTCTTCAAATACTTTATTGCAAGCAAGATCAATTCATAAACTTATTATTTTGACTTGTGATTTACCCAATAATGGTCATCGAAAGCCATTTTGCTTCTCGTCTATGTAGCTTCAAGACCCTAACTTCTTCTAGATGGTTATGTCATAATGGGATGAAATTTTTTTTGAAGAATCGTATATGTATAGGTTTGTTCAAAAGATAAAATATTTAGAAAAATAAATGAAGATTTGGAATGCCAAATATTTTAGTAACATTTTTAAAGAAAAGAAAGAAATTAAATCCAAGATCAAAAATTTATGAAAGTAGAAACTAATAGAATGGATTAGGATTCTTATGTGAAAGAAAAACAATATCTTTATGATTATCAAAATGCATTGAAAAGGGAGGAATCATATTGGTTCCAAAAGCCTAGGAAGAAATGGTTTAAGGAAGGAGATAGAAATATATAAAAAAAAAAAAACAAGTTACAATGAAGACAATTTTTTTTCATCACATCAAAACTATATTAACTTTAGATGGAAGAAATGTTGAGGAAGAAGAAGATATAAGAAAACAATTAATTATTTAAAAAATATTTTCTCAAATATTGGGCAAGATAAGGAGACACAAGATAAGCTTTTGTAAAATATTTCATCAATTATTATGTAAGGACAAAAATGAAAGCTTGATGAAGAATATATCTATGAAGGAGCTACATGAAGTAGTTTTCGCTTTTTATCCTAACAAGGCACCTAGCCTTGATGGATTTCCTACAATTTTCTTTCAAAAATATTGGGATTTATTGAAGAGTGATATGTTAGTTGCAGTTGAAGAGGCTCAAAAAAACGAAGGCTATAATAAGCAATATCAATGCCACTTTTATTAAGTTGGTTCCCAAGAAAAGCAAGACCATATTTTGATCATTTTCATCTAATAATCCTTTGTAATATGATTTATAAGATCATTTCAAAAATTATGGCAAACAAGTTGAAAGGTGTTCTAAATTGTGTTATTTCAGAGAAACAAGGTGGTCTTGTTTGTGGTAGAGAAATTCTTGATTATTTAATTATTACACAAGAGGTCATACATCCTCTTTATTTCATGAAAACCAAATATGCCTATGAAATTAGATATGAATAAAGCATATGATAGGGTTTCCTAGAGTTTTCTACATGATATTCTCAAAATGTTTGGTTTTGATTACAATTGGTGTGAATGGATTAAATGTTATTATAGCAATGTGAAATATTCTATTTTGATCAATAGTTCTCTTGCTAGTTACTTTAAGTCGTCTTGTGGATTTTTCCAAGGTGATCCACCATATCCTTATCTATTCATTATTCTTGGAGAGGCATTAAGGAGAGCTTTCTCAAAGGCAAAAATGGAAGAAAAAATCAAAGGTATTTAAGTTACAAAAAATGGTCCCTTTCAATCTCATCTTCAATTTGTTGATGATACTTTTTTTTAGGGTCATCCCTTAGTTAGTGAGGCCATGGAGTTTAAATAAATATTACATGCTATGAGAAGGCTACTAGATGGTTAAAACTACAAAATCTAAGCTTTTTATTAACATTGCCTTAGATTTACAATGAATTATTATGGATATTTTTGGGTTTAAAATTGAAAATTTACCATCAACATACTTGGGTATTCTTTTGTCTCGTAAAGGAAATAAAAAGAAACTTTTGGATCTCTTTTTTGGTAGGTTGGAAAGATAAGTTCTTAACCATGGAGGGAAGACTACAACTCAAAGACTGCATTGCAATCCATCCCTATTTATATGATGTCACTTTCTTTGGAGAGGATATGAAGAAAATTTTAGATTTCCTTTTTGTAAGTGGGATAGGGTTTGCAAAAACAAATACTGGAGAAGTAGGTGTGCATAAATCATACTTATGAGTTTGGCGTCAGGGGTAAAGCTTGAATGGAGATTATTCAGAGATAAAGGAAAGAATTAAGTAAAAAATTACTTCAAAAATATATAGGTTATCTTGATGCAATGAAATTATTAAGGTAAAGAACCCTACCTAAAGGATCCTCAACATAAAACTTCATATCAAATAGTTTTCAATTGATAAATAACCATATTAGATGGTTAGTCAATGAGGGGAATTATACAATTTTTTGGTTTGATTTTTGGTTGAAGCCTCATCCTTTTATCTTCAACTCAAATGGAAACCATTGGCTCAGGCTTGCCTAGCTTGTAAATATCTAAAGATCAAAGACCATATTAATACAAGCAACCACTTCAAATCATGGATTTCTATTAGTAACCTAGTTGAAAAAGAAATCAAACAAATTGTAAATGAACATCAAAAGATTCTTCAAGAGTTCTATTTGTAGATTTTTACACAAAAGAATGAGTTGGTATAGAATCTATCAAAATATGAAGTATACTCAATCAAATTAGGATATGAGGATTTAAAGAAATCAAAATTTTTTGGCCAAAAAAATCCCTTGAAATATTGTTTGGTCACTAGAGGCTCTGCCTAAGGCCTTAACATTTCTTTGGTTAACAATTTAAGGTAATATTATTATAGGAGAGAGTCTACAAAGAAATATAGGATGGACCCTTCAAATGTGCCTTGTGTGAGAAAGATTTAGAAACATCGGACCTTTCAAATATCCCTATACTCACACCATTTGGGGTTATTTTTTTTAATATAAAAATATATTGGGTAGTTCCATCAACATTGAAAGAGTTGATGAAATGGTGGATTAATTATTTCAAAGCAAAAGCATTATGTATTCTATGGAGGATTGTCCATGTCATTATTTGTTCAAATTTTTGTCTTGAAAGAAATAATAATTTTTTTTTTAATAAATCTCAAAATCATGCCCAAGTTTGGAACCGTATTATTGCATATTGCAAAATATTTATAGATATGGTGTTCGTCATGGGAAGTCTCAAGTACAAAAAAATAGGTGGTAAAAACTTAGTTATAATATTTAAACATACATGGATGAGTCATTTGTGATAATGGCATTAAATGTTAGGACCCCATCCTAACACTATTTTTGTAATTCTCATATGATTTTGTAATGACCCCCTTTCCAATGTGGGGATCCCTTTATAATATTATTTTGTAATACTTTGTAATGGTATGTGGCAAGTGAGACGTGTAGACAACTGAGGTCATTTCATGTAACCGTTATCAAGAACGTAATTGATGTTTGGTAGAAGATTCTAGCTCGAGTGGCACTTTGCATGTAAGCCAACTCTTGAGCATTAGGTTAGGGTTGCATGAAGTGTATCTTTTAGAGATATGGGCTTATGAATGAATGTATCATTTTTCAAATTAATGGAAGTATTGAAGGAAGTTTCCCCCTCGAAGAGGCCTGCAATTATATGTTGTTTTGTGATATTGCTTTAATTATGCATTTATATTTTGTATTGCAATATACTATTCTTTCATGAAATATTATTTTAACTACAATATTTATGTGAATGAGTTTTTTTAGTAGGTTCTTAGCAAATGGTATTAGTGCACTTTTCAAGGCCAAGTTTCGCTTCGACTGTGATATTTTTTGCCCTTCCATTTCAACTTTTAACTATTTTCTACTTGTTTCCTTATTAAAAAGAACACAACTCTTTTTTTCGCATTATTTTATTAGGTTAGAAACCATGTGTCAAGGATTTTAAATATCATAGAGGAGTTGTCGTTATTGGATAATCTAGATTACTCGTAAAGTGTATTGGGGCAATCAAGCTCCAATACCCAAGCCTTTGACAACACCCACCTATGGAATTGAGCTCCCATGTATCTTCGAGTATATCAGGAGACCACCTAGTATTAGGAGAAACCCTTAGCACTAGGAAGATTTTTGACCTTGTATTATCTATAGTTCACCAAATACAACATCCAAAAATATCACCTCCCATACTATTAGAGAGGCAGGTAGTGTGCTCAAGGGTATGTGTGAAATCCTTCTTGAGTAATGGCCTAAAATAGTGGTTCGAGCACTATCGTTCATCATTCAGATATAATAGAGGACCTATGGGTACTACATACACCTTGGCTTAGAATATCCTATTCTATTGAAAGTTAAACCTACAAAAACTTCTTGTTTTGTTGAATGTTAAACCTGCAACCAAAAATCCAATCATAAAAATTGAGCATACGGAGGAGACTTCCCTATCACAAAATTACTACATGAAATAGAAGAAAAAAGTTGGAGAGAACATAACAGTCAAGCTAGAAATAATCTGAGTCAGTCATAGTCATGACAAATTTTATAGGTATCAGTAATAGTTAGGTATAAATTTAGTCTGATACAATAATAGTCAGGACAGATTTGTCAATTTTCAGTGTTAGTAATAGTTGCCTATGACAATAAGAATTTATAACAGATAAGAAATTATCAATGATAGAGTTAGACTAGACAATTGTTAGTATAGGGAACCACAGTGTCAGTAACAAACAGTGTAGAGACAGTGATAGTGATAGAATAGTGCCAGTCACCAACAATGCAAAGATAGTGTCATAAGGGGTTATCCGATAAGAAAATAATTTTTTGAGTGAACCAAGCCTTCGAGAGAAAAACCAACACTTAAAAATGTTTCCCCTATAATAAAATTATTACACACTATGTTGTGATATATAGCCCATTGCAATCGTCTTGTCGAGTTGATCAGTTTAGTATATAGCCTCCACACTTTTTTTGGGGTATCAAAAAAAGTCATTTTGGGGCATAGTCCATTATGACTGTCTTTTCAAGATGATTATTTAGATATATAGCACCCAAACACTTTTTATTTACTCCTTACTAAAAATAGTAACTCCTAAAACAATACTTATATTTTTAGTAAGTTGGTGGAAGTAGTTCAAATCATACCAAAATGGCTAGCGAAACTAGAGGACACCAAAAGGAGAGAACAAAACACTTTTTTGCAAGAAATGAAAACTGTCATTAGTACCATTCTTAATTATTTTAAAGTGATGAAGGAAGAACACTATTGAGAGGTGAACACATGAGATCCAAAGCTAATATGGAAGTGTTGGCAGTTTTGCATCTTGCCACATTGGGGTTTTGATATAATTTTGCAGAGGCATTTTTATTATAATACGAAAACATATGTTAATATGAGAATATAATATTTTGGTCGAGTTGATATATTGTAGTTATTTTATTTTAATTTCTTTATTTATTTTATACACCTTTTTGGTTTGGAAATAATGGGTGTTTTAAGGAAATAAAGCCTGGAAAATAAAATGGAGACTTTGGTTTGCGTCGTCCGTAGAATTGTTGAGGAGGGTGCGTAAAATATTAAGTGTTTAAATTTTCTCTAAGGAATGAAGATGCATTGTGCAACCCTCGTTGACATGAAAGAAAGAAAAAGAAATGGTAAATGGCAAACTATTTAAAACGGTGCCCGAAGATGGAACTGGCGAGATTCGTGTTAGCCCCAAAGTTGGGGCGAAGGCTTCATTCACCCCACATCGAGGCGAATGTCCTTTAAAAAATTATTAAAGACGCCCGCCCATCGCGAAGAAAATAAGTTCAGCAAAAGGGATGCGTTCGCCCCAAAGTTGGGGCAAAAGCTCCGTTCGCCCCTCTTTGGGGCGAACGTCATTGGAAGCACGACGTGGAAAATTCAACAGTAGGTTCACCCTGGTTGAGGGGCGAACGCTCTGTTCACCTCTCCCAGGGGTGAACGTCCTCCAAAATATCAAAATCTGGTGAACGCGTAGTGGAAACTAAAGTTGGGCGAATGCACTAAGGACAGCATACGACGTTGAAAAGTCAAAGTCATGTTCACCCCAAGGGGAAGACGATGGTCTCTTTCACCCCTTTTGGGGGTGAACACGAATTTAAAAGGGAACGCGTACCTGTTAAGTTTTTACCTAGAATAAAAATAAGAGTTGTTGCCATGGCCAAAGGAAGAATGTGATCCATTGAATTTATAAAGGCATACATTTCGCTAATGCATTATCGAGAAAGAGTAAATGTGCATTCGCTCACTGTCCAAATCGGGCGAAGGGGACTATCAACATCACTAAGAGTTTAGAGGCGCCCAGGGCAAGTCAATAAAATTCATTTAATGATGGAAGCAGGGAATAACTCATATTGTGGATCTCAAGCAGGGAAGGCAGCAACATTTACAAGGTAAAACAATGTTGATGATTTCCAAAGCAAGAGCGTTTTTTTGAGGTGGCGAACGTCTCCAGTCAATGATCAAGCCTTATAATTTTTTGTGCACCTAGAAACGCATATTTTGTGAAGGAATTTTCTTAGAAGCTGGATCACTGTTTCGAGGGGATGTATTTTTCATATTTCCAAGGAGGAATTCCCTCACTAAGGTTCCTGATTTACGATCATTTTGTTTCCATGTGCATTTAATGAAAGAGGTGAAATCCTCTATAAATAATACTCAATGTTCATTGTAAAAGGAGATTAGACATTCTGTGAGAAAACTCTTCAAGTTCTCTGTATCAATAGAAGATACAAGGCTTCTAAATTTGCAAGTTATCTTGTGTGTGATTTCCTTCTATTTTATGCATTTCTAACATATGCTCATATTCATTATTTGCTGCTTAATTTAAATTATGCATCAGAATTTGAATATTTTTGGTAAGGAAGTGAGTACTGGAATGTGATTTTGGAGGTTTCTTATGCAAGATTATAAGTAATTTTGCTACTGCTTTTCTTTAATTACATGTTGTTCATACTTGGGTGAATTTATTGTTGCTAGTCTGCCCCAAATCCTGAGAATCCAGACGTTCAATTAATTAAAAGAAATGATTACATCTTTATATTTCTTAGATAGAACTAAAATAGATAAGTTGTTGAGAGATATTCTCAACACTTATTACACTCCAAAAAAATCACTAAAAATGCTACGTGAATAGCATAGAAGCCTAATGAATAGCATAGAAATCCAATCCTAACAACTTTGACTATCCAACATTGACTATCCAACACAATATTCTAACCTATGCTTAATTAATAAATACTAGGTCCTTAAGACGTAATACTTAGGACTAATGACTAAGGAGAAAAGAGATAATGTTGAAAATATTCCAACATTCTCCCCCTTGATGTGAAAGGAACTCATTCAGTGAGTTCTTAAGCATCACTAATTTGGAAGAAATACAATCTCTTATGTTTCCTCCAATCTATCACCAAAAAATCACAAAATACAAAATGATGTCTTAGGCACTCCTTCCACTGTTTGTGTGGGATCTCCTCCATCTTTGTTGTTTCCCCTTCCTGCAAGTAACCGAGTGCCTACTTTTGATGAGCTACTCCCCCTTCATCAAAAGCTCCTTCAAATGATGTCATTCTTATAATACCACAAGTATTGGTTCTTACTAACCAATCTAACACATTTCTTGCATCATTCATTCTATGGTCTTCAAACCATATTTCAGCTCCTAATACTCCTCCTGAGTATGTACAATGCATCATCTTATGTATATGGTTTTGTCATATTACAATTTCACATACCTCTACATAGATTTTTAAACAAAATATAGCTATGCAATAGCTAGTTACAAATGCAACAAATAATTGTTGCTCCTCACACATATGTTCACTCCTCTCAATGGATTTACATTCCTTCATCCAAGGAATTTTGAACACAAAATACAGCCGATACATATCCATGGTTTGCATCACCATTCTATTCATGTTCTTTGCAAATGAAAGAACTTCATCCAAAGATGTCTCTACAAGACAATATTTTTTCAATAATACCTTTGGAAGAAAATCTCCTTCATTCTTCAAGTACTTGTTCACAAAAAAAAATCATTAATCACAAAACAATTGCCTCCAATGTGATTAGATTTGGTGCTCCCCATAAAGCTATTTTGTGGCATATCTCTTTCACTGTATGTTTATTCAAGATCAACCATCAAATCTTCACTAATAGTTCTTGTCCTTTGTTCAATCCATGTTGGTGGAAACACCATTCATTCAAACAATCATACATTGTTGCCTTTTTAAGATAACTATTTTCCTTCAATGTAGACACTCCAAGTGAGTGATCTTCATTCATGAGTGATGTTTCCTTTGCCATTACAACATGAAAATCAGCAATCTCATTTTCATTTTCCGTTTCTATCTCATTTGTTCTCTCACTTTCCACATCCCAAATAAGATAATAAATTGTGCTCTTTTCTTCACACAAACCATTTTCTTCTTTGAGATTCACAAAATCTCTCTTCACACAAACTTCTTGGGCTGATGAACAAGAAGCATCTCTATTTGTCACTCTTGATGAGTGATCTTCACAATTGAGCATGAAACTTATAGTCTTCATCTCCTCTTCATCAAACTTTTCTTGTGGATCAACATCCCACATCACTGCATTTGCTCTTTCAAGAGAGCTTACATCCATTCCAAGTGAATAGTCTTCAAGCCAATGATCGTCCATGAACATTGCTTTTCCATCATCATCTTATTTATTCTCCTCCATGAGAATTGTAGGTGCATTCTCCATAATACACTTTTCATTTGTGAGACATTCTCCATCATACACCATCTCATCATCTAGGTGATCTTCAAGCAAGGAACACTTCAATGTGAGTGTTTATCGTCCTTCAGCTTCAAATTCTTCTTCCACTTTTGAGTGGTCTTCACAACAAGGTCTTTGAGCAATTATCTCGCCATTGAGACATACATCCTCTTTGATATCAATGTGAATGCTTTCCAAGCATGCCATGCCTACAAAAAATTCATTTGTACAGTTTTTCTTTTCATCTTTTTCTCCTCCTAAAAGAAATAATTGACTAATACAATTTTCCATGCCTTTACAAGACATGTCTTCAACTATGGGTGGCTCACAATGAATCTCTCCAATGAGAGTTGTACAAGGCTCCTTCTCCTTCTCATCCTCTTCTCCATGAAGGGATTCTTCACAATCTCTTCCTTCAAGGAAGAACTTATCATTTTCATTGTATATGTCTTTTTCATAAGACATATCACCCACAACAATCACTTCACAAGGCTCATCATTTGAGTCTCTACAAGACTCTCCAAGAAAGCAAGGCTCACAAGGCTCTTCTAAGATGCAAGGCTCCCCTTTGCCTACACAATCTCCAAGATTATCACAAACAAATTCTCCACAAACATTGTGGTTCTCTTTCCCAAAACATGTATTCAAAATCTTCCATATTTCAGAGGCTGATCTACAACATGAAATTAATGGGAAAATATTTGGTTTGATACCTTTTCTCAGATCAAGGAGTGCCAAGCAATTCTGGTGTTGCATCTCCTTCTTTAGTCTTTTCTCCTCTCCTTCAATAGAGCTCCAATCCGGTTCGGCATATCCTCCAAGAGTGATGTCCCACAACCCCTTTGCAACTAGCAAAGTCTTCATTTTAATTGCCCAAAAATTAAATTCTTCTCCATTAAATTTGGGCACTTGGAGCTCTACATATATATCAACCATTTTTGTTTTTTTTAATCAACAAGACTTAGATCAAATGCAAAACAAAATACCTCTGTCTCTCTGTATTTCTTATTCCAAAAAAAACAGTAATTCAGCAGCAGGAAATAAAACAAAACAGCAGCAATTCTTATACCTCCTCTTCGCAGCAGCAATAAAACCTGAAAAAATACATGTATAAGCTCACAGTTTAAACATGGTCTCCAAGAGACGATGCTATCAACAGCAGTCTAAATACAGAAATTGACTCAGCAGCAAGCTGTGTGTTACTTTCAGACTGCAATATAAGATTTGACTCTGCCTCCTCACCGTGTTACTTCCAGCTTCCACGATGGTCGTGAGTAGGATTTGCAATGAGCTCGTTCTAGGTCACCGTCCAAATGCAACGATGCAAAGCTGATCTCTCGCAGCAAATTTGCAACGAGCCCCTTCACCTTCCTTCCGCACGGTCGTCCAATTCACGCAGGCTTCAACTCAGCTTCTTTTGCGATGTTTTTTTTTCAGATTTATGACTTGACGTTAAGGTGTATAAGTGGCCCCTTCCACGTCACAACTTCGCCTCCTGTCTACACAGTAGTAAATCGCAGCAAACACTCCACTCCGAATGTGCCTGACACGAACAGTAAATCGCAGTAAAATAAATTATGCAGCAAATCACGTCTTTTACTCTGCTAACGTTTTCTCCAAATGTCGCAAATCAGATCTGAATCTCATTTAATATATATATATATATATATATATATATATATATATATGCGCCGATCAGAAACAACTGTGTGCGCCGATCAGATCGATGTTGCAAAATTCATAATCACCAGCGGCACTGCTACAGAAAAGTGGCTCCATAACAGAACAATGTTTCAGGTGCGTCTGTAATATCTTCACGTGTTACACCGCCTGAAACTTCTGCGAGAGAGTCTGCAATCGCTGGTTTCAGAATTTCGACGTCTACCTTAACGCTGTTTCACAGCTCTCTCCGGTGAATTTGCTGCATTCCTACAGCCTTCATCTTCCGCGACATCAGCCTCACCAAGATCGAGAGTCGTCCGCAGCGCAGCGCCCGCTCCGGGTCGTCGACGATTCGAACCTCGGCACCGCCAAGTATTGTGAATACCTCTTCTACATCGACTTCGAGGCCTCCATGGCCGACCTGCGCGCCCAGAACGCGCTCACCGAACTACAGCGTGCTCCTTCTCCAACGAAACCTACAGCAAAGTCTAAGCCAATGCTTGCCGAACAAACAGCTTGAACTAGAACGCAATATCACCGAACAAACATTTTGATTGTCTAGCAAATTTGCAAATTAAAAGAAAAAACTCTCATTTGCAATATCACCCGATCGTTGTCACCACTGGAATATTTTCCATGGACTGTTGGTGGTTGAAGAGTAGCGGGAGCAATTTGGTTTTAATGGGCGCATATGTCCCACATGCAGGACGAGAAAACAAATAAGCGATACACTAATTGCTTAATGACCACCAACAGGTGGTTGACCCCAATCCTTTGGATTTTGCCCGTCGGTGCATGAGTCCAGGGAGGTCTAGCTCCGTGCAGTATTTTACATCTTTATAGTTCTTTGAGAGAACTAAAATAGATAAGTTGTTGAGAGATATTCTCAACACTTATTTTACATCTTTATAGTTCTTAGAGAATTAAAATAGATAAGTTGTTGAGAGATATTCTCAACACTTATTTTACATCTTTATAGTTCTTAGAGAACTAAAATAGATAAGTTGTCGAGAGATATTCTCAACATTTATTACACTCCAAACAAATCACTAAAAATGCTATGTGAATAGCATAGAAGCCTAATTAATAGCAAAGAGATCCAATCCTAATAACTTTGACTATCTAGCATTGCTTATTCAACATAATATTCTAACTTATGCTTAATTAATAAATACTAGGTCCTTAAGACCTAATACTTAGGACTAAGGAGAAAAGAGAAAATGTTGAAAAATATTCCAACAAATCTTACACTCCGGCCTTAAGACCTAATACTTAGGACTAAGGAGAAAAGAGAAAATGTTGAAAAATATTCCAACAAATCCTACACTCCGGCCTGTGGCCATATTTCCCTTTCTTTCTGTTATTTCCAATTTCTTTCCTGCAACTCTAGTCTTAAACCAGTGTAGGAGTTAGTAAGGGAGCCAACCCTCTCTGGAGATTGACATGGAGGACATTCCTTTCCTCCGGTCTTTCAATGTTGGCCATGTCTAGGGTGCACAAACGTAGTTTTGTTAATTAGGCAGATATTTGACCAACAATTTTTGGCACACCCGATGGGACCCCAAAAGTTCCACTTTCAATAGTATCAAGGTTTGATGTTCACCTTCGTGTTGTATAATTAGAACATCTGGCGACTCAATCATACCCAAAAACCTCCAAACGTGAAGGCAACAAAAGTTGTGCTTCATGATTACGAGATCGAAGGCCAAAAATTCTAAAAATCCTATTGAGTTCTACGAACTTGATATCCAAAGGCTAGGAGAGCATCCTCAACTAGTCACTTTACGTCGTACGTCATCATTACCTCATACATCTCATACAACATCCATAACATCCTCATGGTTAGCTGGTGTGTTTTCTACCCCTACAAGTCCGGTTAGTACTGCTACTAGCATTCCTCAAGCTCAACCACACACACCAGTCCATATGGCTCAGAACCCACCACCACAGTAGCAACAACCTCCAAGGCAATTCCCAGCATGGAATAGCTCAGGAGCCTTGAATTTACAAGCACAAAATCCAGTGCCTCAAGCAGCTCTGAAGGCTTTGCCTACCTATGATGGTACTGGTAAAACTGCTTATGAGCATATACAGGATGTGGCTTCTTTGGCTACGATCCATGGCATAGCAGATGAAGATATTATGGTAAGGTTGTTGGTGTTATCGCTGAGAGGAAAATTGTTGTATTGGTACCGATCATTGCAACCCGATACTATCACCACATGGGATCAGTTGGTGGAGCTATTGATCAAGAATTTTCATGAACAAGCTGACCCATTCTCCTTGCTGCATCAGTTTACAACAATTCAAAGGCATCCGTAGGAGGAGATAGTTGATTTCAACGTCAGGTTCACCCAAAGTTGGCAAAGGGTTCCTGATGGTCTTTGGCCTACACATGAACAAGCTGCGTTCTACTATCTCAGAGCTTTCAACATTGATATTGGCATGGTTGTTCGGCAAACCAATGTGAATACGTTCCTAGAACTATACACGCAGGTACAAAAGGTCGAGTCAGATTTAATCGCTATAGGCAAGCTTCCCCCAAAAATGACCATGCCTATCCTTCCCGACCTTCCACAACATTTGTATTCAAATGTATTTTCGCAACCCATGCCCTCTATGTACCTAGTTCCCTCATGGAGCTCGGGTTCACCTCAAATCGCTCTGATTCCTGTCCCACAACTTCCTACTCCAAGCTTTCCATAGTTACCCGCTCTAACAACACCATAATTTCCAGCACCCATTCCTTTCCCAGCATTGCTAGTGCCACCGGTTCCACTCCCATTACCTACCCCATTAGTACCTCTACCTTTATCGGTACCTCCTACACCCTCCAATCCTGATCCTTACACGATGCTATTATAAGAGGTGAAATCTACTAATTCAGCTATAAGGACAATGTCAAATGAACTTACAATCGTGAGAAAGAAGCAAGCTGAAGCTAATTTTTGGTTAAGGAGATTTCAAACACCACCAATTACTCGAGAACAAGCAACTACTAGCAAGGGTCCTGAGAGGAACACAATAGTGTTGGAAAATGAAGAAGCTAGCACGTCCGAAAAGGCGTATTGGTGCTCAACATGCAATGATCCTCATGGAGAAGACACATGTATGGTGCATTTGAACTATGTACAGATGCTAGCAAAAATTTCTATCGATGGCCAAGTGAATATGATAATGGAGGTTGATCATAATTTTATGGTACCTTCTTTGGAGCAGGTCTCAGTTCTTACGAGATCTGGAAAGAAGCTAGTGACTGTGAATCCAGTAGAATTGGAGCCTTTGAAGGTTCTTGTAGAATCGAAAGTGCAAAATGAGAAAGTGAAGCCACCAGAAAAAGCACTTGATGTGATGGTGAAACAACAAGATCTTGTCCTGTTGAAGGATTTGCTGCCCAAATAGGCAAATATGAAGGTGCCAGTTACACAGCCTACAACTTCTCTAGAGTAGAATGAGGTGAAAGAACAAGCCAAAGAACACCTTCGCTATTTTTCATTGACTAAGAAACAAAGGGTGGAAGCTACTCAGAAATACCAAGATAAATAGGAATGGATTATAGAATAAAATGCTACTGGTGTTTCTAATTATAACATTGTGGAAGAGATGAAGAAGATACCTATGAAAGTGAGCTTATACGATGCTTTGCAGTTACCTAGATAAGTTGACTTGCTGCAAGAGTCTCTTAAGACTGTGAAGGACCAAAAGAAGAGTCATTCCCAAATTGTGTTGGCTCAGACACTCCTAACTTCAACCACTAGAAAGAATAGGCCACCCCCATTCTATTTGTCACTCAGAATGGAGGGATGGATTGTGCACAATTGTATGATCGATTCTGGTGCTGCAACTATTGTCATGCCAAAGGCAGTGTGTGAAGTCATGGGGATGGAGTACACAAGAAGTAGCCTAGGAGTATTGTAGCTAGATGGGACTCTAGTCAAAATAGTGGGAGTAATCAAGGATATCCCCATCGTTCTACATAGTATGTCACAAATCACTGTTATCCAAGAAGTAGTGGTGGTTGACTTGGAGCCATACTTCAGCATGTGCCTCTCAAGGGAGTTCACAGCGAAATTGGGAGGTTACCTTTCCTTGGACTATTCACATTTGGAGATTCCATTCAAAGGGAAGAGAATCTATATTTATAATGAAAAGCCATCAACTTTTCATATCGAAAAGTTGGAAGAAGAAGAAAAATCTCCAGGTGCAGTCAACATGATGACTGAAGAATTAGAGGAAGTTGACTTGATGGAAGAAGCGCTTGGTGAACTCCATCTTGAGGATGAGTTCTCACTCATGGATTTCAATGTGATGGTTGAAATGGATATTGGTTGTTATATGATAACCAAGCCTGAGCAGATTGAAGAAAAAATCCTCGAGTCCCCAGACCCCATTGAGAACCAATTATGGAAGTTGTACTTTGATGGTGCTAGGTGTAAAAATGGTGCAGGGGCTGGTATTGTTTTGGTTTCTCCTAAAGGATTATAGAAGACCTATTCTTATAGACTAACTTGGAGTTGCATGAATAATGCAGCCGAATATGAAGCATTGTGTCTTGGTTTGAAAAAGGCTAAAAAGTTGGGCATTAAATAGTTGTAAATTTTTGGTGACTCTGAGCTTATTGTCAATCAGACCACCAACAAGTGTGTGTCTAAGCAGCATTACTTGAAAGCCTATCGCAACAAAGTATGGGATTTGTTTGAGTCCTTTACAACCTTGAACATTCAGGCAATTTCTCAAGAGCAAAACAAACATGTAGATATTTTAGCCTCTCTTGGTGCAAATTATTCTCCTGTGGAGCAGGTAGTCAAAAAACCTAAGACTGTCAGGGTGATCTATAGACCCTCAGTCCCTGATAAGAACCTCTATTGGCAAGTGTTTGATAATGATGAGCAAATAGTCAATTTTTTGATTAAGGAAGCTGCAAGCGTAGATGATAGAGTACTTGTCGAAGAGGAGATGGAGGGGATGATTCAATTGAAGAACAATCACATTCCTAGGGGACTGATTTCATTAGAAAGCTTATTCGACCAAAATGATAGGGTTGAGAAGCATAAGATCAAGGTGGATGCGAAGGAGTATAAGGAGTTGCAGCTCGAACCTGAGAAGATCATCAAAATTGGAACTGATTGCATGTCGAAAGAGTTAGAAGATATCAAGAACTTGTGTTATGAGTTCCCCGACATTGTTGCATGGAGCTATCAAGATTTGAAGGGATATGACAAGAATGTGATTCAGCATACCATTGAGCTGCAGGAGGGGGTAAAACCTTTTCGATAGAAACAGCGGCCCATCAATCCCAAGATCGAAGTGCTCATGAAGGCAGAACTATTAAAGATGTTGGAAGCAAAGATAATATATCCAATTAAGCACTCAACATGGGTGGCGAACCTGGTGTCAGTATGAAAGAAGAATGGAGATATTCGGTTATGCATCAATTTTTGAAACCTGAACTAGGCATCACTAAAAGATCATTACCCTCTATCGCAGATTGATCAGATCCTTCATGTGGTTGCCAGAGCACAAAGATTTTCATTATTAGATGGTTTCTCCGGTTATAACCAAATCTGGGTGAAGGATGAAGACCAACACAAAATGACGTTCACTACCAAGTGGGGCACGTTCGCCTATCAAAGGATGCCATTCGGTCTCTCAAATGTTGGTGCTACCTTTCAGAGGGCCATGGACATCGCTTTCGATGAGTTATTGAATAGGATTATTGTAATCTATCTTGATGATATGACTGTGTTTTCACATCGTAGAGAAGACCACGTTTCTCATTTGAGGTAGGTGTTCAAAAAATATCATGAGTTCAGGATTTCTATTAATCTAAAGAAGTCAATATTTATTGTCAAAGAAGGGAAATTGTTGGGTCATGTGATCTCACAACAAGGACTAGCTATTGATCCTACAAGAGCTGAGGCACTCCTAAAGCTACCATTGCCAGCCAACAAAAAGGACTTACAATATTTCTTTGGTCAGATAAATTTCATTCGCAAGTTTATTGCTGATTTTGCTCAGGTGGTGAAACCCATGACCGAGCTCTTGAAAAAGAATGCAGATTTTAAATGGATCGAGGCCAGAAGATGAGCTTTTTAGGAGATCAAGGAAAGAATCACCCAAGCTCTAGTGTTGATCAATCCTGATTATTCAAAGGACTTCATTCTCTATGCAGTGGGTGAGCAAGAGAGTTATGCTGCAGTTTTGATGCAGAAGCAAGAAGATGGAGATGAGAAGCCGATTGCCTTTCTGAGCCAAGTTATTGCACCTCATCAGGAGAAGTATAATTTTATTGAAAAATAGGTGTATGCGGTGATGAAATCTTTGAAGAAGTTCTGGCACTTCATCTCACAGAGCAAAACGATCATTTATGTTATACACCCTGATGTCCGAAACTTCATTCTCCAGGGAGAACTAGGTGACAAAAGAGCAGGTTGGGTCTCAAAAATTCAAGAATATGATGTGGAGATCTGATCGACAAAGCTAGTTCATGGATGAGCTCTCTATCAAGAATTGGCCAAAAGTGCAACATCCAAATCATTGGCTATAATGCAAGAAGAGGATATTGGTGAAAGTATTTGTGCAAATCGTACTATGAGCGATCATGACTGGATAGAGGAGTTTGTTGACTTCTTTACTTCTGGGAAGTGTCCACCACACCTTGATGCTTCACAACGTCGGAGGTTCAGGTTGCAAGCACTCAAATATGTTTTGTTGCCTAATGGGCTATTTCATAAGAATATTGATGGAGTTCTCCTCAGATGTGTGAAGGAGTCAGAGAAGGAGAAAATATTGGAAGAATTTCATTCTGGTCTATCTGGTGGCCATTATGCAGGAAGGCCCATGGCCTTGAAAATCATTCGAGCTGGTTACTTTTGGCCTACTCTGTTCGTCGATGCTCATAAAGTAAGTCAACACTGTGATAATTGTCAGCGGTATGTTGGCAGAACCAGGAAAGGAGCACTGCCCCTATGCCCAATTCAAGTGGAAGCACCCTTTCAATAGTGGGGCCTTGACTTCATTGGAGTCATTGATCCACATTCCTCCGTAGAACATAAATACATTTTAATGGTGATTGATTATTTCACTAGGTGGGCAAAGGCTATTCCTACCAAAAAGGTAGATCAAGCAACTATCATCTCTTTCCTGGAGGGACTCATCACTCGTTTCGGTGTCCCAGACTCTATTGTGATAGATAATGGAACTCCATTCATTGGGGCTAAGATTACTGAATTCACTAGCAAGTATGGGATTTATCTTAAGACGTCATCCAATTATTACCCGCAAGGGAATGGCTTGGCCGAATCTACAAATAAAAACTTGTTGCGGATCTTAAAAAGGACACTAGGAAATAATAAAAGGAGTTGGCACTTGTTGTTGAACCAGGCTCTTTGGGCAGACCGCATATCCATGAAAAAATCTATTAAAACCTCTCCGTATTCTTTGGTGTATGGAAAAGAAGCAATCCTGCCTACCCACATTGAGCTTCCAGTGCTCCAAACATTGCAGTTATTTAAATATGAAGATGAGGAGTATGATCCGATGAGTGCGAGGTTGGCACAACTATTGCAGTTGGAGGAAGACAGAGAAAAGGCTTATCAAGCATTCATCGATCACACTAAAGTAATGCATAAGTGGTTTGGAAAGAAGACAATCGAGCATAGGTTTTAGGTGGGAGACTTAGTTCTTAAATGGAATGAGAACAAGGCCAAGCTAGGGAAACACCACAAGTTTGATGCAATCTGGGAAGGCCCTTTTCAGATCTCTGTAGTGAATTCAATAAATGCATATCATCTTCGGGACATGGATGGTTGGGATCTTCCTATTTTGGTAAATGGCCTTCATTTGAAGGCCTATATTCAATGATTGGATTTTAAGAGGTACCATCTTGTAAATATGTACATATTCTCTTTTTAGTATTTTATTTACTTTATATGGTGAAAATAAAAAAAAGAGAAGTGTTTCTTTTAAAATTAGTTTCGCTCCGAATTTATTTGTATGTTGAAAGATTTTGGCTAAAGAAATAACGTTATAAAGCTCCTAGTGGAGAGTGTGTCCCTTGAAAAATAGGTCATATCTACTTTCGCCCCTTCCAAAGAGTATGTTCATGATTAAATGAAAAGGGCCTTTTAGGCGTTTTCGCCCAAGGGAGGAGCGCAAGGCCTTAGGCGCCCCTTTGAGAGCGAATGAGCAAAGAAAAGTTAAAGCACATGGTCAAAGCGCTATTAAAATCGTCAAAGTCATGTTCACCCTAGAAAAGGGGTGAAATGACCGTTCGCCCCTAATTTGGGTGAACGCGTTGGTAAAAGTGCGCACCGAACTAAAAGAAGTCGCAAGGAAATTAAAAGTTGTTTTAAAAGGAATCTCATGCACCTTAGTTTTTTTTGGTAAAAGGATTTTAAATATTAATGCAAGGCACCTTTAAAAGAAAGAAAAATCTAAAAAAGGAGTAAAAGTCCTAAAAGCGACTTGTGTTTTTTTAGAAAATTAGGTTTTTCTAAATCTGGGTGAAAAAGAAAAATAAAGAAGACTTTAAGAGAAGGTCATTCACCATGAAGTTTTACCAAGCAATTCGAAGGCATTTTGGAGTGAAAGAAGCCAAGTGATTTCGAAAGCGCTCTTGCAAAGGAGTTTCACCCTTGGATGCGTGGTAGATATTGGAAAGCGTGCATGCAGGTCGAGGAATGTTCTGAAGTCATTTAATTCAAACGTGCACCCGAATTTGTGTAGGAGGAAGATTTTGTTTTCCCAAGGAGTAGAAATACATATTATTGGTTTTAGGTGGCCGATTTGTTTTTTCCAAGAAAGCTTCGATAGCCAGGGCACGTTTTACAACAAACTTACATGGCAAAGGAGGGCACACTTTCCAAGGATGATTTGGTAGTAGGTAAAAGGTGATACCATTAAAGCATTGGAAGTAGTGTCGGATGAGTGAATCAATGCACACATTCTTCCAAAATCGTTCAAGAGGAATTCGACATTTACTACGGTGGTTGGTGGGGCACTCTATATAAGGTGCCAGGTAAAAGCTCTGTAGTTTATATTTTAAATTTTACTGCCACTGTGTTTTCCAAATCATTGTTGCAAAATTTTTTAGAGGACATTTAGAGCACTCATCAGAGAGAAATAATGGGAAAGCGAAGCAAAGAGACTACAGAGGCTGTAGAGCCTAAGAAGTCAAGGAAAAGAGGAGGGTCTAAATCCAAGAAGGCCCAAAGGAATGAAAATGTTGATTTGGACCCATATGCCGACACAATGGCAGAAATTGGAGACTATGCAATTACCCACAAAGGAGTGGAGAAACTGCGCCAGGATGTAGAGTTTACAGTGAATCAGGGGTTGACGTCAGGAAGTTTGTTGATAGTGCCATATCACTCATAGTTATTTTGGTACCTGTGTCCACTCGTACACCCTTGTCCGGAGTTGGTGCAGCTTATTGCTCGATTTTATGATCCATTTACAAGGATGGTACGAAGGATGCAATAGAGAAATACTTTTTACCATTACCCCAGAAGAAGTACGAGAAGCATTCGCTTGTGGGTTAAAGCCTCCTTCTTATGTGATTACTAAGAAGTTGCATACTAATGAGCAGGAGGACAGATACGTCTCTACAGTAACAATGCATCAGTTCATGGAGATGCAGTTGATTAAGGAGCCATAGATGGGGCAGCTTTCAAACTTGTCGAGGCCGCTCACAGAATTTAAGAGCTTAGATATCTACTCCATGTTGGCATGGATTGCGGGTTTACCTACAGATTCTACCATTCATAAGTGGTAGGCGGCCCTAGCACAATGTATTTTTTGGGTTGAATTTTACTCTCCGCCAGCTATGAGGTAAGGCACCAATCCGATTTTCTTCGATTGGGCCGATTTTATCTCTCGAAGGTTGAATTCTCAGCTGGAGAAGTTGCAAATCGGGGAAGAGACGTCATTCAGACACACCTCTTTTCTGGTATGGTATTTCTTTTTCCACCTACAACAACACTTCCCTTTCATCATAGTGAAACAAATGGATGAGAGGGATGAACTTCTACCAGTGTATATGTGGACTTCCACTTTGTCAAGCAGGGAGTCATTTTACAGTTTTAACAGTTTATTTTTGGGACCTGCAATAGAATTACTTTGTGGTACATGTGAAAGAGTGCCACGAGAGATGAGAGAAGCAGTAGTCGAAGGAGAAAAAGGAGATATTTTTTTGCTTACTCAAGGCGTGGTCGTGAGAATTTTTGGTTTTATAGGAAAGCCTTTCTTGCTACCCTACTTCGCCATCGAACATGTTTTTGCTATGGAGGTGGTGCACCAATCGGACTATGTAAATGATGTCTATGGAGTAGGGCATGGAAAGAAGACAACTTGCAATATGTTGCTCAAGTTTGGTAGTATAGAAGTGAGCCAGGTAGGACAGAATCGATTGCTCACAATGACGTTGCAGGATTTGGGGCTGATAGAATTACCGTAGCATTGGAGGTATGACCCATTGGGAAAGTTTTTAGAAATTGTAAAGGCCAAGTCATTTCACTGTTGTCCATGGCCCGACATTGAGAAAAGGTGAAATAATTTTGATGGGCCCGACATGAATTGGCATATTGAAGACATGACGACGCTCCCACCATGGCATGACTGCTACGAACAGGAGGCTGAATATAATCTGATGAAGTATAAAAATTAGATTCCTCCACCCAGATTATTTAGTCAGGTAAAAGAAATTCAGCCCTTGTGGTCTGAGGAAAAAATTATAAATTGGTGGATAATGCGGGTCCACCGAGGAAAGACCACGTCTCCTTATGGGTTGAAGATGGATGAGGCATTTTTGGACACCTATGATGAGTTCATTGATTCCTATCAACCCATCACTTTCACTAAGATTTTGCCTCAAAGCTTCCAACATTTTGATAGTGGTGAAAGTGGGGACAAAGGAGAGCACCGTCAGTTGAAGAAGATATCCCAGAAGAGGAAGAACAACAGTATGTGTTTAGAAGAATATTGCAGTGGATAAAGTATAAAATTGAGGAGGCACCTATGAGAAGTAGAATATTTGGAATGCACCTCCATTTCCCAAAGTTATGAAGAGACCAAGAACTAGTGCCACTTCCTCCTCTACTACTCAAGTTTTGGTGGTTGTAGTTCCCATAGTTCTAGTTGTTTTGAAATCGTTATTTCTTCTCCACTAGTGATAGAGGCTCCGATGATGGTTGCATAGATGTTTCCAATGATTCAAGAACAAGGGGAGGACCAATAGTCGAAGAGCTCTCAAGTGGAGGTCATGGACATCGAAGAAAATGTAAATGTTGAGGAGAGAGCAAAGAGCAATAGGAAGAAGTTATTTCATAGTCGCTCCCATCACCACATCACACATGCTCACCCGAAGGTACATCTTCTCTTCCTACTTCTTTTTTGGAGCATGTAGTGACTACCGATTCACTCCCATCAGTTTCTGTCTCTGTCTCTCCACCTTTTGGTATGCCCTCCATTTCCATTTCGCTTCCCTCTTCTTCCCTTCCCGAAGTCACTACTGCTCCTTCTTCTCTCCCCTTTCTTTGGCCTCCCTTTCTTTCAGTTCATATGCATCAGGGCTGAACCCATTTTTGTGCCCTTCCCCTTCCATTCCCGCTACCACTTCCACCAAGGCTGTAAGTATGCAGGCTCCTCCCAGAGTGAGCGTAACTACAGTCGAACCCGGTTCCTCCATCCATTCCACCATTTCGGTTCCCCCTCTCCTAGCCGTCTCATCCACTTCCTTTGAGCCTGATCGCTCAGAATTTTTGATACCATTCACACCATTTTTGGAGCTGCAAGCACTGCCCGACGTTCAGGTGGCACCAAAACAACTTGACGTGGAGAAAATCAATCGGGCGCATCTGAGTTCATCACAGTGGTTAAAAAGCAAGAGGTGAAAAGAAGCTATGGCTCTAGCTCGACCGCTCAAGAAGGTTGCCTTTGATCTAGTCGCCATGGAAGCTCACACGACTAAAATCACTCCCTTGGTTCAAAAGCCACAAGGAGAAATGTTGTCGAGTGATTATGTCTTGTGAGACTATAATAGAGGACCTCACCAGGATTGATCCTACAGAGAAAATGGGCAACATACAGGTTGATATGAGTTCGGTATACTTGCATGGTGAGTATTATAAGCAAAAATATTTTGATCAGGAGAATAAAATTATCGAACTCGAAAATGCCTTGGCTAAAAGTAGAGCACAAGAGGAGAAGACAGCCATAAAAAATGAACACTTGCATCGACAAGTAGGAGTGCATTTGAAGGAAAGAGATGCAACAAGGATAGAAATGCACTCACTCCAAACACAGCTAGAGGCCATACAAAATCAACTGGCGAAGAATGTCACACAGGCTATAGGTTTTTCTCTGAAAAGCATTAAGGAGGCGCACCTTCGCTCAGCCTAGAACTATGAGAAGCTGGCCACACAAGCAGTTCAAGTGTTGCATTATTTATGGGTGGCTATAATATAGATTCATATGGGGCAGCAGTTGATAGATACCACTGAGGAGATGCTGGAGCCGTACATGGAGATGGCTGTAAAAATTTAAGCTTTGGCTAATTCCAACATACACATTCACCCCCTAAGCGAAATGGATCATGCTTGGTCAACTTCCAAGGTCACACTACGTAGTTATTTTTAGAGGATGGACCTGGTGAGAGAAGGCTAAAAAATCCTCAATACCATCGAGCGAGAGCATACTATTTCCATGACTCATTTTGACACTCTTGCCGATTTGGGATTTTTGGATTTTATAGATGAATGGGGTGAACCTCTACCCAAAGAACAATTGGAAGCGGCCTGGAAGAAGTTTGTGGAGGATACCTCAAATATTGATGCATGGGAGGAGCCCATCATAGAAGCACATGTATTGCCTCTAATGCAAAAATATACCCGCATGGAGCTTTCATTGTTTGAGCTAGCTCAGCGAGCAAAGCGCCTCAGTCTGGAAGATGTCCAGAATCTCCGCTTCGTTTATGAGTCATTGAGTATTCCCTGCTTATTCACCACTCATGCTTGGGAGGAAGCAATCATAGTTTATGAGGTTACCTCTGAGAGCCTCAAAGAATAGGAAGAGTGTGCCGCAGCATGAGAAGGCATGATAGAGAAGGTAGCATAAGAGGTAAAGTGGGTGGATGTACTCCTAGTAGCAGTTGAAGTCGAAGCCATAGAGAAAGTAGAGGAGGAGGCACGTAGAAAAGCATCCACATCAAAAGTGCCAGCCAAGGCAATTGGCAAAAATACTCCATAGCAGCCCAATGGATAAAGGCCTGGGATCGCTTGCATCCATGCGAGCTGGATACCCCGTGAGCCACCAAAAATATTGGCAGTTTTGCACCTTGCCACATTGGGGTTTTGATATAATTTTGTAGAAGCATTTTTTATTGTAATATGACAAAATATGTTAATCTGAGAATATAATATTTTGGTCGAGTTGATATATTGTAGTTATTTTATTTTTCTTTCTTTGTTTTTATACACCTTTTTGGCTTGGAAATAATGGGTGTTTAAGGAAATAAAGGCTGGAAAATAAATTGGAGACTTTGGTTTACGTCGTCTATAAAGTCGTTGAGGAGGGTGTGTAAAATATTAAGTGCTTGAAGTGAAAATTTCTCTAAGGAATGAAGATGTGTTGCGCAACCCTCATTGAAGTGAAAGAAAGAAAAAGAAATGATAAAATGGTGAACTATTTAAAATGGTGCCCAAAGATGAAACTTGAGAGAATCATGTTCACCCCAAATTTGGGGTGAAGGCTTCGTTCACCCCACTTTGGGGTGAACGTCCTTTAAAAATTTAAAATATGCCCGTCATGAAGAAAATAGATTCGATGAAAGGGTGCGTTCATCCCAAATTTGGGGTGAACATCATTGGAAGCGCGATGTTGAAAATTCAAAATTAGGTTCACCCTGGTTGAGGGGTGAATGCTCCGTTCGCCTCTCCTAGGGGTGAACGTCCTCTAAAAATAAAGTTGGGTGAATACGTTTGGAAATTAAAGTCGGGCGAATGCACTAAGGGGTGACGTTGAAAAGTCAACGTCGCGTTCACCCCAAAAGGAAGGCGATGGCCTCTTTCACCCCTTTTGGGGGTGAACACGAATTTAAAAGGGAATGACTTAAGGATTTTCACCTAGGATAAGAGGAATAATTGGGAGGGCCAAGGAAAGGAATGTGATCCATTAAATTTATAAAGGCATATTCTCCACTAATGCACATAAGGAACCGGGAGGCCAACGCCATGAGTTTTCTAAAGGCACCTAGGGTAGGTCAATGAAAAGCATTTAATGATGGAGGCAAGGAGTAACTCAAATTGTGGATCTCGAGCAGGGAAGGCAACAGTATTTAAAATGCAAGATGATTTTCATGATTTCCAAAGCAGGAGCACGTTTTCAAGATGGCAAACGTCTCCAGTCAACAACCAAGCCTTATAATTTTCTGTGCACCAAATCCAGAAATGCAGATTTTGTGAAGGAATTTCCTTAGAAGTCGGATCACTGTTTCAAGAGGATGTATTTTCCATATTTCCAAGGAGGAATTTTCTCACTATTGGTCTCTGATCTGTAATCATCTTGTCTCCATGTGCATTTAATGAAAGAGGCGAAATCCTCTATAAATACTACTCAATGTTCATTGTAAAAGGAGGTTAGACATTCTGCGAGAAAACTCTTCAAGTTCTCTGCATCAATAGAAGATACAAGGCTTCTGAATTTGCAAGTGATCTTGTGTGTGATTTCCTTCTATTTTATGCATTTCTATCTTATGCTCATGTTCATTATCTGTTGTTTAATTTAAATTTTGCATCTGAATTTGAATATTGTTGGTGAGGGAGTGAGTTTTGGAATGCAATCCTGGAGGTTGTTTATGCAAGATTATAAGTAAATTCTATTGCTTTTCTTTTATTACATGTTGTTTCATGCTTGGGTGAATTTCCTGTTGCTAGTCTACCCCAAATCCTACACCTCGGCCTGTGGCCATATTTCCCTTTCTTTCTGTCATTTCCAATTTCTTTCCTGCAACTCTAGTCTTAAACCAGTGTAGGAGTTAGTAAGGGAGCCAACCCTCTCTGGAGATTGACATGGAGGACATTCCTTTCCTCCGATATTTCAATGTTGGCCATGTCTAGGGCGCACAAACGTAGTTTTGTTAATTAGGCAGATATTTGACCAATAGGAAGAAAAAAATAAAGGTTGAGGAGAAACTTAGGGACGACCCAAAGGTGCTTGATCATCATCACAGTGACCAACTAGGTGGCAGTACCACCAATAGAGTGAAAGGTATTCATAAGAAGGAAGGCTATCATTCTATTTTTGACCAAGATACTCCATTCAAGATGCCTAAATTAGACTTTCCTAAGTTCAACAAAAAGGACGTTGATGGGTCGTTATGTTGAGCAGATCAGTTCTCCAAACTTCACAATGTCCCTATATATTTGTGAGTCACTATAACATCTTTTAACTTTGAATTTGAAGCCCTATAGTGGTATCAATGGTTACAAAACACAACTCTTGACCCTTCTTGGGAATATTTTGAGTCACGATTACTCACTCATTTTGGTCTTAGTGAGTATGAGGACTTTATAGGAGCATTAACCAAATTGAAACAATCCTCTATAGTTTGAGACTATCAAACCCAATTTGAGAAACTAGCTAACTAGACCAAGGGATTGAGTCAAGGCTTTTTTCAAATTTGTTACACTAGTGGCTTGAAAGATGATATAAAGGCTAAGATCAAGATGTTCAAACTGCATTATGTGATGTAGGCCATAGGATTGACGTGATTGGCCGAAGAAAAAAACTTCACTCAAAAGCGATCACGTAAATTTCCATAGGCCAAACCCACATTTCCTTCCAAGTTCACACCCAATACTGGAAATAAATCTACCCCCTACAAGCGCTTGACTACAGAAGAGATGGATGCCTGACGCGCATAAGGTTTATGTTATAATTGTGATGAAAAATATTCACTAGGGCATAAATGCATCCAAAAGAAGTTATTTTTATTGGATGTAGAGAAGTTAGTAAGCAGTGAACAAATTGATGATGAAGCAGAACCATCAAAGGAACCACCTCAAGATGAGGGTGAAACACAAGAAGAACCACATCCAAAAAAAATTGTCCATGCTCTTGCAGGAATTACCACCCCTTAGACAATAAAAGTAGTAGGCTTTTTCAAAGGCCAATGTCTTACCATTCTCATTGATTCAGGAAGTATGCACAACTTTATTGATCCCCAAGTTGCCAAGCAAGCCAATTGTTACATACATGCATGCAACTCCTTTGAGGTTATGGTGGCAAATGGTGAAACTTTGCATTGTAAAGGCAAATACCGCAATGTTAAGTTGAAGATAGAGGATTATGAACTCAAAATGGATATGTTTGATCTTCAACTAGGAGGATGTGATATTGTGCTAGGAGGTCAATGGTTAGGTACTTTGGGAACCATCACCTAGAACTTTGCAGAGTTATGGATGATGTTTTCACATAATGTAGGTCTTACACTCTTCGTGGTTTGTAAGCAAGATCTCCCTAGATTATTAGTTCAAACCATATGAAGTTAAAAAAACCTTCCCACGGGGTAATCGCTCAGATATTTGCAATACAACTACCTACTTTAGCAGAGGACAAACTCCAAAAATATTTGCAA
Source organism: Wollemia nobilis (assembly GCA_028583015.1). NCBI lineage: Eukaryota > Viridiplantae > Streptophyta > Pinopsida > Araucariales > Araucariaceae > Wollemia > Wollemia nobilis. The sequence continues at coordinate 2,002,148 of JAQPPZ010000569.1, read as the reverse complement.
CTGGTTCGCACTAAGCATGATGTAGTTTTTATGGGACCAACAGAATTACCACCCCGACACTCCCATGATCATGCAATCCCATTGGTACCCAGTAGTGTGCCACCGAACATTAGACCTTATCGATACCCCTATGCACTTAAGTCATAAAAAGAAAAATTAGTACTAGAAAAATTAGTACAATAATTGTTAAAAGTCAAAGTCATTTGGCCTAGTAACAATCCTTATTCTTCTCCAGTTCTATTGGTTGAAAGAAAGATGGGTCTTGATGATTGTGTATATATTTTCGTGAGCTCAATAAGCTCACCATGAAAGATAAATTTCCTATCCCAGTGGTAGATGAATTATTGGATGAGTTGCATGGTGCTATATTTTTCTCAAAGTTAGATCTTCGCTCGGGTTACCATTAGATACGGATCAAGGAGGAGGATATTCCCAAAACAGCATTTTGCACTCAAGGCCATTATGAATTCTTGGTTATGTCATTTGGCTTAACAAATGCACCCTCCACATTTCAGAGCCACCAAGGTCTTAGGTACTTCCTGGAGCAATGGGTCACCACCCTTGAACAACAAAAGTGGGTTTCTAAACTCATGGGCTATGATTGTGAGATTGCATATAAAAAAGAAAAGAACATTGTGGTTGATGCACTCTCACCAATTTGAGGCTCAAAGTATGTTATGTGCCATCTCTTCACCCATACCTCAATGGATTAATTATCTCATAGCGGACATGCTCAAGGAGTTTGGATTGCAAACTTTGATTGCCAAACTTCAAGCAAAGCCTACCTCATGTTCGACATACACTTGGGATGGACAAGATTTGAGATATCTTCATCGCCTTGTTATTCCCCACACTTCTCAACTATGAGAACTCATCTTGAAGAAAATGCAAGCTTCACCAACTCCAGGCCATTCTAGGTTCCTCAAGACTTATGAAAGGATTAAGTGTATTTTCTTTTGGAAGGGAATGAAGAAGGATATTCAAACTTTTGTGGTATAGTGTGACATATGCCAGTAGATGAAAGGAGAAATTGTGCATTCCTCGAAAACTCTTCAGCCCTTGCCCATTCCAAAACAAGTATGGACAAATATTTTCATGGACTTTATTGAAGTGTTACCCAATTCCGGAGGCAAATCAGTTATTTTGGTGGTAGTGGATCGTCTCACGAAGTAAGCTCGCTTTTGTTCCCTCTCCCATCCCCCTACAGGATCTCAATAGAAGCTCAAATTTATCCAGATTCTATTTTCCACCCTCATGGCATGCTCGCATCCTTGTGTTTGATCGAGATCCTACCTTCACTAGTCATTTTTGGCAAGAATTGTTTAAGTTGCATGGAACACTCAAAATGAGTTCAACCTATCATTCGCTTGGGATTCTGTGTTGTTTTGTGAGATTGTTTTAATTATGCATTTACATTTTATATTGCAATATATTGTTCTTTCATGAAATTTTGTTTTAATTGCATTATTTATGTGAATGAGTTTATTTTTATTAGAAGGTTCCTAACATTAAAACTCCAAGGTAAAATGTCCAAAAGATGGGTTTATCAAAATTAATTCGATAGTGCTTCTAAAAGAAATCTAAGAAAAGTCGATGGAGATATAGTTTTTCATAATAATGAAGGCAAAATTCTCCTCATTGACTCAAAATCATATGGAACTTCAACTATGCAAAGGCTAGGGCACTTCTTATAGAGTTTAAATTGAAATAGAAAAAATGATGAAAATAGGAACTTCTTATAGAAATTAAAATTGCAATAGAAAAAATGATGAAAATATTTTTCTATTGAGGATTCACAAATTATCATTAATGTTGTCAACAAAAATGGATGTGGGGATTAGATAAAAATAATATTATTGCTTATGTTCATCATCTATTATTGAATGCAATCTCTTGCAAGTGTAAGCATATTTACAAAGAAGGGAATCAGGTAGCAAATAATTTAACAAATCACAATATTGATATTCATCTTGGTGAAATTCAAATTTTAGAAGGCAATCGTCCACGTGAGATTTTATCTTTTAGTCAAAAATGATGTCTAAATTGATTGTGATAGCAGTTCTAAAAAGTTAAAATTATTTGATAAAAAAAGAAATAAAACATATTTGTGATAAAACATGTTGGATATGGTTTAATTAACCTAAAAGTGAATATAATATTTTGGTATTTTGATGAAAGTGACCCCAATAAAAACCATATTAACTTTTTAAAAATTATGAAATTAATATTAAAATATCATTTTTATTTTTTATATTTTTTTAAACCATCATTATTAAATAATAGGAAGAGGATGCAACATTTAAAACAAAATATCATTTCATCTATTGTTAGAATTAACTTTTAGCTTATATCAAAATTTTAAAGAAATTTTCACCCATATTTTTAGCATTTAAATTTTAAACAAACATCTATACTTTCAATCTTATTAAAACAACTTTTATAAACATTCTCAACTATCACACCATGCAGACCCCAAACTTGTTGCACCCAAACTTGTTGCACCCAGGACCTAATGAGGGTATCATTGGGAATTGTACCCAAGAAATACCCAACAAGGGTATGTGACTCAAGATTCGCGATTGGCCAAAGGAAATTCTTGTTATCATTGGCAGTCTGCTACTCACAAGATTCGTGATTGCCCACTGATGGCGTGGAAGTTCAAACAAACCCAACCCCCTTCGACTGCCCCGATAGCTCAGTCGAACGAGGCCTAAGAATGCCAAGGCGACTAGCAAACGGTTACTACCCAGAAAAATCGTGCTTCTAAGCACTCTGAGCAGGCCAGTATCTCTGTGCAACCTACTCAGACCAGGCCCGTTGATACCCAGGTTATGCAAGCCCCCACTAGCTCTGTGCAGTCTTGTGAAGCCATCATGCCTGTTGTCATTAACATGTAGCCCGTCATGCAAGTTGTAGGGGTCCCGAATGCTAGTCCGACCGTCCTTGTAGTTATCAGTCCACCTTTTTCAGCTTCTCTTTGGGCCTCGATTGTTGCGAAGGCTCGTTCATCGGCGACGCCCACATACTACACGGTTGCGAAGTAACAAGCTTTTAAAGTTCGTCGTTCTCGAAGCCCCTCGAGGGACAGCTTGGGCCTGAGCTTTGACAAGCATCGCCAAATATCTTCAAGCGAGGGTAATTTCAGTAGAAGCGCTAATTCCTTCAGTTCGCTTCGGAGCCTAAGTGATTCCGAGGATGTCATGAATATTATGAATCCTGACAAGTCCTCATGCGAATTGTACTGATGAAAAACTGACCAAAGCCCAATGCTTGAAGCATATAGTTTGTTCAGGTCTGACTATCAAAGGCAACAGAGGCCGCAAGTTACGCGCAACATGTATTCTACCAAGCATTGCTTGAGAAAGGAGTTGTCTTAAGAGGTAGAAGAGACCGTAGCTTACAAGCAACATGTATTCTACCAAGCATTCCAAGCTGAGTCAGCCAAGGTCCTCCTCAACGGACTCTAGTTGGTGGTAATGCAGATTAAGGATGGATAGCCCCAGTCTCTTCGAATGGCGACTGACAGTGTGTCAGCAAGGAAGATAACTTGTCACGCTTCTTGATCTTTGTTTACTGATTATGTTTTGGGATGTCTGTGTAATGATTGCTCGCGGTAACATGTAGTAATATTTTTTGGTCTCTGTTTTTATTGAGGTGTAATTTCCTCCACCTAGCGACTTTTATGATTTGTAAGGCGTGTTAATTTCATCCACCTTTTTCTATAATTATCTTAATTAATATAAAGTTTTTTCGTTAAAAAACAATTTTAAAAAAATAATATGTTTAACTTCTAAAATTGACCCGCATTCTCATCTCATTTTAACAGTTTTTTTAAATCATATAATTTTGACGAAGTTAATGTTTTTCTTTATAATTAACAAACCATTATTTTCCTTCAACAACTTCCCCATTATATACGTATGAACCTCTTAACAGCAAAAGGGTCGAACGTTATATAAATTATTCATATGATGAATATGGCAGTTCAGTTAAGAAGAATAGCACTTACGATATTAATTTATGTTTCCTGGGGTTCTTGGGAGAGGGAGTGGAACAGCAAGATGGCAGTATACATCTTTAGGACAGTGGGGGTTTGGAAAAATTCGGAACAGAAGGGATGGCTGGAACTATATATATAATAAGTTATGTTTTCGGAGTTCTTGGGAGAGGGAGAGTAAAACAGCAGGATGACAGGATGCATCTTCAGGACAGTGGAGGTTTGCCCCAAATTCGGAACATAAAGGATGGTTGGAACTATTATTTAAGATTAAAATAATTAACAATTATATGTATTAATTAATAAGGTTATATAAGATTGAAATGATTAACAATTATATATATATTACTTAACAATATTCAAAACTAAAAAATTATAATTAATTGAACAATTATATTAAAATTAAGTCGTTAGTGGCTAAGATGCTGGTTGTTTCTTAAGTGGTCTTGTGTTCAAACCCCTTGAGGGTGGTGGTTGTTGATGTAATTTGTAAACGTTCTCCTAAAAAACAATTATATTAAAATTAAATTTTTTAAGTAGAAATTATTAATACTTAACAAACTGAATATCAAACATACATCATTCATCATGTAAGCATTAATTATGAATGTAAGAATCAAGAATAAAAAGGGGAACTCGAGGGGTACACCTTTACACATATCAACCAAGGGCAAGTATAAATGAAGTTGAGATCGAAACAGCAGAGGCAATGTCACTCAACAGTTTATGTAGCAATGTATTCATCCTGTTCAGAGATGAGAGAACTGGGCTGCAGGGGTTATACGGTGCTCAACCTGGCATCACTTCCTTGACAACATGGTCCCTCTGTCCGCCCTGAACAGTTCCTTCTGAAAACCATGATTCAAATGGATGGCCTTTTCTCGTTCCTCTTGCCCTGCTGACTGGTGTTGGTCTCATCAATAGAATGATCTCTTTAGCTGTGATTGTTAGTTGGAGGTTTCCTCTCTTGTGAAGATAGGGACGCTCATGAATCTGATCATATAGTTTGCTCTGAAATATCTTGGGCAAAATTATTTTACTGAGACTACACAGGATATGCAAGCTACTAGTTAGATGGAGATTTTAATATGCATAAAGCAAAGACTGTGAACCAGAGTTCTCGGTCTATAAGGGTATTGTGATATATCTGTGAATGTAACTTCGGGGAAGAGGAGCATCCTTTGCAGGTACAGATTGTAGATTGTAAAGAGAATTTGCATACTAAACAATAAGTTCGATAATGCCCATACCCAGTAAGTTAGAAATGATGTGAAAACTGTTTACATAGATCCTAGCTTCTGAAAGCATTATGCTATTCTTGTCTCACTGTTAAACATACCAGTTTCTGTGCCACGCATGGTACAAAATATTTATCAATACTGAAACGAAAATGTAAGAAATAAAATCATATCAATATTGAAAAGGAAAACTAAGTAAAATCAATTTAACAGTTGTGCTTGCTTCCATGCAGTTACCTTTCATTATAAAATTTGTGTGACACACCAAACTTGGGACTGTTTGGTTCTAAAGGAGAATCACAAGATTCATTGTCTGCCAAATCAGATATCTTATGTTTTTTTTCCTTCAATTTGCCCCAGCGGGCTGGTTGACATCCAGGACACCCAGCCGTCCCAGGGACAGCTTGGGGATGTCCCAACTGTTCTGACCATGTCCTGGGAGTATCCACACATCCCAGAGACGCCCAAGCATCCCCACGACAGTATGGGGATGTCTCAGACATTCCCACATTGTCCCGAAGATGGCTAGGTGTCCCGGGACAACATCCTGGAGACCGGCATGGCCAAGAACTGAAACGTTTCAGATCGGCCACCCTCGAGTCCCCATAAATGGGGACATTTGAACCCCATCTGGAGATGTCTCAGACATCCCCACTTTGTCCCGAAGATGGCTAGGTGTCCCGGGACAACATCCTGGGGACCGGCATGGCCAAGACCTGAAACGTTTCAGGTCGGCCACCCTCGATTCCCCAAAAATGGGGACATTTGAACCCCATCTCCACATTGGACATTGAAACAGCAAGAGTAGTTCTCGCTCTGAGCCATAGCATCATTATTAATGGGCAAGGTTCTTAACCAAAACCTTTCTATTTGAATAATCAATTCTAATGACCTATTACATACATTGGTGCGAAAGTACATGTCATCCTACAATCACTATGTTTTATAAATTTGGAAGAGCTTTATGCCTTTGCATAGAATCCCTTCCTCAAACTTTGGTTGTTCTTGAATAATTGAACCTTCAAGGATCCTACAAGCAAACTTCAGTCTATATCCTTTCAGTAGTCATTCCTTCATACTGTAAACAGACAGCACTGTAAAAGATAACAGTAACCACAGTATTGCTGAAAATAATGGATCGCTCAAATCTTACATGATTTGCAAATTTAAAATGCTTTTAACATCGTTTATAAAGTAAACACGTTATCACCAAAAGAATAGACAGCTGGCTGAATCTTACAGAATTTGCAAAAATAAAATGTCATCAACATCATCTTTTAACTGACTTGAGTGTAACAAGAACTCTGGAAAATAATAATTTCACAAAAAAAATCAGAAGTAGTATCCATCCAATTAAAATAATTGGCATGGTTGCGTGCAAGGAAAGCAAATATTATTAGAGAAAAAATGTCGGACAATGGAGAGCCCTGCAGTGGGCTCTGTTCATTCTACATAATTGACCTACAGCCTCATATACAGAAACTGAAATGGAATGCAAGGAATAGAAATGCCATTAAAAATGTTGTAAAGAATGTTCGTGGTAGTCTGAAGAGACCTGCGGCAGGGGCCAAATCATTTCATATAAAGATCTATAAGTTCATATGTTGTCAAATCATATGCAAGCATCTTCCTGGGTAACAACTGGAATCAGGAAAACCTATAAGATTATTGTACAGGGCCACAATAAAAAACAAAAACATAAATCTATGATACTCCTAAAGGAACTTCAAGACAACCAGAACTAAATATAATGTATAGTCAGGAATAGCTTACAGTGCTCTAGAAGAGATTAAGTTACCAAAAATAGTCCTCAGGAAAATCCAATGCCTTGAGGAACTATGGTGGAGTCAATATCTAAGCAATTACCTGCATGACTAGTTTAAAGCCAGAGCCGCAAATGCTGGTCTCCAAAAAAGCAGAGATATCCATCAAGCCTGAAGCAAAATTGGACCAACCCAAGAACTCAGCATGTCACTCAATGCTAATTGCACTTCTCCCGAACCATGCTCACAGCTGATTAAACTTGACAATAGTGGAAAAAATCTAGATAAGGATCTCTCAAATGAAGAATCCTTCAATCCACTAATGGCTTGTAAAGTTGCCACTACTAAAGGAGCGCGAGAGGCTAATTCTCTTCTCCTTGCAGAACCCAATGGTATTATCCAATGAGGTTTTGAGTGCCCAATATGAGATTCAGGAAGAGATCCAGAACTTGCAGTGTTTACATACACACGCAAAACTTCTTCGCATAATTCAACAAGACATGCCTCTACTTCAATTTCTTTCTTAAGTACAGAATTATCAACAATTACATTCTGCAACAGAGACAGACATGCTTGGTATGCTTCACTCTCAAGTCGCAATAACGGAGGATCTGGCATCTGTGTCAGTGTACCAACTTCTTGTAGTTTTGAACGTAAAGCATGATCACTGTTGACTTCATGTGCATGGATTGCCACAGAACGGAGTATATCAACAAGGACCATTGTATTAGCCGCAGAAAGTCGTCCTCTGTGCATATTATATATCTCCATGATAGCCTACAAGGAATGAAAAAAATCTGAGAAACATAACAAAAATCTAACAGACCATAATCCAAATTCAACTTTCCTGCAAATGAAGGCTAACTTCAGAATTAAAGTAGAAATCAAACAACCTTCTTCAGCATGCTGCTACCATAGATAACATGCAAGTGCTATAGGATCGTCTCAATGTTCATAAATTTTAATATTTCAATACAACTAAAATAACCTCTACTCTACAAAACCCCATGAGAGGCTGACCTTTAAACAATAATCTTTGTCACAAAAATTTAGAATCTCTCTTTCAAAACTTTTCTATTAAAGCAAATTATGGAACAGAAATGTCTGATTCTTCTAGTAAATGGATTATGTCCCACTTCATTAGCAAACATAATTACTGCCGCAATGTGTGTAAATGTCATAAATTGTTTATATCATGGTAGAGAAACTTGGACTCCGCAGACTCAGGAAGGCCAATTTGGACTCCGCAGACTCAGGAAGGCCAATTGATGTCGTTTTTCTGAATTTTTGCTGCCACAGCCCAGTTCTTTTCTTGAGTCCAAAAAAACTCGTGAGTAAAGAAAAAAACTAGGCAAGTCCAGAAAAACTCGCCAAGCCAAGTCAAAAAAAACCCAGGAGGGCCGACTCAGTCATGGACTCGGCAAGTTTTCCAAAAACTTGCCAAGTTTCGTAACTATGGTTAATATACAGGGATGATATGGCCTCTGTTAGAGTTACTATGCTACAGTAACTATGATTATTACCTCATTTGGTTATATGTAAATTATCCTAGGTAGATTATTAGGGTAAATTCATTTTTACCTTAGTAAGTTAGGTTATTACCTTATTTGTTTTACCTTGAAGATATTCATTATTGGAATATCTTAAGGTTAGTATATTACGCGTTAATTTGTTAGCATAATTTGTTAGTTAATTTGTTAGCAACATATCTCATTTGGTTGGTGACAACTTAGGGAGATATTGTTTACGCGCCATTAGGCTATCTTTAGCCTATTGCAAATGTTATTTATACTCCAACATTATTAATAATATGTAATGCCTATGGTTTCAATTCTTATATTGGTATCAGAGCAGGTGGGCGTTGCTCCGCTATAGGCGATCAAGACGTTTTCCAAGTGTTTGAGGTTCCACCAATGGTGGACAAGACCTGAAACAGGCTAAGTATCCGATGTAAATCACCAAACCACTATCATAGGATGATAGCATCCTTTGGTTCCCTTAATGATAAATAAAGTTCACAACATTTCCCTCTACTTATAAACATGCTTTGCCCCATAGCATATTTAAAGATTAGCCCATTTTGATGGTAAAAACCTGATATTGTCTCTATGTTTGCAAGTAAACTGAAAGTATAGCTTTTTCCTATGAGATGTTTTATGCTCCAAAAGGTTTCTCCTTGTCAAATATATATGTATCAAGCTCTTTCATGTGATGCTTTGAACTGTGTGTTGTGTCTGCATTGTATTTTGTGCATAGCACATAGCAGAGTAGATTTGACGCAGGATATAATAGTTTCACTAATGATGAGGATCTGGTTTTTTTAGGGGTCAAAGTGAGAGGACATGCCATACCCACAATTCCTCAAGAGATAAATGTGATGAATGCTGAAATGGAATTTCAAATCAGATTTGGTAGTAGAAAAAAAATTATTCATCTTGCAGTGAAATGGAGAATGATAAAAACAATTAGCTCAAGCTCCATAAGGAGAAATCTAGGTTTCAGGAGTAGCTGAAGACAACTTGACTGCAGTCCAAAGAGAATTCCAAGTCAGAGGAAGAGAAAAAAAATGTTGCAGCTGAAGCTCCAAGAAAGAAGAGCTCCTTACTCCAGTGGATAAAAGACTTCTTGTGGGACAAGATAAGGTGCACAACTTGTCATCAAATGGCATTAGCTCAACTGGTTAGATTCCTCAACTTTCAAGGAGGAGACCAAGGTTCGAATCTTGCCAAGCGATACATGCATAATTGCCAAGCTTGTTGTAATACCACCATGTGGTCATGATGTAATAAAGGTGGGGCCCGTTTCAATCCCATATAACCATTCAAAAAAAAAGGTGAACAACTTGTCAACCTTGCTTATGATGGAATTCTACTAGTAAAATAGATGCCAGATTTTAAAAAGTTCTACGGGAATTTTCATCTGCAGAGTTATTGGCCCAACACCAGGTTAAATTTAAAGACATGAAGAATCAATATTTAACTAAGGAATGCATAACTGCCAAGCTTGTAATACCACCATGTGGTCATGACATAATAAGGGTGGGGCCCGTTTCAATTCCATATAATCAATTCAAAAAACAAAAAGGTGCACAACTTGTCAACCTTGCTTATGATGGAATTCTACAAGTAAAATAGATGCCAGATTACAAAATGTTGTACAGGAATTTTCATCTGCAGAGTTATTGGCACACCAGGTTAAATTTAAAGACATGAAGGATCAAATATAACTAAGGAAGCTAACACCCTGATGAAGGCAAAGCATGGTAAGCAAGCAAAATTTCAATTTCATGTCAAAGGAAGAGAGTCATATTTTATATGCAAGTTTTGGATTGCATATGAGAGGTATAGCCTCCCAGTCACCAAAGAAAATTGGTTATAAAGGACAAGAACTTGGCAAGAATTGCCAAAGAATGAAAAAAACACATCAAAGTAACAGTAAGGGAAAGTTTTAAGATGGATACCAGAGGGATACCCTCCAAGTTACTGAAGAAAATGGGTTACAAAGACCAACTTGGCAAGAATGGCCAAAGAATGAGAAACACCATCAAAGTAATAGTAAGGCCCCATCAAATGTGGCTTGGATATTTTGAAGGAGGGAAACACACCAAAAAAATTGAAGAGGGTGTATCTTCAAAAAAGAAGAATAAGCTACCTATGCACCAAAATATGCACAAGGGACGTAGTTACACCATAAAATAAGGAGCTAACAAAAATGCCAAACATCTCCAAGAAAAGAGTAGCCTCTCCTAAAGAAAAAGTAAAAGGTACCCCATTGGAAAAGCCCAATGGGAGCTCTGAAGGAGATAAGCACAAACATCTATGCAGCCATGGTAAGAGGTATAATTTTAAACCTTCTAAATTCCAAATTTCTTGCAACTATAGTGAAATGTTGGGGCCTTCATCCATGTATGCATTGTGGGAAAAAGAATCATGATGCAAGCATGCTTAAAATGGATTTAACTTCCAAGTGCAGAATTGCACTCTCCAAAGAGAGCAAAAGTTGAAGGAAACACCAATGATATCATCACAAAGCCAATGAGAGTGGATTACAGTTCGGTCAAAGCTTCTAACAGTTTAAAGGGTTTGTATGATCTCAAATTCCCTAATTGAGAAGTAGTTAACACCATTTACAACGTGACACAAGGGGGTGCGTCCAAACAACCAAGTAGGAATTCTATTTAAGCAACATAGCAACAGTAAATTTAGGCATAACAAGTGCAGCATTGGTGAAGGATATGAAGCCATGTTCCACTTGATGCAGAAACAGACAATTTTTTCGTCAAGCAAGGGTACCCAAACCTTATCAATGCATTAACAAAAGCAGATAGCATATGCAAATGTGTTTACCAAACAAGCATAATTGTGCATACGTCTAACGCCAACACCATGTCCTGAATTGAATTTCCCAATGTTTCAGATCCTCCTACTAAATCCATCTTGAGGATAAAAAATAAACCATCCTCAATGCCCACTAATTTAATTGGATTTTGCAGTATGCATATGAAAATATGAAACAAGCATTACAACAGCAAGTCAAAGCTGTTTGCACCATGACAGTTGAATCATGCTACATCAAGTTAATTTAGACATGGAAGCAATTGTAGAATGCATTTATTGAGTTGTTCAACTATTACAGTGGTTGCACCATATGTGGGAAACTGAACTCAACATGGCAATGGTTGTAACCTATGTTACTAGGTTCTGGTTTGGGTTCGAATTTGACAAGGATAAGAATTGAAAAAAAAATGCCACAAGAAAACCACCTATAAAATTTGTCTTGAAGTTCGCAAAATGCGAAATAAACATTTTTACCAATTTAAATGTCTAAAATCATTAAATGGTATGTGCTCAACTTGTTAAAAATGTGGACTTCCAAGGTGGAGACCAAGGTTCAAACCTTGTCAAGGAATAGTGTCAAAATATTAATTTAGTAATACCATTATGTGATTGGTTAAAATATCATGGCTATGCGATCATAATGTAATAGGGGTGGGGCCCGTTTCAATCGTTAATAATCAATTCAATAATAATAATAAGAAGAATAAGAATGTCTAAAGTAAATACAAGTATATAATAAAAACTTCACAATTCATACAAGAATGAGATTTTAACTTGCAAATGCCTCTTTGAATGATTTGCCTTAAGATGATTTTACCCTATTGAGATTATTTCAACTTTTTCTTCAGTTGTTTTATTTCAACCTTTAGTTTTTGTAGATGTAGAAGGAATATTTCAACCTTTAGTTTTTGTAGATGTAGAAGGAAGTCAAGTAGACATGGGAATGATATATGCAAATGGGAAAAGAGGTTTTAGGTTTACTTTTTTATTTTAAATCATATTTTCCATTGACTAATTTTTTTTCCAATTATATTCGTCAATTTTGTTTGCTAAAGGTAGAAAATCAGCAAAACTCGAACTTCTTTGATAAAATTCGACAAATCTAGAAATTCTAGTTGTAACATGCATGTTCAAGGTGGATTTGAGTCAGGCGACCAATCTTCATCAATTGTAAGTAAAGAGTTTGTTTCATTTCTCAACCAAGAAAGAGGCTGCCTCATGCAAGTAGTAACCAAGGGATTACTCCAAAGAAAAGAGCATGTTCAAACAAAGAGAGGAGTTTCAATAATTGAAGGAGGAAGAAAAATGTATGTCAACACATCTAAGGTGTTGGGTAACTGCAGTGGCAGAGTAATGCAGAAGAATTCAAGACAATTCCACATCTTCACCAACTGCGCACAAGCAAAATCTTCAATGTCTTCCATCATATGTTCTCCATTTTTAACAAGACGTCAAGTACTTTGTTTTTGATGGGAACTTTATTAGTTCACTTAGTAAAAAGCCTGCATTATGCGATCATTTGAAGGAAGAGCATGCACGTCTTCCATAACCATGGTCGCTATAAATATTCTCATGTAGGTTAACAACACAAGGTTAATATTGTTTCCCGAGGAAAATTGCAGCCATGGACACCATCATGCAGCATGGAAAAAAACACACATGAGGTGTATGCAGAGAAAGAGGAGGCAATTGTTCATTTCAATCAGTAAGAGAAAAAAGACTTTAGCCAATAGCAGCCAACAACATACTCTATGAGGAAGAAAATTGCTTAACATCAACGATAAGGAGCTATTGGTCAAGTTAGAGCAAGCCAATGGCTATTCACTTTTAAGCATCGGCTAAATGGACCCAAGACACAAGGGAACTACACAAAGGTTTTAGCATGAAGGAAAACAAGACAGCAAGCAAAAAAAAAAGGTGATGTGGATTGAGCACCACCATTAGTAGTTTGTTGGTCATGAACTATTGCATGCTTGCCACTAACAAGCAAGATGTGTCCTATGCGAATTGGTGAAGGATGCTAATAAGATAGAACCTATTGATTCCATCAACTAAGGTTTTAGCATGAAGGAAAACAAGAAAGCAAGCAAACAAAAAGAAAAGAAAATGCGGATTGAGCACCACCATCAGTAGTTCCTTGGCAGTGAACTATTGCATGCTTGCCATTAACAAGCAAGATGTGTCCTATGCAAATTGGTGAACGATGCTAATAAGATAGAGTCTATTGATTCCATCAACTAATTAAAGTACAACTCAAAATTCTTGTCACTAGTATATAGGCAGCACTTTGGATAGCCTTGAAACTTTGTTTCCAAGGAAGATGCAATGATTTGAGATGTACATTGTCCAGATGAACATATCTGACCATTTTGGCTTGACAAAAATACGTCCCTATATTGAGAATTTAGGCATAGACGCAAGACACACGCCTTCTCATACCTGAAATGCATTTTGTGCAAGAGCACCTATAACACACTCAATACATTGACCCTCATTTAGATATGCACCCAACTCAAAGCATGCAAAAAAAAAATACCTTTCATTAATATCCCAATCATTGAAAAGCTTTGCTCTTCTGCTCAGATCCTTTGCAACTCCCATATTTGAATTTAGTTTACAATTTTACTAATTTTTGCGTTGATCGTATGTTTCATATTTATGATTTTATTACAACATAATCAAGTTCATATGTCAACTTTATGATTTCATTACAATGCACCCAAGTTTTTGTGGGCTTATCGTTGCACCATCACAACTTGCATACCTCACCCTTGCGCCTATGTACCACAATTTCAACAACACGTTTTGTACCTTCACACTAGTTGCACCCATACAACCTTTTTTGAGACAAATTTGGGCACCATATACAGAATGGATGCAAAAGTATCTTGTGCCAACACAATCTATCCTTAACAAAATGGGCAAACTAAAGCAAGCCCCAAAGCAATGGTGCAAGTGTTGAGAAAGCTTCAAAGGAAATTCCAAAGGTTCGGAAACAGTTTGCACATATACATCTTCATGTATTGGGGTTGTATGCATTTTACACATGCTACTTATAGCCCGCATTCCATAGGGATGCATTTGGGGCCTTAATACTAGTGGGGACAAAAATAGGGAGATGTATTGAGGATATTCCCCATGCGTCCACATGGGGAAATCCCCACTGGTGCATATGGGAGACCTACACATCTCTCAAGGGTGACCTCTGGGGTTGTATGCATTTTACACATGCTACTTATAGCCCGCATTCCATAGGGATGCATTTGGGGCCTTAATACTAGTGAGGACAAGAATAGGGAGATGTATTGAGGATATTCCCCATGCGTCCACATGGGGAAATCCCCACTAGTGCATATGGGAGACCTACACATCTCTCAAGGGTGACCTCTGGGTCCCCACATGAATCACATATAAATTTAAAAAACAACTAATTAATATATATATTTAAACTACCCATCCTAGGCTTTCCACGCCTCTTGAACTGTTACACAGGATGCTATTCTAGGAAACATGCTTTTATCTAAAGCTGCTTGCAAATGATACAGGGCAGAGGAATTATTTTTCTGTGCTTCTTTCCTAGCTTTTCTATTAGCAACACTTAAAGCGGTCCAGTCAGTAGGAGAGGGTTCTGTGTAACCCTCTTCAACTACATCCCACAAACCTTTACCAATGAGTAAGGTTTTCATTTTTATGGACCAATATTCATAGTCACTTCCATTGAATTCTGGAATTGGAAGACTAGTATTTGAGGCCATGGCTACCGATTAGAAACAAACTTTGATTTGTCTAGTATAAGCAATTACAAAGAAAAGCAATTACAAATTCAAATCAAATCTTGCTTTTTCTACTCTCTCACTGATTGCTTGATCTTCTTGTTGTGGATCTTCAAGCACAGGATTCCCAAAGTTGTCGGCGATCGAGTCCTCGTCATCGCTGATGAGGATGATTTCAGGAGCAACTGGCTCAACTGGCTCTGGCTCCAATAATTGAAGGGAATCACTATCGCTGGCTAGTTCCTAGGGTGCAATTTCCACTGACTCTTCCACTCGTTGTCCAAATATATTATCCTCAGAATCGGCCTCGTAACCGGAATCAAGATTTCTCTGGTGTGCTATGACAGCGTTCTGCAACTGACTGAACACAACTTGCAGTCCGTCTCTTCGAACTCTTTCATCGAACGACTCAGCAATCTCTCTTAGCAGAAGAGAGCATAATGCATGGTAACATCCGGTAGATCTGATCATCTACACATCAATACAAAAACTCCCTTAGTGCCTCTGAGATTACAATTTTCACTCTTCACGGTTCACAAATTTCACTCCTTTACAGCCGCTGAGGCTATTACAAAAAAAAATTTCAGACTTGAACGGGGTTCCAAGGGGAGCTAAACGGGCGCTCCGAAAGGCTTCCCGTCACCTTTTTTTTCCCCCTTTTTACAATGCTTGCCTCCTAGGCTATTACACAATTTTGCAAGGTTTTTTTTTTTCCAAGCCCCTTGGGCGATTATACAACTTGCCTCTAGGACAATTGGTTCAAAATTTTTCTAAAGTTTTAAAATCAATCTTTATAAAGTATTTTAATACTTTTTAATTCAATAATTAAAAAAGATTGCTTTAAAAACTATTTAAAAAAAAAAAATTTAAAAGAATTATAAAGCAATATTTTTTTTAATATTAAATACTTTAATAAAGTTGAAATTAACTTTAAAAAACAAATTAAAAAAAATGAAGCTTTAATCAGCCGAGTGAGTCGAACTCGCAACCTCCTTCGTCCTAGCCAAGAGTCTTTGCCAATGTGCCCCCGCGGCTTCTTTGAAACAACAAATGCGCCCACGGCCTTTATCCTGCAATATTGACGATTTTAATAAAAAAATTTAAACGTTGCGCCAGGCGTCCCCGACGGGTTTCAAACCCGGGACCTCAGCCTTGAAACTCAACCGCCCTCGCCGCTCGCGCTACGCCCACTGGCGTGCTTACAAAGGAATGCACAGTTATATTTAACATATATCGCGATCACGTTTTTTTTAAAACAAAAAACAATTCCTTTGTCCCACATGGACTGGGATGAAAACTGTTGGGACGTTTATATACGCGAAGGCTCACGTTAAACAACGATTGCCTTCAGGCAATTGTTCTTGCCCTCCTTTTGATGGAGACCGCCAACCCTCAGATGCCACCGCAGCACCCCTGCATGCAGACGCCACCTGTCGCCACGCCCACCTGTCGCCACGTGTCGCATTCGTCTCGTTTTGCCACGTCAACGCGTCTCTGTGCCACCTCAACGTCCGCGCCACCTCAGCCAGCCACTTCAGCACCTGCTTCAGACTGCGTGTCGCGCCTATGTGCCACCTCCCGTCCGCGCCACCTCACACGTGCTGCCACCTCAAGGGTGTTCCACCTCGGCGCCTGACAGACCTCGAAAAATGTGTCCGACAGCACCTGCTCTCAGCTCGGACTACGTGCTGTCAACTCTGTCAGTCTTCCACCGTGCGTGGGCCTCGATTTTCGTGCCCTCGTGCGGCCTTCGCTTGCACCCGTCAGGAACCGCCAGTCGAAAAACATGCCAGGTCAACAGTATCGAACAGCGTGCGCCTGAATCTGGCTCTGATACCAGATTGAGGAGAGGAACAAAGAGCAGAAATTTAAAAAATTAATTTGCCAAATCTAATCTTCAAACCTTAGAGTACAACATATATATAGTTTAATTAAAAACTATATGTCATAACGGACGCAGGGATTTTAGGAGATAAGGAATAGAAAGGGAATAGGAGAGATAAGGGGAGGAATAAGAGGAGGAAGAATAGGAGGGATAAGGGGAAGGAATAAAGGAGGAGGGGAGAAAAGATCGTGCCGACATTTCAAAAAACCACAACACGTTCACACTAGAGCAAGCCTTTTCTAGGCAGCTTGTTATGAGGACGCGTTCACACTTGCAACACTATTTATAGCTCATTACAAAGCCTCGGAAGGAACCTTCCACGAAGCAAAGCATTAAATGCTTGAATGAACATTAAATGCACAAAGGAACCTTTCAGAAAGGCATTCACATTATAAAAATGGTAACATGTTCATATTATACAAAAGTGGTGACCATAGGAACTATCAATCCTTATCATTCCTCCCCACCATAGAAGCATTGGACTCCAATGCTTTTACAAAATAGGAGGAATAAAGATGGGAGAGAGCAAGCAAAGGATCTAGTGAATCCAAAGTAGAAGCCTGATGCAAAAGTTGTACAATGAGCTTAACATGGTGTTGTACAATGAGCTTGACATGGTGTTGTAAAATAATAGTGGATGTCGAAAGTGGATTGAAGGAGTGTCGGGTACAAGCGAAAGTGCACCAAACTTCAGGGCACCCCAAGTCGAAGGAGACCATTACATAATTGAAAAAAAAAGTCTTCTAATGGATCCAGCTCGAAATGAGCTTTCTATCAACTATAAATATGCCTATAGTCGTGTTAGAATGGAGCCGTGATTGGTGTGATAAACAAAAGGCTCGTTTGACAAAAATAAAAATGGAATGGTTCCCTCCAAGCAGAATCAGGTTTGGAAGATTTTGCAAGATATTCCTTCCACTAAAATATTCCAAGAATGGGTCAATATATTATATGTGGGCTTCACCATTGTTTGCAATTACATTTTAAAAAAGGGAGAGGCAAATAAGTAAATGCAGTGAAGTGTCGACCCATATTGAATGTGGGATAAAAGAATTAAAACCCATGTAACAAAACAAGAATAGAGAGAAGGAAACTGACACTGGTGCAGAATAAAATAGTGCCACGTGTCACAAAGGGACGGCCATGATGGAATCTATGTCCTAAATGAACATTCGCGTGAGCAGTCTCTCAATGGACTGGCAGACACGGCATTTGTTGGGGCGTTAGTGACCATAGCGTTGGCAAGGGCATCCACGTGTTAAGGATGTAATGCCAAAAGAGGCCAGCAAAATTGACATTGACATCAACGAAAGCAGATATGTAATGCGATGTGGAATGAAGTGTAGTTTCTCCCTCATTGTGACAAAAATAAATGACGTAGGCCATGCTATTTGAAGGGCCACAACGAATGGAACGCTGGCAAAACGGGCCGCTGGCACAAATCTGATGTGGGACGCTGGCAAAACAGGCCGCTGGCACAAATCTGATGTGAGACGCTGGCAAAACGGGCCGCAAGAGGTGGGTAGAGGTAGCGGGTTGGTTTGTCAGCGTTATGGAAACAGTGCGCAAGGGGGCTGCTATACGGCGTACCAGGAAGTCGAACGACAAATGGAAGTGAACCTTGAGGCCGCAAGTTCGTCCGCCAAAGTTGCTAGGTGTCGTCAGTTGAATCAGGCCTACGTCCAACGTGTTCCATCAGGCTGGAGGGGAATAGCCGACCGACAGGCGTCGTCTGCTGGTGAAGCCACAGGATCTGAAAACAAATCGCCCATTGTTTGCATCCTACCGGTGTCGTTGAATAGAGCATGAATGTCGTGAAAGTTGAGTGGTGAGACGACTGTTTGGTGGAGGAAGGCACCAAAAAGTAAGAACTACGTGCCAGCAGGAATGGAACGGGAAGAGTCCACATGTTCGAAACAAACATGGAAGAGTCGTCGCGGGTTTCGAATGCCTGAGGAAGACATTGGCAATGTGGCTTCGATCAGACGAGGCAATGTGTCCAGGAGTATCAAAAGCTCATTGTGGAGGAAAAATTCAATGCGAAGTAGGTGGTGTCCATGTTGCCTCTTCTTCCTCTTCCCTCGCTTCTTCTCAATCCTTTGCTTCTCCTAAGCATGCTCTTCCTTCTTCTTAGCAAGAGTTTCAAAAAAATTGTAATTATTGTAAAAGGAAGGGCCATGATAAGATTCTATATCAACTCAAAAAGAAAAATTTATTTGTACAATCTCACAATGGAGGCACAAGTCAAAACCCCATCAAGACTTCTAGAGAGGATCAAACATATGAGGAGCTAAGGGGTAAACTTCATCATGTGACTTTGCTTAATCATCATTCCACAACCGAAGCCCGTGACAATCTGTCTGTCACGCATGCTCACTTGAATTACAATTTCTCTATTGATTGTATTATGAATAATGGCCCGCAAAAGAACCTAATTGTGCAGTCCATTGTTGAAAAACTCAAGCTTCCGACAGCCCCTAATCCTTATCCATATTCTCTTGGTTAGAAGGCTAGTGGGACTTCCTTTCAGATCTCACACACATGCACTATGGCTTTTGCATTTGGTCCTAAATTTGTGGGCAAGGCCACCTGTGATGTGACCACCATGGATTGTTGCGGTTTATTACTGTTAAACCCTGTCAATATGATAGGAGAGCCCACTATGATGCCTGTAAAAATACATACACATTGCAATAGGATAATGGACATTATCTCATCACATGCACCAAGCACACTTCCAATTTGTTGAAGCAGTATATCAAGCTCAAGCACTTGCACTTATTTTCCTCTAGCCACAACATAAGCGCTCAACAACACAAGTTCCTAAGTCCATTCAGCCTATTGCACTTGATAAACTCTTACATAAATATTCATGTGCTTTTCAAGAGCCCACGACATTGCCTCCCGAAAGAGCCATTATTCACAACATTGATCTCATTCTTGTTGCACCACTCCCTAATGCTCCTATGTACAGGCAGTCCCTTACTCAATATGATGAAATTAAAAAGCAACTCCAAGACCTATTAGCCAAGGGGTTTATTTAACCTAGTATCTCTCCTTGTACCTCTCCTATTCTCCTTGTTCTAAAAAGGGATGGCACTTGGCGTCTTTGCATTCATTTCCAAGCCTTGAATAAGATCACTATCAAAAATCGTTATCCACTTCCCCGTGTTGACGATCTTTTGGACCAACTCCAAGGTGCCAAATTCTCCACTAAAATTGACCTTAAAAGTGGATATCATCAGGTCCGTACTTAGCCTGAGGATGCCTGGAAAACTACCTTCAAAACCAAGATGGATATTTTTGAGTAGCTCATTATGCCTTTTGGCCTCACCAATGCTCCTGCCACTTTAATGAGACTCATGCATGAAGTTTTTTGGGAGTATGCTTAGATACATTTGTTATTATATATTTGGACGATATTTTGGTCTTCTCTCCTACATGGAAGACTACTCATTTGGAGCATCTTGAGCAAGTCCTTTCTACCCTTCAACAAAATCAGCTTTATGGTAATTTGCCAAGTGTTCTTTTGGGCAAACTTCCATTTCCTACCTTTGCTTCATCATTAATGAGCAAGGTATTCAAGTGGATCCTATCAAAGTAGAAGTCCTCCTTAATTGGCCAACTCCTAGCAATGTCACTGAGTTACGTTGTTTCCTCGGCCTAGCTAACTTCTACCGTAAGTTTATTCAAGGGTATTCCACCATAGTTAATCCTTTGCATCAGTTGAATAAGGCCAAAATTGTATTTTTTTGGACTCCCGATCATACTCATGCCTTTTCCACTCTGAAAAAATAGGTTATGTTCTGCTCCTATTTTGGTCACCCCTGATCTTCGACAACCTTTTGAGATTGAAACCCCAATTTGCCCTTGGTGTTGTCTTGAAACAAAATGGTCATCTTGTAGCTTATCATTCAGAGACTTTTTCAACAACTAAGCAAAACTATTCCACCTATGATAAGGAATTATATGCCTTAGTCCAAGCCATCAAATACTGGTGCCACTACCTCCTTGGCAAAGAAACCATTGTCCATACCGACCATTTGCCTCTCAAGTTCCTTCAGTCCCAAAATATGATCCAAGAAGCTCACCACATGAAATGTGCCTCGTACGTCCAGCAGTTCCACCTAGTCATTAAGTATAAAAAGGGTAGTAAAAACTTTGTAGTTGATTGTCTGACTCATCCTCCTTCATCCCATGCCTTGACCATTGTCACCACTTCACACTTGGGTTTTTAGTCTTGACCTTCTAACCTTGACTTTACACAGATCTACCAGCCTTTCCAGCACCCTTCATCTTCTCATTTGACCCCTTTTCAGGACTATTATCTTAAGGAGGGTTTGCTCTACCGTCTGGATAAACTCTATGTACCCCGTGAGCATAGGCCATCCCTTCTTAAGAAGGCACATTCTACTCTCTATGGTGGATATTTTGGCAAACACAAGACTCTCCATCCCTTGCCCATACCCATTTGTGTTACTAAATGTCGGTACAATCCTTATCCGACGTTATTTTTTATTTTTTTTTATTTAACATCGTTTACAAATATCAGCGCTCTTTTCGAACACAGGGAGAAGAGAAGGAAAATTACGAACCATTTGGTTATGAGAGATCCAACATGACTGATGTGGAAGCTTACCTCGTTTAGCAACAAGGTAAGAAGTAGAAGATCCTTGACGAGTTTGGCGAATTTTAGTATCAAACACACAATCAGAATCCATTGGAACCTGAAAATCAGGTACAACATCTACAGGATAGTTGATGCTTGTCTCCAATGCGGAATCGTGGTACGGCTTGAGCAGATCAACGTTGATGACATCATGGATGCCCAAGGGGGTTGGAAGATCAAGGCGGAAAGCATTCTCGGACACTTGTTGCAAGATAGTGTAAGGCCCATAGCGAAGAGGTTTGATCTTGCTATGTGCCATCTCTGGAAAGTGATGTGGAACACGATATCGGTCCATGGCCTAATTTTGTTGCTGCTAAGTCTTCTGCAAAATCTGAACAACCTTTGATTAGAGCTGTTACAAATGTTGAATGAAGGATTGGGCTTTGTCTTGTTCTTTATGCATGTGGATAATGATAGGAGATGGAAGTGACAATGGTAACTCATATGGAGCTAATGGCTAAAAACCTAGACAGACTTCGAAAGGTGAGTGACCTGTGGATGAATGAACAACCCTATTATATGCATGCTCAATGTGTGTAAGACTCAAATCCCACTTAGACGAAGATGAATGATGGAAGATACGAAGACTTTGGACAAGAGTACGGTTGACGACTTTGGTTTGACAATCAAACTATGGGTGAAAAGCGGTAGAAAAGTTAAGAGACACACTAAGAGTTTCCACAAAGAATGCCGAAAATGATCAACAAAACGGGAATCATGATCAGACACGATACTAGTGGGAAGACCAAAAGAACGCTAGACAACATCAAAGAAAAGTTGGGCAAAGTCGGCGGTAGAACTGGTTTTACAACACGGGATAAAATTAGCCATCTTACTAAAACTATCTACAACGACGAAAACACAATCATGTTGATGGACAGTAATAGGGAACTCACTGACTCGATCCATAGAAATGCTCTCCCAAGGACGAGATGCAATAGGTGAATGAAGAGTCTTGTGTTTGCCAAAATTTCCACCATAGAGAGTAGAATGTGCCTCCTTAAGAAGGGATGGCCTATGCTCACAGGGTACACAGAGTTTATCCAGACGGTAGAGCAAACCCTCCTTAAGATATTAGTCCTGAAAAGGGATCAAATGAGAAGATGAAGGGTGCTGGAAAGGCTGGTATATTTGTGTAAAGTCAGGGTCAGAAGGTCAAGACTAAAAACCCAAGTGTGAAGTGGTGACAATGGTGAAGGCATGGGATGAAGGAGGACTAGTCAGACAATCAACTACAAAACTTTTACTACCGTTTTTATAATTAATGACTAGGTGGAACTGCTAGACGTATGAAACACATTTCATGTGGTGAGCTTCTTGGATCTTATTTTGGGACTGAAGGAACTTGAGAGGCAAATGGTTGGTATGGACAATGGTTTCTTTGCCAAGGAGGTAGTGGCGCCAGTATTTGATGGCTTGGACTAAGGCAAGAATTCTTTATCATAGGTGGAATAGTTTTGCTTAGTTGTTGAAAAAGTCTCTGAATTATAAGCTACAAGATGACCATTTTGTTTCAAGACAACACCAAGGGCAAATTGGGGTTTCAATCTCAAAAGGCTCTCGAAGATTAGGGATGACCAAAACACAAGCAAAACATAACCTATTTTTCAAAGTGAAAAGGCATGAGTATGATTAAGAGTCCAATGAAATACAACTTTGGCCTTAGTCAATTGATGCAAAGGATTAACAATGGTGGAATACCCTTGAGTAAACTTATGGTAGAAGTTAGCTAGGCCGAGGAAACTCCGTAACTCAATGACATTGGTAGGAGTGGGCCAATTAAGAATGACTTCTACTTTGACAGGATCCACCTAAATACCTTGCTCATTAATGATGAATCCAATAAATCTGATTTTGTTGAAGGGTAGAAAGGACCTGCTCAAGATGCTCCAAATGAGTAGTCTTCCATGTAGGAGAGAAGACCAAAATATCGTCCAAATATATAATAACAAATGTATCTAAGCATACTCCCAAAAAACTTCCATTGAGTTTTCCTAGTAATAAACCACAACAATCCATGTGACCACATCACATGTGACCTTGTCCACAAATTTAGGACCAAATGCAAAAGCCATAATGCATGTGTGTGTGATCTAAGAGGAAGTCCCACTATCCTTCTGCTACCTTCCTACCTAATATTAATTTAACAGAACTAAATTATTGCAATGTAGAACCTACAGCGAGTGGAAACAATCGAATTCAGTCAAGCTTTAGCAATTACAACCACTCAAAGAGGGTAGAGTCTCGTAGCCACTTAGAGAGGGCGAAGTCTCCTGCGATTATACGCAAATAGATTTATTCCTTCGATGATGAGAAAACTAAAATACTCTACTCTTATTTATAAATGTAATCGATGAAAAATAATGAAATTTGGAAATATAGACGACTAGGCTATATTAGGGTTGTTACATGGCTCCCCCCCTCGGAAAACTTTGTCCTCAAAGCTGGAAAATACTGGAAAATACTCTCAATTTCCCAAGTAGCATCTTCTTCTAGAAGGTCCTGCCACTTAATGAGGAACTCTTGAATTTGGCGTGATCGAAGATGACGCACTCTGGATCGTAGTATTGCTTCAGGTTGGACAGTTGTACGACCTTCTTCATCAAGTAATGGAAGCTCTGTCTGGGATTGCACCTTTTGGCCAATAACTTGTTTGAGACAAGATACATGGAAAATTGGATGGATGCAAGACGAAGGTAGAAGCTCCAATTGATATGCTACTTCACCAATGCGACAAACCACTTTGTAAGGTCCATAAAATCGAGGAGCCAACTTCTGATTAGACTTGATCTTCAAGGACAACTATTTATAAGGTTGTAAGCGCAAAAAGACCATATCTCCGACGTTGAATTGTCATTCTGAACGATGTAAATCTTGTTGTTGCTTCATACGGTTTTGTGCCTGGGTCAAATTATCTTTAAGAAGTTTAAACATCATCTGACGTTGTAACAAATCATCTACCTGGGCTACCTTGGAAGTGTCACGAACACAGTTTGTGATTGCTAGAGGCTTCTGACCATACAAGGCTTCGAATGGAGACATCTTAAGTGAAAAATGGTAAGTAATATACCCCCATTCAGCTAAGGAAAGCCATTGAATCCAGTGATATTGCTTATCTTGAGCAAAACAACGAAGGTAAGTACCCAAACATTTGTTAACAATCTCTGTTTGACCATCCAACTGGGGGTGATATGCAGAAGACATACTCAACTTGGTACCACTAATGCGAAATATTTCCTTCCAAAAGTTACTAGTGAATATAGGATCACGATCACTCACAATGGTTTTGGGCATACCGTGTAGTTTGAAAATGGAATCAAGGAATACCTTGGTCACCTTACTTGCGGAATAAGGATGTTGTAGGGCACAAAAATGAGCATATTTGGAAAGACGATCTACTACCACCAAGATCACTATTTTACCCTCTGATTTGGGAAGACCCTCAATGAAGTCCATGGAAATGTGCTCCCACTGGCGGTTAGGGATAGGTAGGGGTTGTAACAATCCAAGAGATTTAATTGTTTCCCCTTTGTTACGTTGACATACCTCACACTCAGCCACAAATGTCTTGACATCCGATTTTAAGCCTTTCCAGGAAAGTGATTGCTTCACCCGTTGGTATGTTTTCAAGAATCCTGAATGTCCTACAAGAGGAGATGCATGCAGTTCTTGGAGAACCAATGATTTAATAGTTGAAGATTGAGGAAGGTAAATGCGATCTTTTTTGCGAAGTACTCCATCTGAATATGAGAAGTAAGAATGCAAGGATGATCCTATTTTTATATCTTGAATGATTTGAGTAGTCTCTAAATCAGCCATCCATTATTCTTGAAGTTGGGAAAGCCATTGTGGACAAGGACCCGAGATGGCATTGATGGTCACATCATCTTCGTATTTACAATACAAAGCATCAGCTACCACATTTTCTTTGCCTTTCTTGTACTCAATGACAAAATCATAACCCAAGAGTTTGGTCAAGCTATTTATTTTGTTCAAGACATGAAAGACGTTGTTCTAAGAAATACTTAAAGCTACTATGGTCAATTTTAATGATGAAACAACTACTTAATAAATAGTCTCCATTTCTCTATAGCATGCAGAATAGCTAGCATTTCCTTTTCATAAGTGGACCGTCCCAAATTCTTCCCTGAAAGTTGCTTACTAAAGCCAATGGATGACCTTCTTGCATTGAAACGGCTCCAATACCTGTGTCAGAAGCATCACACTCAATGACAAAGGGCTTGCTAAAATCAGGAGTGGCCAAAACTAGAGTGTAACACATAGCCTCTTTGAGGGTTTGGAAAGCCTGGGAAGCAACTTCATTCCAAATAAAAGCATCCTTTTTGGTAAGAACAATGAGAGGTGCCGCAATCTTACCATAGTTGCGGACAAATTTTCTATAATATCCTATGAGTCCTAGAAAACCACGAAGTTTCTTAAGCGATTTTGGTAGAGGACAATATTGAATAGCTTTGATTTTATGAGGATCTACTTTGACTCCCTCATGAGATACTATATGTCCCAAATATTCCACCTCTTGCACTCCAAATGCACATTTGGATCTTTTAACGAAGAGTTTTTCCTTTTGTAAGAGATAAAGGACTTTATCAACATGAACTAGGTGATCCTTCCAAGATTTGTTGTATATTAAAATATCATCAAAGAAAACTAGGACAAACTTACGAAGATAAGGCCTAAAGACATGGTTCACGAGGCTTTGAAAAGTCGATGGAGCATTAGTGAGACCAAAGGGCATGACTAGGAACTCATAATGACCTTCATGAGTACGAAAAGCAGTTTTAGGGATATCCTCTTCTCTAACTCGAATTTGGTGAAAGCCCGAGCGTAGGTCAAGTTTAGTGAAATAACTAGCACCATGTAATTCATCCAACAAGTCATCGATGATAGGGATAGGAAACTTATCTTTGATAGTGATCTTGTTGAGAGGAAAAAAATCAGGACACATGCGCCATGAGCTATCCTTACAACGTACCATCACCACTAGCGAGGAATAAGGACTAATGCTTGGACGAATGATTCCATGCTCTATCATTTCTTGGACCAACTTGGATAGCGATAAGGACGCATATTAGGAGGTACACTTCCAGGGATAAAATGTATGACATGATCATGTGTGCGCTTAGGAGGTAAACCCTTTGGTTCACAAAAAACAGGTGTAAGTAGCGCCCAGTCTATTTCGCCCCTGAATAGGAGCGCAAGGCAATTTTGGGCCTTGACTGGGCGCAGCTGCAGTTTTTAGAAGGAATATGCTAAGTCAGGAGAGCGCAATGCCTTTTCGCCCTGTCTAGGGGGCGCAATGCCTCTTCGGATCTAAACAGGGCGAAAGCACTTTCATATTGTTCCAACACTTGGTGAAAATCTACTTCAAGGCAAATGTGAGGCCCAGTTCTATTTCGCCCCCATGGGTGAGCGCAGGGCAATTTCGGACCAAGGAGGAGAGCAAAGGCCTTTGACTTTTCAACGGAGCAGCACGGCAACAGTTTTCAAGGAAAAATGCTAAATACGGCCTGCCAAGTCACAGCGCAAGCGCTTTTGACTTTTCAACTCTGGCGATGCACCCGAGGCCCTAAGGCGCTTCGCTCTAGTTTCCAAACGCAATTCCTTTTCGAAGCTGAAAGGAGAGGAATGGACTTTGACTTTTCAAAGGCGCTACTCATCAAACGAAAAAAATGCTAAGTGTGGATCAAGGTATTTTGCTCTATTTTCTGAGCGCAAAGCAGATTCGGAGGAAGTG
Source organism: Wollemia nobilis (assembly GCA_028583015.1). Classification (NCBI taxonomy): domain Eukaryota; kingdom Viridiplantae; phylum Streptophyta; class Pinopsida; order Araucariales; family Araucariaceae; genus Wollemia; species Wollemia nobilis. The sequence continues at coordinate 1,974,731 of JAQPPZ010000569.1, read as the reverse complement.
GGAGCGCTTAGGCCTTTGACTTTTCCACTCTGACACTGCTCCCAATGCAGTAAGGTGTTTCGCTCCGAATGCCCAGTGCAAGGCAATTTCGAGCCAAGTGAGGGGCACAACAACATTTGATTTTTCCACACCAGTACACCTCCCGAGGCTCCAAGGCATTTTCGCTTCAGTTTCCTAGCGCAAGGCATTTTCGGGCCAAGTCACAACGCAAGCGCTTTTGACTTTTCAACTCTAGCGTCCCTTCGAAAGCAGCAAGACATTTCGCTCTGTTTTCTGAGCGCAAGACAGTTTCGGGCCTAACTGAGGGCGCAATGACCTTTGACTTTTCAACGCCAGCTGCTCCCAGGATAACTAAGTCGTTTCACTGCAGTTTTTGAAGCGCAAGCCCATTTCAAGCCAAGAAACAGCGAAACGTAGGTAAGGCTTGCATCTAGCGCACCTGTTTCAGTCCAGCCCTCCCTGCTTCAGCCAGAACTCCTCATAAATGCTTCTCATCAGCAAAGCAAGGCGCATCCTTATCCATTTAAACGCAGTCGGTCTAAGAAGCTTCCAGACTTGACGTTTCCGGATTCAGAATCCTATCTTGCATTCAGGCGGTTCCAGCAAGCGAGGAGATGGCGCCACTAGCTAAACCTGTCAGCGCATTAAAGGGGTGCAGCTGCATTTCGGCGAGTCATCAGTCTCAAGCCATGCCTCCTTACTATTTCATGAGTGCTCTTTTCTCAAATCTTATCTTTGTTGCCACCGCGATGTTTTGTGGGTGTGCATTTATGTTTCAAGCGGCAAAATTCTCTATAAAAGCCGGCAATTTTATTGTAATAGGACAAACGTTTTGCTAGAGGCTTGTTGTAACTTGAATTCTACTATCAATACAGAGAACATTTGGCTCTAACTCTGGACTTCTCTTTATGTGTATGTCTTCTATCTTATATTTCTATTAAATTCTCTGCTTTATTTGTGGGTTATAATTCTATGTCTGGATTTGACTCCCGATAGAGGGTGAACGCTGGAATAATTCTGGAGATTGCACATGTTAGATGCCTGATTTTTATTTTTGTTAGTTTTTTGTGTTGAGTGCTATTGATTCAACGTGCAACTAAGTTATCGTGTTGCTTGTCCATCATCCCTGTTCTACTTGGCCTGAGGCCATATTTCCAATCCCTTTCAGTCATTTCCATTTCTTTCTTGTTCCTTAAATCTCAAACCCCAAGTTAGAATAGCAAGGGAACCAACCCATCTTTGGAGATTGGCACGGGAGGCATTTCTTCCTCTCGGCCTTTCAATGTTGGTCGGATCTAGGGCGCATGAATGAGACATTTCATACCTAAGGCGGATTCTTGACAAACAAATCCATAACCACCTTTCTTCAATATCTTCTCCATGTTATGTGAACTCACAACTTTGGATGGAGGAGGTTGAATTCCTTGAAGACAAATAACTCTCCCATTCTCTGTCCATTTGATGTATAATTTTTGGAAATTAATAGTAACATAGCCAAGCTGAGATAACCATTGTGCTCCCAAAATGACATCTGAGCTTCCTAGGTTCATAACAAAGAGAGTACCCGTCCATGTATATTTCCCCATTTGGATTGAAATTTTAGATGTTCGACCCACACATTGAGCATTGCCTCCATTTGCAATAAAGACTTGTAATTTATCTTGATTAGAAGAATGGATATACAAGCTCAAGGATTTGACTCTTTTATAATCTATAAAGTTATGTGTACTTCCTGAATCAAACAACACATTAACAAGTTGATGTTTAATGAATCCTTGTACTTTGATTGTGTGATGAGCTTGAAGACCCATAAAGTGCATGAATCGAAAGGGCCACAGTGTCATCTTCTTGTGTTTCTTCATATGTTGGTTTTGTGGATGACTCTGGTTGAGGTAAATCTTTTTCTTCCTCAGCTACTAATGCATTGTCATATTCTAAGTGAAATTCTTGACGTTCTACACAAGTTTGATCTCTTGGATGATGTGAACGACATTTAAAGCAGAGAAATCCTGCGGAACGCTCAAAATTGCGAAAAGGACGACGAGCATTAAAATCACGTCTATAGGGAGGCCCAACATCTTGGAGTTTTTATTCTACTGCTTGAGCTATACGTTGTGCATCATCTAGGGTATAGGGATCATGCATGTCAACTTCCTTTCGAATCTTATCCTTAAGACCATAGCGAAAAGCAGAAACCACCACTGCTGGACTTAATTCATGTGTATAGGTGAGTAGACTAGTAAATTCAAAGATATAGTCGTCTACTAACCATGTTTGCTTAATTTGCATAAAACGGACCACATATGATGTGGACGATCCCTTATTGAATCTTCTAAGAAATTTTTCCTTAAATTGAGGCCATAAAAGAGGACACCCATTTTAACGAAGTTGCCATAACAACCATTGATACGCCTGTGTACCAAGCTTAGAAGTCGTGAAAGCAACACGACCATGTTTGGAATATGGTGCAATCGGATAAGGCCTTCCATTTTTGCCAACCATCCACAAGGGTCAGCTCCTCAAATGTGGGCATGTCAATTTGAGGAACTTGAACATGATGAGGCCATTCCAAATAAGTGGAAGCACCACTTGCTTCTGGGTCTAAATCATTGGCAAAGCCTTGGTTAGAAGCAATCACTTGTCTTTGACGAATGTTTAAAGGTTCGGGATTGAGAGTATTTTGTGACCTGGGGGTATGAGGAGGTGTAGAAGTAGCTATAGTGGCTTGAATGGCTCTCAGCGTATTACGAATGTCATTCATCATTGCTTCTTGTTGAGTAAGATATTGACGTAAGTGGGGATCAACATTATTAGGAATTGGGAAAGATGGGTTAGGAGGAGGATTATTGAGAGTTGGGGAAGAAGGATCTGAATGGTTAGATGAAGATGGAGCCATAGAATTTAGGGTAGCATAAAGGTGTTGGTCAAAACTATTAATGTTGGTGGGAGAATTATGATGCGTACCTTGATTTCGATGTGGGCGTTTCTTTCTGCTCATAGACACATCGTTCGGCGGGGAATTACGTTGCAATCATCTGTTTACCGGATTCCATTAATATTGGTGGGAGAATTATGATGCGTACCTTGATTTCGATGTGGGCGTTTCTTTCTACTCATAGACACATCGTTCGGCGGGGAATTACGTTGCAATCATCCGTTTACTGGATTCCACTCACAAGGTTCACTCATGCACTTGCTGATCTAATGGAGTCAAAAATTGAATATAAATTCCTCCAATTATAATTGAATTCCAATGGTCCTTGGCAAAAAAAATTGATGAAAAATAGCAAAAAATGATGAAAAAAGTTGCAAAAATTGGTGGGTCAACAGTAACCGCGCTAAGTCAACTGTGCGGGTCAACTGCTGAAGTGGGTTGGATCAGAAATCAACGAGCAAGAGCAGTCAATGTTGGGGTCGAGTGTAGGTCAACTGCTGAAGCAGGTCGGGTCAGAGGTCAACAAGCAGGAGCGATCAGTGGTGGGGTCGGAGTTGAGGACAACAAGCAGGTCGGATCAAAGCTCAACGATCGGGTCGGAGCTGAGGTCAACGAGCGGGTTGAGCGCGCAAACGCTCGCCTTGTGACTACCGTATGGTAGTTGCTTTTAATTAAGCACGTAAACGCTTATAAATCTTATTCTTCCCGTAGTGGGAAGAATGTGGGACTAATGTCCCCGAAAACGTTTTATTTCTATGTTGTACACTGGCCGGGAGAGTGCACAAAGCCGCCGGACACGACAACCCTTCGCCGAATTCTTAGAGACGTCGGAATTTTTGAAAATGCACACCGGAATATGCCAAGTGTCATGTGAAAATAGGATGGGTATTTTAGGGTTTAATTTCTCACGTCTGATTCGTGGTAAATGAAACCTTAAGATTTAATTAAATTTTTTTTTTTAATCTTTGTTCTCTACATCATCGTCCGAGTGGCGCAAAGTTTTTTTTTGTCATCGAGTCTGAATTCTTTTATGTAACTTGGACAGCATGTGCCAAATAATGCAATGTGTTGCTCGTTGTTAGGAGAAGGTGCTTTAAGGTTAAGATTTTTTTGTGTCTTATTGGCTCGCTACTAATCGCCGGAGTGTTGAGATGGGCGATGCTGGGTAACCAAAAAAAAAAAATTGTTGTTTGTCTTACTTGCAGGAAGCACATACTACTGCCTGTGCACCTGATCTCGGTCGGTGTTTTAAGAAGCTGAAGAACTGCACCGGATCTCCCTCCAGGACTGCTTGCCAGAATCGTGGCTTTGATACCACTTGCTACGTTCCTACCTAATATTAATTTAACAGAACTAAATTATTGCAATGTAGAACCAACATCGAGTAGGAAACAATCGAATTCAATCAAGCTTTAGCAATTACAACCACTCAAAGAAGGCAGTCTCTCATAGCCACTTAGAGAGGGCGAAGTCTCCTGCGATTATACGCAAATAGATTTATTCCTTTGATGATGAGAAAACTAAAATACTCTACTCTTATTTATAAATGTAATCGATGAAAAATAATGAAATTTGGAAATATAGCCGACTAGGCTATATTAGGGTTGTTACACCTTCCAACCAAGAGAATATGGTTGAGGATGAGGGGTTGTCGAAAGCTTGAGTTTGTCGACAATGGACTACGCAATCGGGTTCTTTTGCGAGCCATTATCGATAATACAATCAATAGAGAAATTGTGAGTCAAGCGAGCACACGTGACGAACAAATTGTCACAAGCTCCAACTGTGGAATGATGATTCATCAAAGTCACATGATAAGTTGACCCCTTAGCTCCTCATATATTTGATCCTCTCTAGAAGTCTTGATGGAGTTTTGACTTGTGCCTCCATCGTGAGATTGTACAAATAAATTTTTCTTTTTAAATTGACGACATTCAGTCTTATCATGGCCGATCCAGGCAATTAATGTTCCTTCGGGCATTTAATGTGGCTCCTTCGTGCATTTAATGTTCCTTTGGGCATTTAATACTTTGCTTCCTAAAAGGTTCCTTTTGGAAAGGTGTTCACCTTATAACAACGGTCACGTGTTCATATTATACAAAAGTGGTGACCATAGGAACTATCAATCCCTATCACAATGACTAATTAAGTGTTAGAAGTCATTGGCAGTTAGGTTGGTTTGGCAACCATACCACCTAAAAAGATGAAAGAAAGGTGCGAAAATATAAAGGATGGACTCCATTAAAAATTTGTTTTCTTCTCCTTCTCTTCTCTTTAATGTGTACTTTATGGGCAATATACAACATGTTATTAGGTCAGCAGATCAAATTAAAAAGCCTCTAAATATTGCAAAGATTGTTAATGCCAGATTGCATGGATATGTCCATATATTTATTTATGCCTCCATAGATAAAATTGAAAACAGGTAATCCGGTCTAGCAAAATGAGTTGAAATCAGAGAATGTAATTATTTCAGTTAGCAGTTGTAAGAAAGAAATGCTAAGAATTGTGCTAGAACATTGGCAGATATGGAAAAAATTGTACACTAACCAAATCATTCAATTAAGCCAAGATGATTTGCAGCCTAAACATGTTTAAGGAAGCATTCTTATTCATAATCTGTTGAATAAAATTCAAGATCCTAGTTGTGGAAATCCAGAACAATAAAGATTATTACAGCTCAAAACCCTAACTTAAAAATATCAAACATTTGTTTGTGCTAATGATAGCGGCTTGACAACTATAGAAACAGAAACAAAGCCATGGAGTTCAAAGTATAGGTGGTTTTTATATGAGGACTGGATACAAAGACTGAAGACTATGTTTTAGCCTAAAACAAAGAAAACCACTGTAGGCCTGAAAAGCCAGATAACCAATGGAGGCCTGAAAAGCCGGATAATGATATAAGGACAAAGGCCCAATTTAAGTACTTGCTGATTTCTCAAAGATCAGTAAATATTTATATTTTATAAAGTGAATATATATACACTTTAAAGCTGCAAGCTTACTGCAGTGGTAAGGGCTTTGGCCTCTTTTTGAGAGGTCCAAGGTTCAAACTCCACTCAATCCAACTGCATTTAATGACAAAAATCCATGGGAAAATACCAAAGGCAAAGCCAATTTTGAGAACAACAGTAATGTTGATAACACTGTCTTCATGTTAGAAAGAAAACAATGCAAGTGACTATAATACCGACATTTATTCTAATGCTTGTTTGACAAGTCTCTAGAGAGGGGGAACCTGCATAAGCTGCTCCATATAAAATCTATGTTAAAGAAACTTGATGGCATAAGTTAAGTTCATGAATTCATAGGCATAGGCAGGATACTACCTTGTTTGACGTCTACCTTTACAAGGATTGTGGTACCTTCTGTTGTTGTAATGTTAATTTCAATTTTGGGTTAACAGGGGTGTATTACCAATGACACATATTTGGTATCTTCCCAGGAGAGGGTTAGAAGAGTGATGACAACTACTATTTGTTTTGATATATAGCATTTAATGTTAACTGTTACTATTAGCATTAAATATTAGTGGCTAATTAAATATTAACCATTTGTGTACTTAGGGTGGGTACGTGAGCATGCAAACCAACTAAAGATATAAAAGGACGTAAGAATGTGAAACATAAAGACTGTGTTGTCCTCTTCTATGTATGCATGTGAATGGAAAAAATACAACAAATAAAAAAGGTGGTCATACTTATGTCTTGACAGCCAAAATTTAGGTGGATAAATGTCAACAGTTTTTTTTAGTAAGAACAAAAAGAAAAATTACCAAGGGTGCAATAAATAATGAAAGAGGAAAAGCTCTTAATTAATAATACGAACAGAGCAAACCCTAGGGGGTTGCCCCCTAAGGGGCTTGGCAAATGGTCTAGTGCTTTAACGATCAATAAATCTGAAGGTTGAAGGAGCGTGGAAGGCTGGAGGCTGAAGGAGCATGGAAGGCTGAATGATGAGTTGATCTTTGGAGTGTCAAGGCTAAAGGAGCGTGGAAGGCTGGGTTGGCTGAAGGAGCGTGGAAGGCTGGGCTGGCTGAAGGAGCTACAGCGAAAGGCTGGGATGTTGGGTGGAAGGCTGGGATGGCTAAAGGAACGTGGAAGGCTAATAAGGCTGAAGGAGCGTGGAAGGCTGGGCCGGCTGAAGGAGCTGCAACGGAAGGCTGGGATGCTGAGTGGAAGGCTGGGAAGGCTGAAGGAGCGTGGAAGGTTGCTTACAATGAGAAAAACAAAATTGCAAAGTGCGAAGGATTAGGGTTTTTTCTTGAAAAACATCTCATCTTTTAGGAGCCATATCTTCGTGAAGAGTTATCCGATTCAGCTGATTCTTGGACCAACTTGTGCAGAATTTGAATAGCTTTAAAATGAGTGGTCATATGCAAAAATCCAAGCAATATTGAGGGAGATACGACCCTGTGAAGTCAACCATTCGGAACAAGGGCAGTGACGATTTTTCAAGTCGCGAAAAACGAAATTGCAAAGTGCGAAGGATTAGGGTTTTTTCCTAAAAAATGTCTCATCTTTTAGGAGCCATATCTTCGCGAAGAGTTATCCGATTCAACTGATTCTTGGACCAACTTGTGCATAATTTGAATAGCTTTAAAATGAGTGGTCATATGCAAAAATCTGAGCAATATTGAGGGAGATACGACCCTGTGAAGTCAACCATTCGAAACAAGGGCAGTGATGATTTTTCAAGTCGCGAAAAATGAAATTGCAAATATTTGCCAACTAGGGTTCGAACGATGGGAAGAGCAATGAAGGGCTATGACTTCAACGAGGAAGGAAACTAGCAATTCAGATTTGGTAAAGCGGACTATGATAGTGCGATGTTTTGGAAATATTACTCTACTAAGATGCAAGGCATAGATAGTAGAGGTGAAGTTTTGGCATTGTGAAGGCTGCTATAGGAAAATGTCAAGAAAGATGCTAAATTTTGGAGTAATTGTATTCATACAGAAATTTGAAAAGATCCAGAAAATGAAAATCAAGAATTCAGACATTTTATGTAAAATGATGTAGGTTTCTAGCTATAGCATCTCAATTGAGATGAGAAGTGTATCTATTTGTAAACTCTCAAGCTCTAAAGAAGAGAGATGTAATTTGTCAAGGGTGGGGGACCCAAGTACAACCCCTTATTATCCAGCAAAAAAAATTAATGAAAGATCATACTCCATCAAATGGCATTAGCTCAACCAGTTAGATTCCTCGACTTTGAAGGAGAAGACCCAGGTTCGAATCTTGCCAAGCAATACATGTGTAATAGCCAAGTTGTTGTAATGCCACTATGTGGTCATGATGTAATACAAGTGGGGCCCGCTTCAATCCCATATAACAAATTAAAAACAAAAAAAAAATGGAAGAGCATACTTCCAATTCAATGTAAGCCAAAAGAATGCAGAAATCAAAACAAGAGAGATTACATAAAAAAAGAGGTGGGATAGTAAGAGCAGTTAGCAGAAATTGTAGAAAGTACAGGCAACTAAGGTATTGATGATATCTTAAGTTGTACCATGAAACAAGTAACTCTAATATAGAAGCTTAATAGATTATATTTCATGGACAGTGATAGGTTTAAGAATAATGGATTGGGTTTCTGGTCAAAGATAGTGGCACAATGCAAGATATAGTTTTAACAATGGAAAATAGAATGGAACAAATACAATGCAGTAAGTTGAAAATGATAAAAATAAGAACAAGACTAAAACAAAGTTACAAAAATGATGCATTAAGTTTAAAAATGATAAAAATAATGATAAGAATGTACAAAAACATTGGATTACGCATAGTCTCTGTGATAGGTATCTGGGGATTTTATATTTTGTATATGAAGGTTATGAAATTGTTGGCATAAGCCACCCGTAGCCCAGGGTTCATTGTATTGAGACATCGTATTAGTCTAATGGTGAAAGGTTAATTAGTGGCTGAAGGGTTTACTCTCACTAAGGGTTATTAAGTGAAATATTAGGGTTCATTGTATTGAGACATCATATTAGTCTAATGGTGAAAGATTGATTAGTGGCTGAAAGGTTTACTCTTCCTACAGGTTATTAAGTGAAATATTATATACAGGTATAGATATCATTGTATTGTCATCACGAGTTGTGAGATATGAAGCACTGGAGTATTGTTGTCATCTCTGAAGGTAGTTTACTCTCCCTAAGGGTTAATAAGTGAAATATTATGGTTCACTGTATTGAGACATTGTATTAGTCTAATGGTGAAAGGTTGATTAGTGGCTGAAGGGTTTACTCTCCCCAAGGGTTATTAAGTGAAATATTATATACAGGTATGGATATCATTGTATTGTCATCATGAGTTGTGAGATATGAAACACTGGAGTATTGTTGTCATCGCTGAAGGTAGTTCCTCTCAAAGTGATCCTCTCATTTAGAGATCTCGTGGAGTTATTCTTTCCTTAAGGAATGTCATTGGTATTGCCCTGATTTAAGGGTATTTTATATAGTCATCTCTTGTGGAGATCTACGCCTGGTGAATCATATTTCATATTTCTGCATATTGGACAGTGTTTTATGTAATTGACTGTTTAGCTTCACAACATTCAGAAACAACGCCTGAAAAACAAGGACAGATAAATTGACAAACAATTTTTGCTGTACATATACATGCCAAATAGATCACCAGAAATTTAATTTGCACATATTATTGTAGCTGTCACTGCTTTCAAAGGACTATTTGAGGACCGCTTGAGGAACCCAAAACAACATTAAACAGAATGCAGTAATAGAAGGGCATACAATGTTGAGGCCAAGAAATCTATTTGATTCCATTGGAGATGTAAATGCACATTAAGGAATGATTATTTTCAGCTAGTAAGTGGATTAGGAAAACAATGGAATGACAAGGGGAATAAAGTGGAAAATGACACAGAAGTATAGGGTTGGAATTAGCATACCATGAAGAGCTTGCGCTTGAAAAGAAACTCTGGCCAGATTCCAAAAATGGCACAAACTTGCTGTAGTCCAAGAATAAAATCTATTGCGTGGAAACCATTATTGGAGACAGGCTAAGCATCTGATCTTGAATAGCAAACCCTTATAATAAAAAATTAAGATGATACGATGATCCTGTGGGTTACCCCAAGTGTAGAAAAATACATCATAGCTCTAGCCTTCTTTTATCAAATTGGCTTGACAACAATAACTTAGGTTCATAGGCTAACATACAAGCTCAATGATACAAGCATTTTACTTACCCCAACCACTAGTAGGCTAGATGATTATATCCACTGCATGCAAATACTATAAAATTTGGTAGTTATGCCCTCTAAAAATGCATATATGATATTTACAGCCACATTTGGAAGCAAGCCTTTTTCCTTCGACTATGCCTATATTACTGTAGAAGTTTCTCAAATGATTCAGAAAGTAAAACCATATGCCCATATACAAAGACCACTTTAAACAACAGTTCCAAAAAAATCTAGGTAGGAAAGAACTAAGTTGGCTAAATGACTTCTTTAAAATTCTAGATAAATAAACTATTAAGATCAACCAACTGAGGTTGGCCGGAAGATAAGTGTTTGATAAACTTTCACAAAAGAAGAGAAGAAATTAAATGAAAGTATTGCACTATATAAGAATAAAGGCAATAATACCTGGATCAAAAGAAGCTGCACTGCAGTACGACATTTAGTATCAGAGATTGCAAGTTCTAACTTGCTTGGCGTTTGTGCTTCCATTTCTTCAGTAGTGGTCGATGCATCAGATGGAACTCCATGATGAAGCTTTAAAGGTTCTGCAGTGCTCCCCATATCAACATCATCCATGCTATAGATAATTATGGTAAAGTCAGGAAGTGTTTCAGCGGTTGCTTCTCTTATGGATAATACAACTTCCAGCCATTTTTCCTCTGAGAATAGACCTCCAGCATTGCTCATCAAACGAACAAATGCAGCTACACCAATACCAGCCAAACTTTGATGAGGTCGCTTGATAAAACCAATTAGAAGTGACAGTACTTTCTTCAGTATAGGATTTACTGAATTATAAAACTTGACAAAGAGATCGACAGCAAGTTGCAGTGCCAATGTGCATGTTTCATAAAGCCAGGCATCTTCTTCGATATCATTGGGTTCATGTTCTGAACCATCCCCTTGTGCCCTGAATCCAGCAGGATCAATGGCATGCCGAACATAATCAAATAAGGGAAAAAGAACCGAGTCATATACACGCTCCCAAAGAGCTGATGAGAATAAATGCCCATGATAACGAAGTGTGTCAAATAGTACTTGCAATGCACTTTTTCTAATATCTGGTCTTGGATCAAATGAAAGTTCAGATAATCCTGTAATATATAAGTCAACAGTTTGTTATATGGGATCTATTATATGCCAAAATAATATACTCTCAGATTTCAAATCAAGTCTGCAAAACAAATAGAGAGGTAATGTTCTGCTTACCTGCCAATAAAGGAAACCAAAAATACAAATGATCATCCTTGTCAGGAAATGTTTGACTGGCTGAATTTCCATCAATTTCTCCACTAGATGAAGAAACTGGCTTTGAAGATTTCTCTTTTTCCTTGTGTTTGGCAGAAGAGCCCAGTTCCCCTTCTGCAAGTTTTAGAGCACAGAACCGAAGGAATGTAATTGCATTCAAACTAACATCTTTGTTCAACCTGCTATTTGTAAAGGCAATCAGACAGTTAACACAGTCTGTAAAGGTTGTTGTCTCTGTCTCAGTTATGTATGGAAAGTAGTCCCGCACAATTTTTTCTATGGTCTCAAATGCTAGAAGCACAATATTCTTGTGTTCATCGGATGCCGCTGTTGTGAAAACCTGATGAAGAAGTCAAGATTAGACAGCATAACAAAAGAAATCGTACAAGCACTATTATTTCTCAGCAAATAAATTTTCTTATATAAGAACTTGTGTTTTAAGAAATACAAATATATACATAAACATCAGATCCATCAAAGGTGGGTAACAGAAAATGAAGCATACCATGAACATGATTTTCCAACCAGACTTGACATTACTGACACGAGCAAAAACCATTTGAGAAACACATCGAATGATCAGTTCTCTAATCTCCACAGAGCTGGTCTTTCGCATCACAATGGCAAATGGTTTCATAAATTCATTCTGGAAATTGTAATTGACCAATTCCTCACGTTCTAAGAACTTCATAGCCAGTTGTCGGAGAGAATCCATCGCAAAAATAGCAATAGATAAATTTTCGGAGCATCCAATAGTAACAAAAAAGTCAGAGAGCACATTCCAGATACGAGACCAGATTAGTCTGATTCGGTTCATGTTGTAATGCCTGCAAACATCATATGCCATATTACTTAGCATTTGCCACATCTTAACCCACAATTAAAAGCAAGCAGAAATAACATTTGCAACTAATATCCAGAAAAGCACTTACGCAATCTCAACAATTTTAGTGAGGCTGAAAACTCGAGGATCTGTTGGAGAACGGAGCTCCTCCATAGAAACTTTACAAAGCGCCTTCACAAAATCAACTATTGCCTCACTGTTCAGTTTTTGGCTCCGTGTGAAAATGCGGTTCATTTCAAAACTTCCAACCTGTTCAAGCATGTTCAGATTGGTGACCAAATTATTCATCTGCTCTGTTGTAACTACACCTGAAGCATGGCCCCCAACTCCAGCACTGTCATATGAACCTCGCCGAGCAGCAGCAGCTGCATATTGTAACCGGCCAGGTCCCTTCTTTTTCAGGACAGGAAGAATAGTTGACTTGGACTGTTTAGCCTTTTCCAAGTCATTTTGAGGCAGAGCAAAGAAGGTAGCATCTGGAGGAGCACCCTCTCCTAGCAGGTGCAAATGCTCAAATCGTGAAACACATGTTAATATGTGTTCCCAGGCTTCTTGCAGATAGTTACCATCTTCATCAGCAATTGTGACAATAGTCTACAAAACAAATCATTACAGTAAACAAATAACAAGAGATTATGGCACATCCTATCCACGAACCTTTTTAATACAATAACTGCTATGCAAAGAAAATGGTCTTTTCCAATTCAATTTAGCTAAAGAAGAGTTCACATCTTTTTCAACTATGGTAGAATGACAACTTTGCATGCTAAACTTGGATCTGGGGACTTCTGGTTCTGGAAATGATTTTGTTGATAGAGACACCTTAAGAAAGGAAGCAGCAACTATTCGTGATATGCAACACACAACTTCACAAAGCCGTATCTGAACCAGTTGGCGACTTTTTCTATGGCAATGATATCTAATTTCGCATTGCTCATCCTCCTTTTTACAAGATGTCTCAAAGGAAAAAAGAAAAGAACACTTTTCGTGTGTTCCACAGGTCCTTATCCCTGACACCCATTACCTAAGGAACATGTCCCACACCTGGGGCTCACAAAGTTTAAAAACATTTACTCAACAAATCAGGGACTCGGTGGAACACAGCGCTTTTGTTTTCTTTTCTTATTGAATATTTTGAAGTCCAAACTTTCTTTTTTGAATGAAAATTTCAATATTCCAAGAATGGGGGGAATTTAAAAAAAAAAAACAAAGGGGAAAGAGCACTCTTTTTAAGCACAGTCAAAAAGTAAACATTTAAAGTTAATATTTTTAACTGGTGTCATTAAGGCACTAATACCAACTTTATCTATAAGTAATCATACGTCAAGAAGGAATGGCATGGTGGTAGAAGTGCTTGTTTTGCAGGATAAAGGTCACATGTTAACTCAATGGAAGTGGAAAGGCTCTAATTTTTAAATAGCAAACTCGTCGGGTACCCTTGTTTTGCAGGATAAAGGTCACACGTTAACTCAATGGAAGTGGAGCGGCTCTACTTTTTAAATACCAAACTCGTCGGGTACCCCAAATAACCAACTTATGTCGTTCTTTAATTTGTTATTCAAGATGCATTTTTTCCCTTTGTTGGTGTCATGCTTTACACTCTCATTTCTAAAGCTTACTAAATTCAATTTTCTGTAAACTGATTGTTAAACATGAGTGATTTTTAGTTAATTTTTCAAAACTGTAAACTGAAAATTGAAATTCCATTAAAAAGGGGAAGAATTTTTGCATTATTTGACAGCCATGTTCCATAGGCACATGTCCTCTATAGTGAATCAGTGACTACCCATGTATACTCATCATAGTCACCTAGATACACGTTTCCCCCTACCATGTACTCATCTTGGGTACCGATGCTTGTCTCAGATACCATTACTCATCTTAGGGACTTCTCTCAATACCAGAATATGCGTCTGCAGACTTTTGGATGTCTCCCGCCTGTATCCACTTCAAAAACCATGTACCCTGTCCATTTGAACCCCTGAAGTGCCAACCTGACAGATCACACTTTCAAATTAAGCTAGATAAAATTTTAAAATTGGCTGCATTCAGCATATGATGTTTTCTTCCCTCCCATTAATCCGAAGAAAACCGTAAAAGTTTAACAGATGGCCCTAAATGGCATCACAACATTAACCAACTCTTTGAGAGCCCTTAAACCGGAGCGTTGACAATAAACAGAGAACCTAAAGAGGACATAAGTGCTCAAGAAAACCTCTTTCATGACTCTCTAAGAGGTTCTAAACTTATGAAATTTAAACATTATACCTTAAGATATGAATGAGGAGGTCAGTAGGAGGGATTATGACTCTGATAACCTATTTTCGGGACTTCAAATTATAAGTATAATTTCTACATCTGAGTGTGTGGGGTCTACCAGCAAGGATGCCACTTGCATTATCGGTGATGAGACCCAGGTTCAACCCCCATGGCAGATGTGTATAAGAAGTATTGATCAAAAAAAGTATAATTTCTACTCGTGTAAGCTACTTCAATTTTTATGCATTTTGTATCATTGATTATTTATATTTATATGGTATATTTTAGCTTTCAAAATTTAAAATTAAATTTTATTTATTTAGTAATTATGGCATCTCCAAATATCGGCATACCCGTTCTCTGAAAATTGATGTCCTTGTCCCCGTCCCCGTCCCCGTCCCCGTCCCCGTCCCCCTTACCCGTAACCATCTATTGGTGACTATGGTATTTATTCCATCCCCTCTCATGAGGATAAATCCCTTTGTTTGCCATCAAGCAATGCTTTTCTCAAATGCAATTCCTACTGTTAATATAGCCACTAAAATTGGCAATGGACATCAATGTTTTTGTTGATATTTCTCACTATTGCATAATTTGTAGTAGAAATAAACCATATGCTTATAAAATTTCTAATTTTTTTAATGTAGTTGTCCCTTTCACCATCCCCTTTTCCCAGGATTTGGGGAGAAATTCCAGGCATCCTCTTTTCTCATGCCCACATTTCCTCTGCCCCTCTAAAAGGGTACTTGCTGCAGCATAATTTGAAAGCTATCATTGTGTTGCCCAATTCCTTAACTTCCTAAGTGGAGTATGTTAGAAACAATCTAATTCCAATTTGTTCAACATGGCTTCAATATCACTTGAAATCAAGTAAAATATCTACAAACTATCATCACTGGAATTTGCATGTGCCTTACATCTTCAAAATTAACAAAAGTTGAAGAAACACCCAAAGATCCCAACGACATAAAATGAATCAACAAATGAAACTTCAAAAAGATAGAGCCAAAGTTTATCCAATTTGAGAGAACTAGGAGCAATGTGCGTGCCTTTACTTCACAATATATATCAACTTCTCATTCAAAGAAACCAAGCAATCGAAAGAAAGAAAGAATGAAAAAAATACCTGCTCACCACAACAACTACAAACATCTACAATATTATTCAAAACCAGAAAATTGACCTCTGACAAATACAGTTTTCACTTTTTGTGCTAAAGATGGTCTTGTAGCTAGAAGGGAATTTTCAGCCAAAAGCAAGAAACCATCAAGTTCAATACTAGAATATTTAGGATTTAGTCCATCTTTAGTGCATTTATTATCAGCATGTTTGTTGAGATAATCTTGGTCTTATCTGGTCTCATCTTCGAGTTAGTCTACGGTCAAAACATGACATGTTCTTTATGCTATTTTTCGTGAGTATATTATTAAACATATTTGTTAAAATAATCTTAGATTTATAGTTATCAATGAATCCTATTATCATAGTATTCAGGTACAGTTCAGTCCATAGTAGAGAAACTTGGACTCGGCAAGGCCAATTTTTGACTCGGACTCAGACTCGGCAAAAAAACGAAGAAAATGCAAATTTGCATTGGGAAAAAGTTTTTTTTTTTCATGCATATCACGATTAATTAACATTATACAAATCCAAAATTAATACTGTAAGCGATGCAACCTTAAACTACACATGAAAGTGACAAAAAACACATCGATGTAACTGCTGGGTGGTTGTTAGATTAAGTCTTGGAGCATCTACAAGTCCTTTTGTTTTCATTTAACGTGCTGTTTAATTGTAATTATTTCCTCCTGATGAATATGTACTTGTAGTGTTTGCTAATATTTCATATTGAGTCAGAGTCCAGAAAGAATAGATAAAGCTGGTCCATATCCCTTATAATTTCCTTGGTTCTCAGATTGTGGCTGTACTAGAGGATGCCTCCCATAGATGAATAGTTATATATGGGCTAGTGGCTACTGTTAAAAAATCCTTCAAGTCATGTTATCTCTCATTCTGGTTTTGTGGCCATACATAGATTCAATGCTCAAACCAACACTAAATACTGTTGATGCTATTCTCTGGCAGTATATATATATATATATAGATATTTGCTTCAAACAAAACAAAGCTTAACCAAGTCCATAATACATCTCGTATGTTACAAACGATGTAACATATAATATATCACTAAATAATATAGTCACATAGCTAACATTACAAGTGTCTTCCCTTCAATCTATAAATGGTATTTTATTTCATTTTAATATGGTGTTTGAATTAATATTAAGTTATATCTCACATGTTTCTTGTTCAGCCCATTATGGGCCTTTCCATGCTTCACACAAGCCATATCTCATAAAGACCTCAGAGCTTCTCATCAGACTCTAAATCCTTTGGATCATATTCCAAAATGGAGAATATTTTTGCAGCGGAGCATGTTGGCGGGCAAAGAACAATAGCATACCATTTTAGTCACAAAAGCATTGTTTGAATTTATATAAAGGGGAAAATTTATAATGTGAAGCCAGTTCTGCATAAGTCATTTTGCATTAGGATCTGCCACAAGTGTTTTATCCTGCAGGTCGTCAGTCAGCCACTATTTACAATGGCGCAAGTGTTTAAAAAGGAAAATGGCAGATGATAGAAACTGTGCCGACGAAGACCGAAGAAGAGAGGACTTCCTATTTAGTGTGATAATGAACAGTGAAAAGGATATATTAGGGTTTTTTAATTACCCATATATTTTTTAGATTTATTGAAAAAATTGGTTCAGATAAGCTACGGTTTTTTAAGTTTATACATATATTTTTAAATTTATTAAACCTTTGGTCCAGTTCAGGGTTCTTTTAATTTACAAATATTTTTTTGAAGTTACTAAAATGTTGGTCCAGATCAAACCACACTGGTTCGGCCCACCCAAAATATTCTGGTGCAGACCAAACCTAGTCCAGGTTTGTCCAAACTCGGTAACTATGCCTATTATTAGCATGTAATTTTCTTTTAAATCATTTTGAGTATGAAGCCATTTGTGTGGCCTCTGAATTTTCTACTACAATTAGTATCAAAGCTATTGATGTTTTTAGTTCATTCTCATCCTCTCTGAAAAACTATCTTCCACTATGGTCTCCTAGAAGCCATTGTCATCTTTGTAGTATATTTGTTTGTTTGAGCACATTCTCTAGCAATTGTGCTTGGTGTGATCGATGTAAATCTTAGGTGCTGCAATTAAAAATATCTCTAGCATATTCTACGTAGAAGGAACTAGTAGCTCAATGGTAAAGCATTCTAAGTGCTTGTCATGGGTTCAAACCCCAGCTAACTCATCTTTTGAAAGTGTATTAAAGGGTCGCTAGTTTGAGCTCAGTGCAAGGATTTTGCACGATTGTAAGTCCCTGCCAACAAAATATTTAAGGCTTGGATATCAGAGCATCAAGCAGCTGAGGAGTTCGAAGGTGATCAAAGGTCTAATTGCCCAAAGGTTCTAATAGTTGATAGCTAGTCAACAATGATCGTAGGTCCACTTGACCAAGCAACACAGAGGTGATCGGCGTGGAGTAGAGGTCCACTATCTGAAGTAGAAGCCATTTGTCTCATAGTGGAGTGGAGGTCCACTATTAAAAATTTTGAAAGTATTACAAGGTGAATGTCTTCCATTGCCAAAGACAATAGGAGGCCATTGCAAGAAGCATGAAAAATATTCAAACTTTCTCCCATATTCTCAAAATTAACTGGGAGAAATTACGTGTGAAATCATAAGATACTCATCATTTGTGAGTATCCGAATTTGGTCAACATTGTGCTTGTAAAGGAGGCAAGCCCGGCTACTGACGTGAATGATTATGACAAGAGACATAACAAAGCTTTGTTGCTTTTGAAGTTATCTATTGCAAATGAATTGATTCCAAAAGTCCAAATAATTGATCAGGATGCAACTTTGGAAGAATTTGAAGAACAAGAACAAGTATCAGATGTCTGAAGTTGGATGAGCTTTGTACTTGAAGAATCTTCTCTTTTCATCTCGATTGCAAGAAGATGAATATATTTCAGAATATTTCATGCATGTAATAGTTGAAGACAAAGACATGGTTCCCTTGCATTTGATTGTGGAAATGTAGCCTCTAGATTTTGAGAAGATATCTACACTACTTTTGCAAAAGAAGCAAAGACAAACACAGCTAGAAGAGTCAACCTCAAGGAGCACAAAGTGTGCATTCAATACCATATCCAAACTATAGTAGGAAAGCTCCCAACTCGGCAAAAACTCCGCACTCCAATTTTGAAGAGTTTCTCAGCAATTCATGAAAACTCAGAAAATATATATAAATTAAAAAAATCATAAAAAATAATATAATTCAATAAAAAATACATTTAAAACAAAAATTGGAGATCCAAAAAGTTGTTTTTTCTACTAGATTTTCATAAAAAATAGTTAAATTACTATTCTTGATCATCAAAAACCAACAAAATACAACGTACTAACTATAAAGTAGTTTTAAACTGCTCTTTGCTTTCCCTTCCTTCCCCTCGAACTGGATATCCTTGGCCTTGGACAGGTGATTGAATTGGAGGCTCCTCAGGCATAGGATCACCATTGTATATTTCCTCCATTCCTCGAGCAAGTTTTGCTTCCGTCTGTAATGCCTTGATGTCCTCTAGAGTAAACTCAGTATCCTACGGACCTTCCCTAAAAATTGCTTTAGGGGAAAAAAAACTCTACAATATTGTGTCAAGGAATGAAATCTTCAGTAAGTGGTGTTAAATCCATCACATCAATCTCCAAATGTGGTCTCCAATGTCTGGTTGCACTCTAGAAAATTTCTGTTCTGAGCAGGAGATGGAAAAAAAATGTGAAAATGAAGGTTTTCTCTTTTTAAAACTATTTTTTGCATTGTGGCCTACGCAGGCCATTTTTGCCAAGTTTTTTGAAGAGAAAATTGTCGATTTCTCGGTGCTGAGAAATTTACTAGAGATGGTCACCAAAAGTAAAATTCAAGGAGGACTGGGAATCAGAAAAATGGAGATAGTTTTGAAAGCACTGGGAGCAAAACTTCTCTGGAACATGCTTAAACACAATCGCGCATGGCAGCGCATACTAGTCAGCAAGTATGTAAATAATCAAACAGGTATTCAAATGCTCAAACACATAGACAAACTTCCTAAAGCCTCGTTGGTTTGGAAACATATAGTGGCTGCAAAGAGCATAATAGAGGATAGAATTTCTTGGCTACCGGGAGATGGTAAGTCAATTAATCTATGGGAGGACCCAATCCTAGGAAATCCACTATTAAGAGAGAGAACTCCAATCGAATTGCAGAATCACTTGGAAAGCCAAAGAATACTCAAATTAGGTGACTTGTTTTATTGGACCTCAAAAACTCTGAATTGGATCTCCCCTCCCATTCCATCTCAGCTTCAAGGAGATTGGGATTATTTTAAGTCCCACGTGGCGAGCATTAGACCTCTTCATCCCACGATGCCAAACAAACTTATTTGGGGTAGCATCAGCAGTAATGGGGAATACTCAGTGCATCTAGGAGTCCAACATCAGCAGATTGGGCCTGCCAACAAAAAACTATCGATAGTGTGGAAAAATAGAGCACCACCTAAACTGCAAGTATTCAGCTGGCTAGTCTCTCAAAATAAAATATTAACAGGTGATAATTTGCAAAAGAGGAGTATAGCAGGGCCTCATGTTTGTTACAAGTGCAGGCAGAACAGTGAAACAGTTTTCCATCTTTTGTTTGAATGCCCAAAGGCAATTTCAATTTGGTTAGGAATAACCAAACGTTCTTGGCACTTCCTACTCTGGAAGGTTAACCATAGACACATGTTTTACCAAGTGGAACAAAGAATATAAAGGTAAACTGGCAGGTAAGCCCCTCCTGAAATATCTGTGGAGCTCTATACCATATTTTGTCATCTGGCACATCTGGTTGGACAGAAACCAGAGGATTTTTGAAGGCAAAGGTAAGGACAAAAAAACTCTAATACGAAGGATAAAAGAAGAATTAGTCCTAAATGTCAAATCTAGTTTTTGTCAACAGCAGTATGAAGAAGATCTATCACCCACAGAAAGAAGAATGATCTACCAACTTAATCTCCAAGCTTTCCTAACACAGGGAGGCTGCAGAGCAAACAATTCTTTGTCTGACATATGTTTTCCAGCGCTCTTCTTTTGATGGTGCCTCCAAGTCCAACCCCAGTCAAGTAGCGTCAGGGAGACTGATTCTTACAGGACCCCGTGAGATCCTGCTCAAATACATGATCAGCTTGGGAACAACATCTAACAACGTGGCAGAGGCTATTGGATGTGAAATTGGCTTAAAATTGGTGGCAAAGCAAGGAATCCCTCGGGTCACAGTTTACTGAGATTCTAAACTGATAATAACAGCTCTTGCCAAAAATAAAGATTTTAGATCTTTACAATTGAAGATTATTCAAGACAGGATTAGACAACTAGGCACGATAATTGGCAAAATATCCTATCAACACGTAATGCGGGAATTCAACAAAGAGGCCGACACACTAGCGAATCAGGCAATAAATATAGCCCCTGGTTATTGCCACCAAATCATCAAGAAGCAGAAGGGCAGGGGTGGTATGCGAGGATGACGAGGACTCCAATAATGAGGTCGTTTTTTTATCTTCATGTTCTATTTTTTAAAATACTCTGTTCACTTTGATCTCTCTGATTAGAGAGTTTTGTACCTTTTTGTTAAGTAAATAAATCTTTTCCTTCTTAAAAAAAAAAAAAAAAAAAAAAAAATTAATAAAAAACCCACGTCTTCAAAATTCGAGAGGAAAAGCAAGTTTTCAAGAGATCTTGGCGTGTTTTCCTACACTGATCCAAACACAAAGGCACTCAAAAATTCCAAGCAATCACTTGACAACAACCAAGGTAATGCCTCCAACAAATCCTAATTTGTTTTTATTAAAAGAAGCCTGACAAGAGATTGCAAAAAGTAAAAGATTAAAGAAGGCAAGCAAGGATCCAAGCAAGCCAATGTTACTAAGGCAAAAGATTAAGAAACGTTTATTTTTGTAATGACTCAAGGACAATTGACTAAATCCACTGTTTGGTACTTTGACTCAGGTGTATCCAAACATTACACACTCCACAAAGAATGGTATGTGTGTTTTGTTAGAGATAAAAGTAGAGATGATTATTTTAGCATCACACAAAATAATAACATCACCTACATCTTCAAAAATGTAAGATATGTCCCTAATATGACAAAAATAGTTTGTCAGTTAGTGACATTACTAAGAATCCCCAGCTTGCAATAAAATTTCATGGGGATAGATAGGAGGTGACACATGTCCATAACAACACAGTAATTGCTCTTGGTGTCAACAAGAAGGGATTGTACAGGTTAGTTGATCCAAAATCAGCAAGTTTATATGCGCTGGCAACTGAAGAGAACAATTCTATACTTTGGCACGAGAGGAATGGGCACTTAAATTTTGAACATTTTTCAGTTCTTCATAAGTCTGACATGCTTCGAGGACTGCCACCTATACAGAACAACAGAATGCATGTTTTGGGTGTCAAAAAGGCAAGCAAAGCCAATAACCATTTGAAACAGATACGGCTCGACGTGCACAAGGTGTCTTGAATCTAACACATGTTAATTTGTGCAGTCCAATGAACACACATTCAGTTTTTTGGTGCCAAGTATTTTCTTATGCTGGTAGGTGATTATTCCAGGAAGATGCAGGTATACTTCCTAAAGTATATGTCTGAATGCTTTTCACATATTGTGGCGCTCCGAATCATTGATGGAGAAACAAACTAGTAAGAATACCAAGATATTAGGTGAGTTTGCCTAGAAAGTTTAAAATTTCTGCAAGCGTGAAGGCATACGCAAACAGTAGTATACAGCTCCATACACTCCACGGCAAAATGGAGTGATGGGAATAAGAAATAGGACAACCAGAATGTGTTGTATAGGTATTGGGAAGAAGCAATAATTACAATGGTCTACATTCTCAACAAAGTGTCCCTATAAAGCTTTGCAAAATATTACTCCTGAAGAAGCCTAATCTGGAAGGAAGCTATCGGTCAACTAATTTCATGTTTTTGGTTGTGATGCTTTTGCATTAATTCCCAAGAATAAGGGAAGTACATTAGATGCAAAAAGCAAGAAGTATATGTTTGTTGGCTACAATGAAACTTATAAAGTATACAGATTACTTGATGTCTCTACCAAAAAGATTATTATGGGCAAAGATGTTATACTACGTGAGAAGACCCTTTCTTCTTAGATAATTCATTATAGTAAACTTGTTCACACTTTTGTTCACATTAGAACTTTTTATATTGCTGGAAAAGGTTCAGGCAGTAAAGTCAAATTGCACTGATGAAGAACAGAGTGTAACAGAGGTTCACCCACGTTGGTGTATTTACAGCCCACTTTGCGCTGACACTAACAAACAAAAGTAGGACAGAAATCTGTCCAAGTGAAGCAAGCCAACTACAACACGGCATGCAACTGCACAATATTTTTGTCATAGCTTGATAAAACAAAATGGGATCTCAGTGGATTCTTTTTCCAGACAAAAGATAACTTAGTACTCTTTGCTGTAGAAATTTTATAGCAAAATTTGTCCATTTGATAGCTGAAAATGGCAAAACACACTTTGGAGTCATAGTAGCTCAAAATGAGTCCGTTCCTTTTGCTATAGATTCTTGATATTCCATTCCATATGCTCACCAAATATCAGCCTGTAATGAGTTCATTTGACCCTCCAAAATGTTAAAAAATACAATCTAGGTTGAAGGCTGCAAAAATGTATGGGCTGATCTGCATTGGAAAGTGAGCCTGGACAAGTAACAGCTGGAGAGCAATGCAACAAGAGGTCTTACCGGTCCAATTGAATGTACACAATATTATAAAATCAATATTTCCTTGTTGTATAATTGATTCCATCCAGGAAAGGGAAGTTGAAGCAAGAAGGGAACCCAAGAGGCATTATAAAAAAAAATGAAGCTACAAGAAAGAGACCCACAGGAAAGAAGACAACTCCACAGTCCAAGATCTGCAAGGAGTTCTTAGTAGGCTTGGAAGGCAGAATGAGCTGAGGACGTTGGAACGCTGTTGGAGTAGCCTGAGCCACAGCCATCGGGATTTCCAGAAGCTTCATCTGTCATGCTTGGATTATCATTTAATCTCATTGATTGAGTGAGTAAAGTCTTTTTGATTTCCTAAGGAAGTTTTTCCAAAAGGATATTCTCTCATTAAAATCTGGTGTCTCATTCTATGTGATGTCTTATTCCTCTCATGGAGTTTTTATCTTTCAGATTTGTGTGCAGCATAGCTCATATTTTAGTAATTTTGCTTAGTTCATTGCAATTAAATTGTAACTAGAGCATTTATGTGAATGGAATTTGAATGTTAAACTCCCGAAGGATTTGTTTAAGGTTCCATTTAGTGGGAATTACAAATCCATATTTGTTTTCATTATTGTCCAACTTCATAGTAAGTTGTAGATATAATGACTACACTGCTTGGTAGAGAAAATTTTGAAAAAAATAGGGATAAACTTGGGATTGCATCAGGTTGAATGATTAAGATTATATATTAGAAATGTAGGTTGTTAGGATATAATCTGTAAGAATAATGAGGATTTAGTCCATCTTTGGTGCGTCTATTATTAGCATGTTTGTTGAGATAAACTTGGTCTTATCTCATTTTAGAATTAGTCTGCGACTCTATGGTCAAACCATGAGGTGTCCTTTAGGCTATCTTTACTACGTCTGTTACTAGCATGTTTGTTAAGATAATCTTGGATTCATGGTTATCCATGAATCCTATTATTCGAATGTAATTATCTTATAAACTATTTTGAAAATGAAGCCATTTGTATGGCTGTGAATTTTTCCTACATTCAAATCATAGAGGAACTCTACACCAAAATCTGAATGCAACAATAATCATAAGAAAGAGAGAAAAATATTAATATCAAGGAGAGATCCAGATATCGTGCTCTAAAGGATATTCTCTCAACCATCAAAGGAATTTTGGCCAGAAACAAGAAACAATCAAGTTCAAATCATAAAGAAACTGAACATCAAAACCTCAAAAGCAAAAAAAGTCATAAGAAAGGAATAAATAAAAAAATTATTGATCTCTATAACTGACCAAAGTCAATGGGAATTAAACATCACAGTAGGTTATAGTAGTATGGAGGGAACCAAAGATAGTGCTTTAAAGGATACAAAATTACATTGAACATAACACATACAAGATATCAGCTCCAACACAAGATGGGCAGGACAGGTCTCAGCGTAAAATGGACTCCTATGAAACCTATAAATCTCAAACATAGGACAAGCATAGTACAATGGCAGCTCCAACTGCCATGAAACTCAGTCGTCAAAAGATCACGAGCAGAAACCATGAGTTCAAAGAAGTTATAAACGGTCTATATCCGTATGTGTCAGTTGACAAGTTAGTGTCAGATCTAGTTTGAGGAAGGATAATACAAGCATAATGGGTCAAGCAGGATCCCAAGAACCCTCCTATCATCCAAGGCCAAAGACCCTCTAGCTGCAAAAAGAAATGTATAGAAGCCTGCCTATTTGGACCTCGAGCCCTTGTAAATGCCTGTGGGCAATATTGACAACCCTGCACTGTGTGGAGAAGATCCTCCAATAGTTGCTCTATGCAGAAGGCACTATCTCACAAGTCTAACCTCTTCTGAAGAGGGGGCACTTGTCTTAAAGGAGGGGTGCAGACACTCTTTCTTCGACGATTCATTCGTTGCAAGGGAACAGTCCCTTGTTCTATTATTCTGGCAGAGTTTGGGGCTTCTCCTATCCAGCTTGAGATTATCTTCCTGATTATCGGTTATCTTCACAAGATCCGTACTTTCGGAGATACCCCTGAGGGTTGCAGGCGGTACCCTTACCTCGCCCTTCGCTCCTCGATGGAACTCTCTCCGAGTTCTCGGGGAGGCCGGAGGAGCTGGTATTTTCAGGTTTCTACTCTCCTGGCCAGCATTCAGATACAGATAGACAGGTTGCCCCCTTATTCTTTGGGGGTTCTCCCCCCCTCTCGGCTTACTAAGGAGAAGATGCTCCACGAGATTCGGAAGGATGTTAGTCTCCAGTACACCAGATGCACATGGATCTCTCCTGTTGCCCCTCTTTCCCCCAAGCTGTCTTTCTACCATGAGCACTTCTTACAAATACAGGAGGGCAGAATAGTTCCTCCACAATACCTTCAGCAGCACACAATGCATAGTCTTCGGATCACTATTGGGCAACTCAGGGTGTGTTCTCACCAACTCCGGATTGAGTCAGATCACCATCTTCCAATGGAGGAGCGGATTTGCTTGTTTTTCTCCTTGGGTGAAGTTGAGACCCTGCATCACTTCATTTTTTGTTGTCCCATTTATTATGAGATCCGGGGTAGGTTCCATTGCCTTTTCAAGGACAACTCTCGATGTGTTTCTACCTTCTTCAGATACCCGGACCAGCGTTGTCTCACACTCTTTCTTAGGGAGATAACTCAGCTTCGACGACATAAAAGTTCTCCAAATGGATCTCACCCTCCTCAACATCGGCTCGTCACAACATACTTCACCAACTCCGACGGACCAGGTGACTTCGACCGGAAACGCCCCACACCATCCAGTTTGAACAGAAACAGGGTCACTAGACAGTGCACCAACAGTTTGTCAGGGTTCCCGAACTAGCAATGGGCAAAAACATATCATGGACTTCTTCAGCTCCGATACTTTGGCCTCGACTGTTAGGAGAGATTAGTTTTTGGGGGATTCTCGGGGCTTGCCCCTCCTCGGCTGCTCCCTCCCCCCTCCTTCTCTCTCTCCGTTCTTCTTGGCATGCACTTCTCTCTGTTGGACTGCAGCCCTCCCCCACTCTGCTCTCCCTTTTCTTTTCTTTTCCCTTTCTCTTTGGCCCGTTTGTCGGGTTTGATCTTGTATTTTTCTTAGTTCTTTTCTTTGTTGGGCTTTTTAGCCTGCTAGTTGGCAGTCATCATTGTACTTCTTATAGTCCCTTGGGTCTTATTTTGGCCCACCGCGGACATTAATAATATTTCATTTCATTTCATTTCAATGGCGACAACTACTACAAGAGAGTGAAAGAAGACGCTAATTAGAATGGAGATTTGTTAAAGCTTCAGATCCCTTTTAGGGCCTATCATTTTAGGGTAATTGCGTCCCAATTGTATAGAGCCAAAAACCTCTAATCAAGGTATTGAAAAAAAAGTAGCGACCTACTTGAATCTTTGTATAACAAGCAATACCTTCCTCTGATTTTGTAGTACATGGGGCACTTAAATGCTCTAAGTCTACCTCATGCATGCAACATAGGCAGTAAATCCTATTTCCCCAAATGTGATGGTCAAACTAGAGCTTGTGTGAGGATATCCTCATCTAAACAAGGGCAAACTTGAGCCCATAGGACCAATCACAACTAACATAATTAGGATGAGTAATGATGCCATCAACAATCTACTGAAAGTGCTTAACATAAAAGGCCAAGTTAGGGCCTAGAGCTTAAAAAGCAGTGATCCATGAGAGCGTATTGCTAGAAGATATCCTCCTTGACAAACCTATGAATCACCCTTTTCTTAGGAAGGGGGCGAGGGGGAGCATCCTATAAGTCTCCAATGGATCATAGGCAGTCAAGATGGAAAGTGGGATTGAAGATACTCTCATGACGAAGTGGGTGATCTACTTTTCTACCTATGGAATGGATGAAGGATGTATACACTTGTAATAGATCGTACTTCTAAACTCTCTCAATGCTTGCCCATTTGATCAAAAACTCGACCTCCAAACCTCAAACCCGTATAGAATTGTAGGTTTAATAAAAAAAATCAAAAAGCCACATCTTTAAGGGGATATCCTTAAAATGTCTTTGAAAGCATTGTCATTCAAGAGGAAAGAGCGATATCTATCCCTTGCAAAGTCATGATTGGAAGGCGGGTTTGAGATTAAGGAATAAAACTGAGAACCAAACCCTGAAGTACGTGTAAGATGTTGTGACCTCAACAAGCTCACCCTTAAAAGAGAATTGGAACCCAGTGAGCACATTTTGGACGTATTAAAAATCATTGTCTTGGTTATACTAAGGTCAACCTTATGCTATTAAATGGCATTAGCTTAACCGATTATATTCAACTTTCAAGGAGACCCAAGTTCAAATCTTGCCACATGATACATGCATAATTGCCAAACTATTGTAATAAAGGTGGTGCCCATTTCAATCCCATATAACCAATTAAAAGAAAAAGGTTGACCTTTAGCTGCATAAAGTCACTAAATAGAGCAAGTGCACCCTAGTATCTTTTCAAACCCTCAATTGAGTAAGCAAGGAGATATCAGAAAAGTGTAATATGGCAAAAGAAACCTATCATCTACATGGGTGAGTCGTCGAACAAAGTCCCCAAGTTCTTGGATATGTGTATCAAATAGTCATTGAAAGAGGAATCCTTGCTTAACACCAATGGTACTCTTGATCTCATCTAAGAACCCATGGGCAGCTTGGAATCAACCAAATATTGCGATGATAAGGAACTCATAGATGCATTGGACTTTAGACCGATGAGAGCTCGCCTTCAACCTGCCCCACACTTCTAGTCAACGAAGAACTTCAAAAGCCATGTCCCATAGCCTTTGGAATAGCAAGCATGAAGGCATTGTATTAAAGGCCTTTTAAAACTCAAAAGAACAACAAAGTTTACAAGACTTGCTCAACCAGTTAAATTCCTCAACTTTCAAGGAGACCCAAGTTCGAATCTTGCCACGTGATACATGCATAATTGCCAAACTATTGTAATACCACTACATGGTCATGATGTAATATGGGTGGGGCCCATTTCAATCCCATATAACCAATTAAAAGAAAAATATTGACCTTTAGCTGCATAAAGTCACTAAATAGAGCAAGTGCACCCTAGTATCTTTTCAAACCCTCAATTGTGTAAGCAAGGAGATATCAGATAAGTGTAATATGGCAAAAGACATCTATCATCTACATGGGTGAGTCGTCAAATAAAGTCCCCAAGTTCTTGGATATGTGTATCAAATAGAGTCATTGAAAGAGGAATCCTTGCTTAACACCAATGGTACTCTTTATCTCATCTAAGAACCCATGGGCAGCTTGGAATCATCCAAATATTGCGATGATAAGGAGCTCAAAGATGCATTGAACTTTAGACCGACTAGAGCTCGCCTTCAACCTACCCCGCACTTCCAGTCAAGGAAGAACTTCAAAAGCCCATGTCCCATAGCCTTTGGAACAGCAAGTATGAAGGCATTGTATTAAAGGCCTTTCAAAAATCAAAAGAACAACAAAGTTTACAAGATTTAGCTTCGGCCTACTCAATGATAGTAGGAAGAGTGAAGATATGGTTAATAGTACAAAATACTCTTTGAAAAACAATTTGCCCTGTAGCTCTCAACCTACTAAGAGAGCTAGATGTCAAGCCCTATGGCATATGGCTTGGCAAATTTGTGCCCAATCATTGTTAGAAATATTACATCATGGGATGATATTTAGTTTGAAATTTAACGTGGAGCATGCTACGTAAATCTAATTTAGGTCACCTCCACTTCATGTACGTGTAATCAATAGTTTGAGAGATGTTAAGTAGTTGTATATAGAATCAAGTTTGTTGTAACAACAGTTTATATTTGAACTATTTGTTGAGCCTCTTATTGGTCAAAACATCATATAATTAGCATTACTGGGATTAATGAAATTTGTTCAACTTTGTGTCGTTCCAACATGTGGTATCAAAGCTAGTAGAATCGAAGGAAGAGCACCAAGCATTCCTCTTGCTTTGACATGGAGGAACTCCAGAGCACTCCACCCATGGATTGATATTTCAGTTTTTCATGAGGGAAGAAGCTCAACGAACACTAAATATATACTCAAAGAAAGACAATTGAGTTGCCTTAGTGACTCACTAAGAGTCTTCAGTTTAGGAAAGTGCATGAACATCAAAGGTCATAGCAGCAACACATTCCAAGAGTTGAGATATCTTCTCATAGGCAAAGACATTCCTTACTTACCAATGAATTTAGAGGTGCCTCCAAGCTTGGCTTTCTACACAGGGTCGATCTTCAAATAAGAGTTTGGTATAAATAGGCTATCAAAAAGCTTCAAATAATCGTGTGGTCGAGCACAATCTAGACAAGATGAATGCGCAACTTCAGAGGAGTCAAACCCCATCCAAACCGTTCAAAATTCTTCGTTGCAAGAATTAAATTTAAGAGAGCTACTAAAATTACCGATATTATTAGAGGGGATTCATCATTTTATTGCACTAAATATTTTGGTGTTGTTTAGGTGGGACGAAATGGAGGAGCTGGCCTGCCAACTGCCTTTGTTGAATAAGCTGATTATGGAAGAATGGATGTCCTTGAAGCGTCTACCAGAATCATTCTCGAATCTTACGTTTTTAACACATCTAAGATTACGATTCTGCAGTGGTTTGGAATAATTGTGTTCAATCTTTGGGAAACTTATAGCAAGATACTTAGATTTAGCTTCTTGTGATAAGCTGAGAGAATTGCCTTACAGATTTACGCAACTCCAGTCATTAGAGTGTATTCTTTTGGGTGAATGTACTGCACTCAAAAAGTTGCCCTATAACTTTAGATAAATGACAGCCCTAAAATTTTTGGGCTTGCATCATTGCACTAGTCTCAAAGAATTGTTAAGAGCTGAAGGAGCTACCTTCTAACTTTGTTCAACTCACAAATCTACAGGTTTTAATGTTGTATGGGCGCGAAGAATTGGGTGCAAGCCTCGGCCAAATGGGCAACAACTTGAAAATTTTGTGCTAACCTTTTGTACGCTTTGAGACGGCTGCCCATGTTGTTATGTACTCCGTAGCAATAGTAATAATAATAAAGATGCAATGTTTTAATGCATGGAGTGAATGATTGATGGAACCCGACACTCCTATGTTTTAGTGAAGAGTTCACATTGAGGGGGGCCATTTTTAACTCTTCCAGTCCATAATTTGCAAAAATGTTCTATAATACTATATGTATTTTGGATCTTGAAGAAGGCATTTGATGAGCACCAATCAACTGAAAACCAATGGTTCCAACTTCGGTAAGCACTAGGCGACCAAAAGAGAAGTAATTTTGATTGTGTGAACAAGTGAAGGCCCATGCCGCACTCAAGGTGAATGGTTGAGTTTGTCCCCATTCACAAGAAGATGAAAATCAGTAAGGCCCAGTCCAACTGATTGTTTGTGACTTGTGTTGTGAACAATAGTGAATGTCCTTGTTTGCAACTTTGATGTTGGATAATGTGTGTGTCCCTATCCGGTTGTGTTGAATGATCATGGATAGTTGAGTTTGTCCCTATCCTTGGTTAAGAGTCCATAGAGGCCATTCCCACTAAGGAGAGGCCACTCCCACTATTACTTGTTGCAAATAGTCTAATAGAGGTCCCTATCCTTGGTTAAGAGTCCATAGAGGCCATTCCCACTAAAGAGAGGCCACTCCCACTATTACTTGTTGCAAATAGTCTAATAAATAAGTGTGTCCCTATCCATACCCTAAGTGTATTTGGTGAACTATTGAGTGTGTCCTAATTCACCAGATGGTTATTTGGATGTCGTGTTTGTCACAATCCAGTTAATAGTCTTCCTACCCCAATTTGGAGAATGATGTAATTATGGGGGAATGTTAGAAATATTACATCATGGGATGATATTTAGTTTTGAATTTTATGTGGAGCATGCTACCTAAATCTAATTTAGGTCACCTCCACTTCATGTGCATGTAATAAATAGTTTGAGAGTTGTTAAGTAGTTGTAGGTAGAGTCGGATTTGTTGTAACAACAGTTTATATTTGAACTGTTTGTTGAGTCTATTATTGGTCAAAATATTGTATAAATAGCATTACTAGATTAATAAAATTTGTTCAGCTTCGTGGTGTTCCAACAATCATAATTGCTATGTAGTCGTTTGGATCTGAAAAATTGCTTGCTTTATGTATGGAGTGAATGATATTTTGAGAACAAGAGAGGGAGGAAAGGTACTACAATGAAATGAAAATGAAATGAAATGAAAGATTTTAATTACGTCCGCAAGACCCAAAACATGGCCTATGGGACCTCCAAATATGGAAACACAATTATTCAAATCATATGACCATTAATATCCTTGAGAAGGTTGTTCCTTCTCCTACTGATTTGGGTTAGCAACTCCCCAACTTTTTTTATTTTACTGTCTTCAAATAACTCTGTCATAGACCCTTTTCCAAGCGTTTCTTTGTATTTGCCACGGATGTCCGAAAAACTCGGGCATTCATAGATGAAATGTTCCTCTGTCTCTATTGCCCTTGTGCTGCATAGAGTACATATCCTTTCTTCCCATTGTTCCTTGGGCATTGTCCATCTCCCTATTTCACATCTATGCCTATGAGATCTGGTCCTTATCTGAGCAATGAAGATTTTTTCCCTCCTTGAATAATAATGCAAGGAGATAAACTACAAACTCTACCCCATATTCGAGGAATTCATCCTAGTGCCCTCTGCAATCAACAACCTCGTTGGGACACGACTTCCTAATAACTCTCATAATATCCCCTCGGCAAAAGAAGTAACATGAAATAGGGGGAGAAGTGGCCTAGATGGTTAGTTGGAATGGGATATTATAGAGGGAATTGGTGTATGACACACACGTTTGAGTGTCAATGCTAAAGGAATGTGATTTTCTAGGAAGGAGAGTATGCCAAACTGCATTTCAAGAATTATGCATGATCTCAAAGAGTTCACTTCTCTTAGAAACAAGATACCCATATTTCTTATGTCTTAGGAGGCAATGATACTCTCTAGAGGTGGAGCAGATGGGCATAGGGTCATATGCTAGGACAAAGTAAAGTCTCTTGTGCATGATCTTACAATCCCCATAAAAACAATGATTCATGAGGGAATATCTAGAAGTGCAAAGTAGCTTTGGACAACAGATATGTAAAGAAAAGAATCAAGGGTGGCCTCCCATAGAACATGGGAGAGTAAGTGTCATGTGCTAGGACGAAACAAAGTCTCTTGTGCATGATTTTACAATGCTCATCAAAACAATAATTCATAAGGAAATGACTACAATTCATATTCTTCATGAGGGATTTATACACTTCTCTCATTGCCTCCTCCCACTCATCAATGCCACGAGCATCTTCATATTGTTGTGGATCACAAACTTCTATCTCCTTGGCCACAAAAGCAAAATTTACCCTTCAGATGATGTTGATTGGTTCCTAATAGACATTGGTAGTTTATGTCACACCCTTAAAAAGAGCCCATTGCCATAGGAGTTAAGGATAAGACCCCCTATCATGTGAATAAGCATCCATATCATTATCATGCTCTCCATTATATGCAACTCCACCATCATCATGCTCATCAATATCACTAACCACAAAAGTCTCCCCTTCACCTCATGAGATATTAGTATGGCATGATGTAGGCCAAGCCTCAAGCAAAGCAACACCAAAATAGTTTCCTAAAAGTGACAAAAATCTTATTCTTCTTAAGTTCTTCAAATCAAAGAGATGATAGGCTTTAGATTGCCCATCATCACCTATCATAATTATTAGATAAGATAAGATAATTCTATTAATATCCATAGATGACTAAAGTAGGCCAATGGGACTTGTCAAAAAGGAATTGTTACAATGCATTGTATTACAACAAAATAAAGTAATGGCTAGATGTAGCCAAAACTAAACTAGATTCAACAACTCAAGAGTAAACAAAACAACATTAGATTGCAGCGCAAGGAATAAGCAAGGAATCAAAAAGTCCTAAAATAAGCAACCATGGGATTGTTCCCATGCCACTTTTCATAAGGTGTCACACATCCTTGACTACTTTTTGGGCACCCTTATTGAGATGTAATTGGCTTCTCCCCAAATCCTATCCTTCAACGTGCGAGGTTGAAGCATACATCTAACCATCATACGTAAGGTCCACTTATTGGTCATTGATGAGGCCACACCAATAATATGCCACCACCATTAGCAGGTCACCATGAGTTAGTGCATACCAAGCCCACTTAGACCATCCAACTAGAGGGATTTCACACAATGAGAAAGCCCATGTGAGCATGGTCACAAGCAATGCAAGGAGGAAGTTCCTACATAAATCTTGCACAAGGTGTCCAATGAGCTAGTGGGCAAGGCAAATGCCTAGTGAAGGGGTTCCATTGAGTTGGCACAGCCCAAAGGAAAGCCACAAGTGGGCATCATTGATGAGAGGGAGTAGGGGTGCAACCAAGGTGGACATAACAAAGTGTCCAAGAAGGGCCACATGGAGGGGGGGGCAAGGTGGATAAGTCAATGTTGAGGATCCACATAATGGCAAAGGGGTCAAATGCCACCAACTAGAGAGAAGGCTACGGTCAAGCAAGGAAATTATAGTTGAGAGAGGGAGGACTGCATCAACGGTGTGGAAGACGATTCACCCACACAAAAGAAAGGGGAAGAGGAGGGTCGAGGTCTTACCTAAGGCCTCCCATGTTAAATAATCTCACAAAAGCAGATAACCCTATGGCATAAGCCTCTGATCAAGCCTTAAAACGGGACCAGATCCTTTTAAGCAACCACCACCAAGGTTGCCCCACACAAGCCCTCACTACAAAAACATTTTGATAAATACACCAAAATTTAAAAAATTTAAAATTTTAAACCCCTTTTGGTGCTTTATATGTGAAACTTTCATGAAAATTCCCAATCTACAAATGGATCTGGAAATGTTGCATTGGTGTTTGAGATATGCATGTTTTCTCAAAACTGAGAAAACAATAAATGCTTCACAATTGTGGAGCAAAATGAGTCATCGATTCAACCATAGATGCCTGAAGGCTCCCCTATCACCAGAATGATTTAGAAAAAGAAAATGAAAAAACTGGCTCCTTATGAAAATGAGCCCCAAAAGCATTTCTCCAAGAGCAACATGAAGTCAATCTTCATCAAATGACTTCGTTGAGAGATATGCATGTTTTCTTAAAAATGGGAAAGCCACAAATCCTTTGCAACTGCTAAGCAAAACAAGCCACTCTTTGAATCACGAGCTCATAAAGGCTCATTTTATCAACAATAGCCATACATCTATAAATAAAGCACCAATCTTCCACCCTTTGCAAATGAGCTTCTAAAGCGCTTCCCAAGACTTAAGTAAAGACAATCTTTATCAGATGACTCTATCAAGAGATAGATGGCAATAGCGCAATCTTCACACTACACACAAGTCTCCCACTACCACTTGAAAATGAAGACAAGCTCCATGTCCTAAGGCTTGTCACCTTAGGCTCTGACTACCATGTTGGAGAATCCTTGTATTCCAAAGTGCAAAGCATTCAAAAGAAAGAGACAATGATTTGAAGGAAAGGAATACTCTGCATGATAGGAATGAATAACTCAATTGATGATCAAGTGATCTGGATAATTACAATGAGCAAATTACATGTCTTTATATAGGCTCACGGTGATCAGGTTAACAAGAAAGGCTCCCAACCACAAGTTACAACAATAATAATAGAATATTAGCCAACGAGGACCTTGACCCCAAGGATCATTTTACAAAGTTAACAATGGACCCCACAAGCAAGTTTACAGATTCAAACAGAAGGGTGCATTATCAATTTAAGCACAACACAATATATGACATAAACAAGAAAATCTTTACCACCCTAGATATTGAATTGATGGCTGATCACATCTTAAGCTTAGGCCAACAGGTTGTCAATGTTCTCTGAAGTTTTATTTAGAGTTATAAGTTTCTTGTTTATCAATTATATCACATGTTCAAACAGATATTGGCACATATATCTGGTGAACAAAGAGAGAATGTGTGCAATAAAGAATTCCCCTGCTGCAATCCAGTTGAAGCCGTTGCCAAGTCTCTGTAGTTTTAAGATATGGCACATATTTTATAACTTAGAATTTCCATATCCCACCTTATCAAGAGCAGAAGGAATTCATTTAAAAAATTCATATTTACCTGAATGCATCAACTTTTGGTTTAATTTAGTGCATCACAGATTAACTTACAAATAAAAGAATTAACAAGTCTTGCTTGTTTCATCCATTCCAAACTCTGCTACAAAATAAGTACAGCACCATTATAAAATCAGAGGTCATTTTGCATGGAAGGGACTTACTAACCTTGATTGCATCAATGTTTTTCTGCTTTATGTCAGCAGCAGAGTGAAGGGATGTAAACTTTGCTAATGAGGTAACAAAAGCATCTCTTTGTGTTTGCATAACCATGACAGAAGTGATGTGAATTGCATAACGAAAACCTTCAAGACATATGCTGATAACCACTTCATCATCACTTTGGTCAAGAGGAACGCTAAATGCTGCCAGCATAGGAGCCCAGCAAACCTCGACCATGAATTTTAAAATTACCACATCTGTGGCAGCATAATAGACAGACCTGCAGAAACCATTGCAAGGGGCTTTGTTGGATTAGCTTAAAGAGAGACTATCTAGAATGGTTACTACATTAAAGTGATTATTAAAACACTTACTCAGATTTGCTAGCCTTCGCCTTAAACTGCTCTTGCATATGTCTAATTAGATCATCACTTGTCTCTAGATCTTTTTCTTCCCCTCGTTTACGAATTACAATATTGAGAATGCTATCTAAACCTAAAATTCTGTTTGCATGTGTGGGGAGTTTGCTTTGAGGAATCAATGCATCATCTTTCATCTTGATTTCATTTTTCACAATACGATCATACAAGGATCCCAAATGGTCTTCTGGTAGATCTTTTCCATCGTCAATACCTCGATTATTTCGTATAAAATCTGACTTTGACATCTGCAATGACATAGAAAAGTGGCATTTGGCTAAACAATTGTCTTAAAAGAATTTGTAATCTGCCAATCCATAAGAGCTGGCAATGCATATGACAGAAGAGGAAGCACTGGAAATACAAACCTTATTCTTCACCATTGGATTATGTGCATCTGTATTAAGCATTATCACAGAATAGGCAAGTACATAAGCTGTGTCTGCACTAGTAAAAGCCTTTGGATTGCATTTGCAATAGCGCTCTGCAAACTTTTCTGTTATGCGGTCAATTTTTTGAGCTTCTCCAGGCAATCTGAAGCCTTGTAGGAAGACCCTTAATGCCTCATCAAATTCCATCCCTTGAAAGTTGAAGGAGTCAACATATGCATGCATTACCCGCAGAGAGAAGTCATCCCTTTCCCCCAGATAATCACCAATCAAGGTCTTGTCCAAACCCGATGCATTTTTAAGAAATGTGGCTATTTCCTCTGGTGAATCTCCAACTTTCTTTGCATTAACAAGGAATTCAATGCCTTTGCGAGGCTTTCGATTGAAAAGAGAGATCCCTTCCTGTGTCCAGTTCAAAAATTAGTTTTGACTCTATCGAATATTCTACAAGACAGTTGTAAGATTTTTGGAAAGAGAGAAGGCCAGATAGCAGAGGGCAGGGAAGATTAATACATTTACCTGAAGTTCTAGTTTGTATGCACGCCGCTGCTCAAGCGATGCAGCTTCAGATGTTTCAGTACTTGTTTCAGAATGAGAATCCCCAGCATCCGTAGACTCCTCCCCAACTTCATTGGCTGAATGGGAATTACTAGCATTCTCTGTATTTCCATCATCAGCTTCAATGTTTTTCAAAAGGTGGCAATCTGGAATACGCAACTGTCGGTTCATCCAATCCCCCATTGATCTCAACACCCCTACCAAACAGTTGAGAGCTTCAACTTTCATGGTAGCATCCTGAGGTGGTAGCAATGTAGTAGGGGCACCAGGAGGAACCCCTTGTGCAGTTTTGAAAAGCCCATTGACCATCCTGTAAAGATCTGGTGTGAGTTAATGAATCATGATGCATGACAGAGCTTTCTTGCAGAACATCCAAACTAAGCATTCTATGCCTACACAGGTGCCTTTATGAACACACAACCAAAAACCTGGAAAATAAGATCAGCTAAGACAAAACACTGAAAGAGCAATATGTGTGAATGATTGCAATACAAACAAACACACATCACTGTGAAGCATCAATCAGTAGTGATTGAATGAAATGGCCAAAAAAAAGATGTGTATGAAAGAGCAAAAACATACCTTTCAAATATGTTAGATGACTCCACATCACAGTCATAATTGAGAAAAATATCCACTAAAATTTGTGAATCTACACACAGTTTCTCCAAGAAATGAAGAACTATCATCTTTTGCTGAATGTTTGGCTGAGCCACATTTTCCAAAACTCTCAGAACAATCATTGGGAAAAAAACTCCAATCTCAGCCTTCAATCCTGCTCTAAATCTTGACACCAAGCTCATGAAAATAGAGCAGGAAAGTTGAAAAATGTTCATGAGTGATGATGCACTGTTTTTCAAAAGAGATAGGCAGAGGTACTGTTTGATTGCACCAAGAAACCTGTACAGTTACAAGAACAAACAGAAGGACAACAAGATTAATATCCCAAATACAAATAAACAGAACATTAAAAGTATAGAAGATCAGAAAATATCAAAATACTGCTTCGACAATAATATCATATGTAATATCAAATGGCATTAGCTCAACCGGTTATATTCCTCAACTTTCAAGGAGACCTAGGTTTGAATCTTGCCAAGCAATACATGCATAGTTGCCAAACTGTTGTAATACCACTATGTGGTCATGATGTAATATAGGTGGGACCCATTTCAATCCCATATAACCAATTAAAAAGTAATAAACTCATATGTGATCAAATTATATTAGCTCATTCGGTTAGCTTCCTCAACTTCAAAGCTTCCTCAACTTTAAAGGAACAGACCCAGGTTAGAACCTTGCCAAGTGATATATGCATAATTGTCAAGCTGTTGTAATACCACTATGTGATCATGATGTAATATGGATGGGGCCTATTTCAATCCCATATTAAAAAATAAATAAATAAAACAATATCAGGTGGATCAAATGACATTAGCTCAGTTGTTTGTATTCTTCAACTTTCAAGGACAAGACCGAGGTTCAAATCTTGTAAAGTGATACATGCATAATTGCCAAGTTATTGTAATACCACAATGTGGTTATGATGTAAAAGGATGAGGCCCGTTTCAATCCCATATAACCCATTAAAAAAATAATATCATGTGGAGCATAAATAAGAAAATAGTAAAAGTAGAGTTTTGTCCAGACAAAAATGACATTCAGACTAGCATTGTTAAATTGGACGGGATAACTATAAAATAAATTAATACCTTGAACATTAAGAACAGACTCCTTAACCCTACTATTGATACAAGACTCAAACAAAACATTTAAACATATTACTTTATTTGATCAAATCCTATATCCTAAAGATACACACATGCAAAACAAAGGAGATGGAGTATTCATAAAATAGGGATAACATATACCTGAACAATAAGATATTACATATCTGCAACTGCAAGAATAGATCAGACTAATCAATGAGAGGTTGTTTAAAGCTAAAAACGTATTTATATCATTTGTCAATCAAATTTTGCAATTGAAAATTTACCTGAAGTGCACTTCCATATTTATTTTGAATCTTTAAGAGCCTTAATACAATATGTCCAAATATATATTACAGCGACAACTACAGAGCTTTACAAAGTTAGGCCCCTCTTAAAAACTAAATCATAAAGGGATAGAATACAAACATAGGGGGATGCAACAAGCAGTAACATCAAAGTTGGGCAACCTTAAGCATACTAGGTAACAAACAATTTCATCAAAATTGGCAAGCCATACTCGCCAATAGTGTCAGGCTGATTTAGATCCATATAAACATAGTTGCATTTATGATCAGACGGAGGCAAGGGATATAAAGGGATTGAATGCAACCATAGGGGGATGGTAACAAGCAGTAACATCAAGGCTAGGCAACCTTAAGCATACTAGGTAACAAACAATGTTATCAAAATTGGCAAGCCATACTGGCCAATAGCATCAGGCTGATTAAGATCCATATAAACATAGTTGCGTTTATGATCACTGACGGAGGCAAGGGATATCTCATTTTTCAGCTGCTTGATTTATTTTTTCTGTTTTGCCATAGGTTTTGTTCCATGTAAGATGGGCTTCACTTTGCAGCTGAAAGTTCTTTATTATTCTGCTTAAGTTTGATGTCAATATTGTGATCTTGTGAGTAATTAGTTAAAGGCTTAGTAATTCTCATGTAAGAGAACAATTTGCATTCCATTGTAGTTTAAAATAATGAAAAAATGTCTTTCTAGATCTGTTTGAGCAAAAAAAAAAGAAAATTTAGTTTAGTGTACATATCATGGTAGTTTACTGTACAAATCTCGAAGTTTGCATTGTTCTATTCACATTCTTCTGCAGTCCATTTTGATTGCTAGCACTTGGGATTATTTCGCTATGACCCATACTAAGAGGTAAAAGGAGAAAAATGTTATAGTAGAAAGTCCATCAATATATATAATAAACATTTAAACTCAAGTTAAAAATTATATTAAGCATAGCCATCCAGTTTTCCCTTAATTTTAGTCCATCATCCCTGTTAAGACTGTTTTTTTTTCTTTTCTTTTTCTCTAAACCTTGAGGGCTAGGGGCATACAACATAAAGTGACTCTTTGAGAATATATTTAATTTTGATGGGTAGCAAATAAATTTGCCAAATACAGCTGACTACTTTGTACCAAAAAAGGGCAACCTTGCATTTTTATTCTTCAAACTCACCAGAATTCAGCAATTAAGCGTTAAGACAAGCATTGGTTTAAAAAAAATAAAACATCATATCACCCAAATTCATAAGATTCTGTATGTGAATGCAAGTGA
Organism: Wollemia nobilis; assembly: GCA_028583015.1. Classification (NCBI taxonomy): domain Eukaryota; kingdom Viridiplantae; phylum Streptophyta; class Pinopsida; order Araucariales; family Araucariaceae; genus Wollemia; species Wollemia nobilis. The sequence continues at coordinate 1,934,431 of JAQPPZ010000569.1, read as the reverse complement.
AGAGAAATAATAGATAATAATTGATATTTAAAATTAAAATAAGAAGTTTCTAAATAACTGCCAAACTGGTACATGACTTCTAAGCTGAATGGCATGCCAAGTTTGACACTATATTATCCCATGCATCATCAAAAAACTGCAAGATTGGGGCACTTACAACAACATCATACCTCTCGCTGGTTCGGAAAACTGCTCCAGCATTTTCGAGGAGAATCTTCAACAGTTCCAGTGCAACAATCTTCCCCCGCATTAGCATTGGATCTGATGAAGCCTCCTGAGGTAGACTTTTCATCGACAGCTTGCACAATGCCCTGAAGACCAAAAATGCATCCCTCCTAAGCTTATTGCTAATCTTCACCTCCAAATCCCCATCCCGATCCAGCTCCCCATCAACCAACTCCCCCTTCCTACCCTCTAGAGCAGTCTTATACATACTAATCTCCCAATACTTGGCATCCAACATATCCTTATCTGTGGACTCCAGCAAATCGGTGGGATTTGCCGTCTCCACAGCAGTGGAATCAAAAGCTCCGTCATGTGCCCCCATGGACTTCACCGAAGGTGATGGATTCAACACCACATCAATGTCCTGCATAATCTTCGTAATAAAAGTCTGCACATTCTGTGTCATGTTCACATCAGAACCAGATTTTTCTGCAGGCTCCATGAGATCTGCAACCACAATGGGTTGCACAGGCACCGTGGAGGAATCCGCCTCCATTCGCCGAAAAACTATCACAAGCATTTGAATCAAAGAAGCTTTGGCCGTGATCTGATTCACAATGTTCTTACTGCCTAGGTAAACATTATAACAAGTGCGCACAACCTGAGGCAAGGAAAATGTGAAGCAATTAGTAAATGTTTGCAAGTACACATAGAATTTACTACTAATATCCGTAAAATTTGGCTACTCTTGTATTATCTACATTTCATATAAAAATCTTAGTAGGCATTTATTTCCATTTCAAGATATAGGAAGCATATGCATAATAGGTTAATATTTGCCAAAAAAAAAAAAGACACAATTTAGTACCAACACCTGTAAATTTTGGCTGACCTCATAAATTTATCTACATTTCATATAAGAACAACCTACAGTTTCACACCATAGACCAAGGTTCCAATCATATGGGTGAACCTTAACATTACAGCTTGAGGCCCAGTGAAAGCTTGAGTACTCCAAATAGCAGATCCAAGATTTGAAAGTAGGCGATAGGGTGTGCACACTAAATTTAAATACACATAATAGGGCCTGTGGCTTCAAACCCATATAACCAACCTAAAATTTTCACCAAAGGGGTTTCAAACAAGTGTGGGAAGCAAAGAATTTTACACCATAAACCAAGGTTACAATCTTATGGGGTTGTGATCCAACTAATACCAATGTTTAGATCTCGCAGGAAGCCCATCAGTATTCAATTCCCATGGTTGCCATGATAACAAGGTTTGTTTGTTGTAATACGACAATAATGAAAGTTGTTGCAATACTGCAATAATACATTCATCAGTGAAGCTTTTCAATTGAAAATAAAATTATATATATACAACAAAAACTAATATTTCAAAAAAAAACCATGTAAATACTTGCTAACCTCTACCAGCTATCTACCATAAAAACCTCTATAGATAAATCTTTCCCATTCAAAAAAAATTATGACATATAGGTCAATATTTACAGAAATACATAAACTTTTAATTAATAGATTTTGTTTAATCACATAAATATATTAATTTTATATAAGAATACATATATTATATAAAAACAAAGAATGTCCTATTTTTATGATTGAAATAGAACCCATTTGCATTACATCATCACTACATAGTAGCATTACAACAAAGCTTGGACATTATCCATGTATCACTTTGCAAAATTTGAACCTTGGTCTTCTCCTTAAATAATCTAACCAATTGAGCTAATGTCACTTAATAACAAAAAAAAAATATAAATATATATATATATATACTACTAACAATTAATTTTTTAATTCTTTTACATTTTAAATAAATCTTGATACATACATACATTTAATGCTAATACTTTTAAAGTTTAGCTAATCCGATAACTTCCCCATACATTTTACTGTTTGTTTGGAAATACTCCTACTTGGCGAATCTAGTCTTTAAAAAAGAAAATCTAGTCGAAAAGCAATAGACGAAAGCCATTTTATGAGAAACCAAGTAATAATTTATTTAAATACTAACCTGCAGAAGGCAGTCGCCATGGATCCTTAGGGTTACAGACGTGACTCCTGAAAGAAGGGTTTTGAGCACCATGAGCTCGATATTTTCGTCGCCCAAGTCGTGGACCTTGCAGACGGACTCGACAAGCTGAAAAAGAAGTTTGCACTCAGGTCCCCCGGTCGTGTCGGCCTCGCCCCTGATATGACCAAGGACTATCAATTTCTGCACGCAGTCGAGCGCCGTCTCCACAATTTTGACAGACCCGGAGTCACAGGCCGCAATCAAGGGCCCCAGAATGGTCTCCGCGCCCGCCAAACCAATGCTCACGGAACCGTCGGCCAGAGGACTGACGGCGGAATTCAGATCTTCACTCTGATGATTTTCCTCGGGAGCTTCTGCAGCAGAGGAGGAGAGCTTCTCCATCACGGCCTTGCATTCCTGCACCAGTTTCGAGTGCTTGCGCCACGAAGCGTTCTTGATGATCTTGTCCAACGCGGGGCTTATCACGGTCCCCAGCCGCGATTCCGCCGCTAGGGTTTCCGGCGTCGCCATTGATTGTCACGGAGATTGGATCTCCCCGTCTATTGACGGTACCTCGGATTGGTTTCCCTTAATTTGGCTCTCAGATTCGCTTGCATTGCAATGATTTTCTGGATGAATACTGCGAGATCTACATGCGCAAGAAATTATTAAACAGATTTGAATTGGATGCTTACCAGATCATACTTCATGCTCTTGTCTACCTGCTCCCATTCTTCCTCAGTCGCCTTCTTCATCGGTTTCGTCTCCACTGAGAGGACTGTTATGTGGTTAATGTTATGTACGACTTTTGACCTCAACATGTTCGTTGGATAATATTTATTGTTTAACGGACATGTATTGTATTCCGTTAAAAGCGGTGGGATCACTACTTTCAATTCAATCCGGTGGGATGCTTTGTAGGAATTGGTTCTCAATTTATTCCTACAAAGCTTTACCGTTCAAAAGCAAATGTATTGATTTCTGATATAAAAAAATCGTCTATAAAAAAAATATGCTGGAGACATTTTTTGAGCTTTGATGCTATACCATGGTACACTCTTTGATTATTTTTTTTTTTAAATTAATAATAAGTCCTTACCTAATGATTTGTAGGCCACCTAATAATGTTTGTTTTGCATTTATATTTTGGTGTATTCATTGATAATTCGATAATTCGTTTCTTTGTCGTCATATAGCTTCGTCCATGCACTTTGTGATTAAAAATGGTAGAATTTTGAATCAGGTATATATTTTTATTTTTATTTTTATTTTTATTTTTATTTTTGTAATATTTTGTTTCACTTTTTATTAAAAATATTTGTAATTTTGGTCAATTGGAAGGTTTTAAACCAGCCTCAACAGCAGGGCCAGTGTCTCACCAACAGTTTGTGGATGATACAATCATTGTGTCCAAAGCCTCGGTGCCTCAAGCTAGGAAGCTGAAGAGAATTCTAACCAAGTATGAGACGAAGACGAGACAAGACATAAACTATAAGAAGAGTAGCATCTATTTCTTTAACACGCCTGGTGGGAGGGAGGAAAGAATAGCTAACCTCTTCGGTTGTGGAAAGGAGCTTCTACCAAAGAACTTATCTAGGCATGCCTATGTTCGAAGGAAGAATGAAGGCTACTTTGTGGAACTCGATCATTGACAGGATCTCCAAAAAGTTAGCAGGGGTGGAAGGGCAACCTTCCTCGACTCCGCGAGAAAAGCCTTATTAGTTCAAACTACTTTACGAGCATTCCAATTTATTGCATGTCTCTATTTAGAATGCCTGCAAAGGTCCGAGCTACATTGGAGCTAATTCAACGCAACTTCTTGTGGTCAGGTTCAGAGGAGAGAAAGAGAATTTCATTGGTAGCATGGAATCAGGTGTGTGCAAGCAAGGATCAGGGGGGCCTGGGGTTAAAGAGAATGAAAGAATTGAATCAAGCTCTGATTGGCAAACAGGTATGGAGATTTATCAATAATGATCAATTGGGATGGGTAAAACTTCTTAAGGCAAAATATATCGTAAATAATCGGGACTTCCGAAAGTCGATAATCTTCCTAGAGGATCCTATTTTTGGAATTGTTTGCTCGAATGTCGGGAGGTAGTCGGAAAGGCATCGGATGGAGAATTGGTAATGGAAGACAAGTGGACTTTTGGAAAGACCCGTGGTTGGAAGAGGCCCCTCTGAAAGATAACTTAGACCTTCAGGTCCTCCAACATAAACTTTCGAAGGAAATGGGAGGAAAAGTAGGGGATTTTATTGTCGTAGCACAGAAACTTCTTCTTGGAAGAAAATCACAGTTCATAATCCGTCGAGCAAGAGAAGGTGGCCCTAACCAAACTCAATGATGCTTTAAGGGTGTTCCCGATCATTCCTTGGGGAGGAAGAGACAAGGCGATTTGGGGCAAAACTACAAGTGGGATCTATTCAAGTAAAACTGCCTATAAGTTAATCCACTCAGGGATTCAATGGTCGGACTCCGACTTCGTTATTTGGTTAAATAATTTAACCCCAAAAATAGCTTTCTTCTTTTGGTTGGCAGTTCAAAATAAGATCCCGACAACGGATAATCTGCAAAGGAGAGGTTTCCAATTCATCAATCGATGTATCTTGTGTGAGAAAGCAATAGAATCAGTAAGTCATATATTTCTAACTTGTGATTTTTCTTGTACGATCTTCCAAATGATCCTGTCCAAATTTCATATAGATTGGGTCCGTCCAAATAGCATGTCTGACTTTCGCATACAATGGGCTTCCCCCTTCCGGCAAAGCTTTTGACTTGGCTCGGAAGCTCGACTTACCCCATTTTTTATGGGGGATATGGAATGAGAGAAATAAGAGAGTATTTAAAGGACGTAAGAAAGATCCCAAGTTATGTGGCAATAAAATAATCAGAGCTTTGAAAGAAAACTGGAAAACTTTCTTCTTCAAAAATGAGACCATGTCTCTAAGGGAAAGGAGGATTTTGCGGAACTTGGGAGAGGAACTTCCAGACCTAGACATTACAACCAACCCACGGGATGGTGTCAAGTGGATACCCCCCACACAAAAGTGGGTTAAGTTTAATTTTGACTGGGCAGCTAAAGGAAATCCGGGGTCGCAGGAGCAGGGAGGAGTTTTGAGAAATGAGGAAGGAAAAGTGGTCCTTGCCTTTGCAGAGCCTTTGGGAACTCAAACAAATCATTTTGCGAAGCCCGAGCTCGCATGCAGCAATGAGAATTGCCGGACTTGAGGGTTATAAGGAAGTTATCTTTGAAGGGGATTCGCTTAATATAATCAAGGCAATTAAGGAGGATAAAGACCCCAACTGGACCATATTGGAGCTTATCCTAGAAGCAAGGATTCATAAATCTCATTTGGTTAATGCCCGAATCCAACACACCTTCGGAGAAGGGAACCAGAGCGGCGGATCTAATGGCAAATATTGCGGTTTCGTTGGGGAGATGCAAATTTGGAAGGATAACTTCCCTCAAGAACTATTGGTGTTGGTCGCTAGAGAAGAGCTAAGATCAAACCTGTTAGAGCATCGAGGAGATCGGAGGGGCCGATGATGAGTAATCCGACGAGATGGAATTAGGCGGAAAAGGCATCCCATTTGTTGGGGCCTCGGGAGGTGACAAGTGTACAAGACAAGCAACCTAGTGTTAGTAAGTGCTAGGTGTTGTTTGGTTTTTGTTTTATCCTGAATAGTCAAGCGACAAGTATAGGACCGTGGACTCTAAGTATGGCTTAATGTGAGTCTTAGAAAGATCCATTTTGTATTTTGATTATACGGGCTTGATGCTAGAACCAGCCCATTTTGACTTTGTAAAAGGTTTGTGGACCTTATAACCACCTCTACCTTATACCAAAAAAAAAAAAAAATATTTGTAATTTTGGAAATTAACTTTTTAAATCTTATTTATTAGAGATAAAATTTCATTACCATTTATTTAATTATTTTTTAAATTTTGAATTTTGTTAAAATAAAATCAACACCACAAATAGTTAAATATATGTTACCTAGTCTTCATGTCTATAAATATGCCAAGTATAACAACATCTAAATTCTTTAATACTTTTTTTTTTAGGGATCTTATTCATGCCATTAGTATTCATCATCATTTTTTTGTTTTTATTTGTAAGTTTAGCCCACTTTTTGTTAACATCTCTAATATTTGTTTTTGATTTTCTATATCAATATTCTTTTGAGTTTCATTTTCTCATTTTGGCTTCTTTGACATTCTTTAATCTTAATCATTCTCTTTGTTTTTCATAATATCCATAGTGGGACTTATCATATATAATTTTTTTTTGCTCTAAATATTTAAAGTGTAAGGAATAACCTTCAAAGTACTTTTTTCTTTATGTTTTCTTATAAACCTGAAGTGTAAGGACACTCCTCCATAATAATTATTTTCTTATGTTGTCTTAAAAATCTAAATTGCTCTTAATACCCTTTAACCTCATTTCTTTATTATGTTGTTGTTGAAACCCTAAAGTGTAAGAGATAACCTCTACACTACTTACATTTATATTGCCAAGAGAGGATTTAATACTACTTGAGGAAAATGAAGATTGACCTAGAGTAAACTTGACCACTTTCACCTCCTTTGTTTTAAATTTTTCCTTCACGTTTTCTTTTGCACCTTTATTCCTTTTAAATTTGAACTTGCACATTGTACTTTCTCATTCCTTATATCCTTCTTTGTTTCTTTTATTAGTTGATCCAAATAAACTATGGTAGCCTTTGCCAATTGATGTTGCAAATAGGTTTTCTTTACCTCTTCTTTTAGACTAAAATATCCTTGATTTAATCTAGTTTCTATTACGATAATATTTCCTTTCTTTATCTTGAAATATATCCCATGACAAAAGTAATAAGTTTTTTCTTTATTGTTTTTCACTTTACAATCTTTTCACATGTGTCCAGTCTCATGACAATTATGGCATTGGAATGCAATATTTTCATAATCCAATTGTTGATCTCATTTTCTTGATTTAGATTTAATCTTAATGGACTATGGCAAAGGTTTTGAAATATGCATAACACACATTTAGGTATATATAGCATGATTTTCCTCCTTAACAGTTGGTCCCTCCTTGAGGAACTCCCCTAAGGTATTTTCAATATTCTTCAAAACATCCTTATTGATAAGTTGATATGAAAGTCCAAAAAGCTCAATCTAAATCGGAAACTTTTTAATAGTTATTGTCTTAACAAAAAAATCTCACTTTATAGTCTTAAATAAAAGGCATCTCTCTGCTAGCACCATATCCTAACACAAACCATTGTTATGTACTTGTCTACTATTGGTGTATGTTTGCACCTTAGGTGCCTAGTGGGCATTGGCTCGTTATGATGTAACCTTTACTTTATTATAAGTAATAGCTAGCAGCTCGAGTTCCCTCTTTCATGTGATCTGACCCTTGATTATTAGGTTAAATAAGAGTCTATATAAGAACAGGTTTGGAATAGAATGTATTTCATATTTTTCTTAAATTGTATTAGAACTTTGCTTCCAAGGAGGTTACTCCCTTGAAGAGGCCTACAATATATATTGCAATTAATTTATATAAGTTTCTAACAAGCAGTATCAAAGCTCTTTCTAGGATTGTGTTCCTTAGTAACGGTAATAGTCCTTGTCCTATCTATTTTCTATTATGCTTTTCATTTTGCTCATTTTCCATTAAAGTGTATTTCCAAAAAAAACATATTTTTTTTCTATTTTTGGTGGATTAGGTTAGAAATCTTGTGTTTGGGATTTTAAAATTTCATAGAGGAACTATAATTTCGGCTAAGCTAGATTGCCCATAAATATTTTATGAAGTGAGGGGTGCTCAAACTCCAATAGCATACCTTAGACAACACTTATATCTAGCTGCGAGCTCCCATGTACCCTCAGGAATATAGGGAGACCTCCCATGAATAGGAGAAGTGTTCACCCATAGGAAGATACCAAATATTTGATTTTTGTGGTGCATTGGTAAGCAGTTAGCCCTAAGAAGTTACTCTCATAACACCTTAAAAAATAGATAATATGGTTATGGATATGGTGGAATCCTGTGTAGTTAGAACTCTAAAATACTAGGTCAACCACTATTCGTGATCCAAATTGTATATTAGAGAACCCATGAAACCAAACACACTTTAACTTATGTTATCCCTATTGAAACCTTGTTTTAAGTCCTTTTCTAATCAAAAGCAAAAGTAGATTTGAGCATATTGTAGAAGAGACTACTTTAGTCATAGTCTAATAGTGTAGAGAATATCTAGTATGATATTATAAAGCATATACAAGCTAATAGTACAAAGAATATTTAGTTTGACATTTAGAATAATTAGTTGTAAGTCGTTAAAGCAGTCAGTTATTAGTCTAAAAGTGCATAAAATAACAAGTCTGACAATCAAAGTAATCATGATATGGAAATACCAAAAGTGAAGTTGGTTTATTCATTAGTGCAATAGAATATATAGAACTACAATGAAATCATGTGGTTACAATGGTTGTAACAATTTGCCAAACAAGGCCAACCAATTGTAACTAATAGATAACAATCTGCTAAACATGGATGTCAACTAACTGCTAGAAGATAAAAGACATATATCCAACATAGGCATACTATGCCTCACATATTACAATGCAAGAAATAGGAAATAATGATAATAATAACTTAGGCTTATAATTAAGCCTAAGGTACAATAATATCCTTAACACTCCTCCCAACCATAGAAGCATTGGACCTCAATGCTCTCAACAAATGTGGAAATTTGTGGGCCATCTAATGGTGAGGAATCCAGCAAACCATATGTGGAAAGTGACCGCGACAGGCGACAAGGTAAGAAGTGGAAGAACCCTATCAAATGTGATGAATCTTCATCTCGAAAACTATATTTGTAATGAGTGAAAGCTGAGGTTCAGGTGCCACTGTTGTTGTAGGGTTGATGGTAGGTTTAGGTACCAAAGGAGGATCTTGATATGGTGTCTCTAGAAAGTATCGCTTATCCAAAGGAAGCCAAACTTTATCTCCAACCTGAAATGAGTGAGGACTACGATGCTTGCTCATCGCTCTCTACTACTCCTGCTAAGTCTTCTGCAATTCCTATGTTATCTTGCCCTAAAGGCTCTATCGGTGTTGAATGAAGGAAGTGACCTTAGCTTGCTCCTCCATATGTGCAATGGTGGAAGAGGGCAAAGCCAAAGGCAACTTTTGTGGAGCAAGTGGTTGTGTGTTCATAGGTGTACCCAAAATGATACCAATGGAATGGTTGGTATCTTTCTCATGAGTGAGAGTGATGAGTTCCTTAACCACGAGCTCTTGTGATTGTTCAATTTGTGGAAGTGAAGCTTCTTCTTTATCATGAGTCTTTGATGGTTCTTGTTCTTTCTCTTGTGTAGGACTTATGCAAGTAGGAGCCAAAACAAGTGCTTGACTTAATGGATTACGAGCTTACCTACAAATTAGCATTAAATTTGATGTGGGTGTAGTTCTTTGTATCAAAAATATTTTATCATGCAAGTCTAAAGTGTATGTGTTTCTTTTAGCATGATACACTGCATTCCTATCAAATTGATAGGGTTTACCAAGCAATAGTCCACAACAATTCATCTCTATGACATCACATCTTACTTTATTTACAAACTTATCACCAAAGGCAAAAGACAAGGTGCAAGTGTGTGTGATGTTAGATGTAGAGTCTACATCCTTCCACCCAAGTGCATAGGGTTGAGGATGTGGCTTTGTGGGAAGCTTCAACTTCTCGACAACGGTCCTCACAATGAGATTCTTATGCGAGTCCTTATCTATGATACAATCCACATAAAAATCATGAGCAAGGTGGGCTCTAGTGACAAACAAATGGTCACGATCCCCTTGTACCAAAACATTTGACATGAGGGTAACTTTGTTTAGTTTACCTTTTAAAGCAGGATATTCTTCTTCTGCTCGTGTAATCACAATAGGATCATCTTGTGGTTTCTCATATGTAGGCTATACAATTAGGGACTTCTTCTTCTTCATTCTTTCAAAAGTAAAGCATTTAGACTTTGTATGACCATGTTTTTTATAAAATTCATAATACATTGTTGAAGAAGATGGATATTTAGAGTGAGAAGAAGAAGAATGTGTTTTAGGAGAAGTGGGGAAGAAGAAGAATGAGGGGAAGAATGAGAATTGTTCTTCACATTTTGTTAATGTTGATTTGCACCTTTGGAACTGCTGTCTTGTCGAGATCTGTGAGAGGCACCAACTTTCTCCTCTACGAGAATGGCATGCTTGAATGCCACATCCAAAGTGAGGAAATCATTGAACTTGATTTCCCTAAAAATCTAATCTTGCAATCCATAAGTGAACTTGTTAATCAAATCCTCTTCTGAATATTTCACACCAAGAAGCACCCTTAGCCTATTGAATTGAAAAATGTAGTCAACAACTAACATACTATAGGCTTACCTCAACCTATACCACTTGGTCGTGAGGTCACTTTGGTAATTTGGTGGGAAAAAGGTGTTCTTCAAAATTTGGATCAATTATTTCCAAGTCATGGCAACATTATGGCTTTGTCTTTCTACAATCAAAACTTTTGCTAAGCCTGTGAGTTTGACTATGGCAAAAGCAACTTGTTCATCTTTAAGAATTTTGGCATAAGTGAACCAAGTTTGCATATCTAAAATCCAAGTAGACAAGACATCAGGATCTCTTGATCCATCATACAATTTAACCTTACATTTTGCCTTGTTGACATTGTTATGATAAATTTTGACATCACCAGCAGTCAATTGGACAACAATATCCTTCACTTTATCTACCAAAATATCTACTACAATAGTAAGATTTTCCATGTTTATTTTGATGTTAGTGGCCATTCGATTATGTGTGTATGCCAGACTAGGAGGATTTCAAAATGGTTGCAAGAACTATCTAGGCTCTTAGGAATAAATTGTAAGTTTTTCTAATGCGAAATTTGCCTAGATTACAAAAATTTATCTTCCAATTTACAAAATGGGCTACTATAGTGCTTTTACAAAATTACATCAAAATTTTCAATTACAAAAATTACCCTTCAAATTTGCAATGGGTAAAAATAAAAATAGCACTAAAATTGAGAAAATTAGCCCTTAAACCTTGCAAAAATTCAACTTGGAGGCACAATGGATTGGTGATTTTTGCAAAAAATATTGAAGAAGTTTCAAAAATTTGAAAAAACAAATCATCTTCTATTGTTGGAACCAAAATTTGAATTTAAAAATTTGAAAACTTGGTGAGAATTTATCTTTGGTGCAAACAAATGTTTGAATGTTAGATGGTTAAATCATCGATCAACTGCCAAATCGGTCTGATCAACTACTCGTGATCAAATAGTCCACAGCCAAGTCTGTGCGGTCAACTGTGGACTGAAATCCACAAGCAAATTCAACGGCTAATCACGACCTAGAGTCAACCCGTCCACCAAGTTCATGTGAGACCACAACTATCTCTTGGCTCCTCAGGAGCCGTGCACCACCAACTGGCATGGTTGCATACGAGAGCACAACCTAGGGTGGCCATCGAGAGGTGGTCACCTTTTAATAAGCACACTGGTGCTTATAAAAAGTCTTTTGCCTGCTTCACGAGCAATGTGGGACTAAAAAAATAGTCCCAACTAAAAAAATAAATAAGCATGGTTTTCCCCGCCTGCCTACCAAAACACCCAACTATCGTCAAATGCTCATCGAATTTTGCTCGAATAGTTGAAAACTCGAAATGTAGCCAGAAAAAATACACCAAGAATTCAAGCCTACTAAAAATATAGAATTGTCATTGGAATACTACTTTTGATGCCAAGAATTGAGAAATAGTTGTCAGAAATGGCTACTTGCTCGCTAGAATTTGGATTTTTATGCTGAAAACCTGTGAAACTCTATCAACATCTTGGAATCACAGAAATATTTATCGTGAAGCTGGAAAGACGTGTTGAGAATTGGAATCTTCACTAGAAAAATAAAAATCACATCGAGATCGTAAAAAATCGAGCCAAAATTTTATTGCACGATACCTACGACGTCAATAATCATCAAGAACCTGAGAATCGGCTATCAACCATCGATAATTGTCGATAAATGTTTGTGGTCATCGAAACATGATTTGGCTATCAGGAACCATCAAGAATTTTGTAAGATACCTACTATTGAAATAAAGCTCATAGATACAAAATACTAAAAGATAACTGAAATACATGCAATAACAGAATAACACTATGTAGAAATTCATTGCAGAATTGAAACAATCTCACAAATAACTTAGAATCGCAAGCCTCTTCGGGAGGGCAACCTCCTTCAATATTTCATTAGCTTACAAAAAGATACATTTGTATATGGCTTCATGCCTTTTAAATAGAAAGCTACATGCAATCCTACCAACATGGCTTACATGTGAAATGCCACTTGGCTTACATCGGTTACAATCTTGATAACGGTTATATGCAATGACACCATCAATTACAATCTTGATAATGGTTACATGCAATGGCACCACTTGGCTAGGTGTCTTATTTGCCACATACATTATGAGGAATTACAAAATAACATTATAATAGAATCCCCCCACGTTGGAAGTGGGTCATTACATAATAATGAGAATTACAAAGTAACGTTAGGATGGGATCCTAACATGTCCTTCCCCTTTAAAAAGCTTTATCCTCAAAGTTGAAGGTGAGAAAATTGGGTTTGGAGCTGATGGAGAGACTCCCATGTAGCATCTTCTGGCTGGAGTCCATACCATTGAACAAGGACTTCAGTAATAGTGCAGTTGCGGAGAGTGTGAGTCCGACGGTCCAACAATTATTCTGGTTCAAGCAAGATAGAACCTTCTTCATCTAACTCTGGAAGTGCAGACTGAACCTGTACCTGATTGCCCACCACCTTTTTGAGAGAGGAAACATGAAAAACAATATGGATCTTGGATGTAGGTGGAAGGGCCAACTTGCAGGTTGTGGCACCAATCCGTTGTAACACCTAATAGGGCCCATAGTATTTTACGATAAGTTTATAGCATCTGCAAAGCTGGAGGGACAACTGTTTGTACGGTTGCAAGCAAAGAAAAACCATATCATCCACAACAAAATGATACTCAAAACGGTGTTAGCAGCCTATTGGCGCATCTGATTTTGGGTCGCATCCAAATTCATCTTCAGTTGATGGAGGATATCAACATGTTAACTGAGAGTAATGTCGACTGCATGGATATTGGAGCTACCTAGAATGTAGGAGGAAGGCATGGGTGGAGGGTACCCATAAACTACCTCAAAAGGGGTAATCTTGTTTACGGTGTGATAGGAAGTGTTCTACCACCACTCAACCAAGGGAAGCCATTTCACCCAGTGTGTAGATGATCCGAGGCAAAGCAACGAAGGTAGGTTTCCAAACATTTGTTGACAATCTCCGTCTAGCCATCCATTTACAGATGATAAGCTAAACTCATTTTGAGCTGAGTTCCCTACAACTTAAACAATTATTTCCATAAGTGACTAGTAAAGGTTGGGTCACGATCGAACACAATGGAGGAGGGTAGACCATGAAGGTGAAATATAGAATCAAGGAAAATTTGGGCAACAGTGGATATTATGTAAGGATGGGATAGGGAACAAAAGTGAGCATATTTTTAAAGACAATCCACTACTACGAAGATAACATATTTGCCTCCAAACTTAGGTAATCCTTCAATAAAATCCATAGAAATATCCATCTAAACCTGGTCAAGAATGGGCAAGGGTTGAAGAGTGCCTAGAGAATGCATCGTTTCACCTTTCATCCATTGACAGGTATCACAAGCTACCACAAAATCTTGAATGTCCTTTTTCATACCCTTACAAAAAAAGTGTGCTTAAGTCATTCATATGTTTTGAGAAATCCTAAATGGCCAGCAAATGGGGCAGCATGCAATTCTTTCATGAGAAGTTCCCATAGTGGGGACTTGTGGGGAACAACAAGGCGGTGGTGGTAACACAAATCCTAGCCATACCAAGTGTAGCATGGACATGAAGTAGGCTTAGTGTGTATGGAATCAACCAAAGTCTGCAATTCAAAATCCTAAAGTAACTCATGATGTAAGGAATCGATCCATTGGGGAACCGATAATGAAATGGCACACAACATACTAAGAGTCTCAAATTAATGAGATAGAGCATCGATCACAATATTCTCCTTGCCCTTCTGATAGGTGATATCATAATCATAGCCCATGAGTTTAGAGACCCATTTTTTTTGTTTAGGGGTGGCAACCCGTTGCTCCAAAAAGTATTTGAGACTTTGATGGTCTATTTTAATGGAGAAATGACGCCCGATGAGATACGATCACCAATATTTCACCCAAAATTTTAGCACTGTTGCCGAGGAGTAGCCATTGTAATTTCCTGTTCTAAAGAAAGCCTAGTTATAGTAGTTTATAGTGTTTTCTTCAGAAACCTTCATTTGAAACTTTGTATGAGTCCACCTAAGAATAGGGGACCAGATGGTCATTTTGTCAAAAACAAGGAAGTCATTTCTAAAAATCCTTCCACTTCAGTAGAACCTCAACCTGAGACTAAACTCTCACCATCTCAATCTCCACATATGCATTAGCGACAACACCCACTATTTGCATAGGATCCCTCTGAAACAATTCAACAGAATCTTAGAGAAGAATCAAAGTTAAGTAGAGTTCAATCTGAGGAGGATCTACTAAATGCTAAACGTTGGCAAGCAGTGTTAGACGGAACTATCTCAAACGCTGACTTATCCCTCCTTCTAAAGGATAAAAGAAATGAATTAGAAGCATTGACAACTGCTTTGAATGAAGTAGCGGTAGAAACACCAGTAGTAGGCAAAATGGTAGAAAATCAAGAAGAAACATCTACTAGTTTTAGTTTTCCAATAGGAGATGTAGGAGGAGATCATAAGATGAAACACATCTCTCCTACCCACCTTCCAACTTTTATAGGACTACCAACAGAAGATCCAAACCTGTTTTTGTTTAAATTTGATGTTTTATGTAGATCTGTGGATTACACCACAAATCCTCAAAAACTAAAATTATTCTCTTCCACCTTAGATGATTTAGCTTTGCGCTGGTTCATCAGCCTGGGGGATAAACGGATAACTACCTGGGAACAGTTGAAGAAACTTTTCCTAGATCAGTATCAAGATTTTGGCAGAGCAAGAGATGCAAGAGAGGAAGTCCTAAATATGACCCAAAAGGTAGGGGAGTTCGTGGAAGAATACTATGATAGGTTTAGCTTCAATCTGCAAATATCACCCCATTCAAGACTAGGAGATAGGTCTCTACGAAGTATTTTTCTGAAAGGACTGACAAATGAATCCTTGGAAGATTTGAACATGATCTTTTGGGGAAACATTTACCAACACCAAATGGATGATATTCGGTAGTTGTGTCAAAATTTCTCAAGAAGAAAGGGTAAATTAATCTCGAGAAATATTAAGCAGTCAGCCATTGTCACTAAAACAAAAATAGGCAACATGTTAGAATACCTTAAGAGCGAGATGTTATCATCTCTAGCTCTTCAAATGGATACTCTTCTGCTTCAGAGAAAAAAGTAGGAGAATGAGGCAACATTGGCCTAATTCTGTACTAAATGCAGAGGCAAACACCCCAAAAATGAATGCCCAAAAAACAAAGTCCGTGTATGTGTTGTTTGTAGGAAGGATCATAAAACGAAGTTGTGTCCACAATTAATGAAATCAAAAGAGGAACCTGAAGTAGCCGAGGCATACTTCATGGGTAATAGGAGGAACTGGCAATAGTCTCCTATGGGTAATAATATGCAATCAAGAATGTCATCCTATGGGGGTAGTAATTACCAGAATCAAGGTCAAAACCAACCACCCAACATGGGTTGGTATGGTCAACAACCTTGGAATCCATTTCCCCGAGGAGCAAATTCTTACAACCCTTATCCTTGGAACCAATATCAACAACCTGGGTAGCAATGGAGAAATCAGAATGCTTGGAATTAGTATCCACAACATACTGCTCCAGCTCCACTACAGCACAGCCAACAACAAACCCAAACAACAAGCAACCAACCTATAAAATGGAAAACAATATGTACCCTATGTATAATAGAGAGGTAGATGCAACCAAGCACGTGAGTCAGTGTAATCAATATCAGAGGATGGACAAACCTACTCTCAGAGATGATATGCCACTCCAACCACATGTTCACATTGAACTATTTGATAAATGGGGGATGGACTTCGTAGGACCTATTAATCCGCAGTCAGGAGGTAAGAGGTATATCCTAGTTTGTACTAATTATGTGACAAAATGGGTTGAAGTACAGGCTTTGCATGATTCAAAAGAGAAAACTATAGCATACTTCTTGTATTAAGCAATTTTTACAAGATTTGGGATCCCAAGGGAGATCACAATAGATCAAGGGCCTTAGTTTACTTCAAGAATGATCCAAGAACTCATGCAACAATACAAAATTAGGCATAACAAAACCACTCCCTACCATCCATAGGAAAATGGGCAAGTTGAGGTGACCAATAGAGAATTGGAGAATATCCTGACAAAGACAGTGCAAAAACACAGGAAAGACTAGGCTACTATATTACCATAAGTATTGTGGGCCTACAGGACCACTTAGAAGACTACTACTGGTTTCATACCATTTTAGCTAGTCTATGGGAAAACAACTATGATGCCTATAGAGTTTGAATTTAAAACACTTAGGACTGCTGTAGAATTGAATATCAATCTGGATGATGCACAAAAAGATATAATTCAACAACTTAATCAGCTGGATGAATAACGCCTTGAGGCTTTGTAGAAAACAAATATCATTCAGAAACAAAGGGCCAAGTGGCATGACCACCATACTAGGCCAAAACAACCTAAAGTGGGAGAATGGGCATTACTATATGATTCTCGGTTCTAGGAAAGGAAGGGAAAGCTCATGCAACGTTGGATGGAGCCATATGAAGTAATTGAAATCATCAATAATGGGGTTGTAAGAGTTAGAACAATAGATGTCAACAACATTACATTGACAGTCAATGGCCACCGCCTGCATCCATACTATGTGTCTGAAGCATACATGATTGAGTCTAGATTAGGCATGGGGGAGACCCTAGTTGATTCTGATTTTATTTATGAGTTAGTGAGATGTGGACCTAGTCCACATAGTCCCAAAGACAATTATTCTTTTTTTAGTTGTGTTTTTGTTTTGCAAGAACAATGCCCTTTGTGCAATTGTTAGGAAACCTGGGAGACCTAGGCCTAACAAGCACAAGATCCATGAACTTGCACTTTCCAAGCTTTCTAGGAGAATTTGTTTGCATTAGGAGTAGTTAGTCCCCATTCAAAAAGGGGAATGCTAAACCTGAACTTGCACAAGAGTGTTTAGATTGGTCTTTTTGGACAATAAAACACTCAATCGATTTTTTAGGAAACTGACACCATATCTTCTTAACATACATTAAAAAAAAAGTTGTATAAAGTTTATTTTTTATGTACGACACCTAACAATTAGCAAAAAGGCATCTGCTTACCATGATAGACATAAGCACATGATTGCTAAGGCGCCTACTTCTTGTGTTCAGTAGACCGCCTGACTACTAAGGTGCCTCCTTCCCATGTAAGTAAAGCACTTGATTCCTACGATGCCTATTTCCAGTTTACAAGGTACCTGCGTGTTGTAACTTGAAAAGAAGGTGCTTGATTTCCATATGAAAAGGCACCTGATTTTCGTGATTGTGGTTGTTTTCTGCCTTAACAGAATAACATGTCAGCCTTGGGATGTGGCCCAAGCCATGTCAGCTCCCCTTGCATGTGCAAATTCAACTCCACCATGAACAAAATTAAAGTTTGATGTCTACCAATTTCCAAGGAGGGGACGTTTGTCGTCCCAAGGCACTACGTTTTTTCTAATTTTTGTTTTTAATTTTTGCAGGATTTCTTGAATAACCCACAGTGCAGCTACCAAGAACCAATCACATCCAAAGAAATTAATTGCATGGGAACCATGGCCATCATTGTCTATTGCGGTTTGCCCCATCATCAAACACCAGCCAATAGCGATGCACCACGAGCATTTACACATATGCACCCACGAAACAAATTTAGGTGCATGTTTAAATTTTCTATTTATTGTCTATATTATTTTCATGAACATGTGTGTCTATAGAAATGTGTCAGCGCAACCCCCCATTATTACCTTAACCACTTGAAAAAATCCACTTGGTAT
Organism: Wollemia nobilis; assembly: GCA_028583015.1. Taxonomy (NCBI): domain Eukaryota; kingdom Viridiplantae; phylum Streptophyta; class Pinopsida; order Araucariales; family Araucariaceae; genus Wollemia; species Wollemia nobilis. The sequence goes on along the minus strand of JAQPPZ010000569.1, from coordinate 1,916,028 downwards.
AATGTTGCGTGGCACGCCTCTAATTGGTCGACAATTTATGGTTATCACCTCCGCACAATCAGGCACATGCTTGAAGGAAATTTACTGTGGATAACCATAATTATTGTTGATTACGGTAATTAACTACCTGTGTGCATAAACGCAGCTGTTTTAAAAAGTTGATTACCAACTACTATGCAGCCAATTTCAATAAGAAAAATGTAGAACAGTGAAGTACAATGGTAATTTGAAGGGGAGATAGTAAAATATTTTGAGTGAATTGTGAATTAGAGGCAAAGCATGGGTGAAAAATAAAAAAATCATGACCTGAAGAAGAGTGAGCCGATTGATTGCTTGGGAATTTTTGTAGACATCAAAACATAGTTGAACGTTGCATAATGGATGGACTATTGTTGACTAGTCATTCAGGGTCAGGATGCGGCAATAGCGAATGAATTTGTAGCGTCGATGAGCGAGGTGGTCGTGTGCATGCGGGGGCTGGAGATCCCCATCATGGAGGACTTCATCGCCAGAGTTATGGGCCTCCCTCTTACAAGGGAGCGCACGTACAAAGAGGATAACCTTACCCTCTATGTGCAGAGATTCTTTGGGGTACCAACAAAGCACCTGATGCGCACTGGATTACCGAAACAACACATTCTCGAGCTCTGGAGGGTCGTTTTAGAATAGATCGCCTGTTTCTTCACATGCTCTGGTAGGTACTCCCACCTGAATACCAACCACTTTCGTTTTCTCAATTATATTATGAATGGGGATAAAATAAACGTCCCCCACTACCTTGCATGTGCCTTGAAATATGAGGCCAGGCGATACCAGGCAAGCACCATTTTTGCCCTGACTCATCATGGTTTGATTTTTGCCTTGGTGAGATATGTAGAGTCACAAAGAAATGTGACAATTGAGGAAGTTGTGGGTATTAGTGCAGCAAAAAGGGCACAAGCAGAGGAGGAGGTGCCCATTCATAATGAACAATCGGCCCAGGAGGTGATAGAACAAGAAACGACGATGATTGTGTCCCAGCCTGTAGGAAGTACAATGGAAGCAGGACAAACCTTGTCCCTTGATTTTCCCCAATTTGGGGAGGAAATAGGGTAGGTTATGTCCCCTTCTACACCCCAATTTGAGGAGGATGTAGTGCAAGATTCGATGCCTATATCCACCAGGACGTAAAGCAGAAGAATGAGGGCATCGAAGATGGTTTCAAGCTCATCCGATGAGGAGACACCCATCGATGAGCTCAATAGGGAGGAGTATATGGCCCATATTTTACAGGATATTTTCTATGGGTCAACTCCTCAATAGGAGGCGACATGGACTAGAGAACCACCCAAGAAGAGGGCAGGGCCAAGTGAACCACTTCAGAATAGCAAACGCCATAAGCAGTAGGGACAGAAGACAACAACTCCCATAACACCAAAGGGACAAAAGCCCCAGGATAAAGAGAAATCCAAGGCCGCTAAGAGAAAGAGAACATAGACCAACCGGGCCTATTGGGATGAGGTGAACAGAACTGGTAATTACTAGTTCAAAGTGGCACAAGGACGTGCCACCCCTTAAGCATGGGGGGATGATGAGACACATAATTGCTCATTTGTTGTACTCTTTTCCCTATAATGTGTGACATATATTCTTGTAGATATAAATACTTTATGTAAATTATATATATAATTGATAGTTTATTCTGCACGTTTTCTAATATTTGTTTTTAAGTGTGATTTGTGTAGATTTAGTGCAAATCATTATATTTTGGCATGTTTTCATCAAGGTCCAACTCGGACTTGGCACTTGCAAATTAATAAAGGGAAAACACCTGTAGAGTATCGGTAAAAAGGTACAAAGTTAGATGCCAAGTCCTCTGAAGTGCTTGACTTCCGTTCGACATCTAACTGTTAGGCGTCTGATTTTTGTTAGATGCCTACTCGTTGTACGAAGGAAGGCGCCTGCTTCTCGTTATATGATAGAAGGTGCCTGCTTCTCATTGTATGATGAAGGATGCCTACTTCCCATTGTACGACAAAAGGTGTTTGCTTCCCGTTGTATGACGGAAGACGTCTGCTTCCCATCATGCGAACGATAGGTGTCTGCTTCTCGACTTCTTCAACCGCGGTGCTTGATTCCCGTTAGCGTCAAAATTCAGCATGACTCTGTGGTCGGCAGAACAAAGCGAATGCGTCGACAACCAATTTTAAAGGATTTTTTACCATCATAACTGAAAAAGAGATAATGTCAAAGGTGATTCATCACCTATGTTGCAGTTGTTACGTAAATTTATTTTGTAAATCGGGCAAATTGAATATCAACGTATTCTAAAAACAGAATACGTTAAGATATTCTGATAAGAAAACAACTGTAACAGTGAATCATGCTTGATTCATTCTAAAATTATAATAGGACTGGCTACATACTTTATAAATATGCAGGTCACCCCTGAAGAAGACCCCCCAGACTTGTTATGTAATTTTCCAGTTGTAAACTATTAATAAAAATCCTTGCATTATTCTTGTAAAAAGTATTCTCTAAGCGTCCGGTGAACATTCTACTATAGTCAAAAAAATTTAGAAGCATGGGCCCACTTGCAACATAGTTCTTCTCTATTTCCCTATTTTTTTGTAATTCTTTTCATAGATTAATTTATTTTCAGCATTTTCCCTGTTTTTTGTAATTTTCAGCAAGGTAGTTATTTAGAGTTTTTATGTTTTCATTCTTGTATCTTAGACTTAGCATAGGATTATGGGTTTAAACATAAACTTCAAAAAACATTAAACACCCCCCAAACCATAATCCAAGGGACTCATCTTCAAAGGAGGAATTGCAAGCATAGATTTTGCACGACTACTCACAAGACTACGAGCTACCTCGAGTTGACAATTAAATGGAGGCAATTAATTGAACCATAGAAAAACTAACCAATGTTTTGCTCAACATTGGTGCCAAAATTTGAATTTGAAAACTTGGTAGGAATTTATCTTTGGCGCAAAAACTATTTGAATATTGGACGGTTAAACCATCGATCAACTGCTAAATCAGGCTAATCAATTGCTCGTGGTAGAATAGTCCACGACCAGGTCTGCATGGTCAACTGCACATCGAAATCCATGAGTAAAGTCAACAACCAACCATGACCTAGAGTCAAACCGTCCACCAAGTTCACATGAGGCCACAATTGCCTCCTAGCTCCTCGAGAGTCGTGCACCACCAATCAGTACGGTTGCACACAAGAGCACAACCTAATGTAACAATAGAGAGGTGGTCACCTTCTAATTAGCACACTGGTGCTTATAAAAAGTTTTTTTCCCGCTTCACGGGCAATGTGGGACTAAAAAATTAGTCCCAACTAAAAAAAGAAATAAGCATGGTTTTCCTTGCTTGCCTACCAAAACACCCAGCTGTCATCAAATGCTTGTCAAATTTTGCTCGAATGGTCGAAAACTCGAAATGGAGCCAGAAAAAATACACTGGGAATTCAAGCTTACTGAAAATATAAAATTGTCATCTAAATACTGCTTTTGATGCCAAGAATCGGGAAATAGTTATCGAAAACGACTACTTCTCGTTGGAATTTGGATTTTTACGTTGGAAACCTACAAAACTCTATTGACATCTTGGAATCGTAGAAATATATGTCGTGAAGCCAAAAAGATGTGTCAAGAATTTGAATCTTCACTAGAAAAATGAAAATAACATCGAGATCGTAGAAAATCGAGCCAAAATTTTATCGCACGATGCCTACGACGTCAACGATCATTGAGAACCTGAGAATTGACTATCAATTGTTGATAATTGTCGACAAAGGTCTGTGGTCATCAGAACATGATTTGGCTGTCAGGAACCACTAGGATTTTTGTAAGGAACCTACTATTAAAATAAAGCTCACACATACAAAATACTAAAAGATAAATGAAATACATGCAATAACAAAATAACACTATGCAAAAAGTAATTGCAGAATTGAAACAATCTCACAAATAACTCAGAATCGCAGGCCTCTTCACGGGGGCAACCTCCTTCAATATTTCATTAGCTTGCAAAAATATACATTCGTATATGGCTTCATGCCTTTTAAAGAGAAAGCTACATGCAATCCTACCAACATGGCTTACATGTGAAATGCCACTTGGCTTACATCAATTACAATCTTGATAACGGTTATATATGACACCATCGGTTACAATATTGATAATGATTACATGCAATGGCACCACTTGGCTAGGTGCCTTATTTACCACATAAATTATAATGAATTACAAAATAACATTATAATAAAATCCCCCCACGTTAGAAGTGGGTCATTACATAATAATGAGAATTACAAAGTAACGTTAGGATGGGATCCTAACATGTCCTTCCCCTTCAAAAAGCTTTATCCTCAAATCTGAAGTTGAGGAAATTGGGTCTGGAGCTGATGGATAGACTCTTATGTAGTATCTTCTGGTTGGAGTCCATGCCACTAAACAAGGGCTTCAATAATGGTACGATTGCGGAGAGTGCGAGTTCGACGGTCCAATAACTATTCAGGTTTAAGCAAGATAGAACCTTCTTCATCTAACTCTAGAAGTGTAGACTGAACTTGTACCTTATTGCCCACCACCTTTTTGAGAGAGGAAATATAAAAAGCAATATGGAGTTTGGATGTAGGTGGAAGGGCCAACTTGTAGGTTGTGGCACCAATCCGTTGTAATACCTGATAGGGCCCATAGTATTTTGTGATAAGTTTTGGCATCTACGAAGTTGGAGGGACAACTATTTGTACGACTGCAAGCAAAGAAAAACCATATCACCCATAGCAAAACTACGCTCAGAACTGTGTTGGTTAGCCTATTGGCGCATCTGATTCTAGGCCACATCTAAATTCATCTTCAGTTGATGGAGGACATCAGCATGCTGACTGAGAGTTGTGTCGACTACATGGATCTTGGAGCTACCTGGAATGTAGGAGGAAGGCATGGGTGGAGGGCACCCATAAACTACCTCAAAAGGGGTAACCTTGGTTGCGGTGTGATAGGAAGTGTTGTACCACCACTCGACCAAGGGAAGCCATTTTTCCCAGTGCGTAGAATGATCCGAGGTAAAGCAATGAAGGTAGGTTTACAAAAATTTGTTGATAATATCCCTATAGCCATCAATTTGTGGATGATAAGCTAAACTCATTTTGAGCTAAATTCCCTGCAACTGAAACAATTCTTGCCAGAAGTGACAAGTAAAGGTTGGGTCACGATCGGACACAATGGAGGAGGGTAGACCATGAAGGCGAAAGATAGAATCAAGGAAAATTTGGATGATAGTGGATGTTGTGTAAGGATGGGATAGGGAATAGAAGTGAGCATATTTTAAAAGATGATCCACTACCATGAAGATAACAAATTTACCTCTAGATTTAGATAATCCTTCAATAAAATCCATAGAAATATTCATCCAAACCCGGTCAGGAATGGGCAAGGGTTGAAGAGTACCTGGAGAATGCATCGTTTCACATTTCATCCATTGACAGGTATCACAAGCTACCACAAAATCTTGAATGTCCTTTTTCATACCCTTCCAAAAAAAAGTGTGCTTAAGTCATTCATATGTTTTGAGAAATCCTGAATGGCCAACAGATGGGGCAACATGCAGTTCTTTCATGATAAGTTCCTACAGTGGGGACTTGTGGGGAACAACAAGGTGTTGGTGGTAACACAAATCCTGGCCATCCCAAGTGTAGCCTGGACATGAAGTAGGCTTAGTGTGTATGGAAGCAACCAAAGTCTGTAATTCAAAATCCTAAAGTACCTCTTGACGTAAGGAATCAATCCATTAGGGAACCGATAATGAAATGGCACACAACATACTGAGATCCTCAAATTGATGAGAGAGATCATCGACCATAATATTCTCCTTACCCTTCTTATAGGTGATATCATAATCATAGCCCATGAGTTTAGAGACCCATTTTTGTTGTTCAGGGGTGGCAACCCATTGCTCCAAAAAGTATTTAAGACTTTGATGGTCTTTTTTAATGGAGAAATGATGCACGATGAGATACGATCACTAATGGGTTATGACATGCAAAATGACCATCATCTCCTTGGCATAAGTGGATTTTTTCAAATTGCAACTAGTGAGAGCTTTACTAGTAAAAGCCAAGGGTCTCCCTTCTTGCATCAACACTGCACCAATAGCACGATCTGAAGCATCACTTTCAATGAAAAATGGTTTGGAGAAATCTGGCATGGCTAAAATAGACGTAGTGGTCATAGCATGCTTCAATTCAAGGAAAGCTTGTTCAATAGGCCCCATCCAAGTAAAAGAGTCATTTTTTAACATGGAAGTGAGAGGAGTTGCAATTTTACCATAGTTACGGTAATAACCTGTAAGCCCTAAAAATCCCCTAAGACCTTTGAGAGTGTGAGGTTTCGGCCATTCCTAAAACGCTTGGATCTTCTTAGGGTCAACTTTGATGCCCTCTTTAGTGATAATGTGTCCCAGATATTCCACTTCTATCAACTCAAAAGAACACTTGGAACGCTTAGCATAGAGTTGATGTTGTGCCAACAGTTGGAGAGTCTGATTCACATGAATAAGATGCTCTTCCCATGAGCGACTATACACCAAAATGTCATCAAAGAAGACTAGGATGAACTTTCGAAGGAATGGACGAAATTTTTTGTTCATGAGGCTTTGAAAAGTGGAAGGGGCATTAGTCAAGCCAAATGGCATTACCAAAAATTCATAGTGACCTTCATGAGTACGAAAAGCAGTCTTGGGAATATCCTCATCCTTGAGCTAAATTTGATGGTACCCCGAGTGAAGGTCAAGTTTGGAAAAATACATAGTCCCATGAAGTTCATCCAGTAATTCATCCACCATGGGAATAGGAAACTTATCCTTGATAGTGATTTTATTGAGCTCTCGGTAATCAATACACAACTGCCAGGACCCATATTTCTTACGCACCAGTAAAATTGGAGAAGAGTAAGGATTGTTGCGTGGTCGAATGACACCATATTTTAATAATTCCTATACTAACATCTCAATTTCTAACTTAAGAGCATGAGGATACCGATATGGGCAAATGTTGGGTGGTGCATGGCCAGGTAATAAGGGAATAACATGGTCATGAGAGGGGCAAAGCGGTAATTCTATTGGCTCAACAAAAATAGAGTTGTGCTTGGTCAAAATGAGTTACAAATCTTTAGGAATAGCATCCTTCGCTAAAGGATGAGGTTGGATCGCAAAAATCTGAGCTATGACACCCTAAGATAAATTTTTTAACTTCTCTATTCGACTAGAACTGATAATCTATGAAGGCTCTGCTTTTAAACCTTGGAGAGTGTAGGACCATCCATTCTGTGAAAAGTGCATCCAAAGCTCAGCAAAGTATTTCTCCTAATGTGCCCAACCATTGAGCTCCCAACACGATATCATATCCCCCTAGTTGAAGTGCATGCATATCCTGTTTGAGCTCATAGTCCCCAATCTTGACCTTAACATTACGACATTTACCTTTGCAAGGTAGAGTCCTACCATTTGCTACCATAACCTCAAAGGAATTACATGAACGTACATAATAATTTGCCTATTGGGCAATGTGAGGATCAATAAAATAGTGTGTACTGCCAGAATCAATCAAGATGGTAAGACACAGGCCCTTGAAATACCCCACAACTTTCATTGTTTGGGGAGTATTAATGCTAGCAAGAGCATGAATAGAAATCTCAGCCTGTGGTTCATCTTGGTTGTCTATCACTGTATTGGATGGTTCCTCGACTGATTCTATGTCATCATCACTATGGTCACTAGTGTCAGGCTCATCAATATCTATGAGGAACAACTTCTTTTGGGTGCACCTATGCCCACGAATTTTTTTTCATCACAATTATAACACAATCCTTGGGCGCGTCGCGCATTATTTCAGCAGTGGTTAGATGTTTGGGTGCAACAGTGGTTTCAACAGGTTTTTTTTCATTATGATTTTGAAATCTAGGAGTAAAAGAGATTTTAGCTTGTGGAAATTTAATATCCGCCTCTGAGCTACAAATTTGGATTCGGTCAAATGAGATAACCTCCATCATGGATTGTGGTTTGAACATAGTAACCTCGGCTTGGAGATCCTCCCTAAAACCACTAATAAAACAACTCATAAAGAACCCTTCATTCATTCCCATGGTTTTGTTGGCCAATTTCTCAAATTGTATTTGATAATCTCTAACTGTCGAAGTTTATTTCAACTTTGTCAACTGTCCTATAAAATCATCATACTCACTAGGGCCAAAGAAAGTGAGTAATTGAGACTCAAATTCTTCCCATGAAGGATTAGGGTGAGTTTTTTGCAACCATTGGTACCATTGCAAAGCTTCATATTCCAAGTTGAAAGAAGCCATTTGAAATTTGTGCCATATGGGTACATCATGGAGGCTAAAGTATTGAGCAACACGACACAACCACCCATCCACATCTTTTCCATTGAACTTAGGAAAGTCTAATTTGGGCATATTATAGGTAGAAGCATGATCATAGGGAAAATAAGAGTCATCTGGTGTCTTTCCTTTACCTCTATTATAATATGAGTGTTCAGTTTGGTGCTCAGGCTGATTGGGACTAGCAACCAATTTGGACTCAACTTCTACAAGTTTTTCTTCTAGGCGGTCTTTGGCATTAGCATGATCAGTTCTAAGATTTTGAAGCTTTGTCATCATATCTTGACTGGATTATTTCATGTCAGGAAGGGAGATTTCAAAGTTTGCAATCAGTGAGGTGATCGAATCTACCTCTTTCTGTTGTCCCCGAGTACCACTAGCCATTTTGGATAGTCTTGAACCTCTATAACTGAATTACTAAAAATAGAAGTGTGGGTCTCAAGGGTTACTATTTTTAGTTAGGAGACCAAAAAAGTGCTTGGGTGTGATATATCAAAATGATAAGTATGATGAGTTGAACACATGGGCTAGGATTCAAAAATATTATTTTCGGGATTAAATTTTGTATTTGTGGAATATTTGGCCAAAGAGGAGTTGTGGAAAATGACAAATTTGAGGAATTTTGAGAAAAAAGGGAGAAGACTAAAAAATTTTGTGAGAGATGGAGGGGCTAACTAAGAAAATAGAACAAATTTTAGGAATTTTGGGAGTATCTAGGGCTTTTTATGACTATTTTAGGGATATTTTCCCCATTTTTTGTTTTAAAAATACTCAAAATAGAGTAAATATAAAACCACTATAACTTATTCATTATAGCTCCGATTTGCATGATTTTTGATTTTTTGAGTGTAAAATCAAAAAGTAGCAAAATATGTTTTTTCGGGCTACAGTTCAAAATTGGAAATTGGATCAACTATCTCTGATTTGTGCATTCTATCAACTGACCACCTTGTCACTGTCTTGTCACCTATAATGCAATTACTGACACTGATGGTTCTGTTTCTGACCCTTACCACCTGTATTTTCTAATTGGTATAACTGACTGTTGTTGTTATTGTTCTTGACTTGGCTGTTACTATCATTGATTTGACTAGTACTATAATATTTCAAACTACTATAGACAATTACAGAATCTATCCTCACTATTGGTGCATGCAAAGTGCATTCTTTTGTGATAGGGAAGTCTTTCTTCGTATGCTCACTATTTGGGATCTAAAAAGCAGGTTCAGTAGAACAGGGATAGGTGAGTATTTTGCAGGTTGATTTTTTTAATAGAACCAGGGCATGCTAGGTAGAGGAGTATGTAACACCCATAGGCCCTTTTTTATACCGCAGTGATGAACAATAGTGCTCGAACCAATATTTTAGGCCACTACTCAAGGAGGATTCCACACATACCCTTGAGCACACTATCTGCCTCTTTGATAGTATAGGAGGGTAATCGTTCGAGATGTTATATCTTGTGGACTATGAATGATACAAGGTCAAAAATCTTCCTATTGGATATTGTTTTGTTCACCCTAGAATGGTCTCCCGATACACCTGAAGATGCGTGGATGCTCGATTTCGTGCGTGAGTGTTGTCTGAGGCCTAGGTATTGGAGCCTGATCACCCCTCACTTCACTAGACGCTTTATGGGCTATCTAGCTTAGCTAGTAACACAACTCCTTTATGATATTTTAAAACCCCCAGTAGAGGGTTTCTAGCCTACTCAACTACAAAAAAAAAAACTGTATTTTTTTGGGTTTTTGCAGTTTTTTTTTTTGGCCTTTGAATAAAGAAAAATAGAATGAAAACACAGGAAAATTATACCTAACAAGTGAAAATGGTTGAGCAATAATTGTCGCAGTCACAATAGAACTCAACCCTAGAAAGCACTCTAATACCTCTTGTAAGGAACCTACTATTGAAATAAATATCACACATACACAATACTAAAAGATAACTAAAATACATGCAATAACAAAATAACACTATGCAGAAAGTAATTGCAAAATTGAAACAATATCATAAATAACTCAGAATCGCAGGCCTCTTCGAGGGGGCAATCTCCTTCAATATTTCATTAGCTTGCAAAAAGATACATTCGTATATGGCTTCATGCCTTTTAAAGAGAAAGCTACATGCAATCCTACCAACATGGCTTACATACGAAATGCCACTTGGCTTACATCGGTTACAATCTTGATAACGGTTATATGCAATGACACCATCGGTTACAATATTAATAACGATTACATGCAATGGCACCACTTGGCTAGGTACTTATTTACCACATACATTATGAGGAATTACAAAATAACATTATAATAGAATCCCCCCATGTTGGAAGTGGGTCATTACATAATAAGATGGGATCATAACAGAATTATCATCCCCATTTTGTGAAGATTATCCATCGTCATAATCTTATTTTGGACCAATAGCCTATAAAAGTAGGTAATTTTTGAAAGGAGCTCCTCAATCAACACTTTTGTAATAGACATCCAACCTAGGTCCTCTTCATTTGGCACATTGTAACCATAATTAATTGAGCATTCACCTTCCTTTTTATTCTTCCACAGGAGAGTGTCCAAATTTCTTGTACTATTTAAGAAATAAACCTGTAGAACCTTGTTGAGCTTCCTACGACTCTGTTGGTTCCTCTCTTCCAACCCATGATGAGGATATCATTGTACCTTAGGCTTATCCTTAAGCCTAAGATATTTCTTATTATTGTACCTTAGGCTTATCCTTAAGCCTAAGATATTTCTTGCCTTGTATTCACGTGAGGCATAGTATGCCCACGTTAGGATTTGGCTTGTTAGTAGTTAGGATGCATTGGTTATGTTGTTGAGGTTGTTCTTGTCTCTAGCATGACACTATTTTGTTTGTATCCATGTTGAAGAACATAAGCTTATACTGAGAGGGGGGTGAACAGTATAAGATAAAACTTTTTACTTTTCAATCCAAATGATAACAACAATAATATCAAAGTAGTAAACAATGCACACATCATCACACACATGAGAGACATGATTTAATATGGTTCACCCAATGTGGGTTACATCCATGGAGAAAATATTCCTTATAAATTTTCTCAATGAATCTTTTGGGAATCAAATCCCTATTACAATGTTTATGGACCTCTATCCAAAGGAGACACCAATCCCCTATGCTCAAGTTTATGGATCTCTATCCACAGGAGACCTCTGTCCCCACTGCTCTAGTTTGTGGATCTCTTTCCATAGGAGAACTCTATCCCCTCTGCTCTAGTTTATGGATCTCTCTCCATAGGAGAACTCTATCCCCTCTGCTCTGCTCAACTCTGATCAAATATACTCACAACTCTAATCCAATCTACTCATAACACTGATCCAATCTTCTCACAACACTGATCCAATATGCTCACAACACTGATCCAATCTACTCACAACACTATCTTAAACCTACTCACAAGTCTACCTCAAACCTACTCACAAGTCTACCTCTAACCTGCTCACAAGTTTGATCCAATATACTCACAACACTATCTTAAACCTGCTCTCTATCTCTACTCAATTCTGCTCTAATACATGCTCATAACTACTCATAACACATGCTCAAAAATATTTCACAAATATGCAAAAACTTATCTTCAAACCTAGCACAAGTAGTTCACAATATCTAGCACAAATGTCTCAATCTCTTTCAATAATAGAAGCACAACTTGTTCTCAAACTCTATCCCAAATATTTCCAAAACCATTCAAAAATGAAGTACAAGAAGATCTAACTAATGCAATTGTTTCAACTTTCTCTCAACAATTGATGCACATGTAGGTCTCAAACCCTAACTCAAATATTTTCAACAATGCTTACCAAACAACCCTTTTATCTCCACCTTATGTTTTAGAAACATTTACTCAACAAAACACCTTAAATAAGGAATGATGTGCCCATACCTCTTAATTTGCTCTTATGGAGATATGTCTTCAAAAACCTGTCTCACAAATAATATCTTTTACAACTACAAAATGGATTAGCATAACCTTTTCATATATTGAAAAAATCCTTCTCAAAATGTGTGCACAATTTTATTCCAAACCAATGCTCTATAACTCTCTTGGTTTTTCAAAATAAAACATCAAATCATGAACCAAGTCCTTCAATATTAATGCAAATATTACAAACAATAAAAACACATTTTACACCTTTTATCTCCCACTTTCATAAAATAATTTCCAAACCACTTAATGACCCATAACACAGATTTACAATATTAAATCAACCATTTACACCTTATCACTCCTACTTTTGCATATATAAAAATAAAACTTTAATGACAACAATATCTTCAAAAATATTTGGCAAAAATAAATTACCCTTATACCTCCTATATGCCAAAAACCTTTACACCATTGCACACCCCTCAAACTTCATGCAAAGCAAATTTAATCAACCTTAGCACATACCTTTCACCAAAAATAATATTGTTAGCATGGATGGGAATCGACCCTCCGACCTCAACCTCCTAACGCAATGCATGACTACTTGTGCTAGCCAAGCGGTTGAGACCTAACGTATAGGCCTCCACCTTTATTCCCTTGGCACGTTCATCGAAAAATTAAATCCTTCAAAACTGGTGCTAGGGAGAATCGAACCACGAACCTCTACCTCACAAACGACTTAGCATGAATCTAGCCACCACTGGGCCACCCTAGTGGATGATGTCAAGGAGTGAATGAAATTTATTTATTTTATTCTCCTTCTACACTCCGAAATCAACGTTGTCCCCTCTTCCTCATTCATTGTCACCACTTGCATGATTGCACAAAAATCAAATATCAAGCACACCTTTTATTTCCAAAGTCTTAGGGTATTTATATGCTTTCCATGCATGTTTTAGACATCGACCCTCTTTCAAATTTATTTAAAAATAATTTGAATTATCTTTGGTGCCATGTAACTTTATACTTAGGTATTATAATATTTTATAAAATATTATAATAAAACCTTTTGCCTTGGGTCTTTTTCCACCAATGAGAAGTCTTATCTTTTCTTTGCAATTTAAAATCTCCCTTTTTTTTATTTACCAAATGAAGCCCTTGTTACTTTCAAACTCTCTTAATAATATTTAAATTTAAAATTAAATAATATAATCTTTTCTTCAAAATTCTCTTTGCTTGCTTTCACAACCATGGAAAATTCCTTTGCATTTATTATTTCAACCTTGAAGACAAAACTCAACCTTTTCACCTTTGACATCAATGACAATCAATGACATCAAACCTTTGACATCAATGACAACACTATACTCAAAATTTCCAACAATCTCCCCCTTTGTCATTGATGGCAACCCTTTCTAAAAATTCCTTTTCCTACCATTGGATTCCAAATCTGCTCCCCTAAAGGAACTGCTCCCCTTGATTGAATGCTCTCCCCTTACTCAAATCTCTCCCCTTTGACATCAATGGCAAAGGGACTCCTTTGGGGCTAAATATAAGACTCTTAGCTCAGCCCCCTCCCCACCTCCTCTCCTTGAGGTGATTAATTTTGGGGTGGGAGTAAGACTACTCCCAATTTCCTTCTAAGATACTCAAAAGTTTCCTTTGGCAATGGCTTAGTAAATATGTCCGCAATTTATTCCTTTGTAGTAACATACTCCAATTTGACTTGCTTATCCATCACCTGTTCTCTCAAAAAATGATATTTGATCAGAATGTGCTTGGTCCTTGAGTGCATTACTAGATTCTTTGAAATGTTTATGGCACTTGTATTATCACATAGTATGGAGATGGGATGATCATGCTCTATCTTGAAGTCCTTTAAAGTTTACTTCATCCATAACACTTGTGTACAACAAGCAACCACTGCAATGTACTCTGCCTCTATTGTGGATAAGGATATTGATGCTTGTTTCTTGCTTAGCCAAGAGACTAAACAATCTCCAAGAAAGAATGCTCCTCCACTTGTGCTTTTTCTATCATCAATATTGCCTACCCAATCTACATCTGTATATGCTATGAGAGTGAAATTATCACTTCTGGGATACCAAAGTCCAAAATCCATAGTTCCTTTTAAATACCTGAGAATTCTCTTTACTAGTAGTACATGTGTTTCCTTTGGTGCTGCTTGAAATCTTGCCACTAGTCCCACTGCCTGCATTATATCTGGTCTTGTAGCTGTGACATATAGTAAGCTACCAATCATAGATCTATACAATGTCTGATTTGCCTCAGGAGATTCATCATATTTACTCAACTTGCATCCTGTAACCATGGGGGTACTCACTGGTTTGCAATCCTCCAATTTGAATTTCTTCAACATTTCTTTTATATACTTGGTTTGTGAGAGAAATACACCCTTTTCTGATTATGAAATCTGTAGTCCAAGGAAGAAGGACAACTCACCAAGCATTGACATTTCAAATTCACTTTGCATACTCTTTGCAAATTTTTGACACATCTTATCATTATTGCCTCCAAAAATGATATCATCCACATAGACAACCACAATTAATAAGTCATTTCCTTCATTTTTGATGTATAAATTACTGTCAACTATTCCTTTTTTGAAACCCTATTCTTGAAGATACTTATCCAACCTTGAATACCAAGCTCTAGGAGCTTGCTTTAATCCATAAAGAGCCTTCTTTAATCTGCATACATAATCTAGCTTATCACTTAGGTTGAACCCCTCAAGTTGCTCAATGTAGACCTCTTCTTCCAAGATGCCATTGAGAAAAGCTGATTTTACATCCATTTGATATACTTTGAAGTTTTTGAAACTTGAGAAAGCTAAAAATATCCTTATGGCCTCAAGTCGTGCAACAGGAGCAAATGTTTCATCAAAATCAATCCCTTCAACTTGTGCATAACCTTTGCATACCAGTCTTGCTTTATTCTTGACTACCTGACCATCTTCATTTAACTTATTTTTGTAAACCCATTTAGTGCCAATTACATTCTTGTCTTTTGGTCATGGGACAAGTTCCCAAGTCTCACTTTTTTCTATTTGATCCAACTCCTCATCCATTGCCTTGACCCAAAATTTATCTTCTCTTGCCTCATTGAAATCCTTGGGCTCAATTTTAGACAACAAAGAAAGATTTGCATGTTCACTTGTTCCTATTATCTTCCTCCTTGTTTGTCTTTCATCTGGATTTCCAATAATCAAATCTCTTGGATGATTCTTTTGCACATACCTGGATGGAGTCTTAGGTGGTGTTCTTTGTGTTTCATCTTCTTCTGATTCTTCACCTATTTCTTCTTGGCAACTTTCTCCTTCTTGATATACAATTTCTTGAGTTGGTTCTTTTGACCCTGTCTGTTCATCAACTATCACATTTATACTTTCCATAATTGTATGTGTCCTCTTATTATAGCATTTATAGGCTTTGCTCTTAGTGGAATACCCAAGGAAGATGCCCTCATCACACCTTGAGTCAAACTTACCCAAATTTTTCTCTTCTCGTCTAATGTAGCATTTACTTCCAAAATTTTTGAAATACTTCATAGTAGCTGGTCTTCCCTTCCAAAGCTCATATGGAGTTTTATGATGATTTACTCTCACCTGAGCTCTATTGATGATATAGATAGTTGTATGAACTACCTCTCTCCAAAACCCATCTGAAATCTTGGATTCATTTAGCATAGCTCTGGCCATATTCTCAACAATTCTATTTTTCCTTTCAACTACTCCATTTTGTTGTGGGGTCCTTGCTGCTGAGTATTCTCTTTTGATCCCATGTTGTTCACAAAATTCTATGAATTCACCTGAAGTAAATTCTCCTCCTCTATCTGATCTTAGACACTTTATCCTTTTACCTGTTTCATTTTCTACTAACTCTTTGAATACCTTGAACTTCTCAAAGGCTTCTGACTTTTCTTTTAAGAAAGCTACCCAAGTCATTCTAGAGAAATCATCTATAAATAGCATGAAGTAACTTTCACCTTGTAAACTCTTTGTCCTTGTAGGACCACATAAATCAGTGTGAACTAGTTTCAATGGTTTAGATGAAGTAAATTCTTTCGATTTGAAACTTGTTCTTGTTTGCTTTCCATGTTGACATTGTGCACAAATTGTGCTTTGTGGTCTTTTTATCTTGGGTAAATCTCTGACTGCCTATTTGTTGCTTATTTTCACTATGTTGTCAAAGTTCAGATGACCCATTCTTCTATGCCATAACCAACTCTCATCCTCTTGTGATAAGAAACACTTTTCTCCCTTAATTTCACTTAGTATGTAGAGATTATTTGTAGTTCTACTGGCATCTGCAATGAGCTTTCCTATTTTAGATTTTTTGATCTCACATCTATTTGGATGAAAAGTGATCGTGTGCCCTTGATCACAAAGTTGACTTACACTTAGTAAATTGTGCCTCAATCCCTTAACATACAATACATTTTCTGTCTTTGATTTTCCATTATCTAAACTCAAAGTCCCTTTCCCAACAATTTTTGTTGAACCATTATCACCAAATTTTACTGATCCTCCATTGATTTCTTTAAGTACAAGAAATTTACTTTTGTCACCTGTCATATGACTTGAACAACCACTATCAAGAAACCATTGATTTCTCTTATCTTGTACATGAAGAGTTGTTTGTACTAACATTGACTTCTCCTTTTCCTGCTCTTTTCTCTCTTTCCAAACTTTTGAGGTTGTATTCTTTTGAACCTTCTGATCCTTCTTCTTTTTGCTTAATTCAAGAAATACTATTTTACACCATTTGGCCTTGTGCCCAAAGTTATTGCATTTGTAATAGATGATATTGTTATCCATGAGAGGTGCAAATGAATTGAAATTTCTATCAACATTATTTCTCACACAAACCATGCAATGTACAACTCTATGACCATATTTGTTACATGAAAAATAATAGCCATGGAAGAAATTTTGTAACCTGTTAGATTGCCTTGAATAATATGGTCGCATGCTTCTTCCTTTGTTTTTTCTGTAATTGAATTTTATCCATGAAGCTTCTCTGTTTTCTTCCTTCTTGATGCTTTTGCCTTTCAATGCATTAGCATAGGTCATGGGCTCTTCTTCTTTTGATATCTTTGTTCCTTTGGAGCTTGACTCCTCTTTCTATTTCCCTAACTTTATATCTTGTTGTAACTTATCTTTAATCTTTTCAACTTCCTTTCTTAGAGAGACAATTTCAGATTCCAACCCTTCACATTCTAACTCTTTTGCCTTTAATTGTTCTACCATATCCTATTCAATTTTCCTTCCCTCTTCAAATTTTACCTTGAGCTCTGTGAGATTTTGTAGAAGTTCCATCTTTGCTTCCTCATCCTCTTGGATTTGAGCCTTCAAACTTGAATTCTTCCTTCTAACTTTTTCCAAGTTTCTAAGAGCAGCAATAAATTCCTCTTTTATGTCGATCATGGCTTCTTCTCCATTTTTTGAGGTCATGTATGTTCTTGTGG
This sequence comes from Wollemia nobilis, assembly GCA_028583015.1. NCBI lineage: Eukaryota > Viridiplantae > Streptophyta > Pinopsida > Araucariales > Araucariaceae > Wollemia > Wollemia nobilis. Next base: position 1,898,241 of record JAQPPZ010000569.1, on the reverse strand, counting down.
GATCTTCCTTCAAGTTGTTAGGCTTTTCATGAAGGAACCCACTCTGATACCAATTGAAGAACATAAGCTTATACTGAGAGGGGGTGAATAGTATAAGATAAAACTTTTTACTTTTCAATCCAAATGATAACAACAATAATATCAAAGTAGTAAACAATGCACACATCATCACACACATGAGAGACATGATTTAACGTGGTTCACCCAATGTGGGTTACATCCATGGAGAAAATATTCCTTATAAATTTTCTCAATGAATATTTTGGGAATCAAATCCCTATTACAATGTTTATGGACCTCTATCCAAAGGAGACACCAATCCCCTATGCTCAAGTTTATGGATCTCTATCCATAGGAGACCTTTATCCCCACTGCTCTAGTTTGTGGATCTCTTTCCACAGGAGAACTCTATCCCCTCTGCTCTGGTTTGTGGATCTCTCTCCATAGGAGAACTCTATCCCCTCTACTCTGCTCAACTCTAATCAAATCTGCTCACAACTCTGATCCAATCTGCTCACAACACTAATCCAATCTTATCACAACACTGATCCAATATGCTCACAACACTAATCCAATCTGCTCACAACATTGTCTTAAACCTGCTCACAAGTCTACCTCAAACCTGCTCACAAGTCTACCTCTAACCTACTCACAAGTCTGATCCAATCTGCTCACAACACTATCTTAAACCTGCTCTCTATCTCTGCTCAATTCTGCTCTAATACATGCTCATAACTGCTCATAACACATGCTCAAAATTTTTTCACAAAGATGCAAAAACTTATCTTCAAACCTAGCACAAGTAGTTCACAATCTCTAGCACAAATGTCTCAATCTCTTTCAACAATAGAAGCACAACTTGTTCTCAAACTCTATCCCAAATATTTCCAAAACCATTCAACAATGAAGTACAAGAAGATCTCAAACTCTAATGCAATTGTTTCAACTTTCTCTCAACACTTGATGCACATGTAGGTCTCAAACCCTAACTCAAATATTTTCAACAATGCTTACCAAACAACCCTTTTATCTCCACCTTATGTTTCAAAAACATTTACTCAACAAAACACCTTAAATAAGGAATGATGTGTTAGTCTCATAATGACACTGAGAGGGGGGGTGAATCAGTGTAGCTCTTTCTAACTTAAATCTTCAACACTAAAAGCCAAAATAATGAAAACATAAAACCAAATAAAGCAAGTATAACAAGAGAACATCACACAACACAAGATGTACTGAGGTTCACCGATTTGGCTACATACCCAAAAATGACTGTTTGGACTCCCATAAAAATCTAGCCTTTGCAAAGCACTAACTTTACAATCAATTTACCAGCACCCATTGGAAGGAGCACCAACCCCTGATTTATCTGCACCAACAGAAAGGAGCACCAACCCCTCTACCAAACAACCACTTGATTTTGATATTGATAATAAAATGACATATATGAATTTCTTAACTAAAACCAGAACCCTCTATGGTATGTAAGCTCAAAATCTAAAACTTTCTATTTCACTCAGTATAACATCCCTCTCTCTACATTACTCAAAATTTGAATCTTCTCTTCTCAAACAAAAAATTGATTTTTCTCTTAGCTCGTTTTGCCAATTGCTAAATTCTTTCTGGGTATTGTGCAAAACTTTGTCTACAAACTCCTCTCAAAATTTTAGCCAAAATGGATATCATATGAGAAAGTTATATCCAAAATACTGAAGTGATGTTTTTCACCATTCTCTAGATTTTCACTCTTTATTTTTCTCCACACACACTTCTATCTTCACAAAATAAAGTCCCCAATTTTCAATAAAATTCCTTGTCACTTAAAAAGCACACACTTGCATTCTTTTTCCCTTTTCAGTTTTAAAAATATTTTCTTTAATGAAGCTTCTTAAAACAATATAACTTCCTTTTTTTATTTTGAGAAGGCATTTCGTCAAACACGTCACATCCAAAGAATTTACACCTTACCACGTGACACCTCAAACCAAAAACAAAAGATGCTCTATTTGATGCATTGAAGGTGTAACAACACTGAAACCAAAACTCTAGTGACTCTACAAGGTCAAAACGACCAACTGAAGGATTTTGCACAAGTGGAACAAATTGACATAAAAGTGACCTGTATCGTTTTTGTAACAATCATAACTCTCACCTCGTAACTATATTTTATCTAAAATTTGAAACATAGAATCTCTATAATGCTAAATATATCCAGTCCGAATCTCACTACATAACTCCTTACGGTTCACCTATACCACCTCCACGAAAACTACTGCTGACACACTTTTTCCAAAAAGAGTGTTTTTGTGACAGTCTTGCAATGCTTGTAATATTCGCCTCATTTCTCCGTTTTGGTGGAAATTCGAAAAACATGTTCTTGAAGGTTCAAATTTCACTATCAAATTCTTCTTGGTTTGCTCACAGTGCTTCTGACAAAACTGCCCTTTTTCGGCCTGTACAACCACTTGCCAAATCATCCGCCAAGATACCGAAAATGTCACCGATCAATCCAAACATTGTGATGACACCTCCAATGCTGTTCTGGACTATTTCCTGACATGTTGGCATGTTCCAAACTGATCCATCCTGTCCAAATACACCCGTGATGACTTTTGTAATTTTTTGACAACTTGACGATTTTTTCAACTTTTGCAAATTTGCATGAACAACTTGTAACAACTTCACCCGAACATCAAAAACATCCTCATAAGCATTGAACATCATTGTACATACTACGAAAAACCTCTGAACAACTGTCCACTGCATCAACCTGTCAGTCTGAGTGTGTTGACAACAATGACAATACTATCGCTACACCTTGCTCAACAATCTCCCCCTTTGGAATTGTTGGCAACACACGCACAATTTCCTATAACTCTTATCCCCCTTTGATGACAAGACCAAAGGGCTGCTGCAAACTCCCCCTAAGTCCATGCACAACATTCTCAGGCAAAAATTATTACACTTAGCAAAAATCACAAACATGAGCAAAAAGATAAACAAATACACAAATGCTGCCCTTGAGAATGTGACCCCAATAGCTAGTCAATTCTTGGGAAGTGTGATCACTCCAAATTTCTTGTGAAGGTACTCAAAGACTTCCTTGGGCAATGGTTTGGTGAAGATATCCACTACTTGCTTTGTTGTTGGAACAAAATCCAACTTAACCTCACCTTCCGTAACTTTCTCCTTCAAAAAATGATATCGGATAGCAATATGTTTTGTGCAAGAATGCATAACCGGATTCTTTGAGATGTTAATGGCACTGGTGTTATCGTACTTAACTAAAATCAGCTCACTAAAATTAATGCCAATATCCTTCAGAGTTTGTTTCATCCATAACACCTATGTACAACACGTTGTCGCTACAATGTATTCTGCCTCAGTTGTGGATAATGAGAGTGACTCCTATTTCTTACTGTGCCATGCGACCAGCCTGTCTTCAAGATAAAATGCACCTCCACAGGTACTCTTCCTATCATCTACACATCTTGCCCAATCTGCATCTGAATACACAATAAGGGTGAAGTCCTTACCTTTCGGATACCATAACCCATACTCCATAGTACCCTTGAGGTACCGAAGAATCCTCTTCATCGTTGTCACATGAGTCTCCTTGGGATTAGCTTGAAATCATGCTACCATGCATATTGCCTGCAAAATATCTGGTCTGGTAGCAGTCAAGTACAATAAGCTCCCAATCATAGATCTATACATAGTTTTATCAACATGTGGAGATTTTTCATCCTTGCTCAACTTGCAACCTATCGTCATGGGAGTGCTAACTGGCTTACAATCCTCCATTGTGAACTTTTTCAACATCTCTTTCACATATTTAATTTGAGAAATAAATATGCCCTTCTCCTTTTGATTAACTTGCAATCCGAGGAAATACGAAAGTTCACCAATCATTGACTTTTCAAATTCTTTCCGCATCTTATTTGCTAAATCTTTACACAACTCATCTTTGTTGCTGCCAAATATGATATCATCTATGTATACAACAAGAACAATATGATGACCATTTTCTATTTTGACATAAAAATTACTATCCACCATACCTTTCTTGAACCCTTGCTGAGTAAGATAATTGTCTAGCCTTGCATACCATGCTCAGGGTGCCTGTTTTAAGTCATATAATGCTTTCTTCAACATGCAAACCAAGTTGGGATCATCACCAAGCTGAAAACCATCTGGCTGCTCAATATAAACCTCTTCTTCAAGTTTCCCATTCAAAAATGCTGATTTCACATCCATTTGATAAACTTTGAAATTCTTGTAAATTGCTAAAGCCATAAACATTCTAATTGCCTCTATTCTGGCCACAGGTGCAAAGGTTTCCTCAAAGTCAATACCTTCAACTTGTGCATAGCCTTTGCATACCAATATTGCTTTGTTCCTGACTACCTGTCCATATTCATTCAATTTTTTCCGAAAGACCCATTTAGTACCGATTACATTTTTATTTGCGGGTCTTGGTACTAACTCCCAAGTCTTGTTTTTCTCGATTTGATCTAATTCTTCATTTATTACATTTAACCAACTTTCATCTTTGCTTACGTCAGCAACATTTTTGGGCTCCATGTTGGATAATAAAGAGTAGTTACTTACTAATATTCTTCTTGTCTGAACACCAACTGTGGGGTCTCCAATTATTTTCTCTCTAGGATGATCTTTCTGCCAATTTCCTGTTTTGAATTTCTTGTTTTCTTCCACTTCTGAATCATTGTTTGAATCCTCTGAGTCAATTTTAGTTTCTTTTTCGTTTCCTTTTCCTCATCTCCTTCAATGACCTCTTCATAAATTGGGTAGTTCTCTTTATAGCTAATTACTCGTTCCCTTCCTTCATCAACTTTAACATCGACACTATCCACAATTTTCCTTAGCCTCTTGTTGTAGCATTTGTAAGCTTTGCTTTTTGACGAATAACCAAGAAAAATACCTTCATCCGCTCTATCTTCAAACTTACCAAGGTTTTATTCAATTCTTTTGATGTAACATTTGCTGCCAAAAACTTTAAAGTATCTTGTTGTTGCCTTTTACCGAACCACAACTCATAAGGATTTTTGCTTTCATACGTCCTCAACATGCACCTATTTTGGATGTATACCGTAGTATGGACTGCCTCTTTCTAAAATCTATCTGCTACTTTGCTCTCAGTAAACATAGTCTGTGTCATTTCCTACACTGTCTAGTTCTTTCTTTCTACCACACCATTCTGTTGAGGTGTCCTGGCTGTTGAAAACTGTCTCCTAATGCCATATTTTTCACAATACTCTGTGAAATCCTCTGAAATGAACTCTCCTCCTATGTCTAACCTTAAAAATTTAATCCTTCCTGTTTGATTTTGAACTTGGTTTTTGAAAACCTTGAACATCTCAAAAGCTTCTGATTTATGCTTCAAAAATAGTACCCATTTCATCCTGGAATAGTCATTTATACACAACATGAAATATTTGTCACCATTTATGCTTTGCGTTCTCATGGGTCCACATAAATCAGTATGTACTAGTTCCAAAGGTTTGCTTGTGTAGTACTATTTTGTTTTAAATGAGACTCTAGTTTGCTTCCCCTTTTGACATGAAGCACAAATGTTATTTGATGGTTTTCCAATGGTGGAAATATCTCTTACTGCTTTCTTTGAGCTGATTTTTACTAGATTATCAAAACTGATATGACCGAGCCTCTTATGCCACAACCAATTCTCTTATTCCTGTTCAATCAAGCAAACTCCTTCTAAAGTCTCTGAGAGAGTGTACAGGTTACCATATGTCCTTGATCTAGTTGCTATCAACTTCCCATTGTTTGCCTTTCTGACTTCACAACCTTGCTTCTTAAAGATCACTTCATGACCTCTATCACAAATCTGACTTATGCTCAACAAGTTATGCTTTAGACCAACCACAAACAAGACTTCTTTTGACCTAATTTTTTTGTCACTAATCTTAACTGAACCTCTACCAACTATCTTAGCTCCATCATTGTTTCTAAACTTTACTGAACCACCTTCATATTGCTGCAACTTCCCAAATTTTTGTTTGTCACATGTCAATGACTGGAGCATCCACTATCAAGTATCCATGGTGCGAATTTATTCTGCGCTTTAAATGTCATCTGTACGATCAAGGATTCATTTTCTTCCTTAGATCGCTCTTTTTCTTTCCACTCAGGTTTGATTACAATTTTGGGCTCTTGTTTTGGCTTTTCTTTTTCAGTAGCTTGTGCATGTTTTTCGAGAAATTTTCTATTTTGTCTTATTCCATTTGGCTGAAATTTTCTTTCCTGAAATTAATTTGATGCAAATGTACTTCGACAATTTCTTGCAATATGCCCAAAATTATGACAGTTATAACATTCTACCGCATAATACATCAAAGGTGAAAAAACATTTATATTGGTAAAATTCCTTGGTCCTACATTATACTTGCAATCTGAGATCTTATGTCCATAACCATTGCATTTAAAACAATAACTAGAAAAGAGATGATTGAACCTGGGTGGTGGTCTTTGCCATGTTGTCGTAGGAGCCATAAATCTTCTTCTTCTTTGATGTGTGATATTGGTGAAGCCATCATTGTCAATTCTCCTTTCGTGCCTTGCATTATTGATTTCCTTTGCATGATTCGTTTTTGCTTGATCAACTTGTTTCTTCTCTTCATTCTTTGTGGATTCTTCATTTATGGCCTTTGATCCATTTGACGATTCTCCTTCATCAAAACCCAAACCAAATTTTATGCCTGTAGTCTTTTGGTTATTTATGATATTATCTAGCTTCATAGAACTTTCTTCACGTTTGTGATAACAACTATTTTTCTGATTCATCTCTTCTAGCTGCATTCTTAAACTGACAATCTCTTTTTCTAGCTTGCTGCAATAATCTATTTTCATGGTTATTTGCACTTCGAGATCTTTGGAGATTTTCTTGGATTCTTCTATTTGTACTTTCAAATTTTTTATGATTTCATTTGCATCCTCAAGCTTTATTGAAATTTTCTTATTCTTTTTCTTTCTATCTTCAATTCATCTAGAGCTGCAATTAGTTCCTCTTCCAAATTCACTTTTGCGTCAATTTCTTCTTCATCACATTCCTGTTCTTTTTCTGGTTTTTCTTCTTTGAGTGCCATGAAAAGAGCTTCACCTGTTTCCTTTTCAGAATCCTCACTGGAGCTATCTTCTGATGAACTGAAATTCTTGGAGATGAAACTTTTCTTCTTGAAGTTGCCTTTTCTGAAATTTATTTTTTTCTTCCAGTCACTTCTTTCTTCATGCGATCCTTCATCACTTTGTTCTTCTCATTAAGTGGACATTTAGCTACAAAATGCCCAACGCCTCCACAGTTGAAACATTTAAACGATAACTTTCCTCTGTATTTTCCTTTTCTCTTTATTTTTCAAACAAAGTTTGCTTCCATTTCATCTGATGTCTCTTCTTCCTCGGATTCTTGTTTTGCTTTCATATTTTTATGGGCTTTAAAAGCAACTTCTTTGTTTGTGGGTTTAGATTTTCCTATTCTCATCTCATATGCAGTCAAAGAACCATGCATCTCATTCATACTAAAAGAATTTAGATCTTTAGCTTCTTCTATAGCTAAAACTTTAGAATCAAATCTTTGGGGAAGGGATATTAATACCTTTTTCACGATGATAGAATCTTTGATTTCCTCACCGAGTCCTCTAATCACATTAATGACTTCATTAACTCTCAGCATATATGCCTCTATATTCTCATCGTCATTCATCTTTAATACTTCAAATTGAGCTCGATGTGTTTGTAACTTGGCCTCCTTGATCTTAACGTCTCCTTCATGAATGCTCTTCAATTTGTCCCATATTTCCTTTGCCATTTTACAACCCATAATCTTTACCAGTTCGCTGTCCACTAATCCACACATGATAGCATTCTTTGCTTTTGAGTCATTCTCAAACAGTTTCTTATTGGCAACATCGATTGGAGAAGTGGTGGGTATTGTGTATCCACTATCTACTGAATCCTAAATATCATATCCCAAAGCACAAAGATATGTCTACATCCTGAGTCTCCAAAATGCGTAATTAGTTCTGTCAAACAATGGTGCTTTGTTTGATGAGAAGCCTTCACCACTTGCTATTTTGTCACTTCCAAGATCACCCTAGTTGGTTAAGCCTATTCAGGAACATCGCTCTGATACCAATTTTTAGTCTCACAATGACACCGAGAGGGGGGTGAATCAGTGTAGCTCTTTCTAACTTAAATCTTCAACACTCAAAGCCAAAATAATGAAAACATAAAACCAAATAAAGCAAGTATAACAAGAGAACATCACACAACACAAGATGTACCGAGGTTCACCGATTTGGCTATATCCTTGAAAATAACTATTTGGACTCCCATCCAAATCTAGTATTTGCAAAGCACCAACTTTAATCAATTTACCAGCACCCACTAGAAGGAGCACCAACCCTTGATTTATCTGCACCAACAGAAAGGAGCACCAACCCCTCTACCAAGCACCCACTTGATTTTGATATTGATAATAAAATGACATATATGAATATCTTCATTGAAACCAGAACCCTCTATGGTCTATAAGATCAAAATCTAAAACTTTCTATTTCACCCAGTATAACATCCCTCTCTCTGCATTACTCAAAATTTGAATCTTCTCTTCTAAAAAAAACTGATTGTTCTCTTAGCTCATTTTGCCAATTGCTAAATGCTTTTTGGGTATTGTGCAGCACTTTGTTTGCAAACTCCTCTCAAAATTTCAGCCAAAATTGATATCATATGAGAAAGTTATGCCCAAAATACTGAAGTGACATTTTTCAACATTCTCCAGAAATCATGGATTTTCACTCTTTATTTTTCTCCACACACACTTCTCTCTTCACAAAATAAAGTCTTCACTTTTCAATAAAATCCCTTGTCACTTAAAAAGCACACACTTGCATTATTTTTCCCTTTTCAATTTTAAAAATATTTTCTTTAATGAAGCTTCTTAAAACAATATAACTTCCTTTTTTTATTTTGAGAAGGCATTTCGTCAAACACGTCACATCCAAAGAATTGACACCTTACTCATTCTCTTACTTCGGAGCCACGTGAAACCTCAAACCAAAAACTAAAGATGCTCTATTTTATGCCTTGAAGGTGTAACAATATTGCAATCGAAACTCTGGCGACTCTGCAAGGTCGAAACGACCAACTGAAGGATTTTGCACAAGTGGAACAAATTGACATAAAAATGGCCTATACCGTTTTTGCAACAATCATAACTCTCACCTCGTAACTCTGTTTTCTTTGAAATTTGAAAAGTAGAGTCTCTGCAATTTTGAATACATCCAGTCCGAATCTCACTACATAAATCCTTACGGTTCACTTGTACAACCTCCACGAAAACTGCTGCTGACACACTTTTTCCAAAAAGAGCGTTTTTGTGACAGTCTTGCAATGCTTGTAACATTCACCTCGTTTCTTAGTTTTGGTGGAAATTTGGAAAACATGTTCTTGAATATAATGACCATCTCCAGTTAAAATTTCATTATCAAATTCTTCTTGGTTCGCTCACAGTGCTTCTGACAAAACAACCATTTTTTGGCCTGTACAACCACTTGCCAAATCATCCGCCAAGATACCTAAAACGTCACCGATAAATCCAAACACTGTGCTGACACCTCTAATGCTCTTCTAGAATATTTTATAACATGCTGGCATGTTCCAAACTGATCCATCCTGTCCAACTGCACCCGTCACGACTTTTATAACTTTTTGATAACTTCTTGATGATTTTTTCAACTTTTGCAAATTTGCACGAACAACCTGTAACAACTTCACCCGAACATCAAAAATATCCTCATAAGCATTGAATATCACTGTACATACTCCGAAAAACCTTCAAAAAAATTTCCACTGCATCAACCTGTCCATCTGAGTGTGTTGACAACAATGACAATACTGTCATTGCACCTTGCTCAACATGATGTGCCCATACCTCTTAAATTTGCTCTCATGAAGATATGTCTTCAAAAACCTGTCTCACAAATAATATCTTTTAAAACTACAAAAAGGATTAGCATAACATTTTCATATATTGGAAAATACCTTCTCAAAATATGTGCACAATTTTATTTCAAACCACTGCTCTATAACTCTCTTGGTTTTCAAAATAAAGCATCAAATCATGAACCAAATCCTTCAAACTTAATGCAAACATTACAAACAATCAAGACATATTTTACACCTTTCATCTCCCACTTTCATAAAATAATTTCCAAACAACTTAATGACTCATAACACAAATTTACAATATTAAATCAATTATTTACACCTTATCACTCATATATTTGCATTTATAAAAATAAAATTTTAATGACAACAATACCTTCAAAATATTTGGAAAAAATAAATTATCCTTATAGCTCCTTTATTCCAAAACCCTTTACACCATTGCACACCCCTCATTTTAATAAACCTTAGCACATACATTTCACCAAAAATAATATTGCTGGTGCGGACGGGAATCAGCCCTTCGACCTCAACCTCCTAACATAATGCGTGACTGCTTGCTCTAGACAAGCGGTTGAGACCTATCGTGTAGGCCTCCACCTTTATTCCCTTGGCGCGTTTGCCAAACCAAAAATTAAATCCTTCAAAACTAGCGCTAGGGGGAAACGAACCGTGAACCTTCGCCTCATGAACATCTTAGCATGAATCTAGCCACTGCTAGGCCACCCAAGCGGATGACGTCAAGGAGCGAACGAAATGTACTTGTTTCATTCTCCTTCTATGCTCCAAAAACAATGTTGTCCCATTTTCCTTATTCGTTGTCACCACTTGCACGATTGCACAAAAATCAAATATCAAGCACACCGTTTATTTCCAAAGTCTTCGAGTATTTATATGCTTTCCATGCACGTTTTAGACGTCGGCCCTCCTTTCAAATTTATTAAAAATAATTTGAATTATCTTTGGTGCCATGTAACTTTATACTTATATATATATATATATATATATATATATATATATATATATATATATATATATATATATATATATATATATATATATATATATAATAAAACCTTTTGCCTTGGGTCTTTTTTTTCACCAATGAGAAGTCTTGTTTTTTCTTTGCAATTTAAAATCTCCCTTTCCAAATGAAGCCCTTGTTACTTTCAAACTCTCTTAATAATATTTAAATATTATAATATTTTTCTTCAAAATTCTCTTTGCTTGCTTTCACAACCATGGGAAATTCCTTTGCATTTATTATTTCAACCTTGAAGACAAAACTTAACCTTTTCACCTTGGACATCAATGACAATCAATGCCATCAAACCTTTGACATCAATGACAACACTATACTCAAAATTTCCAACACATGTTGTAAGTGGTTGTCCATGCATAACATATTGTAGTAGTTGGTTGTAAACCCTATAACTTCTTTGATTCCCTGTTTTGTATTATACAAGCATTTTGTATAATAAATTATCTAGATTCACTTTGACTTCCATATCAACCCATCTAATTGTAGATACCTCCATATTTTACCAAATTCATCAAAGATGATGTGGTTTTGCATAGAGGTTCCATAGAGAGTAGACAAGACTTGTTCCAACCCAACAAAATTTGGGTCCTCACTTAAAGGAATGTTCTTCAACCATTTGTCCTTCCAAAAATGTACTTGGGATACAATTTCAATCTGCCAACAAATTTTATTTTTCAACAAAGTACTTGGTAAGCTAAAGGTTATTCCAAAAATTTGAACCACGAGGTAACTCACTTTCCTCTAGGAATCTAGAGTGGTTCCTAAGATACTTGGCTTTAAGGATGTGGACCCAAATGAGGTCTTTATCCTTTACAAGTTTCCAACCCAATTTGCCCATCAAGGCTTTATTCATTCTTTTTAAATTTTTGAAGCCCAGGCCCCCCACTTCTTTCCTTGTGCAAACTTGCTCCCAAGCTACCAACGTCATCATTTTTTTACTTTTCACACTAAACCATAAGAAGTTTCTCTGAATCTACTCTATTTTATCATAAATTTTTATTGGCATTTTGAACATTGACATAAAATAGATTGGGATATTCTGTAGAGATAATTTTACCAGTTGGGCTTTGCCAGCTTGGCTAAGCAAAGAACCCCTCCATCCTATAAGCGTTTTTGTTAATATCTCTACAATTGGATCCCATAACTCCTCATACATCCTCCCTGTGAATAGGGACATCCCAAGGTAGGTTGAGGGAAGATCCCCTATACCACAACCAAAAATTCTAACTAATCTAACCTTCCTAGGTCCTGGCATGTTAATAAAATAAATCTTACTTTTATCATAATTCACTTTTTTACCAACTACCTTTGTTGGAAATATTTGAGGTAGGGTTGGAGCCAGGTTGGACCCCGAGAAGGTATTTGGGGGAAACAACCCTCAAAATGTGGGGGTACAAGGGTGGCAGCCCTTGGTGGAAGTTTTAGAGTTTCTTAAACAATTATTAGACCCATATGGGTTGTTTAGGGTTAAATATTTGAACCCATGGTATTGTAAATTTTTTTCTTGTGTTGTTATTTAATTACACTTGCATTAGGGTTTAATGTGAGATGAGAGATGAACATTATTGTATTGGAGATATTTAAGTTTATGAAATAAGGAGATATTACCATGATAGATTTTTTCTCGTAAGGGTTTCCTAGGTGAAATACTATGTTATGTCTGTATCTGTCATCTTATTATTTTTTCCTTTTGATTATGTATTTACTATTTTTCTAGATTTAGTTTATCGAGACCCTTTGCTCTATATTTGGTATAAGAGATAAGTTTTTTAGCTTTGTTCTAGGAGTAAGGGTTTCAACTCTATGATAAATTAATTCTTGAGTGGGAGTTGTACATGGAAGAATTTGGGTGAAGGAAAATTATGGGAAGCACACGAGTAGAGATTAAAAAATTTAATGGATAGAATTTTAAGTTATGAAAACTCAATATGGAGGATCTGTTGGTTGATAAATATTAGTGGATTGTGGTCTCGAGAATAAAACCAGTATCAATGATAGATGAAGATTGGTTGAAGATCAATAGGAAGGCAAGGAGTTCTATCAGATTGTGCTTATATGATTCGGTATTGTTGAATATATCAACAAAGACCATGACAAACTCATTATGAGATAAGTTGGGAACTTTGTATTAGACAAAGTTATTGGTAAAAAAACTCTTTCTTTGGAAGAAGTTGTATTCACTTCTAATGAATGATGGTGACTATGTGGTTGAACATTTGAATGCTTTTAAAACTATGGTAAGTCAATTAAACTTTGTTGAAGTAAAAATGGATGAAGAGGAAACATGTATTACTTTACTTTGTTCATTGCCTGATTCATAGGATAACCTAGTTATGGCTATCACCAATACTAATTCTACATTGAAAGTAGAGGATATAGTAGGAATATTTCTATTTGAGAAAATGAGATGAAAATATTCTAAGGATTATCATCATAAGGATGCCTTGGTTGTGAGAGGTTATTCTCAAGAAAGAAGCAAAAAGAAATCAAGAGAAAGGAAATCGAGATCTAGGGGTAAATCTATTACTCCAAAAAAAGGAAATACTAGAAGTGTGGTAAAATAGGGCATTATAAAAGAGACTATAGATCTAAAAAATCTGATAATAGTCAATCATCTGATGAAGGAACTTTTGCAGAAATGAAGACCACAAATGAATATTTAAAGAACTTATTCTTAGCTGCAACGTGCTCAAGTGAATGCTATGACTCATGGCTAATTGACTCAGGTGCTTCCTTTCATATGACTCCTCATAAGGAGGGGTTCTATGAATATAAAAAGATAAAATAAGGTGAAGTCTTCTTGGGATACAATTCGATATATAAAATAATAAGTCAAGGAAGAGTCAAGTTGAGGTTAAAAGATGGAAGAATTAAAACCCTTCCTAGTGTGTTGCATATTTTGAATTTGAAAAGGAATCTAATATCCATGGGTAAGATAAATGATGCAGGTGTGACTATGGTATTCAATAAGGATAGTTATAATATGGTTTATGGAGTCTTGGTGTTGGTAAGGGGAGTTCATACAAGAACTCTATTTAGACTTGAGGCTAGAACTATAAGTATTGATTGCAATAACTCTTTAGTTGTAGAGGAGAATAATATGGTAGAAGTGGCTCTGAGTATTCTTGTAGTTAATACAATGTTGTGGCATCAATGCATGGGGCATATTGGTGAGAAAGACCTTCGAACATTAAAAATGAAAGGTATGGTTGAAGGAATTTTTGATTGCCCATTAAATTTTGATTTTTGTGAACACTATATTTTTGGAAAGGAAATCTGAGTCAAGTTTCCTAGTAGTACTACAAGGTCTAAAGGAATTTTATATTTAGTTCACAATGATGTTGTTGGACCTACAAAAGTACCATTACTAGGTAAATCTATAAATTTTGCTACATTTAAAGATGTCTTTTCAAGAAAGACAGGTATATTTTTTACGAACAAATATGATGTTTTCAATAAATTCAAAGAGTTTAAGGCTCTTGTAGAAAATTAAATAGAGAAAAAGATAAAATTTTTGAGAAGTGAAAATGGTGGTGAGTATTGCTTTAATGAATTTGAGTAGTTTTGCAAGGACTGTGGAATAGAAAGGTAGAAAACAACTTAATATACTCCATAACAGAATGGAGTTGTTGAATGAATGAACAAAAAATTAATGGATAAGGCCAGAAGCATGCTAAGTAGTGCAAGGTTATAAAGGAGATTTTGGGTAGATGCCATGTTAACTGCTTGTTACCTCATCAATAGATCTCCTACCTCAACTTTGGTGGATAAGACTCCATAGAAGTGTGGACTGGTAAGAAACCCTCTCTCAGTCATATAAGGGTTTTTGGTTGTGATGCTTATATGTATGTCCCAAGAGAGAAAATGACTAAGCTAGACTATAAATATGAAAATGTATATTTTTGGGTTATAGTATGGTATTAAAGGATATAATTTGTGAAACCTAAAAATACAAAAAATTGTTTACAATCGTAATGTGATCTTTAGAGAAACAAAAGTGGTTCTCAAATAGGAAATGCGACCAAGTAAAGAACCTAAAATAGTTCAAGTAAAATTATCAAAATAAGATTATTATAAAATATTTCTATATATTGGTGAATGATTTATGGTAATAATAAGAGAGGTTTATAACACCTAAAGTAGATTTTTCTTTCCATCCTAAAAAGGCACCTAGCCCTAATGGATCTCTTGCAATTTTCATGCATTTTTTTTTGGATTTTTAGAAGAGTAATATGTTGGTTGTGGTTGAAGAGGCCTAGAAAAGAAAGGATACAATAAGTGAGATCAATGTCACCTTTATTACACTGGTTTCCAAGAAAGACGAGATAGAATATTTTAATCATTTTTATCTAATAAGTTTTTGTAATATGATTTATAAGATCATTTGAAAAATTATGGAAAAAAGGTTGAAATGCATTATAGATTATGTTATCTCAAATGAACAAGGTGGTTTTTTTATGGTAAACAAATTAATGATGGTGCAATCATTATAGAGGAGGCCATACATTCTCTTCATTCCATGAAAAACTAGGTATGGTTATGAAATTAGATATGGACCAAGCATGTGATAGGGTTTCCTAGAGTTTTTTACATGATATTCTCAAAAAGTTTTATCTTGTTTATAATTGGTGTTAATGGATCAAATTTTGTTGTAGCATTATGACATATTTTATTTTGATTAATGGTTTTCTTGATATTTATTTTAAGTCATCTTGTGGAATCCACCAAGGTGATCCACTATCCCCTATCTATTCATTATTCTTGTAGAGGCATTAGGGAGAGATTTCTCAAAGGCAAAAATGGAAGGAAAAATAAAAGGTATTTAGGTTGCAAAAAATGGTCCCTTTGAATCTCATGTCCAATTTGTTGATGATACTTTTATTTTAGGCCATACCTCAATTAGTAAGGCCATGGGGTTTAAGTCAATATTATCATGATATGACAAGGCTACTATTGAGAAACAATGGTGAAATTGTTCTATTGATCAACAATGCATTACATAGTTTTATAGTTCTTGAAAGAACTAAAAATAGACACGGTGGTTGAGAGAAATCCTCTCAAACTTATTACAACAAACTAACTTAAAGATAGCTCTTATCCTAACAACATGCTAATCTTGGACTATGGTCAAACATTGACCAACCAAGCCAAAACCTCAATGTATGCTAATCAAATTAACTAGAAATATGTAAATCAAAACATTAAACTAAAACTAAATACTAGGACTTAATACTTAGGACTAAGGAGGCAATGTTGAAAATATTCCAACATTCTCCCCCTTGATGCTAAAGACACTCATGCAAGAGTTCTTTAAGCATCACAGAGTTGGAAGAAAATATTTCTCTTACGTTTCCTCCAATCTTGAATCAAGAAATCAGAATTTACAAAATACTTATGGTGGCACTCCTTCCACTCTTCATGTGGAATTTCCTGCAAATGCTTGAGTGCCTTCTTTTGTTGATTAGCTCCCCCTTCAACAAAAGTATCTCCTCTTGTGGTTTTCAGCAACCACTCTCTTACATATTTATCATTATGGTCTTTAAACCATGCTCTCACATTTTGATCTTCTTTTACATCTTCAACACTAAACAATACTCCACATGAGTATTTACAATTAATCATCTCACATAGATGATTATACCATACAACTCTTTCACATATTTCCACACAAAATATCACAATAAATATGGCCATATAATGACCAACTACATATGCAACATAAAGTTGCTCCTCACACAAATATTCTCTCACAACAATGACTTTACAAGAATCCTTCTCCCAAGGAATTTTGAACACATCATTTTGATCCATGTGACCCAAGTTCTCCATCATTGTATTCTCTCCAAGAAGACTCTTTGTAAAAGTTGTCTCAATGAGACAATCTCCTCTCAATAATGCCTTTGGAAGACATTCTCCTTTCTTTTCATTCCTGCTCACAAAAAACAAATCATTAATCATAAAAACATTACCTTTAGTATGAGTAGATTTGGTGCTTCCCATAAAGCTATTTTGTAGCAGTTCTCCTTCATTGTATGGTGCTTCAAGATCAACCATCAACTCTTCACTAAGAGTTCTCCTCCTTTGTTCAATCCATGTTGGTGTGTTGAAACACCATTCATTCAAGCAATCATACATTGTTGCCTTTTCAAGACAACTCTCTTTCTGCAATGTAGTCACTCCAAGTGAGTGATCTTCATCCACAATTGTCTCTTCAAGACAATTCTCAATCTCCTTTGATGATGCCTCCATTACATCATGAAGTCCATTAATGACTATCTCACTATTTTCTTCTTTGAGATTCACAAAATTTCTCTTCACACAAACTTCTTGGGCTGATGAACAAGAAGCATCTGTATTTATCACTCTTGTTGAGTGATCTCTATTGAGCATGCAACTTATAGTTTGCATCTCCTCTTTATCAACAATATCATGGTGATCAACATCCCACATAACTTGAGCCTTACAATCAACATTCACTCCATCTGAGTGAGCTTCCATATTTACATCTTCATTTGCTCTTTCAAGAGAGCACACATCCATTCCAAGTGAATGGTCTTCATCAAAAGTAAGCCAATAGTCTTCCATGAACATTGCTCCTTCATCAACATACCAACAATATGTGGGTAGATCTTCATCATTCTCCTCCATGAGAATATTAGGTGCATTCTCCATAATGCATTCTTCATGTGTGAGACATTCTTCATCATACATTTCACTTTGATGGTCTTCAAGCAAGGAACACTCCAATGTGAGTGTTTCTCTTCCTTTATCTTCAAATTATTTTTCCTCTTTGCTATCAATGTGAATGTTGTCAAAGCATGCCATTCCTACAAAAAATTCTTTAGTACAATTTTTCTTTTCAACTTTTTCTCCTCCTAAAAGAAATAATTGTTTATTACAATTTTCCATGCCTATAAAAGACATGTCTTCAATGATCTGTGTCTCACAATGACTCTCTCCAAGGAAAGTTGTACAAGTCTCTTCCTCTTTGTTATCCTCTTCTCCATTAAGGGATTCTTTACTCTCTTTCACACAAGGCTCTTCTTCAAGTATATCTTCCTCTTTAAGAAATAATTCTCCATTATAAGAATGTATGTATTTTGCAAAAGACATACCTTCATATGAGTCTTCACAAGACTCTTCAAAAACTCCTTCAAAAGGATCTAATTCAGAAACTTCTTCAAGGAAGCAAGGCTCCTCCTTGCTTAAACAATCTTCATGATTGTCACACATGGCTTTATGGGTGTCCTCATCAAACCCATAAGCATCCTTCAACACTTGCCATGCCATTGTAGCTGATCTACAATTGGCTATGAGAGGAAAAACACTCTTTTCCATTCCTCTCCTCAAATCCATAAGAGCTAAGCAATTTGCATATTGCTGCTCCTTCTTCTCTTTTCTCTCCTCGCCTTGTAGCTTGCTCCAAGTGGGTTCCTCATAGCCTTCTTGAACTATATCCCATAAGTCTTGAGCCTTCAAGAAGGTCTTCATCATTATGCTCCAAATAGCATAATTATCTCCATCGAATTTGGGTACTTCCAAGTCTTTATACATGGCGGCCATTTACTTGCCAAAGCTCCACCCAATTTATCATAATCTTCCACCTAGCTCTCAAACCACTCCATTTTTCCTGTAGACTTCTGATATACTTATCTGAAAATCCACTAAATTTCAGATCCAAATTCACAAATGAGAAATATGTGATCAATTTACTTTTGCCCTTTCTATCACAATTCCGGATCTAGGATTGTTGAAGGAAAAATAAATATTCACATACATTAATCAATACAGATCCAAATGACCTAAAATTTTGTCTGAATTATTATTTTATCTAAATAATATTTCTCCCAAAATTTGAGATGCAAATACCCTGTATTCCACCTTATACAACCATTTTATTGAAAAACTCAAAATGCTAATAAAATCAGCAAATTAGCTCCAAATCACCTGAAATTTTGACAGCATCCTCTTGATACAATTATCTAACAACCCTAAAAATTTCATAAGCAAATACCTCAGGATTCATGAGATATTAATGATTTACTCGAGCTCTTCCTTGCAAATCTGTTGAGTGCTGGCCACTTGAGTTTCTCTGACAAAGTGCGTGCTTCAGATCTCTTCACGCCACTCTCCACAGGTTTTGATCCATCTGAGCAAACCTGCTCTGATACCAAATGAGAAACAATGGTGAAATTGTTCTATTGATCAACAATGCATTACATAGTTTTATAGTTCTTGAAAGAACTAAAAATAGACACGGTGGTTGAGAGAAATCCTCTCAAACTTATTACAACAAACTAACTTAAAGATAGCTCTTATCCTAACAACATGCTAATCTTGGACTATGGTCAAACATTGACCAACCAAGCCAAAACCTCAATGTATGCTAATCAAATTAACTAGAAATATGTAAATCAAAACATTAAACTAAAACTAAATACTAGGACTTAATACTTAGGACTAAGGAGGCAATGTTGAAAATATTCCAACAACTATATAGTTGGTTAATACCACAAAATCCAAGATTTTTCATTAAAACTACATTAGATTTACAATGAATCATTTGAATATTTTTGGATTTACAATTAAATTTTTCCATCAACCTACTTGGGTATTCCTTTGTCTCATAGAGGAAATAAAAGGGATATTTGGGTTTCTTGTTTGGATAGAATGAGGGTTAGTTTGGTAGGTTGGAAATATAAGTTCTTAACCATGATAGGAATTCTACAACTTATAAAGACTACATTTCAATCCATCTTTATTTATATGATGTCACTTTGAAGATTGCGAGTAGGCATGCCATCAAAAATTGATAAATTTTGAGACTTTCTTTGGAAAGGATATGAGGAAATAGTTAAATTTCATCTTTGTATGTGAGTTAGAGTTTAAGAAATAATATTGCAGCAGGCTTGTGGAATTGTAGAATTATGAATTTGACCCTAGGGCAAAACATTGGTGGCAATTATTCAAAGATCAAGGAAATAATTGGGAAAAATTGTTACTTCAATGATATATAGGTTCTTTTAATGCATTGAAATTATTTAGGAAAATAACCCAACCTAAAGGATCACCAACATGAAACTTCATATCAGATAGTTTGTATTGATTAAGAAACAAATTATACGGTCATACAAAGAGGGGAATTACATAATATTTTGGCCTAATGCCTGGTTGATGCCTTAACCTATTGTCTATAGTTAAAAATGGCAACCACTTGCTTGAGAATACTTAGTTTGTAAAGCTCCAAAGGTGAAATATTATATTAATATGAGTAAAAACTTGAGATCATAGTTTTCTATTAATAACCTAGTTGGAGGAGAGGAACTCAAACAAATTGTAGATGAACTTCAAAAGATGCTTTAAGAGTTTTATTTATTTATTTTTACACAAAAGGATGAGTTGGTTTGAAATCTATCAAAAGGTGATGGATAATCGATCAAGTTGAGATGTGAGGATTTAGAACAATCATAATTTCCTACTCCAAATATTTTCCTTGGAAGAATGTTTGGTCACTAGAGGCTCTCTCTAAGGTCTCAACATTTTATTTGGTTAGCAATTCAAAGTAAGATTATTATAGGAAATAGTCTATAAAGAAGAGGATATCATGGAACTTTTATATGTGCCTTATGTGAGAAGGATTTAGAAATATTAGACCATTTACTTCTTCATTATCCCTTTGCTCACACCATTTGGGGTTACTTTTTAAAAATATGAAAATATATTAGGTAGCTCCATCAATATTGAAAGAGATGATGAAATGTTGGATTAATTATTTCAAATCTAAAGCATTATGCATTCTATGGAGGAATGATCCTACCATTATTTGGTTGAATTTATGGCTTGAATTAAATAGTAGAATTTCTAAAAGTAAATCTCAAAATCATGCCCAAGTTTACAACCATATTATTGTATCTCTTGCAAAATATTTACATTTATGATGCTTATCATTGGAAGTCCCAAGTTCAGAAAAATAGGTCCTAACAACTTGGTTATAGGATTTGAATATACATGGAAGAATCATTTGTGACAATGACATTAAAACAAAGGATCTACTTCAATCTAGGGTAAAATAAAAATATCCAAAAATTGGGTTTATCAAAATTAATTTTGATGGTGCTTCTAAGAAAATTTAGGATGGTGTTTTTTGAAATAATGAAAGCAAATTTATTGTCACTTACTAAGAATCATATGTAAATTCAATCAACAACTATGCCGATTCTAAGAGAGCGATGGGAGGAGCGTGTGCATAAGGGAATGGATATAGTTGTAGGGTCAACTCTATTTGGAGAAGCTCTTCTTTGTTTTGGTTCAATTGTGACATTTCTTCTTCCATGGTCCTAGCTAGTTTGGAGCCTACCGAAATCAAGTTTTTTGGTCTACGTTTGAAGGATTTTCTAAAGACTCTTTCTTGGCCCTTCCTTGGTCAGAAAAACTCTACATATTTCTCTTTGACTCCTTCTTCATCCCTCTACTTCATGTGAGGGTTTTCTTTCTATCCCCTTCCCCTTTGGTTTGATTTGGTTCGGTTTGGTTTGGCTCATCTCGACATGATATTTTATCTACCTCCGTTCCTCAAATTGGTTTGGTTCACTTTGGCTCTCTAGATCTCCTTTGCTTGGATTTTGGTCTGGAATCTATCACTTCTGATGTATGTGGATGTTATTCTAGTGACTCTCTCCCTCATCCTTGGTGATATGGTCCTCTGCATGTCCTCCCTTTCAAAGGTACTTGGTTTGTTAGCTTTTTACCTACTGTAGTTGATGAACCCATTGGTATTAATAGGGGCCAAGAGAGCCCCTATCTTCCTTTAGTGATCTACATCAATTTTTCCTTCCTAGGAAAGCTTTATATTTTGCTTGCTCTCTTAGAGAGCTTATCTTTCCAAGTGTCAAGAGGGCCCTTATCTTCATTATATGGTCTATTATGGATTTCTCTTCATGGGAGAGCCTTCTACATATGTGTGCTCTCTCAGAGAGCATGTATTACAAAGGGTCAAGAGGACCCCTTGTCTTCCTTGAGTAGTCTACGATGACTTTCTCTTCATGGGAGAGCACCTTGTAATTGTGTGCTCACTTGGAGAGTTTGTTCTTATAGGTGCTAATAGTGCCTCTGTCCTCTTTCGTTGCCTTGTTTGTTCATTTTTGGAGAGACCCCTAGGGGAGGGAAATTTTCAAAATTTTAAATTTGCTTGTTTGAGTAGGATTCCCTTGCTTTTATGGGAGTCTTTCCCTTTTGAATTTCTTGTTTGAGAAAAAACCTTGATTGGGTGGGAAACTCAAATTTGTATCCCTTGTGAATCTTGTCTCTTTTGTCTCTCTTTGTAAAAGGTTCAGGATCCCTTTCAAAACCCCTTCCTACAATCAATCATGGTGTAGATCACGTTACACAAGCAACACCAAATAAATGATACATAGGTATTTTTCCTTTGAACAAGTCAAAGAATCAAACCTTTCATTACTTTCATGCCAAAAATAAGGATACAAGAGAAAGAACCCCTTTACAATTTCAAAAATTCCCTCAAATACCCTGTTTTCCCTTTTTCCCACCTAAAACCATCAAAATTCAAATTTGAATTTTGGGGGCAACTTGCTGAGGTCATAACTTCGCACTCGTTGACTCGATTGACTATTACAACATGTTTTTGGAAACGACATGAAACGAGCTAAGTAGAGCAATCTTTGGATTTTCATGCCAAGGCTTGCGTCTAGACAAAATTTCTCAAATTCGACCTCTAAGACCTTCAAAAATCTCTTGCAAGTTAAACTAGTTTTACAAAATTAAACAATTACAATTTTTTTTCGGGTGATGCAAGATCACTCTTACACCACTGGATGCTCCTGCATAAGACACCCAGGGTAATTTTGAGAAGTGACCTTCACTTCTCTATTGTTGGAAGAAAACCAAGGCGTTCAACCTCAACCTTCGACAACCAAGATGAATCTTCAACAGGTCTGCCCTTCCACTTAACCATATATTTTGCATATTGCCTGTTTTTGGTACTTTTTCCGATGCGGGTATCCAGGATCTCTTCTATCTCTTCCATATCTGGAGTAGATGCTAGAATATTCCACAATTCTGCTACTGGTCCCTCACTATTGTCTCCTTCATGGTATTCTACCAAATCTAAAATGTTAAAAATAGGTGATATGTTAAGCCCACTTGGAAATTCCACTTCATATGCATTGCCTGAATCCCATTTTTCTATGATTTTGCATGGTCCAAAATTCTTCATTTTCAGCTTGTTATAGGTTTTAGTAGGAAACCTTTCTTTTCTCAGATGGACCATAACTTCATCTCCCACTTCAAATTCCTTAAACCGTCACTTCTGGTATGCCCTTGTCTTATACTGAGTATTCATATTAGTAATATGCTTCTTCACTTATTCATGCAAGATCTTCAGATGCTCTGCAAAGTCCTTAGCCTCAACACTGCACTTTTCCCCTGTATCCATCTTCCTCAACTCAAAAGCATTTCTTGGACTACTCCCATATATTATCTGGAATGGATATTTGTTAGTACTCCTGTTGACAAAATTGTTGTATGCAAATTCCACCTGTGGAAAAACCAAATCCCATCTATCTCCTACCAAACATCTCAATAGATTACCCAAAATTCTATTCACCACCTCTGTTTGTCCATCAATGTATGGGTGGTATGCAGAACTAAATTTCAAATCTGTCTTTAATTTCTTCCACAAGGTTCTCCATAAATACCCAACAAACTTGGTATATTTGTCAAAAACTATACTCTTTGGTAGACCATGAAGTTGTACCACCTCTTTTAAAAATAAACTTGCAACATGAACTGCATCAATAGTTTTTTGGCAGGGAATAAAATGTGCCATGTTTGAAAACCTATCAACCACCACAAATATGGAGTCATTTTCCCTATGTGTCTTTGGTAGGCCAAGAACAAAATCCATGCTGATGTCCTCCCATGGTATCTCTAGTATAGGTAATGGCTGATATAATCCAATGTTCTGTCTCACACCCTTGGCCATCTGGTATACTCTGCAACTTTGCACAAATCTCTTCACATCTTGTTGCAACTGTGGCCAATAGTAGTTCTCACTAACAAGGACAATGGTCTTATCCTGACCAAAGTGTCCAACCAACCCTCCATTGTGTTTCTCCTTGACTATATTCTCCCTCATTGAACTCCTTGGAATGCATAATTGGTTTCCTCTAAAAAACATTCCATCTTGGATCAGAAAATCCAACCACTTAGTCCTGTCCAAAGTAACAAGTGCCAAGCAAGCCCTCCAAGCCTTTGCAAAATTAGGATCTTCAAGGTACAAAGCCTTAAGTTCATCAAACCCTACAACTTCCACCTTCATTTCTATCAACAAACACTGCCTTCTACTTAAGGCATCTGCAACTCAATTTGACTTTTCACTCATGTGCTTCAACACAAAGGTATAACTCTGTAGAAACTCAACCCACTTCAAGTGCCTCTGATTTAGCTTCCCTTGGCTATTAATATACTGTAAGGCCTGATGATCAGTATATAGAACAAAATATTTTGGCAAAAAATAATGCCTCCACTTCTTTAGAGCCTGAACTATAGCATAAAACTCTTGATCATAAAATGAATACTTCTTCCTAGCATCATTGAGTTTCTCACTAAAATAAGCAACAAGTTTACCTTCTTGACTCAATACAACTCCTATGGCACTACCACTAGAATCACAATCTACCTGAAATACCTTATTAAAATCTAGAAGTACCAAAATAGGTTGCTCTGTGACCTTCTTCTTCAACATATCAAAGCTCTTATTTGCTCCTAAGGTCCACTTAAATTCTTTCTTATCCCCTCTCATTGTTTCTGTAAGGGGTGCACAAATACTGCTAAAATTTCTAATGATTTTTCTATAAAAACTTACTAGACCATGAAATGATCTTACCTCAGTTATGCTTCTTGGAGTAGGCCATTCAATGATAGCCCTCACCTTTTCTAGGTCCATTTTTAGACATTCGATTGAGATGACAAATCCCAGATACACTAACTCCTTCTTCACAAAACTACACTTCTTCAAATTAATCAACAACTTCTCCTCCCTCAGCTTCTCAAAAACCCTTCTGATATGCATCAGGTGCTCTTCTAGGGTCTTGCTAAATATTAAAATGTCATCCAAATAGACAATGACATTTTTTCCTAAAAACTCCTTCAATACCTCATTCATCAGCTGGATGAATGTGCTTGGCGCATTGGTTAGCCCAAATGGCATGACCAACCACTCATACAAACCCTCTCTGGTCTTGAAGGCTGTATTCTACTCATCTCCTTATTTGACATGAATCTAATGGTACCTACTCTTCAAGTCAATCTTTATGAAGTACTTGGCTCCACTCAAACAATCCATAATGTCATCCATCCTTAGCAATGGAAATTTGTATTTTATGGTGATCTTGTTAATAGATCGGGAGTCTATACACATTCTCCACTCTCCATATTTATTTGGTGCTAGTACTACAGGTACTGCACATGGACTCAAGCTCTCCCAAATCAGTCCCTTTTTCAACAACTCTTGGACTTGCCTATTTAGCTCCTCACTTTCTATAGGAGTCATTCTATGGGTTGCCTTATTGGGTAAACTAGATTCCGGTACCAAATCTATATGGTGACTGATCTTCCTCACTGGTGGTAAACCCTCAGGCACATTATCTGATATAATATCTGGAAATTCTTCTAATAGACCTAAGAATTCTACTGGGGTATCTTTGCATTCTTCTTCCCTAACTCTAGGAATTAATGCATAACACATATGCTCATGCTTCAAACCATCCAAAAACCTTCTACCTTCAACTAAACAAATTATGGCACTGCTACATACCTTTTCGTCCACCTCCTTCAGGGGATTCAACTTATGGCGCACTCCATTCTTTGTCAGGGAGTAAGTGTTGGCACGACCATCATGTACTGCACACCGATCAAACTGCCATGGCCTTTCCAACAACAAATGACAAGCATCCATAGGCAAGATGTCACACAGGACCTCATCACGGTAATTCCCAATATTAAATTTTACCAAGCATTGCTCACTGACCAAAGCCCTATGGTCCTTCTGCAACCACACAATCCGATATGGATGCGGGTGTCTCTTCCTCTCTAATTGCAATTTGGTAACCATTCCTTCTAAAACTAGGTTATATGTGCTACCATTGTCTATGATAATATTACAAATCTTACCTGCATATTTACACATTGTGTGAAATAAACTCTTCCTCTGATCTGGGACTCTCTCCTCATTCAACAAGGCTCTCCTTGTGATTAGAACTTCTCCTCTTTCTACTTCTTCAGAGTGCTCAGATTCAACACCTTCATCAATGACCGCAGCTCGGGCATTACCTTCAGGCCTCCTATTTGTCCTCTCTTGGTGCTGTGGACACTCGTATGCTCGATGTCCTTTGCCACAGTGGAAATAGGTTCCACGAAACCCTCATCCAAACCTTCCTCTTCCTCTCTGGTAACCATTATTATGATCATGGGGGCGGTAAGCATTATCTCTCT
This sequence comes from Wollemia nobilis, assembly GCA_028583015.1. Taxonomy (NCBI): domain Eukaryota; kingdom Viridiplantae; phylum Streptophyta; class Pinopsida; order Araucariales; family Araucariaceae; genus Wollemia; species Wollemia nobilis. Next base: position 1,871,708 of record JAQPPZ010000569.1, on the reverse strand, counting down.
TTTTATCTTGACTACTGCTAGCTTCTCCATTCTTCTTATAATCTTCATTTTGTCCTCCATTTGTTCTTCCACCAGTTCTTCCACCATGACCTCTTCCTCTTTGCTTGCTCTCAAACCTTCTATTCAACTTCTCTTCAACCCTCAAGGCAAACTAGTAAGCATCCTCTATGGTGGTCATCCTAACCAGACTTAACTCCTCTTGAATACTTTCTCGTAACCCATTAATATAACAGGCTACCTTCTCCTTGTTGGCCTCTAAATGGCCTGTTCTGATTAAAATTTTATAAAACTCCTCTGTGTATTCTTTAACAGACTTACTTGACTTCCTCAAACCTTGCATTTTCTTTAGTAGATCCAACTCGTAGTCACCTGGAATGAACTGCCTCTTCAACTTCTCCAACATCCGCTCCCATTTTGTTATCTTTTCTTTTCCTCTTTTATTTCTGTCTAGCTGCACTCCCTTCCACCATATGTTGCCATGACCCTTCAGCTTGGTCTTAGCAAACTTGACCCTATCAGGATCTGCAAACTCCTCATACTCAAAGTATTCTTCCAAATCATTGATCCAGTCAATCAACTCCTCTGGATCAAGATTTCTAGAATACGTAGAAACCTCCATCTTTGGTCTCTTTCCAATCTGAGATATGGATCTGTATAACCTGGATTGTGCAGGATCTACTAACTCTTCTTCTTCCTCAAACTGGTCCTCTTCTTCTTCAACTTCATCTTCACTACCATATTCTCTCCTTGGCTCAAACCCTCTATGTAGATCCTCTTACAGAGCCTGAACTTGCCTCTACAAAGCTCTGAAATCTTCCTTTGGCACCATATTTCTCTCACCACCATGATTTCTTCGTGGAGGCATTCTACTCACTTCTATCACAAAAATTAACCACAGATCCTGGTGTAAACTACCTCATGTTTGATGATCTATTTACACACTTAAGAACTCACGCTCTGATACCACTTGGTGTAGATCACGTTACACAAGCAACACCAAACAAATGATACATAGGTATTTTTCCTTTGAACAAGTCAGAGAATCAAACCTTTCATTACTTTCATGCCAAAAATAAGGATACAAGAGAAATAACCCCTTTACAATTTTGAAAATTCCCTCAAATACCCAGTTTTCCCTTTTTCCCACCTAAAACCATCAAAATTCAAATTTGAATTTTGGGGGCAACTTGCCGAGGTCATAACTCACACTCGTTGACCCGATTGACTATTACAACATGTTTTTGAAAATGACATGAAACGAGCTAAGGGGAATTATCCTTGGTTCTTCACACCAAGGTTCGCGTCTAGCCAAAAATCCTCAAATTCGACCTCTAAGACCTTCAAAAATCTCCTACAAGTTAAACTAGTTTTACAATTACATTTTTTTTTTGGTGATGCAAGATCACTCTTACACCACTGGATGCTCCTGCATCAAATAAACAAAAAATATGGAAAGGCTAAGGCACTTCTTATAGGGATTAAAATTACAATTGAAAAATGAGGAAAGTATATCTCAATTGAGTGGGATTAACAAATTATCATTAAAACTGTAAACAAAAATGGATGTGAGGATTAGATTAAAAATAATATTTCTTTGATCGGTTAAAGATATTAGCATATATAATAGACGGGTTTTGACAGGGTCCCAAAGCCTAAATACAAAATGACATCAAATGCCAAAAGGGACTAAGAGCAACAGAAAGAAAGTATAACCTAATTATAAATTACAACAAAGGCAGTCCTTAGCCTGCAAACAGAAGTACAAAATTACCAAAAATAGGGCTGCCCTTAGCTAGTAGGAAGAAAAGAGGAACACATTCAAAGTATTAACAACCACAAAAAGGGTAAAGAAGCACCACAAAACCAAACATCAAGAGCCCTCAAAGAACACTCAGGTCTTAGAAGTGAGCTTAGCACAAATATCATGGATGCTCACAGAAAACATCCAATTCAACACCATTATCTTTAGCAGGGGTGTCCTCAAACTTGATAGTCATCTTCTTAGGATTTGCAACAGGCACACCTTCGACCTCTTCATTGAAATATTTCCTTGACTGTCTTTGATGACTCCACCTACTCCCAAATGACTAGGGTTGCCCTTAGCAATGCCATCAAAATTTAGTTTGATCCAACCTTGTGGGGGAGGTATCCAAGACGTATGACTTCTGATGGACTTGGGATGTGAGCAAGAGTTAGTCACAATAGAGAAGTTAAAAATAATATTAGTGATAATGTTCATCATCTATTATTGGAAGCAATCTCTTGAAAATATGAGCATATCTATAGAGAAGGAAATCGAGTAGCAACTATTTTAAGTAACTAGGTTGTTGATCTTTATCGTGGTGAAATTCAAATTTTATAAGGCAATTGGTTGAGTGAGATTTTATCTCTTAATAAAAATGATGCTAAGGAATTGATTATAAACATAGCAGTTTAAATAAGATGAATATATTTGATAAAAAAATATCTCTCATGAAAAAACATGTTATATATGGTTTAATGGACCTAGAAACAAATGTAATAATTTAGTATTTTGATTGGAGTGGCTCCTAATACAAATATTATATTTATTATTTTTAAAAATACATTTATCCCATGTTTTTTTCCTCAAAAAAAATATGTACCTTTCATTTTAGAGTTTGAAAACAATTACAATGAGATGGTTCTTTTATACCCTCATATAAACCTTACTAAAACAACCCCATTTAGAGCTATTCTAGAATCTCCCAATAATTACTCAAATTTATCTAAAAAAATCTATCAAACCTGTTACAATAATAACAACCTATTGCAAGCCTTTACTCATCTTAAAAAGTGTCATTTTGGTACTTTAGCCCTGCAGCCATAAGTCATATCATATATATTATCTTAATTATCAAAAGATATAAAAAACACAAAATATGTCCTAAACCATGACTTCTATCAAAAGGAAAAAGTATCAAAAGGGTGTATACTATGGTGGAATCACAGTCTTACATACTACTCCCTTTAACCAAGTACCAACTAGAATATCTAAGGCATATTTTGATAGACCATATGCTTCCTCATTTAGTTCTTTGTAGATATGTTTATGATATCTCTTTAAATGATGCTTCTAGCAATTTTATTTGCTTATAATAAGGCCTAAGCATCAAATTTTGCATCCCTACTAAACCTAAAGCCCAATCCACCACCAATTTTGAGTCACCAAAAACTTGAAGTTTTGTTATTCCTTGTTCCATTGCCATTCTTAACAAAAATATCAAAGCCTTCCACTCTACCACATTATTGGTATCTTCACCAAGACCTACTTTGAAAGTGAATTTGTTATTTTCATCCTGATATAACACTCCTCCTACCCCACATCTATCTAGATTGTCTTGAAAAGCTCCATTGAGAAAAGCCTAACTTTATAATATGCACTATTAAAATTCTAACCTATCTTACAACCTTTAATTTTAGGGACTTTTTTATCTCTTCATAAGTGTATTTGATCTATTATTGAACTTTTCTAGGTAGAATTTCCTTGATCTCAAACAACATAGAATTTATTTCCAACCATAGACCCCATGCTACTATTAATGGAATACAACTGTATTCCTTTAAGCCTTTGTATTTGAACCATTGTTACATATTCTTAGACAAATTCCTTGTTGTTCACTATCCCTTCCCCTTAGTCATGGGTAGAATATACCTCCACACTTATCTAGAGAAATTATAGTGAACTAGTAGGTGATCCATTATTTCTTCTTCCTTTTTACACAAACTGCATTGATGTGGACCTTGCCAGGACCTCTTTTGGATAACATCCCCATATCAATTCCTTCTTAGCTAAATCTAACCAAGAAAAATTTATGATTTTAAAGGGTGCTTTCAACTTCTAAATCCTACTTCACCACCAAAGGACCTCCTCATTATTATTTTTAAACATTGCCTTCTATACTTTCTTAGCTAATCGTCCACTAGTTGGGTTCTTTGACCATACTAAATATTATTCTTATTTTCTCGGTATTATAAAAACCCTTGTCATACCCCTTGTGTACTTGCTCCATTGCTTAGTTTTATTTCCTTCCAAAATTAATTCTTCTGTTGAAAGCCACCCTTGATTCCATAAATTTATTTTATTCATAGAGGTTGTATCTACTAATACCTTGAGACCTTGTTTATTTAGATGTTCTATTCAATTTTGAGATAGTTGGTAATTTCCTCCATTCCCTAGCCAGGGATTTTTCCCTAGCCTTAATTTCTTCCTATGTCCTATCTTCCAACCCAAAAAATTACCTACTAATGAAAAACCTTCACTAATGCTTTTCAAATGATAGTTTCATTGGTCATTAGCTTGATAGGACATGGAACTTGTATATTTCTTCTTGATAACCTCATGCCATAATCCTTTACCAATTATCAATCTCCAAAGATTCTTAGCAACTAGTAATTTCGCAAAGTTATGTATATTCTTAAGCTCCAATTGATGGCTTTTGAAGCCTTAATAATAATATAAATCTCATAGGATAAATTCCACAAGATAAAATATATGATAGCCACAATATAGTAAGATCAAGATAATAATGTAACTAGAATAATATGAGCCAACTAATATGTAAATCAAGGCTAATAATAAATCAACTAACATTCATTAATAAGCAACAATTATGAATGTAATAGCTTGAATCATACATGTACAAAGCATGTAGCACAACTTACAATATTAGTTGCTCAAATGTATGCAATCTTTATTACTCCTCTTCCTCTTACAAATGTATCATATAAATCTATTACAAAGATGATAAAAATGCTCTCTAAACTCACTATGAATGATATGCTCGCTATGGAGTAATATATAGCCATAGTAGAATGACTCTTCATATACTTGACTATTCCTTTCCATATGCCAAGTCTCATGACTCTTGGCTTCTCTACTTGACACTTGCATACACATGACTCTATCTTGTATGCACACCTAGACATGACTCTTCACTTAGCACACCCTAATCTAAGAACACATGTGCACACTTACATATAAGATACTTGTGCACATATACACACAACACTTGCACACTTGCTCATGTGACACTCATGCATTTCCTGCACGTTATTGCATTACATAAAATATTTACTCACACTCTAATCTAAGACTCAACCCTAGTATAATATTTAGAAGGTGTATCATGAAGGTGCCATGGGGGTACATTAGCATGTACTAAATAATGTAATATTCTCCAACACCCATCCTCTTGCTTTACATTATTTGGTTATTGAATACTTTAGTCTTCAATCAAGGTCTTCATATTCATGTGATATTCTGCTGACCTCACATATTTTTCATCATATTGAACTTTGGATTCATCCAATGTCTTTGATGGTAGAAAGGTTCTTGATTCTCATTTCCTATACTTTGTCTTTCAGAGCATTCAATAATGTTATCTTGAAATAAGATAAGCTCTTGAGAGAAACCAATTGATTCTAAAGCATATATTCTATTTTTAATCGATCTTGTAGCCTCTGTTATATTTTGATTCTTGATAATACATTTATTGTTCTCATTTATACATTTGAACTCAATTGATCTTCCACTTTCAACTAGTTTAGTAACTAAAATGAGATTGGTTGTTGTTGGAATATATTATATTATTTGGTACATGCTAATGTACCACCTTAGGTACATCTTTAGATTAGGAGTGTGTCTTAGTTTAGAGTGTGAGTAAATATTTTATGTAATGTAATAATGTGCAGGAAATGCACAAGTGTCATGTAGTTAAGTGTGCAAGTGTGATGAGTGTAAATGTGCACATGTCCTTCATGTAAGTGTGCACATGTATCCTTAGATTAGGAAGAGTTAGTGAAGAGTCAAGTTACAAGTGTACATCAAAGATAGCTTCATATGTGTGCAAGTGATAGCCAAGAGTCACAAGGTATGGAAGAGTCATAGTCATCCAAGAGTCTTCATAGAAAGGCTATATATACATGTTATAGCCTAGAGTTATGTGAAGTTATCAATGTGAAGATGTTATCAATGTGAGGAGTTATGTGAAGAGTGTTGTGAAGAGTAACATAAAGTGTGATGCTATTATAGATACTATTGTGATCTATTGTATACTCCTTGAGAGTTTTTGTAATAGAAGTTAGTGGAATACAAGTTGCATATATTTGAGCAATTAATGTGTGAATTCATTTATATTCAACATATTGATTTTGCTTTATTATTCTTGTTACAATTTATATATTGATTTGCTATTGCATTTCATTTCATTCATGTAATTAATTCTTATGGTAATTTTATTAAGTATTGAGCTTCAAAAGCTAACAATGGTATCAGAGCCACAAGGGAGATTGATAGGAGATAGGGAGAATTTTATTATAGGATTTGAAATTTGTTGTTTTGGCTAGAGTCTTTCCATAGGGTTGCAAAAAAACTCATGAAGACTAGGACTCAACATAGATTTCTTTCCACTAGATTGAAGAACAACTAGTGAAGATTGTTGATTTTAGGGTTTTGGAGTTTTGGATGTATTTTATTGCTATTGTCTAAGATTTTATTGCAGAAAATTAGTTCTCAAAAGTTGAGAAGCTTCCTACAATAGATAGAGAAGAATTTCACCTTCGATTGCCTAAAATTCTATGTGCTTTCCTCGCGTAGGAATTGATTTTGGAATTGCAGCAAAAGAGTAGACATTGAAGATTGAGGAGACCCAAGAAAGAGGTCTCATAGGAGATTGAAGATTGAATATTGAGGAGACCCAAGAAAGAGGTCCCATAGTAGATTGAAGAGAGAAGAAAGAAAGAGGCTAGAGAAGCTCTATTGAAGATTGAGAAAAAGGAGACCCAAAAGAAGAGGTCCCATTGCAGATTTGAGATTTGAGATAAGAGATTTGAGAGAGAAGATTGAGGAGGCCTAGGAAAAGGTCCCATTGAAATTTGGAAGGAGAAAGAAGGAGAATAGAAAAACCCTATTGAGAAATTGTAGAAGTGGCCATTGGAGGAGATTTGAAGAAAGTTCGAGGTAGAATATTGCAAGAAGAAGAAACTCTTGAAAAAAGGTAATCACATCAAAAATTGGGATAATTATCGCCATCCAACAACAAGCCCAAAAGGATTTGTGAAACTGATTCAAGGAGGAAGGATTTGGCAAGAAGTTTGCCAAATTTTGAAAAGTATTTTTTGAAGACTTCAAGACATTCAAATTCTTGAAGAGTAGGCCAACATAGAGGCCAAATTTGAAGATAAAAATTCTATGAGAGTTGAAGAGGAGAAAGAGGATTGAAGAGGCCACCAAATTGATATTTTTTGAAGGCAGCCATTAAATTTTTTGAAGGCTGATTTTTGAAGGAGAAGATTGCATATTTGTGGGGTAGAATTTGAAGAGTTTTGGACAGCAAAGTGAAGGAGGAATTGGTAGCATTTGGAGCTGCAAAGTATAGATATTTTTGGACAACATTCAAAGAAGAGTTAGAGCTACATATTTTAGAGTTTCTTGGAAGCATTTTGGAAGGAGAAAGGAGAAGTTTTGGACAACATATTTGGAAGAAGATAGAAGCTATTTTTTGATAGTATTTTGAAAGGAGAAAGAATTTTTTGGAGAGCAAGTTGAAGAAGAGGAGAGAGCAAAATTTTGAGCAGCAACTTAAGCAAAATAATAGTTGCACATTTGAAGAATTTGAACAATGAAATAGTGAATGAGATAAGCAAGCAAAAAGGTAAGAAATTAAGGAAGAAAAGAGTTTGCAAATAAGTGTTTATAGTTGCCTTGTTTAAGCATTCAAGGAGAGTGTTTATATCAAGCATTATAAGCATATTTGTAAAGTTAAAATATAACAAAAAGGAGAAGCTAAAGTTCTATCTTTGAAGCTAAAAATTTAGAGCTTGCTATCATCATTGAACTTGCATCATACCTACAAAAATAACAAGTTAATGAGAGAATAACAAGCTAGTTGCTAGCTTGAAAAAGAGTAAGATAATACAAGGAGAAAAGCAAGCAAGTTGTAGTCTTAAATGGAGAAGATAAGATAAGTAGAATCACTAAGTTTGAAGACAACAAGCAAGGAGGAGAACAAGTTGGTTAGAAGTTGAAGGATAACAAGGCAGATTTGACATAAGACCAACAAGTCAAAGTTGTAGTCATAGCACAAGAGGGAAAGCATCCAAGAGCCACCAAGCTTGAGAGTGAACCACCCTACAAAGGAGGAGGAGCCACCGTGTTGAAAGGTGAAGCCACCAAACATGCAAAGGAGGAGCCACCATGGTGAAAGAAGAAGCCACTAAATGTACAAAGGAGGAGCACCATTTTTAGAGCCACTAAGTGAGCCAAGGAGAAGGTGCAAGTTTTAGGGAGCCATCGAAGGTTGGAGGAGCCACCATAAGCTCCATTCCAAGTAGTAGAACCATCACCTATGTATGCTAAAAAGTGAGAAATTGAATAGACATCGTTTGGATGTCGAAAATGTGTAGAAGAGACAACCAAACCATCAGGGTTTGTAATAGTCAAAAGAGGAGGATGAACATTAGAGAAACCAACTGTCACATAGTGGACGTTTGGTTTACTATTGGTGAAGAGCCATGTGTAAATTGTAATTCCTAGGAAGCCATAGCATCATTGAACAATACGAGCCAAAGGTGAATAACGCTTCTACCAAGTGTTATGAGGAGCACAAGAAAATTGGAGTGCCAAAGGAATGTTGGTTGAAGAGAAAAATAACTTGTGTGCCATTTGGCACTTGGAACAGAGAGCACCAATCAATTTTAGAGGGAGTTTAAATTTTTTGGAGCAGCCATTAAATGCATGGGCCATAAATAGCATAGCACCAAAAAGCATTCAACATCAATTCATTTTTGAATTAGAGTGAGCACCTTGTGTAAAGAAGCATGTTGAAGAGTCAACATTGGAGCAACATAAGAGACCAAATATTTTGCTGAAATAATTGTGCATCCAAAATATTGGAGGTAATATTTAAGTTATTTTTTATTTTCTAAAGGTTGGAGTTATAAGGGGTGAATAGTATTTGATTTTCTTAAGGTTGAATTTAATTAATTCATTTTCACCTTGATTAATTGAATTATTGGAGAAATAAGGTATATAAGTGAAAATAAAAAACCTAGAAACCTTGTTAATGCATTTTGGAAAGTTTTGTAGAGATTTGAAAAGTTGATTTGAAGTTTTGGGAAGTTAATTACAAGTTTTGTAATTAATTTATTTGATTTTGTAAAGAAATTTTAAATATTTGTAAATAATTCTATTTTGGAGAAATAAGGTTTTCAACATCAAATTAGGAATACAAAATTTGCAAATATCTTTTACTAAACTTCTAAATTTTTGATTGGGGAGCTATAAGGAATTCAACATCAACATAGGATTGTGAAATTTAGAATTTAGAAATCATATTTTCAAAATTTGGGAGATAAAAGGTATTCAACTTAGAAATTTGAGAATTGAAACCTTCATAAAAAATTATTGTTTGATCATATATTCAAACTTAGGGAGATATAAGGAATTCAACTCAAAAGCTTAGAAAAGTTGAAAAATAGTCTAGGGAGTTACAAGGAAGACTACATTAGAAGAACTATGGATGAAATTGTTAAGAATACATTTAACGAGAATTTTGATGAAATATTTCATGAACTTAAGTTTTATTCATAAAACCTAGTAGATAACTTTAATAGATACACATATTTGTCAACCAGTTTTAAAAAAAAATTTTATTTTTTTCTTGAGGAAGCAAAAGAAGATAATTTTATGATATTGATTGGTTATCTTCATGAAGTACTTTTCAAGACTTGGTGGAATGTTCAAAACATAGTTGTACTTTCATGAAAAGAATATCTAATGATTTATCTATCATTAATTACTTTTGAATTCTTTAAAGGAATGAAATAAAAGAAGAGAACATACTAGTAATGAATTATCGAATCCAAGTCAACATTATTGTGATGATGTACTAACTCACAGCATTGAAGATATGTCACTAGTGAAAGTGCAAAAATGAATAAGAAGAAGAAGAAACAAGAAAAGGAATCAGATCAAGAGAGGCAAGATGAAGATTGAACATAAAGAAGATACTTATTTGAAGAATTCAAGACAAAAATTAAAGTTGTTTTATTGTGATGATTTGCTAACACAATTCTTAGAAGGTGGATCATCAAGTATATCTCAAATGAAGATAGAAAAGAGAAGAAAGAAAAAGAAGAATAGAAGAAATCACATCAGAAAGGTTAAACATGAATCATATAGTGTAAATTCAGATATTGATCTAAAAGAGATAGATTGAAGATAGAAGATGAAGACCATATTGAAGACTAAAGTCTTCAATAACCAAATAATATAATACAAGGGGGTGTTGGAATATATTACATTATTTGTTACATGCTAATGTACCACCTTGGGTACATATTTAGATTAGGAGTGTGTCTTAGTTTAGAGTGTGAGTAAATATTTTATGTAATGTAATAATGTGCAAGAAATGCACAAGTGTCATGTAGTTAAGTGTGCAAGTGTGATGAGTGTAAATGTGCACAAGTGTCCTTCATGTAAGTGTGCACATGTGTCCTTAGATTAGGAAGAGTTAGTGAAGATTCAAGTTACAAGTGTACATCAAATATAGCTTCATATGTGTGCAAGTGATAGCCAAGAGTCACAAGGTATGGAAGAGTCATAGTCATCCAAGAGTCTTCATAGAAAGGCTATATATACATGTTATAGCCTAGAGTTATGTGATGTTATCAATGTGAGGATTTATGGGGAAGAGTGACGTGAAGTGTGATGTTATTATAGATTGGGATCTATTGTATAATCCTTGAGAGTTTTTGTAATATAAGTTAGTGGAATACAAGTTGCATACATTTGAGAAATTATTGTGTGAATTCATTTATATTAAACATATTGATTTTGTTTTACTATTTCTATTACAATTTTTATATTGATTGCTATTGCATTTCAATTCATTCGTGTAATTAATTCTTGAGGTAATTTGATTAAGTATTGAGCTTCAAAAGCTAACAATTGTCAACCCTGGAACATACATAACATATTTCAATATAAAATCTGAGAATGGTGCACTAGGTGTTACACAACCACTTCCATGAACTAGGTATCTCTTATCATCAATAATTTTCAAATAGAAATTATCTTTGACTTCCAAACAATCAAACCATTGTAAATTACCAATCATATGATGACTAGCACTTGAGTCTATATACCAAAGATATTTTTTTGTTTGAATCACTTGATTGGTTTTACTTGAAACTATTTTGCATTGTTTACAAACGTTTTGTGAAATATAATGTTCCTCACTTGATGTACCTTGTTCTTGAAATTTTCGTTTTGAAGAATATAGTTTTATATTTTGATAATATCTTCTATGTTGAAAAGTCCCTCTTATTTCTCCCAAATATTTAGAAACTAAGAAAATAAGAATTTTGCAAATTTAATTTCCTAGGTTTGAAGTTGTAAGCCTTTTGACTCCCTAATTATTAATTTACAAAAATATATTACTTCAAAAATTAAATAAATCAAATTAATTAAAGAAACATTAGAAAACCTTATAACTCCAATCTTAATATTTCTTTAATCTACCATTAATCTACTTATTCCTCCACTAACTAAACAATCCATGATAAACTCATTAATTATTTTACTTATCTCTCCACTATCTCAAATAATAATAAAAACAATTCTTCTAATAAACCACTTATCACTCCATAACTTAATTAAATATAAAATTTTAACTTTATAACATCAAAAATTAAATAATTAAACTTCAAATATAATTCAAAACTTAAATCTTACATATTTTTTTTGCTCGCGCTATTTTTTATTTTCACACATTGACTGCATTGAAATTCACTAAATGCACCTAAGCATCCACTTTAACCTACACGCTCTTGTGCTAGGTGGCTTGGATACCATTCTACGTTCCATCATTTGCTACTCATATCAATGCTACATGGCTTAAATACCTCTATATCATCTATCGTTTGTTGCTTCCCTCAATGTTATGTGGATTAAACATCACTCTATCTTATGTTATTCATTGCTTCCCTCAATGCTATGTGGTTTAAACAATTATATTTTTGACGCTCGAATTCTAACGTTCATTCCTTAAGGTAGGGAGGAAAAATGTCTCTCGTGATAGATGTTACATTTTACTACAATGTTCAAAGATTCATCAACGCATTCAAATATTTTCTAATGCTTGGATTTACCTCCTTTCTCAAGTGTCTCTTCAATTTCACTTTATTACATGTTGATTGTTCACTAGCAATCCTTGGTGGATGTGTGCCTCTCTTGTGCTCTCTATCTAGTTTATTAGTTATTCACCTTCTCGCCTGTGCTCATTGTTTGGTTCAATGGCTATGCACCTTCTCGCTTGTGCTCACCATTTGGTCATTCAATGGATGTGCATGTTTTTTGTACCTCAATGATAACACATTACTTTATTCTCTTCACTTGATGATTTAATAAATAGCTTGTTATATACTTAGCTAATAGCACTCTCTTTGCTTTAAAAATTATGTATGCCTTTTCTTTCTTTATTTTGTGTATGACATATTTTTGCCTATACTATGAATGATGTCTTCTATGTTGTGAATAACTCTTTTTCCTTTCCCTATTATGCTTGGTAGATGGCGATCTCTTACCACAAAAGTCTTCTTTCCCTTACTTGGGGGATAGTACCTCTCTAGCGCTAAATATTGTTAGCTCAAATACTGGATTGATTTCTCTTGATCTTCTCTGATGTTGGCTCTCATAGTGATGTTCTAGCTTGGTACAATACTCTCATAGCAATGTTATTTACACCTGTCTATGCTTCTTAACGTCTAGACTTATTTTTCTAGTTGAATACTTCCTTTTATATCATGCTAGTTGTTGTTGTTCTACCTATGTAGACTATTGGTTTATCTTCTATGCTAGCTTCATTGATTTTGGCCTCTTTCCTTTCTTTTTTTATAAAGCCAAATAGAGCTATTTACCTTCAATCATTATAAGCCTTTATCTTTTATCATAGGATTCTTATTTTTCAGACTTTTTTCCTTTCCTTGAAAGAGTTTTTCTCTCTTGGACCTCTTTTCTTTAAGAGTCTCTTTCTATAATATTATCCTCTCTAGACTATGCCTTCTATATTGGCTTCCTAAACCAATGTCAAGGTCAGTATGACTTGTATTTTCAATATCTCTAAAACTTTCTCTAAATATCTTATCAAGGTCTCTTTTCTTTTTTCTATAAGGGCCTTTATTTCCTTGGACATCTTTCTTTGAAGGGTCTCAACCTCTTCGGTTAAATATTCTATCTTTATCAAGGTCTATTTCTTCAATACCTGAAACTTTCTTTGTTAAGGTCTTCCTTCAAGACCTAAAATATTTATGTCAAGGTTTATCTTCAAGACCTGAATCATTCTCTATTAAGGTCAATTTCTATGAGACCTAAAACTTTAATAGCCTATGACTTAAAATTAATCCCTGCTCGATGAAAGCTTTCTGCTTTCTTCTTGCACTTGAAGATGAAAGTCTTATCTATTTATTGTAGTAAGCTTCTCACACTTTTGATGACTAATATATGCTATAACAATGTCTTAGGTCACACCTAATAACTCAATACTTTAATGTCAAGGTGACACAAATTTTCTTGATGCTCCAACCAAGATAGCTTGATTGTACCGAATCCTTCAACTTTATTCCGAGTGTTGATAGAAATCAGTTGTCAATAATTTATCTATGTCCCTAAAAATATTCTATTAATATCAGGGTTGTCTATGGCCCTAAATAATCAACTGTCTTCAAGTTGATTCACCTAAATATGAATCCTAATCTTCACCGGTTATCCTTCAACCTAGTGGAAAAACTCTTGATGAGTTCTAGTCTTCACTAGTTGTTCCTGCAACTATGGAAATACTCTAGCCTTTCTGTTTACTTTTGATATTACAATAGAGTCTAGGTCTAACTTCCTTTAAAGTAGATAGACTCTAACCAATTTTTTTACATTGGATAAAAATTGATTTTATATGCAGCTATATAACCTGTGCAAGAAACTACTTACAGTAGCTCTGATACCACTGATGACTTTTGAAGCCTTAATATTAATGTAAATCTCATAGGATAAATTCCACAGAATAAAATATATGGTAGCCACAATATAGTAAGATCTAGATAATAATGTAATTAGAACAATATGAGCCAATTAATATATAAATCAAGGCTAATAATAAATAAACTAACATTCATTAATAAAAAACAATTATGAATATAATAGCCTGAATCATACATGTACAAAGCATGTAGCACGAATTACAATATTAGTTTTTCAAATATATGCAATCTTTATTACTCCTCTTTCTCTTACAAATGTATCATGTAACTCTATTACAAATATGATAACAATGCTCTCTAGACTTACTATGAATGATATGCTTGATATGGAGTAATATATAACCATAGTAGAATGACTATTCATATATTTGACTATTCCTTTCTTTATGCCAAGTCTTGTGACTCTTGGCTTCTCTACTTAACTCGTTAGGACCCTCCTAACGTAAATCTTAATCATATTATATATTATATTGTATTATAAAGGGACACATCCCTTCACCATTCACATATTTTAGATAGATGTAAATAGGACAAGGAGGATGCTCCAAAGATCATCCGAGAACATTAATTTATTATATTGTGGGTTTTTGCCTTTCAATACAAACTGCGATTCTATTCAAAAAACAATTATTTTCTGCATTCAATTCATATTTCAAGTTGCAGGTTCATAACAACTGGATTAGAACTAAAAAGACCTAAATTTTTTTCCCCACCCCGCTCTAGTTACTAACAGGCCATTACTCGGCAACGTTTTCTTTTCAACACACATTCTAACCATTACTGATGAAACTATTACACAGTAGGCCACAGTCGCCAACAAAGGTAGCATACAAAATTTTTTGGACAACATCACGCATTACCGGAGTTAGAAAACCCCAACAACGAGTACAAGTGAGGAAAATATCATTCGGTGTGAACAAAGAGCAACAAGTATGCAAAATTAAATGCGATGAAGACAGACAATTTTTTCCACAAAACTAATTTTTGCATATTCAAATCACTTATAAACCAACCACACCCTAAATGGTCGAGGGAAGACGATCTCAAGACACAACGAAGGAGATTGCGAAGGAGGTTTCAAAAGAAATTATGAAAGAACTCTCACAGTTTTCCAAGGAAATGAGAGACATGATGCAAGGAATGGCATTTTGGAAGGATAATTTAGAAGATAAAATCGCTACCAAAATAGCAGACCTAACCATAAACATCACCAACTCAAATACAGATATATCCACTAAATTGGATGCTACAACCCATTCCATGGACTTAGTACAGCAAAATTTGTTGCTCATGCAAAACGGACAACAGAACACTACACCACCACAACAAACATTAATAGGGGGACCACATACATCAATCCTTCCCCGTACCACAAAACTAGATTTTCCAAAATTTTATGGAGGCGACCCCACAAATTGGATATATAGGGCAGACCAATATTTTGCCTTATATCAAATTCTAGATATTTAGAAAGTCTGTATCATCATTTCACTTGGAACAAATTGTTACCCAGTGGTATCAATGGTATGAGAAAACAAAAGGTCCACCCACATGGATCGAATTCACAAAAAACTTAATGTTGTGATTTGGCCCCACTAAATTTGAAGACTTCATAGGAGCCCTCACTAAACTGTGGCAAACCTCCACCGTAAGGGAATACCAAGCACAATTTGAGAAATTGGCGAACCTTACAACAGGACTAGATGCATCATTATTCCAAAGTTGTTTTATTAGTGACCTAAAAGAAGACATTAGAATGGAGGTAAAAATACAAAAGGCCTATCAATATGATGCATGCAGTGGCATTAGCACAAATGATAGAAGAGAAGAACAATAACCAAATGTGAATAGGAAGAGTTTTTCAGGAAAAACACCAAATACCTACAACCAAAAACTGAATAAGGTCATGCCAATTAAATGAATTTTCCAAGAAGAGCTAAAAGAAAGACGAGAAAAGGGCCTATGTTTCCACTGCGACAAAAAGTTTACCCCCAACCACAAATGCATCTCACCGAAATTATATATTTTGGACACAATTGATTGCACTCCCAAAGAGGAGGATGACATAGAAGTGGAAGTAATAACTAAGGTTTCAGAAGAAAACCAATAAGATAAAACAAAAATATCCTTTAACGCATTAGTAGGATACTTGATTCCACAAACAATGAAGGCAAAAGGGTATTTTAAGAAACAAAACCCTATTGTGATCTTAGACTCTGGTAGCACTCACAATTTTATAGACCCCAGTTTGGCCAAACAAGCTAATTACTTTATATATCCCTACAATAACTTCGAAGTCATGATTGGCAATGGAGGAAAAATTGCATGTAAAGGCAAATGTAGGAATATCAAACTCATGATGGGGGAATATAACATGAAAGTAGATATGTATGTACTACCATTAGGAGGATGTGATATTGTTTTAGGAGTACAATGGCTACAAACGCTCGACAAAATTCAATGGGAATTTGAAGAGTTATGGATGCAATTTATACAAAACAACCAAACATACACAATTCAAGGTTTAAAAACAGGTCCCACACAAATCGTAAGTTCCCATAGAATGGAAAATATTATTCGAAAAGGAGGAAGAGGCATGGTTGCCCAACTATTTTCCTTGCAAAACACCATCGAAGAGCAACCAGAGGCACCCAAATTAATAGAACTCCTAGAGAAACATGATAAAATATTCAAAGAACCAGAGGGATTACCTCCATAATGAAGCCATGATCATGCTATTCAATTACTTCCTGGACACCAACCTCCAAATATTAGACCTTACCGATATCCATACTTACAAAATACGAAAATAGAAAAATTAGTACAAGACCTACTAAGGGCATGGGTCATTCGACCTAGTAGAAGTCCCTACTCTTCGCTAGTCATACTAGTAAGAAAAAAGGATGGATCATGGCGCCTATGCATGGATTTTTGCACTCTCAACAAAATAACGATTAAAGACAAATTTCCTATTCCAATCATTGATGAACTACTCGATGAACTAAATGGAGCCGCATATTTTTCTAAACTTGATTTATGATCAGGTTACCACCAAATTTGAGTTAAGGAAAGCGATATACCCAAAACTGCTTTTTGCACCCACGAGGGACATTATGAATTATTGGTGATGCCTTTTGGCCTCACCAATGCTCCATCCACATTTCAAAGTCTTATGAATAAGGTATTTTCTCCCTTCCTTCGAAAATTTATTTTAGTTTTCTTTGACGATATTTTGATTTACAACAAGACATGGGAAGAGCACTTAACACATATAGCACAAGCACTCAAAATCTTGGAAGAAAATCAATTATACGCAAAGAGATCAAAGTGTTCCTTTGGGAAGCAAGAAATTGAATATCTTGGACATATTGTCTCCAAGGAAGGAGTTAAAGTAGACCCCCAAAAAATTGAAGATGTGGAAAATTGGCAAATTCCAAAAACTATAAAAGGGTTGCATGGGTTAATAGGATTAATAGGCTTTTATCACAAATTTGTTAAAGATTATGGGAAAATAGTAGCACCCTTAACAACCCTACTTAAAAAGAATGCCTTCATATGGTCTCCAAAAGCAAATGAAGCTTTCATGACTTTGAAAAACACCATGTGTACCACCCCCGTCCTAGCTATGCCAGATTTTTCCCAACCATTCATTATTAAAGCGATGCTTCTGGATTAGGAATGGGAGTGGTGCTCATGCAAAATGAGAAGCCCTTAGCCTTTACTAGTAAAGCATTTTCCAAAAAGAATTTTGCACGTTCTATGAAAAAGAAATGTTAGCTATGGTCCATGCTATCCAAAATTGGAGACCATACCTTATTGGAAAACATTTCATTATCCGCACCGACCACCATAGCCTAAAATACCTTCTTGAAAAACGGATAACCACTCCAGAACAACAAAAGTGGGTAACAAAACTATTAGGCTATGATTATGAAATCATCTACAAAAAGGGGAAATATAACATGGTTGCGGATGCACTTTCCAGAAAGTTCGAAGAAACTTCACAATTACATGCTTTTTCCTGCCCCATCCCTACATGGGTTGAACAAGTCAAGGATGAATGATATGCAGACCCTACTATACACACCATAATTCAATAGCTACAACAAAATCCCATGAGTAAACCCCACTACTCTTGGCAAGGTAACATGCTCCGTTACAAAGAACGTATGGTCCTCTCACCTACATTGGTTTATCGTCCAAAGCTTCTACATGAGCTACACGCTACACCTACTGTAGACCACTCTGGATTCCTAAAAACCTACAAAAGAGTGACTAAATTATTTTATTGGCGAGGGATGAAAAATGATATCAAGAAGTTTGTCAATGAATGTGAAACATGCCAAAGAAATAAAGGTGAAATAGTGGCAACACCAGGCCTTCTTCAACCTCTATCCATACCAACCAAGACATGGGATACTCTTTCAATGTAAAGGTCTACCTCTAGAGGATGCTACGTGGGAGACGCTCCACCAGATCAACAACAATTTTTGCAATTCCAGCTTTGAGGACAAAGCTTTTTCAAAGGAGGGTGGCATGTTAGGACCCTCCTAACGTAACTCTTAATCATATTATATTATATTGTATTATAAAGGGACACATCCCTTCACCATTCACACCTTTTAGATAGATGTAAATAGGACAAGGAGGATGCTCCAAAGATCATCCAAGAACATTAATTTATTATATTGTGGGTTTTTGCATTTCAATACAAACTGCGATTCTATTCAAACAATGATTCTTTTTTGCATTCAATTCATATTTCAAGTTGCAGGTTCATAACATTGACACTTGCATACACATGACTCTATCTTGTATGCACACCTAGACATGACTCTTCACTTAGCATACACTAATCTAAGAACACATGTACACACTTACATATAAGACACTTGTGTACATATACACACATAACACTTGCACACTTGCTCACATGACACTTGTGCATTTCCTACACATTATTACATTACATAAAATATTTATCTAAGACTCAACCCAAGTCTAATATTTATAATGCGTACCATGAAGGTACCATGGGGATATATTAGCATATACCAAATAATGTAATATCCTCCAACACCCATCCTCTTGTTGATTTAGGTTTGGTATCTTACTCCATTTAAGCAATTACATTGCATCCTTCTCTCTTCTTCCTATCCAAAGGAAATGGAAGCATTTATTCCTTATTTTTTCCACTATTTTAATAGGAATATAAGTCATGGAATTCCAAAATACTGGAATGGATTCCAAAACTGATTTAACCAATGTTAAAAGACCTTACAAAGATAACCATCTATTGCGCCATAAAGTTGCGCTTTTTTCCACTTTTTTTTATAACCAAATCTAATATTGGTATCCATAATTATTTGGCTTAAGTATAAACCTCAAATATTTAAGACCTTTGACAAACTCAATTAGATTAAATCCAAAAATCCTTACCACTACTTCTTCTTGTCATAGTTGTAGTATGTTAAAAGCTATTGAAAGTTCTTAAGGTGGAGAGAAAAAAAACATCGATAAAGAAATTCTGATCTAAAACAAAATGAACATTAATGGAGCATAGATATCACCAAAAAATAGTCCAGGAGTGTTTAGTGATTAAGCTAAACCAATTCTGAATACCAAACAATGAAATATCCTCAGCCAAAAGCTCCAATTTTAGCAAACTATGTTGCTAGTCCAAATCAAAAAATTGAATCTAGATTTAAAAAAACACACAAAAAACTTTAAAAAACTCCACAATAGTGCACTCTAAATTTTTTTGATTCTTGTATATTTAAAATGAGTCCAATTACAATACATATAATGATCGATCAACCTTGATCAATCAAAAAAGCTAAAACAACTCAAGTTTCTAAAAAAATAGCTTTTATCATGGCCACCTTGCATGCTATTTTATTTTTATTTTTAAATTAACTAAAATTCTTAATTGGCATGAATAAAGCACCCAATTTAATATATTTTTAATGTGCTTTATTTTAGTTACAACTCACACATTAATTTAATAATTATGGGCGACTTTTGACATCACCCTCAACAACTATATTTATCTTCTAGAGGTTTATTTCCATTCCTATGGCAACACAATATAGATCTAACAACTCTTTATATTTTAGTGCTTCTCTTAAAGTTCCATTTCCAAATAATAGTATATGCAAAATTTAGTTCTTATGCTGGTGGGGCTGGTTGGTGTCTGTGCTAGATGGACTGTCTGATGGATTTAATATTTGTAGTTTTTTGGGATGGGGGGGCCTTGTGCGTGCATGTTTACTGCTGGAGTTGATCTCTTGTTGACAATTCTTGGTGTGTTGATACCTTCCAGTCATAGAGTGCCATGATGGTTTGAATTTTTGGGATTTTTTGAACTTCATTTGTGACCTATCCCCTTCGCAAGGAGATCTCGTGGCTTGTCAAGATCTTTGTTTTCTACTGTTCCAATTTTTAGGTCATGTTTCTTCTTGTGGTTCTAGCCTGAGGTTTTCTTGTACCTTTTGGGATCTGATTCTCTTTGTTGGGTTAGTTTCTCTCTACTAGGCTTCCCGTGGGTTTCCTGTGCCTTCTTGGATGAGATTCTCTCTATTGGGGCAGTGTGTGGGTTGTGCCTTCTTGGACAATATTCTCTCTGTTAGGGTAGTGTGTGGGTTTCTCGAGCCCTCTTGGATGGAATTTTCATCTACTGTAGTTGGGATCACGAATTTTCCTAAAAAATATTTTCTTTCAGCTGCACTTCACAGGCTCCTTTCAAACTGTTTTTTACTTTTTATAGTTTTCGGTTGTTCCTAGGCGGGATTTTAAAATATGGTTTTCTATTTCTTGGTTTTGTTTTACAGGAATTAGCTCTCTGTTGTGGGTGAGATGCCTAGTTTTAAATCTTCTAGCTGGACTTCCTTTCCTGGGCCATCTTGGGCAGGATTTTTGAATTTTAAATTTGTTGTTTGTATCCTTTGTTCCATTCCTTTGTTGAATGGGTTTGTATTTCTGTGTCTTATCCTGGGCTCCCTCAAGCCGGGTTTCTTGCTTGGTTTGGTTTTGAGATTGTCCGACTAGGATTGTCTCTTGTTCTATGTGGAGATCATCTCCCTATGAGTTCCATTTGTAAAAGCTTTTGGGACCCTTTCAAAACCCCTTTACCAATAAAATAAATAAATAAAATTAAAAGATACATTTATAATATTTTTATATTTTATCTATTAAAAATTCAACATATTCATAATTTTTTAATATAAAAATCATAATCAATTCATAAAACCTTTCATTATATAGATAATATACTTTAAATAAAACCTTAATTTAAAACTAACAATAAATTTGATACTTTAAATAAATTCTTCAATATAATTATGTGCATAGACTTGCAGCGATGCACTCACTAACTTTTAAGGTAATTACTTGAGTGAATATATAATTTATTAGTCTTGAATAAAACCTTTCCATTGAACAAACTCTGGAGGTAGACCTTTCCCTGTTTCTTGACTTATTCCAACTGAATCTGAGATGGCTTCTAACCTTGAATAATGCTTGTACACAACCAAAATGTTACTAGAGGGTTCAACAGAGTCTATATTGGGACCTATATTATTTGAAGTTTTGACATTTAGAAGATTGTTTTTCTTGTATAATTTTTTTCCTTTTTTTTGAAAATTTTTGATTTGTTGGTTTTATCTTTGAGTTCTTCCCTTCATATTTAAATTGTGTTTCTAAGACTTATGTTTCTATTATTTCCTCTTCCTCACTTGGGACATCATTTGTGGAAAGGATTTCAAACATATTAGCATATGACTTTGATTGATCCTTCATAACTATTTTTTTTTTAGTGTTCTTCTTCTTAGGCATTTGGAAACATGCTGAGTTTATATCTTCTTTCTTTTGATCAGGAATTTTACTTGGACAAGCACTAGCTAAATGACCATATTCATGAAAAATTCTACAATGAAAATGAATGTTCTCATAGTCCACTACTTGCTCCCAAGTATCTTCCCCAAATTATAAAGTGATTTTTTTAGGTAAGGGTTTGTCAAAATCCATTAAAACACAAATCAAAGCATAAATAATATGTTCAAATTTTTGAGTACAATCAACAGTCATCATAAAAGTTTCTAAAGATTTTCCAATTGAAGAAAAAATAGTAGGATTCCAAAATTTAATAGGGAGGCCAAAGAGTCTAACCCATACGGGAGCTATAAAAGGCACCTCTTCTTCGACTTTAAATTTAGTATGCCGATATGAGGATTTAGAGCAATTGAATATCCTCCTTGGAAGGATTCCAAAATATTATATGCCTTGATTAGATCATCCTCAGAAGGGAGACATTTTTCGCAGGACTGCCCAAACTACCGAACACGTTTCGGTCATATCTCACTCATCCGGACTCGGATTGAGCTAAACTTTTGAGGGTAGATGCCTGAAAAACCCTAGAACATCTCCACAAATTTTTATATCATTTGGAGCAACACAGATCCTAGCGCATCCCTATGTGTGAATGACATATTTGGCAAGCGGCTATGCGAGGGTTTCATCTAGGTTGAGTGCAAGCAGCTCCAGAGGTTGGTTTTTAGGGCCTTCGGGCCCTAGCGGCCAATATTTTTGTGGTTTATTCTCAATATTTTAGCAGGAAATGTTGCAGGGGATACAAGATGGGTTAGAAATTTGTCCTTCAACAGATCATACTATGAACTTGAGTGACAACGACTTCCAATTTGCTACACAAAAGAAAAGTGAAAACCATATCTTTCCACGGTGTCTAGGGCAAGGATTAAAGAGATCACGAAGCAAGTTTCAAGTAGTTGATCAAAAAATGGCTCATATCTCAAGTGAATCTGGTGCTAAGGTGCACCCACAAAATAATTCTACTGTGAAAACCCCTATCAAGGGTAAGAATTTTGAAGACTCGAGTCCCAAAAATGAATTTTAGGGATGCCCTTCGTGGTGGACAGCCTCAGCCCAATGCTAATATCAATATTAGGGCTTCCCATAAACCTCTAAGAATGCCTAAGATTGATCCTAGGAAAATGGAGTCAGGATGTCTTAAAGCAGCTGATGGAACTCCTATTGTTAAGCTTGATATGGATAACATTCAGACTCGCATTGAAGATTTGGAAAAAAGAGGACTAATTTGTCGATTCATGGGTTTTCGTCCGAGTCTATCTGCTTTCAAAGTCTGGGCTGCAAAAAGCTGGAAAACTAAAGGTGACTTACAAATATCTATTTATCCAAATGGTTATTTTCTTGTTTTATTTGCTAATAATGAAGATAGAGATAAAAATTTTCAAGGGGGTCCTTGGTTTTTGGAAGGGCAGGGCTTTTCATGAAGCCCTGGCATACTAAATTTAAAGCCGAAGAAGAGATGCCTTCTATTGCTCTCGTGTGGGTTAGACTCTTTGGCATCCCTATTGAATTTTGGAATCCTACTATTTTTTCTTCAATTGGAAACTCTTTAGGAACTTTTATGATGACTGTTGATTGTACTCAAAATTTTGAACATATTATTTATGCTCGGATTTGTGTTTTAATGGATTTTGACAAACCCCTACCTAAAAAGATCACATTACAATTTGGGGAAGACACTTGGGAGCAAGTAGTGGACTATGAGAACATTCCTTTTCGTTGTAGAATTTGCCATGAATATGGTCATTTGGCTAGTGCTTGCCCAAATAAAATTCTTGATCAAAAGAAAGAAGATATAAACTTAGCAGGTTTCCAAATACCTAAGAAGAAGAACACTAAAAAAAAACCAGTTATGAAGGATCAATCAAAGTCATCTGCTAATATGTTTGAAATCCTTTCCACAAATGATGTCCCAAGTGAGGAAGAGGAAATAATGGAAACTGAAATCTTAGAAACACAATTTAAATATGAAGGAAAGAACTTAGAGACAAACCAACAAATCAAAGGTTTTCAACAGAAAAAAAGGAGAAAATTTACACAAGAAAAACAATATTTTAAATGTCAAAACTTCAAATAATGCAGGTCCCAATATAGACTCTATTGAACCATCTAGTAAAATTTTGGCAGTGTACGAGCATTCTTCAAGGTTAGAAGCCATCTCAGATTCAATTGGAATAAGTCAAGAAACAGGGAAAAAAAAATTGAAGATGGATTCTAATAAAAAAGTAGGTCGCATGTTAAGACACCAGCAATGTGAAAGTTAGGATTAAATCAGAAATAACTGTATCGTTTTTGGATAAGAATCGCTTTTGGAAAATATTGAGTTTAACCTGCAATATTGATATATATATATAAATGAATGTATTTGATGTTTTAAAATGAATATGGTGATGTACCATAAATATGAAGGATGGGGTGCGATTGGAAAGATGCACCCCTGATAAATATAATTACAATATGTTAGGAGGGTCTTAACATGCCACCCCCCTTAAAGAAGATTTGTCCTCAAAGCTGGAAATTTGGAAATTGCTGCTGGATATCGTGAAGAGTTTCCCACGTCGCGTCTTCTAAAGTTAGACCTTTCCAAAGGATTAAAACTTTCGTGATATTGCAAGTATGAAGGTGACGAGAGCGGCGATCCAAGATAGCTTCTGGCTCGACTAAAAGTACTCCATCCTCGAAGAATTTCGGAAGAGTGGTTTGTGTCGTGATATGTGTTCCGATTGCGAGCTTAAGGCAAGATACATGAAATACGGGGTGAAGTTTGGAAGAGGGAGGAAGCTCAAGTTTGTAAGCAACGGTCCCAATACATTGGAGAACTTTATACGACCCGTAAAATTTGGGTGCTAACTTCTGAGAACCTTTTTGTTTAAGATAGGTTTGCCGGTAAGGTTGGAGACGTAAGAAAACCATATCACCCTTGTGGAAACTACGTTCGCTTCTATGTTGATCGGCTTGTTGCTTCATGCGATGTTGGGCGGTGTGTAGGTTCTCTTTTAGGGTCCGTAGTATGTCCTCTCGATTAGCAAGTTTCGTTTCCATCGCATGGACTTTTGTAGTCCTTGGAATATAGGAAGTGAGGGATGGTGGTGTTTGACCATATAGTGCTTCATAAGGAGTCATTTTGATGGACGTATGGTATGAAGTGTTATACCACCATTTCGCTAGTGAAAGCCACCTTACCCAATGGAGTGGTTGAGTAGAAACAAAACATCGAAGGTATGTTTCCAAGCATTTATTTACAACTTCGGTTTGGCCATCGGTTTGAGGATGGTAAGCGGAGCTCATACGAAGTTGAGTACCTTGTAATTTGAATAATTCCTTCCAAAAGGTACTAGTGAAAGTTGGGTCACGATCACTAATAATTGTGGAGGGCATACCATGTAATTTAAATATGTTATCGAGGAAGAGGTGGGCTATAGTGCTAGCGGTATAAGGATGAGCCACTGGACAAAAATGGGCGTATTTAGATAAACGATCAACGACTATGAAAATGGTTGTTTTTCCGCCTGATTTAGGTAATCCTTCAATAAAGTCCATAGAAATATCTGCCCATGTTTTGGTGGGTATAGGAAGAGGTTGAAGTAATCCGGGAATAGCGATGGTCTCCCCCTTTTGTCTTTGGCACACTTCACATTCTTTTACAAAGTTTTTGATGTAATTTTTCATTCCTACCCAATAGAAGGAGGTAGTGGCTCTTTTATAGGTTTTTAAGAACCCTGAGTGGCCTGCGATGGGTGAGGTATGTAACTCATGAAGAAGTTTCCTTCGATAAGTTGAATTGGGGGTGAGGACCATCCTCCCTTTGTATCTTAATATATTGTCCTTCCAAGTGTATGGAGGTTTGCTACTAGGATTATGTTGAAGTTGTTGAATTAAGGAGTGGGTAATAGGATCATTTATCCATTCTTCATGCACCTCATCTACCCATTTAGAAATAAGGGAGGAAAGAGCATGGACTTGAGGCATATCTTCAAATTTTCTAGAAAGTGCATCGGCTGCCATGTTGTCCTTGCCATTTTTATATGTAATTTCATAATCATAGCCAAGAAGTTTAGTAACCCATTTTTGTTGTTCCGGGGTATTAGTCCTTTGTTCCAAAAAATACTTCAAGTTATGATGGTCGGTGCATATAATGAAATGTTGGCCAATAAGGTAAGGCCTCCAATGTTGAATAACATGGACAATCGCCAACATCTCTTTTTCATATGTAGAGCGAGCTAAATTCTTAGGAGAAAATGCTTTGCTTATAAAAGCTAGAGGTCTTTCATCCTGCATGAGTACAGCTCCCATTCCTATTCCTAAAGCATCACTTTATGTAGACACCAAAACAGCACCAATCCGATTATGTGACTACAAACACTGATCACATTAACACACACAGCCCCTAGGGTAGCCCCCAGAGGTTAAACAGTGGTTCTAACCACTTACACAGTAGTTTTGCAAGTCAGAAATCAATTTGGCACCTTTTAGACACTTTATTTCTTATTCGTCCCACCCAGGGACGAGTGCGAATTTGTACTCGTCCTACCCAGGGACGAGTATGGATTTATACTCGTTTCACCCAGGGACGATTATTAGCGCTCGCTCCGGGGTGGGACGAATGCCAGGTTTGACCAGCAAAAAGTCAGACCTCAGCGCATGACAACTCAGAACTGCCACTTAGCTTTTCTTGCATGGCATAGGAGTGCGAGTGAGTTCTTTTGACAACTCATATCTGCTAATTGACTCTCCCTTCACTGCATGGGAATGAGAGTGAGCTTTTTAGGACAACTCAGATTTGCCACTTAGCTATCCCTTCATTGCATGGGAGTGCAAGTGAGCTTTTCTAAAACATACAAAGACATGCACAAAGGCAGTTAAGAAGCCCTTGATCAAGAAGAAGTCTTCTCTTCACAAACAAAAGCATTCATGCAAAGAAACACTTTTGCATGTTAATTCAAAGAGACCCCTTGGGTCTATAAAATGGTGAGTTTCCTCACCCAAAAGATATACCGAGCAGGAGCATTTTGAGCGACGAAGTGCTGCTAATTCATTTACTTGCGATTTGTGTTTTCAACATCCATAATCTCTTAATCGAAAGAGAGGTTATTGGGTGACTTTTGAAGGCACGAATCAAGAACCAACACCCCATTCTTTTGACCACAATATCCTACCAATTTGCCGACAACACATCACATCAGGTTTCGGACCCATCCTAAGCGGATTGGTGTCGAAGCAAAGTTTCACCCGCGGGTGGTTTGCCTTCGGGCACCCCTCCCGCTTTATTTCTTTTGTAGTTTTTTAGCTAGTTTCATGTTTATGCTTTTATCAAGTTTTCAGTTCATTTAGATTCATTTTAGCCATAGTTAGATTTATCTTTTATTTTTCATACACAGGTGCTACTGATTCTTTGTTTGTTTCTTTGAACGCAGATTTGCAGCATTGGAGGAGCAGCGAGGAATCGACCTTTACCAACGCAAGCGGCGACAACGTTTTGGTTCGCCCATTTTATATGTGGGCACGCGGAAGAAGGAATTCTGAAACAAGTTGTAGAGATCAATATCTAACGCTCCTATCCCCTAAAAAGGAAGGAGACGCATTGTAACACGAATTGAAAAGAATATCAATAAAAAAAGGGCCATAGTTTATATTGCTTTTATATCTTGTGTTCATTCATTTGTGTTCTTTCCTTTTAATACAATTTTGTTTAGTATTTCCTTTTTGTTTCCGGAATCTCGTGTTTTCAATGGCGATCACGGTGGGACCTCTGTCCTCTATTTTTTTTTAGGTTAACTTACTGATCTAAAATTGCTTGTTTTTTTTACAGGTACCTATTTTTCAACATCAGACTGTTATTCGTCTCTGCAAGTGACGATTACAGAATTGGTATTCGTTTCACCCCGGGACGAATAAACTATTCGTCTCACCCTGTGACGATTACGGTTCTGATATTCGCCTCACCCAGGGACGAGTATAGATCTGTGCAATTTTTAGAGCAAATCAGAAACATCCGATTAGGCAGAGAAGAGGTAGGGGTTTTTACAGCTTCTGTCAAATTTCTGTTTTTCTGTTTTTTGGTTTTCGGTTTTGTATGGCTTAGGGAAAGATTTCTTTTCGTTTGCCTGTTTCAATTTTGCAAAATTAAAACGAACCCCACACATCACGTGGTATTTTAAACCAAGGCGTTGGTCGTAAAACCCCAACCCTTGAGCAAGACCAAAGGTGGATTCCATTATCACTTTGGCTTGAGATATTGCATCCATTACCTCGATCGCGATTGTTGCTAGACGTAAATCCTGATGAAAGCTGACCGAGTGTAGCTTGGGGTGATTCCCAGCACGCGAGGATAAGTCTTCTATGGTAGGTGTCATAAACAGAGCGATTCCCCTTCCGTACCGCCTATGTTCCACGTATCATCTGCTCTCACGTACCTATAGTCTCCCTCACGTAAGGGCGGGTATATAGAGAGGTTGGTATATCGGTCCGGCAATGGTATATTGAAGGGGCGACCATTTTGGGAGTCATAAGAGCCTTCATAATTGCATTTAAACGTTTCACAAAAATTTTCAAAAAAAACAAAACAAACAACAAAAACACACTAAACCAGATTTAGGGCACACTATTAATCTTTAAAAGAGATAATCATTGCTTGTGTGTGTATGCTATTTTCTGTTTAGACAAAAAAAATCATAAACAAAGATAAAAATCTACGCATTTTGTCACTCGCTCCAAAAGCTCCAAGGATTCCCGCAATCGCTTGGTCACCCCAAAATGCTCCAAAGGTGTCCATGAACCCTTTGGTCAACCCAAAAGCACCCCGAAGGTGCCCATAAGTGATGCAGGAGCATCCAACAAAATATGGGAAATTTTATATTTTTCCCTAAATTTTAGTGCATCTTGTCGGGGCCATAACTTCTCAACCGTAGCTCCGATTGACTTGAAATTTTACAGGGAGTTAGTTGGGAGAGTTTTAAACAAATATAACTCTCTTGAGTTGTATTTGTCCAGAAAAGTCAGTTTTCGGGGCCAAATTCCATCATCTAGTGCCCCGAAATTAGGTTTTAAAATTGCTTACCTAATTTTTTACGCTTTTTGAGCTGTTCGAAGGCTAATATCTCCTAATGTATTTAGAGTTAGGACTTGAAACTTTATTTTTGGCTTATCTATTGTAAGAGGGATGCACACACCAATTTTGGGCCCCATCTGACTCATTTCAAATTTTTAGGGTTTTTAGAGAGACATTGTCATGGTGTTCACTCGCAGCCAAGCCCAATCACGGGCGGATGCTGCGGAGAATGTCCGAGGAGGCACGAGTCACCTCCGTTATAGTCCCCAGGATTTGGTCATACCACCTTGGTGACCTAACACACAAGGCAGTCCCCTCCACACCTTAACGAAAAGGGACTATAGGGGCACCTCTTCTAGGGGCACTCCTGTTCAGCATAGCACCCAACACACACCCTCCCATGAGGGGTACATCCATAGGAGAGCTCCCTTAGATGCTCGCTATGAGTGGTCACCGCGCGATGAAGCGCTAGGTCAACATAGGGTTCGACGGGAGGAACCACATGATTACACTATCCCTCCTTCACCCCCTCTAGTTATCGGGACTACAAGGACAAATCCAGAGCACAAGGCTCCTCAGGCGGGGCGAGCCAACTCTGCCCGTTCCTCTTTCACTTACGAAAGAGATCACGAGGAAAACCCTTACCTTCCTCAAGAACAATATACATCGCGGGAGCAACATGCCTCCGCAATTGCTAGCTATCAGGATCACCTACTGAGGCCAAAGCCTCGGGGAATGCCGCTACCCCCAACAGAGGGAGGCGGCCTATAGAGATCTCGGATCACCATGACCAGGATAGATATCTAGGAGAGGCATCTAGGCCTTCTAGACATGAGACGGTAGGACCAACTATCTTAGAATCTGCCAAGCATATTGCACGTCGGATGCAACTCACGCTACTTGAGCTAGAACAACAACAGTTAGAGCAACAGTATCTTTTAAATCAAGAGTGCCTTCGACGCCAGGAGGATGAGTTGTTACAACACACTATGCAGGTGAAGACTCCAACCCCTCACACGCATAAGACAGAACATTATGAGAGACACAATTGGGTGCAAGACAGGTCTCTACGACCTTATCAAACATTGCCCTCGATGCCTCCTAGACTTGAGCGGGAGGCCAATCCTAAGACCAATGACGGGCGCCTTCTTCAAGCACCCACCCAGGTTCATGGGCCACCCCCAAAAATTCTTCAAGAAGCCTCTGAGGAACCTGAGCGAGAAGAAGAGCGGTATGAAATGCCATACCAAGGCATGGGGGGTGCTATCCTGTCACCCCTCCATAGGCCCCAAGTTCCCCACAACCTTCAACGAGAACAAATCAAAGAGGAGGAGCTCAAATCCCCCGATACAAGCAATGCACTGCCAAAGCACTTAGAGTCGGTAGAGACCAAGATTTTGGGGCCCCAAAAGCCCAACTTACGTGAAACTCCTCTCAAAGAGGATCAACCCCTAGTTGTAGAGCTACCTGATGACGAGGTCTTCCATATCTCAAAATCACCAGATTCTGATGAGCCTGACTCTCTCGCCAAAGATGAGTCAGCATATGCAATAGCACCATGGGACCCGTTCGAGTCAGACAACACTAATTCACAGGTGGTCCCCATGGGTGATCATCACAAAAGTCTCTTAACATTATTCCCTTTGGAGGCTCCCATCGAGCCCGTGCCATTGCAAGAAAATCAGGTCCCCCCGCAAAGCGCGGAACAACCCCATCAGGACCATGTCAATCTGCTCGAGCAAGAAGAGCCTAGCATGTCGCAGATAGTTGTCGGGGCCAACGAGGGCCTTTGGATCATCGACAATGATTACGAAGATGAAACTAAGATGGAATATCTCAATCATGCACGACGACACAATCACCCTGTAACCCATGACGAACTAATGGCCCAACTAGGCATAAGACTAGGGCATGAGTGGCGCATAGACCCGACCCACTGGCATCACATGTTGATTCCGCTCCTTTGGGAAGATCGCGAGCAACTTCCACCCAGAGATATCATAGCACCATCAGTGCCGAAGGCAGACCCTGTCCTCCTATCCGTGCATAAGGCCGATCCATTCGTGCCAATTCCTACAAGCGGATCCGGTGCACACAGATCATCAAGCTGGGGTACCTCTATTCCCTGAAGAGCCAGTGGGTTACACCAAATGCTCCAAAGGTGTCCATAAACCCTTTGGTCAAACCAAAAGCTCCAAGGATTATCGCAATCGCTTGGTCATCCCAAAAGCTCCAAGGATTATCGCAATCTCTTGGTCATCCCAAAAAGCTCCAAGGATTATCGCAATCGCTTGGTCATCCCAAAAAGCTCCAAGGATTATCGCAATCGCTTGGTCATCCCAAAAAGCTCCAAGGATTATCGCAATCGCTTGGTCATCCCAAAAAGCTCCAAGGATTATCGTAATCGCTTGGTCATCCCAAAAGCTCCAAGGATTATCGCAATCTCTTGGTCATCCCAAAAGCTCCAAGGATTATCGTAATCTCTTGGTCATCCCAAATGCTCCAAGGATTATCGCAATCTCTTGGTCAACCCCAAAGCTCCAAGGATTCTCATAATCGCTTGGTCAACCCTAAATGCCCCAAAGGTATTTATAAACCCTTTGGTCAACACCAAAAGCTCCAAGCATTACCATAACTGCTTGGTCAACATAAATATTCAAAAATCAACAAAAACAATACAAAAATCAAAATCACAAAAACAATTGCATTTCAATTCCATGCATTCTAAAAAAAAAATCAATCATCACAAAAACAATTGCATTTCAATTTCATGCATTCTCATAAAAATCAAAATCACAAAAACAATTGCATTCCAATTCCATGCATTCTCATAAAAATCAAAATACAAAAATATAGGTTGCATTAAGCATTGCATCCATACATTGCATACTTCGATAGGTCATACAAGTCAAAAGCACCATAGACAGTCATTACTTGGCAATTCCATCCTTTTCCACATCAAATCCATTTTCATAAACGCATACATCCAGCATATCACCCTGTTATTTTTAGCATCGTCAGTTGTCTCCTAATGTATATAGGGTTTTCGTCATTCAGATTGTCTTTAAATTTCTAGCCAAAAACTGTACATAGTTAAACAGATTTTACACGGGAAAGTTTTACTTGGATCACGCCTTGTTACGTAGCATCCCAACACAAATTAACACACATAAAATAATTCCTAAGTTGTGTGAACGAAAGATGAAACCTGCACCGTAATCCCGGTTACCATAAGCGAAACGGCTATCTTGCTTATCCCCCTGTGCAAATGACCCTAGGAATGCTGAGAGTTGGCAAAAGGACAAGCATCCTCCCTACCCAATTCCCCATGAATCCCAAGTTCTCAAAAGTTGCAAAAACATCAAAAATTTGCAAAACGTCAAAACACTAAAATTTGACATCCTACAGTGCACACATCAAAAGGCACAAACAATAGTGATTCTCATCACTCCATATTCAAATCCCTTGCTCAAAAAAAAAAAAAAAAAAAAAATAATATCACAAAAATAAACAATGATTTTATCACTACAAAGGAGCAAGTATCCCAATACAATTGAAGAAAAGAAGGGAGTCGAACTTGAATCCCTGGAACTCTCAGCATTTCGACAGGTCATGAGGCAAGCTTCAGTACCGGTTTGGTTGATAGCCTATCGGTCACTGGCGGTAAACCTCCCGCATGACGATATATCTGTCACATTAACTTGTGTGCAGATCAATGTTTGCATGTGGATGAGCTAGCTTATGGTATCCTAGATAGCATCGCAGATTAATCTGACTAAATACAATAAAGGAGTTAGTGGAGCTAATTAGGTGATCCTCGAGTACGAGTTCGGTTGAAAGCCCATCTGCACTCGGCGGTATCCCGATGAATAACACATAAACGAACTCAATTGCACACACAGGGATGTGAAATAACTTGGTTAAATTCAAGTCGGATTTAGACCTTGTTCTAAGAAGTCTTGCGAGATAAATGTACAGTCTTGGCTAGTTAGTTAAAATATCTGAATCTCAGAAAAGCTTAACTACATTTTAAAACAACTGGTACATTTCATTCCGTACATCACCATCAAAATATATGCAAAATACAAAAACACACAGTTATCACATGCAAAGTCATTCCACAAAGTCATCCCATTAGTATAGCAAGTCAGTCAAATCTTGTACAGTCTATGGTGCATCGACACATCATCAACAACTCATTTCATTCATTCCATATCCATACATCATACAAATTAGAAACATCACATTCATAATCACCTCTGCATACATCAAACACATACATTAAAAACACGCCACAAAAAAAAAAAAAAAACAAACACAACAAAACAACCAAAATATAAAAATGACAAATGCCAACAAAACCACTAAAAATTGTCGGACAAAAGTGCTCTTGCACTTAACCTCTTGGCATAAGAAAACTGATGTCGGGGTCTACCTTGTCGCTATCCTACTCCCCAAGAAGGCTACCATAGCCGGACCGCTCCACGGGAAGATGGATTTTCGCCAATGTTAACCCCAAATGGCATCCCAAAATGGGTTCACACCCACCAAAAATAGGTCCAAAAGTCAGAAAACTGCTTGCACATTCAACGGACAAACATCTGAAGGCACCCTCACTTAAGTCATCTTGGGTCAAGCGACTCGTCGCTTTTCTCATGGCAGTCATTCCTTCATCGATTCGTCGCTTGAGGGGGTAGTCACACTTAAGTCACCAATCAACAAACACACACCCAATCACGGCAATAGCATGCATTCAAAGAATCATTGACAAAGACAATCACGCTCCTGCTTGGGGCAGCAAACAAGCAATTATCACAAACTGATTAAACACTTGGCATTCCCGAAGCATGAACACAAGGTTCCCCCGTGGATAAAAGGTTGCGCCCTTTGCCTATTCATGACTGATCAATGTCCAAGCTCAAGTCACACCTCACCAAAATAGGTTAATACTTGAAATCAAATTCCTTAGCTCGTCAGAAGCAAGGATTCAAGAATGCATGCCCTTTCCATACTTGGGGCATCAAGAGTTGGTTAGGTTATTGAGAAACCCTAATCATTAGTGCTTTGGTTATCTATTTTTGCTCGACGCTGCGCCTTGCACAACGCTTCCCAAAAAGGGGCATCTGTAGACACCAAAACAGCACCAATCCGATTATGTGACTACAAACACTGATCACATTAACACACACAGCCCCAGGGTAGCCCCCAGAGGTTAAACAGTGGTTCTAACCACTTACACAGCAGTTTTGCAAGTCAAAAATCAATTTGGCACCTTTTAGACACTTTATTTCTTATTCGTCCCACCCAGGGACGAGTGCGAATTTGTACTCGTCCTACCCAGGGACGAGTATGGATTTATACTCGTTTCACCCAGGGACGATTATTAGCGCTCGCTCCGGGGTGGGACGAACGCCAGGTTTGACCAGCAAAAAGTCAGACCTCAGCGCATGACAACTCAGAACTGCCACTTAGCTTTTCTTGCATGGCATAGGAGTGCGAGTGAGTTCTTTTGACAACTCATATCTGCTAATTGACTCTCCCTTCACTGCATGGGAATGAGAGTGAGCTTTTTAGGACAACTCAGATTTGCCACTTAGCTATCCCTTCATTGCATGGGAGTGCAAGTGAGCTTTTCTAAAACACACAAAGACATGCACGAGAGCGGTTAAGAAGCCCTTGATCAAGAAGAAGTCTTCTCTTCACACAAAAAGCATTCATGCAAAGAAACACTTTTGCATGTTAATTCAAAGAGACCCCTTGGGTCTATAAAATGGTGAGTTTCCTCACCCAAAAGAGATACCGAGCAGGAGCATTTTGAGCGACGAAGTGCTGCTAATTCATTTACTTGCGATTTGTGTTTTCAACATCCATAATCTCTTAATCGAAAGAGAGGTTATTGGGTGACTTTTGAAGGCACGAATCAAGAACCAACACCCCATTCTTTTGACCACAATATCCTACCAATTTGCCGACAACACATCACATCAGGTTTCGGACCCATCCTAAGCGGATTGGTGTCGAAGCAAAGTTTCACCCGCGGGTGGTTTGCCTTCGGGCACCCCTCCCGCTTTATTTCTTTTGTAGTTTTTTAGCTAGTTTCATGTTTATGCTTTTGTCAAGTTTTCAGTTCATTTAGATTCATTTTAGCCATAGTTAGATTTATCTTTTATTTTTCATACACAGGTGCTACTGATTCTTTGTTTGTTTCTTTGAACGCAGATTTGCAGCATTGGAGGAGCAGCGAGGAATCGACCTGTACCAACGCAAGCGGCGACAACGTTTTGGTTCGCCCATTTTATATGTGGGCACGCGGAAGAAGGAATTCTGAAACAAGTTGTAGAGATCAATATCTAACGCTCCTATCCCCTAAAAAGGAAGGAGACGCATTGTAACACGAATTGAAAAGAATATCAATAAAAAAGGGCCATAGTTTATATTGCTTTTATATCTTGTGTTCATTCATTTGTGTTCTTTCCTTTTAATACAATTTTGTTTAGTATTTCCTTTTTGTTTCTGAAATCTCGTGTTTTCACTTTCAATGACGAACGGTTTAGAAAAGTTGGGCATGGCTAGAATAGGGGTGGTACACATTGTAGTTTTCAAGGTGATAAATGCCTCGTCTACTTTAGGCGACCATTTGAAAGCGTTTTTATTAAGTAATGTTGTTAGAGGAGCAGCGATTTTACCATAATTTTGGATAAATTTTCTATAATATCCCGTTAGTCCACGAAACCCACGTAGAGCCTTTACGGTTTTTGGAATAGGCCAATTTTTCACTTCCTCGATTTTGGAAGGATCTACCATCACGCCTTCCTTTGAGACAATATGCCCTAAGTATTCAATTTCTTGTTTCCCAAAG
This sequence comes from Wollemia nobilis, assembly GCA_028583015.1. NCBI lineage: Eukaryota > Viridiplantae > Streptophyta > Pinopsida > Araucariales > Araucariaceae > Wollemia > Wollemia nobilis. The sequence continues at coordinate 1,835,865 of JAQPPZ010000569.1, read as the reverse complement.
GAACACTTTGATCTATTTGCATAAAGTTGATTTTCCTTCAAGATTTGGAACACTTGTCTAACATGGTCCAAATGTTCTTCCCATGTTTTGCTATAAATCAAAATGTCATCAAAGAAAACTAATATAAATTTACGAAGGAAAGGGTGAAATACCTTATTCATTAGACTTTGAAAGGTAGAAGGAGCGTTGGTAAGGACAAATGGCATCACCAAGAATTCATAGTGCCCTTCGTGAGTGTGAAAGGCCGTCTTAGGAATATCCTTTTCAGCGACTCGTATTTGGTGGTAGCCTGACCGTAAGTCCAACTTGGAAAAGTAAGCCACCCCGTGGAGTTCATCTAGTAGCTCGTCTATGACCGGAATAGGAAATTTTTCTTTGATGTTCATTTTATTAAGCGCTCGAAAATCGACACATAAATTCCACGAACCATCCTTTTTCCTAACTAAAATAATTGGAGAGGAGTAAGGGCTTTTGCTATGTCTAATGACTCCTGCCGTAAGAAGCTCTTGTACTAATTTCTCTATTTCGGTCTTTTGGAGGTATGGATAATGATAAGGTCTAATATTAGGGGGTTGATGCCCTGGAAATAGTGGAATCATGTGATCGTGACTTCGTTGTGGAGGTAGTCCTTTTGGTTCGTTGAATACCGCCTTATGGTGGTCTAAAATCTTTTGTAACTCTGGTGTCTCGTCTTCTTGGTGACTAGGTTGAATTGAAAATAATTGGGCGACCATTCCTTTGTTTCCTTTTTGGATAATTTTCTCCATTCTATGCGAGCTGACGATTTGGGAAGGTCCTGATTTCAGGCCTTGGATAATATAGGTTTGGTTCTTTGCTATGAATTTCATCCATAGTTCATCAAATTCCCATTGGACTACGCCCAAGGTTCTTAACCATTGTACACCTAGTACAATGTCGCATCCCCCTAGGGGTAAGACGTACATGTCGCCTTGCATGGTATAAACTCCCATAGTTAGTTTTATATTTCTGCATTTTCCTTTGCATGCAATTTTTCTGTCGTTTCCAATCATCACTTCGAAGTTATTGCAAGGGTATATAAAAAAATTTGCTTGTTTAGCCACATTTGGATCGATAAAATTGTGCGTGCTACCAGAATCTAGGAGCACGGTAAGGTTTTGTTTCTTAAAATACCATTTTACTCGCATTGTTTGAGGGGTAGAAAATTCGGCAAGGGCGTTGAAGGAAATATTTGGTGTATTTTCTTTGTCACTTTCAAGTGTGTTGGATAATACCTCTACTTCGGGTTCAGGTTCCTCTTCAGTAGAATTCTCTTCCTCTGTGGCATCGAGAATATATAATTTTCGTGAGGCACATTTATGATAATGGTAGCAAAGACCTTTAGCTTGTCTTTCCTTCATTTCCTCGAAACTCAGATGTTTAATTGGTAGAGTGGGGTTAATTTTAGGGGTTGTGTAGGAGTATTGGGTTCGTCCATTTTGCATTGGCTTGGGGTTGGTATAAGTGTTTGATTGTTTCCCCCAAGTTGGTTTCGTGAATCGATTACGTGCCTTGATTTTGTCTTCCACTAATTTTGCTAAGCCGATGGTCTCTAACATGTTTGTAGGGTTGTACATTTGCACCTCAATTCGAATTTCTTCTTTTAATCCACTAACGAAACATTCTTGAAAGAAGGCAGCGTCTAATCCGGATGTTCGATTAGCTAACCTTTCAAATTCTACTTGGTACTCGCTTATCGAAGTGGTTTGGCATAATTTAGTGAGGGCCCTTGTAAAGCTTTGAAACTTGCTAGGGCCGAATCGTACTAATAGGTTCTGTGTAAAGGTTGACCACGTCGGAGTGCCATTAGTTTTCTCAAACCATTGGTACCATTGGATGGCGTCATTTTCCAAATGGAAGGAGGCGATATGCACTTTTTGTATTTTCGAAATTTGATTTAGTGAGAAATATTGCTCTGCTCGGTAGATCCAGTTTGTAGGGTCTCCGCCTTCAAATTTTGGGAAGTCTAATTTGGTCGTCCGTGGTAGAATGGAAGTTTGTGGACCTCCTAACATTGCTCGGTTTGATGACCCGTTGTTGGTTGAGTTTGCTTGTGTTGTTGCCTGTTTTTGACTGATGGCATGAAGTTTAACATCCATTGCAAATATTTTCTCGAAGAGTTCTCTTGTGGTACGGGAATTCTCCTCTCTTTCCTGTTTAACTTCTTTAGTGAGCCTTTCATGTTTCTCGTGGATGGAATCCAGTGATCGTCATCCGTCGGCCATTGCGGTTGGTGTAGGTAACGATCAAAGTGAGCAAAAATTTAAAATTTAAATAATTTTTTTTTTTTTGTTTTTAAAAAAAATTTGGTGGGCAATGCCCTATCAAATTTTTATTTTGGCCCTCCCCATGAGAGCGCATAGCGGTTTATGGGCTGGAAGGAAGATAGAGGCAACAACAAGGACAAGGAGTGGAGAGGGGGTGGGTGGTGGGAGCCGCACGCATGCGGAACTGAGAGGCGACAGAGGGCGAGAAAGCAGGCGGCAAGGGTGACGATGGAGGCAGAATGGACAAGCGGTAGTGGGTACGCACGAGGGTTGGTCAAGGGCGGGCGTGACCGAAGTCACGCTTAAATAAGCGTGCTGCCCACCTTATAAGGTAGGCAAAAACTCCCGCACCCGCTATGTGGGATAATTCCCTGCAAAAACACAAAAAAATTTCGTGTATACCCTGCGCTTTCATGTCGACGACAAAGCACGATCGACGTCCTTTTTCCTGGCGTTTTCTATCCGATTATAATCTGTTATAATATTTTGCAAGGAAGGTGATTATAATATTCGTTCCCGACGTTTTATGATTTTTTATAACCTTCAATTTATAATCTTTTGTCGTGTTTTCGTTTAATAATGCGTCGCTGATGATTTTTTCTTTTGTATATAAAATTTTTTTATGACAGCGGCAGGTGAAATCTGAAGCTCTGATCCAGATGTTAAGACACCAACAATGTGAAAGTTAGGATTAAATCAGAAATAACTGTATCATTTTTGGATAAGAATCGCTTTTGGAAAATATTGAGTTTAACCTGCAATATTGATATATATATAAATGAATGTATTTGATGTTTTAAAATGAATATGGTGATGTACCATAAATATGAAGGATGGGGTGCGATTGGAAAGATGCACCCCTAATAAATATAATTAAAATATGTTAGGAGGGTCCTAACATCGCAAGACCAATCAATATCAGATGGTAAAAGAAGGTGAAAAGCTTGTAGAGAAAGGTAAGATTAATGCCCTTCCCAACTTTTTTAGCCCTGGTATTAATGAAGATCATCACTTGGAATATTAGAGGACTCAAAGGGAGTATTTCAAAACAAAATGAAATTAGAAGAATGATTCAGGTAAATCATCCACATCTTGTTTTCCTTCAAGAAACTAAGATGTCAATGGAGGATATGGACTTAATTGCTAGTAAAATTTGGCCAGCTGGAAAAGTGGTTTCCCTCAGTTCCCAAGGGGCTTTGGGTGGCATTGCTTGTCTTTGGGATCCAAAAGAGGTAGTTATTCACCATATGGTTGGCAGTTGGGGTTTGTTGGCTATAGCTATTCAAAGTAGACATTCCAACCAGATTATGCTCTGCATTACTATTTATGCTCCGACTTCTTTGGAGGAAAAAAGAAGACAGTGGAAGGATATTACTCATATTATCTCTCATTTTCCTAAATCTTGGATCTTGATCGGAGGAGATTTCAATACCATCCTCTCTCTGGATGAGAAAATGGGGGGAAATAGAAATTTGGACAAAAGCACCGACCTCATGAGCGAATATATTGCAAACCTCCATCTTGTGGATATCCAACCGAGATAATGGCCTTATGACTTGGTCTAACAGAAGGCAAGGCTTAGCTTGTATAATGGAGAGATTGGATAGGTTTTTGCTCTCTAAAAATTTCTTAATCCATGGTCACATTCCTAAAGTGAAGACTCTTAATAATGTTGGTTCGGATCATTGGCTAGTCATGGTGGAAATGTGGAAAACCAATGTGAGTTTCTCTCCTTTTCATTTTCAATTAATGTGGCTTAGAGACATTTCCTTCGGACCTCATGTGCAACAATGGTGGAAGGAAGGTAAACCTAGGCATGGGACTAAGATGTTCTATTTTGTCAAAATACTGCAATACATTAAATCCAAAATCAAGACTTGGAACTGGAAAGAGTTTGGGGATGTTCATAAAAAAAAACATGAAGTTATTGCTCATCTTGAAAATTTGAATAAGAAAATCCGTTTAGATGGCCTCACGAGAGAAGAGAAGTGCGAGATGAAATTAAACTCACAACTCAGTTAGAGGAATGGGAAAAAAGAGAAGAAATCTTATGGAAGCAAAAATCTAGAATTCAATGGCTCAAAGAAGGAGATCGAAACACAAATTTTTTCCACAAATATCTTCTAGCTCGAAGATCTCACAACTTTATTTCTTCCTTAAAATCAGATTTTGGAGATGTTGTTTATACTTGGGATGGCATGAACTCTATTGTTGTTGATTACTTTTCCAATATTTTTTTTGCTACTCCCCTTGACTCAGCTTCACAATATAATGTTCTTCAAGCAATCCCTTCTCTTATCACTTATGAGGAGAACTCTATTTTGACTGCTCCTGTTACTATCAATGAGCTTCAACAAGTAGTTTTTAAAATGCAAAAAGGGAAAACCCCAGGTCTTGATGGTTTTCCTATTGAGTTCTACCAAGAGTTCCGGGATATCCTTCATGTTGATTTATTAGAGGTGGTGGAAGAAGCCAGGAAAGCCAAAGAAATTTTGAAGGTTATCAATAAAACTTATATTACTCTTGTTCCAAAAGCTCAAGAGGTTGATCATATCTCAGCTTTTAGACCTATTGCTTTATGTAATGTTCTTCTCAAAATCATTACTAAAATCATGGCAGAAAGGTTGAAGCCTCTTTTGCATAAGATTATTTCCCCAGAGCAAGGGGGTTATGTGGAAGGACGTCAAATAGTAGATGAGATAGTTCTTGCTCGGGAAGCCATCCATTCCATGGATATGCAAAATTCTCCTTCCATGTTCATTCGGTTAGACTTATCCAAAGCTTATGACAGAGTGGATTGGCACTTCCTTATCAAAGTTTTGAGGCAATTTGGTTTCTCTAAGGATTGGATGGATTGGATTATGGGATGTATCTCTTCGGTTTCCTACTTAGTTCTTATCAATGGCAGGCCTTCTCGGTCTTTCCCAGCTTCTAGAGGTATTAGGCAAGGTGACCCGCTATCCCCTTATTTATTCATCATTCTTGTTGAATGCTTGGGTAGGACTATAACCAAAAAGAGGGAAAACAAAACCCTTGAGGGAGTTACCATTGCTCATGGAGCTAGACCTATCTCTCATCTTCAATTTGTGGATGACTCTACTATTTTAGGTAAAGCTACGAGTTAAGGAAGCTTCTAATATTAAGCAAATCATTAGCTATTTTTCTAAGGCTACTGGGTGGTTGATCAATGAAGACAAATCTAAAGTTATTTTCTTTCACTGCTTTGCTAGACAGGAATCCATGGTCTTGGATAAGCTAAGATATAAGAAGACCTCTCTTCCAATCACTTATTTAGGTATTCCCATAAATATTCAAAGGCAAAAAAATAAATATTGGAATTGGTTGTTGGACAAAGTCAAGAAGAAAATTGGAAAGTGGACCAACAAGTGGCTTTCTTATGGGGGTAGAATCACCTTGGTAAAATCAGTCCTTCAAGCTATTCCTATTTATGTTTCTTCCATTTTGAATATTCCAAAGGTTGTTCTTCGAGAATTGGATCAAATCGGTCATCGTTTCCTTTGGAGTGGTACTAAGGAGAAAAGAAAATGGGCCTTGGTGAAATGGGATACTTTATGTCTTCCTAAGAGTGAAGGGGGGTTAGGTTTACGGTCTTCAATTAATAACAACAAAGCTTTAGCTGCTAAATTATATTGGAGGATGTTGCATAACCCCAATGCTCTTTGGGCCAATAATCTCCGTGCTAAATATCTTGAGAACAAAAGTCCTGAAGACCTTGTTCGCTATCAACTTCCTACCAAAGGTTCTCCCATTTTAGCAGTTCTTAAGACTGGTGAGGATTTGATAAAGAAAAAATTATTTTGGATCATTCATAATGGTCAACATGCAAATTTTTGGACAGATTCTTGGGATGGTCACAAGCCTTTGATAACTCAATTTCCCGATTGGAGGCCTTGGATGGAGGAGCTTCACCGAGCTAATTGGATAAAGGTGGCTAATTATTGTCGGTACCATACTGGTAATTCAAAGGTTGGTAGATATTGGATCCCTATTGAGGACTGGCCTATTCAAATCCTAGAAAGGCAAAGACAAGATATCCAAGGCATCCTTCATATGAGATCCCTCTCTTGGTCCCATGAAAAAGATTGTTTTGGATGGAACAACACTACTAAGGGTGAGTATTCGAGTTGCTCAAGGTTATTTGACCTTATGCCATAATAATCCCAACCATTCTTCTGACATATTTTCTCAATTGTGGGCTCAAAAGCTCTGGCCTAAGGTGAGGTTCTTTAATTGGCTTTTATTGCATCGTAGGGTGCTTACTGGTGAGCAACTTATGAAGCGTGGTTTTCATGGCCCTTTTAGATGTGAAATGTGTGAAGAGAATGTAGAAAATATCAACCATATTTTTATTGAGTGTACTTTAGCCTCTGAGCTGTGGAGGAGAATGGCCACTTTACTTGGCTTACAGTGGTCCAATTTTTTTACTTTTGAACAACTTTGGAGGGATTGGCCTAATCAAGAGGGTGTTGATCATTTTATTAGGCAGTTAGTTTGGATGGGTTCTACCATTCTTCTTTGGAATATTTGGAATGAAAGGAACAGCCAAATTTTTAATCAAGATAGTAAGGATATTCACTATATTTGGCAAAAGACCATAGCCAACTTAGTTGAATCAGTCCATCATCTCCTTAATCACCCCCAAAACTCCCACCAAATATGGGATCAAGTGATGCAAAGATTGAATATTAAACCTTCTAAGGGCAACCATCTTAAAGGGAATGTGAGTATTAGTAAATTGGATAGGAATAGAAATTGGCAACCTCCTCCTAAGGATTTTGGAAAAGTCAATACTGATGGAGCCTCTAGAGGGAACCCTGGAAAAGCGAGTGTGGGAGGAATTGGTAGACTTTCAGATGGCTCCCTGGTTTTTACTTTTGTTGAGAATTTGGGTATTCTTTCCAATAACCTTGCTTGAGGGGTATGGTATCCTCAGAGGTCTTCAGGAGGCTACTAAGGTTGGATGGGAAAAGGTGTTAGTTGAGTCTGACTCTCAACTTATGATTAATCTCTTGAAGAATCCTTCTAAGAATCATAAGGTGGATTGGAGAATAAAAAGAATTATTGAGAAGATTCAGTTAATCCAGATGGGATTTTTGAAAGTTGATTACAATCATGTGGTCAGAGATCAAAACAAGAGTGTTGATGCTTTAGCTAATTGGGCTTTGGACAAAGGTGATCTTACTTGTTATGGCCACCCTCCTATATGGTGGGCTTCTCAAATTAGGGAAGCTCTTCTTTCTATCATTTCTTTGGATGGCTCCGGTTCTGAAGGTACCTAGTTTCTTCTTGTTTTTTTTTTTTGCTTCTCTTTGGTTCATTCAGTTTTTTTTAGTTCCCTAGCTCATTCTATTCTTTATTTTGTTTCCTCTGTTGATTCTTGCCTTAATAGTCTTCTGGTCTAGATAGGTCTTTGTTTTGTTCATTTTTTATTTCTTTTTTCCTTTTTGTTTTTTTTTGTTTAGTTTTTTAAGGTGGGTGGGTTTTTTTATTTTGTTTTGTTTTTGTGTTCTTTGTGTTGTTTTTTGTTGTTCTTGTGTTTTTGTTGTTTTGTTTTTTTTTTATGTTTTTTGTTATTGTTCTTGTGTTTTTTTTCGTTCTTGTTCTTGGGTTTCTCTTTGTTTGTGTTATTTCGTGTTTTTATGGGTGAGTGTTTTCTATATTTTTTGTTTTTTTTATTGTCTGTTGTTGGTTGTTTTTTATTTTTATTTTTGTTTTATTTTTTAATTTTTTAGGTTTTGGTTGTGTTTATTTTTCTTGTTTTTTTTTTGGGTTATGTCTTTGTAGTGTTCTGTTGTTTTTGTCTTGTTTGTGTTTTGTTATGTGTTTCTTGTGTTTTTCTATGTGGTTTGTGTTGTGGTTTCTTTTATCTTATTGTGCGTGTTTGGTTGTGCTTTTGTTTTTGACACACTCAAGGAGCATGTTTTTTATTTTATTTTATTATTTTTGTTGTTATCTGCTTATTTTTAATTGGGTTTGTGTGTTTGTTTGCTCCTTGAGTGTGTCAAAGGTGGTAGGCCAAGTCCGAGTCCTGGGCGTTTTTGGCGGAATGGATACCCCTGCCTCCTTGGGTCTTACCCGAAAGTGGCATCCCTTTTGGGATGTTTTCCACAAATAATTTTTTTTTTTTAGTATGCCAGTACTTCATGAAAAGCCCTGCCCTTCCAAAGAACCAGGGATCCCCTTGAAAAGTTTTCTCTCTATCTTAATTATTAGCAAATAAAACAAGAAAATAACTATTTGGATAAATAGAGATTTGTAACTCATATTTAGTTTTCCAACTTTTTTCAGCCCAAACTTTGAAAGTAGATAGGCTCGGATGAAAACCCATGAACCGTTAAATTAGTCCTCTTTTTTCTAGATCTTCAATGCCAGTCTGAATGTTACCCATATCAAGCTTAACAATATGAGTTCCATCAGTTGATTTAAGACATCTGACTCTATTTTCCTAGAATCAATCTTAGACATTCTTAGAGGTTTATGAGAAGCCCTAAGATTAATATTAGCATTGGGCTGAGGTTGTCCACCATGGGGGGCATCTCTAAAATTTATTTTTGGGACCGAGTCTTCAAAATTCTTATCCTTGATAGGGGTTTTCATAGTAGATTTATTTTATGGGTGCACCTTAGCACTAGATTTAGTTGAGATCTGAGCCATTTTTTGATCAACTTTTTGAAACTTATTTTGTGATCTCTTTAATCCTTGCCTTAGACACTATGGAAAGGTGTGGTTTTCACTTTTATTTTGTACAGCAAATTGAAAGCCATTGCCACTCAATTTCATAGCATGATATGTTGAAAGATAGATTTCTAACCCATCTTGGATACCCTGCAACATTTCCTACTAAAATATTGAGTAGAAACCATAAAATATTGGTTGCTAGGGCCTGAAGGCCCCGAAAAACAACCTTTGGAGCTGCTTGTACTCAATCCAGATGAAACCCTCGCACAAATGTTTGCCAAAAATCTCGTTCATACATAGGGATGCACTAGGATTTGTGTTGCTCCAAATGATCTAAAAAATTATGGAGATGTTCTAGGGTTTTTCAAGCATCTACCCTAAAACTTTTATCTCAATCTAAGTCTGGATGAGTGAAATATGGCCGAAATAATTTTGACAGTTTGGGCAGTCCTATGAAAAATTTCCCTCCACTCTACGAAACCCTATTACATTCTTTGTTCATATTTTCTCCCTATCTATAATACCATTACTTGATTCATTGAAATATTTACATATTTCTATCTTCGGGTTATCTTCTTGACTCAAGGGTTATAATATGACTTTAAATCTCATCCAAGCTCTCCCAAAACCCAAGAATCATATAAAAATTAAACCATAACATCTCTCCCACAAAGCAATAAAGTGTTAAGCCTTAACATGCCTAATTATAATATAACACTAAAATTAGAACTTAAGAATTTCCATTTAATACTAGAATTTAGCATTACAAATGAAAAGTATGAACAATAATTAAAGGAATTATAATCCCAAAAAACATATAATGAATTTTCAACACATTCCTTCATAAGCATTCCAAATACTTTTCATAAATAAACACCACAATTAATTTTCCATTCACAATAAGTTCTATTCCAAGATCTCAAAGAAATGACATACACTCTTTCTTTCATTGATCAATTCTTGAAATATTAAAACAAGAGTATCTACAACATATTCCCTCTAGTTCAAAATTACAATATATCATTTTCCAAATATGAGCTCTTTCTCAATAACAATGCTATGAACAAAACCAAAGTCCAAAGATCCTCTTTCTCTTTTCAAGGTCCTCCTCTTGAAGATCTTTTCCATGAACTTGATAAGAAATCTAGGGATTCATGATATGCAATGCAAGTCTATCATGCATTTTAACAATAATACATTCACACATACAACGATGCATCTTCAAACATTTCCACTAAGCTAGGAAAGAATCCCATACTTCTCCCTTGTAATGGATTTTGTATTTTACCCAATCCTCCAGAACCATTACTAAACATTCATAGCAAATACTCTTTAATCCATTCATAACAATCCTTGCGCATATATGAATTAAAAATCAAACCTCCCATAATAGTTTTTCAATTCCATAAGTTACAAGATTTACTGTTCTATAAGATTTTATTTTTAAGAAGTAAACTCTAATTTCATATGTAATAAAGCTATCAAAATTCTAAGCTCTAATAGACTTTAAAGTAATATTTTTCTAGTTTCAACCAAATCAAAAGTAAAACTTATATAATCATGGATAGAAAACATGAAAACACTCAAACCTTGCAAACATAAAAAGGTACAAGTTCATAATATAAAATCAATTTCCAAAGAGCATTCCAAGTTCATAATATTACTTAACAATAGTCAATATTAACCAACTAAGCATAATGTTTAATTACTAATCTTCTGTATTCAACTATAGTTATCGATAACAACCATTACTTTAAAAGTACAACCAAATTTTAATTTCCAAAGCATAAAGCTAAGTATAAGAAGATTTAAAACCATAATCCAAAACACAAACATCCAAAGCTAAAGAAACACAAAGCTTAACTAGCAACTAAACTGAAATGCATGACAATATACACTTCATAGTGCTAGCAATGAGGAAAAACACCTACGAACTAACACCAAAGAGTTGCTTCAACTAGACCATCTTGGCAAAAATCTAAAGACAAACTCACAATATCTATGAAATATAGTTAGCAAACAACAAACCATACAATAACCAGGTGCTCACAGGCTACAACTATCACTCAACAAGCAATGCAAGGCACTCTAGTGAAATCCACTCAAAACATTGGAGGTTCATCTAGATGACTAAACATACAGAGCCCAAAGCATAAACATTAAAAAAAGAATTAACTTATGCTAATAAAGGAGTATCAACTCTAAGCAAATCATGATCCAACCTATGATGATCTCAATCAATTAGAGGTAAAATTGAAAGCAACGAGATCAATAAGGTTGGCTAAAAAAATCCCGAAACAAAAATAAAACCATCAATCTCTTCTACCCATCAACCAAGTAGAGAAAGAAACAAGTTCTATGTACTCATATTAACAAACCATAATATGTAGAAATAAGCACTTAATAGATCTTAAGGATATTTACCTTTGCAACACTATTACTAGGAAGTTATTTACCTTAAAACTCTTACTCTCTGATCTACTTATTGCATGCTCCTCCAAAACATCTTTCGCTAGCCCTCAAACTAAGCTAGGAGCTCATTCTAATACCCATTTGAAGGAGATCAATAACCAAGAGAGAGATACCCACTACATGTTTTCTATTACGTAGTAGCATAACATCTTTCAAGATTTATTGCCAACCTCCACTAAAAATCTCTTTTCTTATGCTAATGTTTTAATCATTTTAGACATTTTAATACTAAACCATTTTTTAATATTATATTTCTAATGTTTCCAACATTAGAAACTCCAAATATTTATTAGGAATTAAGGTTAATTAACCTTGCTTTTTCTTTTATTTGAAGCTTACCTATTTATAAGGTAAAATATAAGTAATTAATCTAATAATTCATCCAAAATATTATTACCTCTTAGTGTTAATTACTAACAATAGGGTAATTGGATTAATTACTTACCAATTAATACCATATGTTAATATTAATTATTAACATTGATATTAATATTTCAAGTATTAATATTACTAACCTTATTAATACTTTATTGGATTAACCAACCAATTCTATGCTTCCAAAACACAAGCAATACAAAGACTTTGCAAATCAATAATACACCACGTTGTTTTTCTTAAGTAGGTGGCTTTTTAAGATAACCAAAACGTTATCCCCTACCTACTAAGGATGAATTATTTGCTAATAGCAACCTCATGGTTCAACGATGCATTCAAACAAAAAATATATGTAACACATCTATATGAAGGGTATTCTTTTACCCTTGAGTTATCGATGAACAAGTTGAAAGATGCTAAAAATATAACACCTAAAGCAATATGTAATCAAATTAACAAGATACATCATCTAATCAATGCAAAGAGAAAGAAATGAAATAAATGGTGCCCATCTTTATTCATATTTGTAAATCTTCTTTACATCAAGGTTACAAGATATCCCTCTGAGGGATTAACCATTTTGATACATATTACAATCAATCATTCAAAATGATAGGTGTCTTCAATAGATCTTTGGAATCCCCACAAAATGATTATAGGAAGAATTATCTCAATGACCTCCACTCTAGGATGCTATTGAATATGATCTTGAAAGTGATATGCTCCTGATAATACCTGTGATTTATGCACAAAGAAACTTATAAAACATAAATAGTAAGAGTAAGGCCTTTCAAGATGAGTCCATTTCATGATTATTGCAAAATATAGAAGAAATGCATAAAGAAATCCCAAGATGCATGAAAATATTGAAAGAAAAGCATAAAGATGTGTAAATACTAAAAATAAAGCTTCTAATCTAGGTTAGGAAATCAAATTGAAATGCTATAAATCTAATCTAAAGCTAAAAATAAAGAAAAAGAGAGATTAGACTATAGCCACTGATGCTCAGAGCAGTCGACTCTATTAGGCACTATCGATGTTGGTGGTGGCACCTATGGGCCACTATTGAATATAGTGACTATGGGACATGTATTCTACTCTCCGTGTTCTAGGCCTGGCGTCAATAAATTCTAATGCTGCATGGATTAACGTTCTTGGTGTGTTCTTATAGAACGACTTAGGGCAAAATTAGCTCAACTTCACGATAAATTGGATGCTTGAACATGTAGATGTTCTCCTCAAACTATGGTAGTCTCCATTAGTGGAAATGCGGGTATCATTATGCAATTCAGTAGGGCTTCACTATACCTCAAAGGGATGTTAGTTCACTCATCAATTCAGTAGCGCTTCGCTATGGCTATTGCACATGAAATATCCAGACTTTACTTGTAAATTTGGGGCCTTAAATAGACACCCAATTTCTCATCCTAGCTTCTCAAGGAAGCTAAGAACAAGAAATAGTTATACTTGGGCAATTGAGGTGAAGCTTCCAAAAGCTTCACTTTGCTTAATTTTTCAAGAATTTGTTGCTCTCCAATGGATTTGACTCAGCTCGGGTAGCCCAAATTTGTTACAGACTCGACCACTATTGATAGGTGTAACTATGGTGGCTATGGCCATGGCCACTATTAGTAGGTGTGGCTAGCCTGTAGCCACTCTGATTGTTGGTGATGATGATAGCTACCACTGATGACATCAATGACTATGGCTAAATAGGACTAAGCTACCCTAATTGAGTGGTTAAAACCATTGTTGGATCTTGGAAAGGTCCAAGATCAATCACATGGCCTGAAAATGTGTCCATATGAGTAGCCTCCTAAACATGACGTGTTTTAGGTGTCTATAGATACCTCTTTTTGAGATGCATTGTGGGAAAACACAACACTGAGAAAAATAGACAACCTAAAGCCATATTATAGGTTGATTGATGTTCATTGATTTGGTCAACTTTAGATACCCCAATCATGGAAAGGGTGTGCATCTTTGAATCATTACCTCCAAAAAAATGGTGGCTTAAATTGTGTAAAACTTTGGCGTATCTAGGTATAATTGGGTAGCATTTAAGCTACAACAGGACCGATAGACAGATTGACAAAGGTTTAAATCAACAAATTTGATTTTTCCCAATAAAAGGGTAAGCTTGTGATAGTTGTTAGTAATGATTCGTAGGATGAATGCAAATTACATGATTAAGTATTTAATTGTTGATTTTGATTATGAATGTTATGATTATGACTACCCTCTTAAACGATGAGTCAATGAGTAAAATGGCAAGTGATGAAAGCGATGAGTCACTTGACCAAGATGACTGATTTGGACAGTGCAAGATGATTAAAGTTGTTGTAGGGAAGGGCCTATTACAACTGTGATTTCAACAATTAATAGTAATTGTAAATCTCTATCCTCTGGAGCAGTTAGGCCGCAATGGCCTTCTTAGAAAATCAAGATGATAGCAATTCAATTTAAGCATGTGATGAATCACCATGTTCGATGATTATCTAAAATTTTATAGAAGAAAGGAAATGAATACCTTATTCTCGTTGGGATCCAAATTGCCATCAAGCAAAATCTTGATACTACGATTGTTATCTTCCAATTCTATGATTAGGCATGCACCCGCTAATCATAGTTTAGACTGAAACATTGGATGGATTAAATATTGCTCTAATCCAACCTCTAGAGTAGGTTGGTATTCCTTGTCAACTAATGAGGTGTTGACTCATTTAAGCTTAGTTAAATGTTTAAGAGACAGGGATAGAAATGAGTTAGAGTTAAGAAATAGTAATCAAACAATGATTAGATAGAGCTAACAACATAGGCATCTACAAGAAAAACCCATCTTACAAAATAATTTTTAGTGTCCCACCCTTGAGATTAACAATATTCGAAACAAGTAGTCTTCATTATATATTAAATAGAGATATACTTCAAGAAAGCTATTTCAATATCAAGATACTAATAATCCAAATTAGCATAATAAGATCAGTATAAAGATTTAACATAAAAGAACTTCTTACAAGCATAGATGTCATATCCCCACTATTTGATTGCCATCCTGTTGAAAGAATTTGAAACTGCTGGAAGTTTCTATGAATGTAGGTGCAGGTTTTCACTTCATAGCAAGCATATCGGATGAGAAAAATACCCACCCCTAGAGGAGACAATGGTTGGAAGTGTCAGGTAATGTGGGATATGATGTCGTGCTTTATGCACCATGGCAATGGGTGCATGGAAGCCCACTGAAGGTAAACCATATATGTTTGCCTACAATTATTGCACACATTGCTAAGCAAAATTAAGAAATTTTGTATAATTAATCTCTATGTTATGTAAGAAAAAGTAATTAAAAAAAAAAAAAAAAAAATAATATATATATATATATATATATATATATATATATATATATATATCTATATCTATATATATATAAGCATCTCTATAATTATAATTATAAATAATAAACAAATAAAAAAATAATGTATATTATTATTATAAAGATAAATAATATATTCATAAACATAAAAAAAAAAATTATTAAGAAATTATTATTTAAATTAATAAAATATTGTTTAACCAAATGTTATATGAGGAACATATTATGCTAAGGTCATAATATCAGATATTGAATTGTTTTACCACCTAGCGTTTGAAGACGATTAACTTTTGCATGGGAAATTTGTGTGTTACCTTCAAAAGACACTATTTTCCATTTTTAAGGAAGCTATGGAAATTTGATAAGGTCATGGTGTTTTTGGTATGAGAGAACAAAGTTGGTGTGTAAAGGCAGACAAATTTGTATTGGAAGCGCTTCAAGAAATCATATTTTCTTTGATACCAGGTTGGAATTTCGTTGTTCATCTAATGAAAAAGAAAATTATTGTGTGCCCACATGATAAAAGGAAATCATAGTAATAAAATTAAGTTGCAGTGTTATTTTATTTAAGTTATAGCGTTCTACATTTTATCATTTTATAGTGTTTTGTGTTTCCATAACTACACTCAGTCCAGATAAGCATATTTGCATTTTTTATATAATGGTAATACCATAAAAAATGGAACTTTGAACACTGTGTGTAAAGGAAGTTGAACTTGTAAATTTGAATGTTGTGTGTAAAGGAAATTGAACTTAAAACCTTGAACACTGTGTGTGCTTAGATAAATTTGATATCATGTAGAGAACATTGAGTGCAAGAATTATTAACCATGAAAATTGTGTGAGAACTTTGTGTATTGGTGAATCTGGTTGTGACTAGAATTTGTGGAAACTTGTTCTGTGCATGCTTGATTGCATATAGATACTTGCATTCATTTTAAATGGCCATGCTGATCCAAAATAAAGGGCTCCAACCACCCATAACCTTCCAAGGGCATTCCGATGAGAACTGTCAAGTTCTATTTGATATGCTACCGCGTGGGATAGCTCGAGTGATGGGGAGTTCGAGGTTTCGTCGATAGAGCAGCTCACTAAAGACCTTGATGTTCAATGGTGATCATATGTGTATATGTACCATAGTGTTGGCTTAATTTTCTCAAATGTAAACTATTCTAAATTGTTAAAAAATATTTTGGCTAGCACAACCTTAGATGTGACATCATTGGGTAGAAGGTTTTTGGTAGTGGAAAAATAAAAGTTTTGACATTATATTTGCTTTAATTAATAATTTATGGGTGGATTTTGTTAGTAAGAGTGATGTATGGTGATAAGTTTATTATTTTTATTTTTTTTTCCTTCGTCATACTGTGTTATAAATGCCTACTTATGAATAAAGCTATGAAATAGTAAATGATTTAGTTCCAAATGTTACTCGACATTTCCAATTCTATGTTGATGAATTTTATGGTTTATTAAATAAGTTTAATTTAAGGAAGAAAGAATTTTTTTTAATGTATAGTATTGGAATGAACATATTGTTGCCCTCCTTTAGAGAGTTCATTGTGTCTTTTGGTAGCGCGGAGACGTGCTGCGCTTCGTAGATCCTATGAGTGAAAACTAAGCAATGTTATGACTTAGATAGCGGCCATTGACAACTCGAGGGTGCACTATTGAAACCAAATTAAGGACGGATATTATACCTATAGTTAGGTTGGTAAGAAAAACCATTGAAGTATAGTAGGTTACATTCGTTGTCTTCAATGAGTTAGTTGGGATAACATCAAATATGGGTTTGGTATAAATTCAATCAACTTTAAGTTCTAGAATTTAAACATAAGGGATAAACTCTTTTTGATTTAGGTTAACTTATCACAATAAAAAAACAAACTTAGGCATAGGTGTAGAATGATTGTTGGGAATATTTAAACTAGTGTCAATAGAATGATATTAAAGAATTATATTTAGTGACAATTGTTTATTAAGATTTGGTCTTGTTATGTTTGGGTTGAAACCACTTGCTGGAAAATTTTATTGAAAAATTCCAAAGGTTAAATATGTATGGATTAATTGTTTTATTTTAAATATTATTTTGTTATCATAAAGTCTAATCTATAATAATTTTAGTGGTAGTTAAACAAATTATTATTAAAATACAAATAGTGAAATCTTGAATTTATCAATTACATTAAGATTTGTAGTTAGCTTTTCAGGTGTTATATTTCTTTTAATAATATATATATATATATATATATATATATATATATATATATATATATATATATATATATATATATATATATATATATATATATTCACAATAAGCATTTTGTTTTTGTCATAAAGAAATGAACACCAAAACCCATGTATATTATTGTCATACAACATGACAGTCCTATTAGAGTACTTAAAAGGCTACTTTTGATTATTGTGATAATATGTCGAGAAGGACGAAATAAAACATTGAGAAGGATGTTAACTTCTATTTAAAAAATAAAAAATAAAAATCCTATTGAGTAGGATGGCTGATGACATTGAGAAGAAAGTCTTCCATCCAACTCCGATAGCTTGTAGTGGCAACTATTGTGTATCGAAGACAACCATTATCTTGCATAATCAGAGGGATCCATGGATTCCATGCTATCGAGATAAATGAATGATGGTATGGGACATCGTTCTAGGTTATCATATGATGTAGTACATGAGGGCTCTTGTGAACCATAACCAATTGCAAAATTGCCAACTAAACTCAAGACTAGAGAGTTGGTCCTTGGGGTTGGAATATCCAATGGTAGATGGTATGGGTAGCATTATTGTCAACTAGGGTTTGGTCTAAGACACCTATTATAGAAGCCAAATTATTAGCGAACCCTGATGAAACCTTAGATAAAGGTCAGTAATCAGGCACTAGCATAGCTATGCTACCTCTAGCATGGGCCTAAAAAGCTTAATCATGAATTAAAAATTGGGTTAGTGGACCATAAGGACAAGAATATGATCATAGATCTAGTCCTCCATGCTATGAGACAGGGAGATTAATGCGTCTACCCTTCTAGGTGATATGGGCCTTGGAAGGGCAACCCCTTGTTGTGAACTCAAAACTCAAGTAGGATAAGGTGGGTCTCTATAGACACCAAAACAACACTAATCCGATTATGTGACAACAAGCACTGATCAACTAACACACACAGCCCCCAGGGCAGCCCTCAGAGGTTAAACAGTGGTTCTAACCACTCACACAGTAGTTTTACAAGTCAGGGATCGATTTGGCATCTTTTAGACACTCAGCTACTTATTCATCCCACCCAGGGATGAGTGCGGATTTGTACTAATCCTACCTAGGGACGAGTGTGGATTAATACTCATCTCACCCAGAGACGATTACCAGCGCTCGCTTCGGGGTGGGACGAACGCCAGGTTTGACCAACAAAAAGTCAGATCTCGATGCATGACAACTCAGAACTGCCACTTAGCTTTTCTTGCATGGCATAGGAGTGCGAGTGGGTTCTTTTGACAACTCATATCTGCCAATTGACTCTCCCTTCATTGCATGGGAATGAGAGTGAGCTTTTTAAGACAACTTAGATTTGCCACTTAGCTATCCCTTCATTGCATGGGAGTGCGAGTGAGCTTTTCTAAAACATACAAAGACATGCACAGAGGCAGTTAAGAAGCCCTTGATCAAGAAGAAGTCTTCTCTTCACACAAAAAGCATTCATGCAAAGAAACACTTTTGCATGTTAATTCAAAGAGACCCCTTGGGTCTATAAAATGGTGAGTTTCCTCACCCAAAAGATATACAGAGAAGGAGCATTTTGAGCGACAAAGTGCTGCTAATTCATTTACTTGAGATTTGTGTTTTCAACATCCATAATATCTTAATCGAAAGAGAGGTTATTGGGTGACTTTTGAAGGCACCAATCAAGAACCAACACCAATTTTTATGACCACAATATCCTACCAATTTGTCGACAACACATCACATCAGGTTTCGGACCCATCCCAAGCGGATTGGTGTCGAAGCAAAGTTTCACCTACGGGTGGTTTGCCTTTGGGCACCCCCCGCTTTATTGCTTTTGGTGACTATTTCTTTTGTAGTATTTAGCTAGTTTCATGTTTATGCTTTGGTCAAGTTTTCAGTTTATTTAGATTCATTTTAACCATCGTTAGATTCATCTTTTAATTTTCATACACAGGTGCTACTGATTCTTTGCTTGTTTCTTTGAACAAAGATTTGTAGAATTAGAGGAGCAGCGAGGAATCTACCTTTACCAACGCAAGCGATGACAACGTTTTGGTTCGCCCATCTTACATGTGGGCACGCGGAAGAAGGAATTCTGAAACAAGTTGTAAAAGACCAACATTTAATGCTCCTATCCCCTAAAAAGGAAGGAGACGCATTGTAACACGAATTTGTAAAGCATATCAATAAAAGGGCCATTATTTTTATATTGCTTTGATATCTTGTGTTCATGTTCTTCCTTTTTTACGCATTTTTCAATAACATAGGGTTTAAGCGTTATTTTAGTTCGTTTACATTGCATTTTTAGTCTATCCTTTTTGTTTTCGGAATCTCGTGTTTTCAGTCTCATAAATGGCAATTATTTGCGAGAGGTTGGCCGTTCCCAAGCACTCAAGAGTCTGTTTGTAGTAGTAATAGATCTTGGAGTGTAAACAACTATGCCTAAGTACTAATACAAGTTGGGTGTGCTTATGTATATATATGACATTTGTGTAATGATAAATCAAAAATTTGTAATTGTGTTTTTTTTTAACAACCAGGTGAGTTAGACCTGGGTTGTTACAGTTGGTATCAGAACCTAGGTCACAAAAAACCCTAAGTTGCAAATATGATTTGTTGAATTGATATAACTCTTTTATCACTAGGTATGGTGGGGACCTCGAAAAGACCAAGTGCTAATCTGCAAGAGGGGATTACAGAAGTCCTGAGGAAGGGACTAAGATGACTCGTGAGAGAGTCAGAATGAATGTAAACAACTGAATTACCTCGATGTGTTATAAGAAAATAAAGGAGCTAGTAGTAGCAAGGGCTGCTCAAAATGATGAGAATATGATAAAAATAATTCAATTAATGCAAGAAAAACTAAATCAACAAAAAGAGCAAATGGAGATCCAAAGGACTCAAATGAGTGAACACATGGATAATAAATGAGCATAGATAGCTCAACAATAGGAAATTATTGCTCAACAACAGAAAGTAATTGAAAATTTGACAAAGAGTAAGGAGTTAGAAAGAGTAAGTGAATTTCCTGAAGGATCTTCGAGGAGGAAGGTCAACGTAGAATTGCAAAAAGAGATTAAGAAGTTAGATATTTCCAAGTTTGATGGAAAGGGTGATGGTGAAGCAATTTTTAATTGGTTGAGTGAAGTAGAAGGGTATTTCTCAATTCAACCCCTTTGTGTAGAATCCAAAACAACATGGGTAGTGGCTCATTTAATAGGTCCATCCAGGGATTGGTGGACCACCTACAAGAAAACCAGTCAAAAGAAATTTGTTGACATCCCTTGGGATGTATTTGATAAGGAATTTAAGGATCAATTCCTTACACCATAATTCTATATTATTCACCAACTTACACCAAGAAAATTTGTCAGTAATTGAATACTATCAAAGGTTTGTCCAACTTCTAAAATATGCACCAAAGTATGATAAACGATAAGAATTCAAAGATCATAAATTTGTGATGGGATTACATCCCAAAATTGGAACTCCTATTGGAAGAGGAAAACCCAAAAATTTGACAAATGCTTTTGATGTAGCATGATATGAAGAAATCAGCCAAAAAAATACAAAGGTTTATTACCAGAAATTTGAGAAGAAAGAACCTAAGAAAAGAATATATCCGGAGCCTGTTAAAGGTAAAGACCAATATAAGAAATGTAGGGATGGTGGTTAGTATAGAAGGGACAATAGAAACAAAGGAAAATTTTAGGATAATAAGGGACAGTCAGACAAGAGAAATTTTTAGGAAAAACATGTGCAAAGGCCTACATACCAGGAAAAAGGAAAGAATATCAACCAAAATAAATATGAGGAGAAGCAAAAGAATAAGGGTCCAAATGTGTGCATTGTTTGTGGAGCTCTAGATCATTATGCGAGTCAATATTTGCAAAGAGCTAATAAGAAAAACCCAATAGAAGAAGCCCCACATAGGATCTATGCTACCACAGGTAGTCCCAATATTTTAGGGTAAGCCACACCATTTCTCTTAAAAGGAAATTTAGGCAAGAAAGATGCTTGTATTTTGATAGATAGTGGTGCAAGTGATAGTTTTATATCTTCTATTATTATAAGGGACATTCCGATAAGACCTAGGATCATGACAAATGGGTGTCAAGTTGAGTATGGCTCAAGATAAACTTATATGGCCAACCAGTGTCTATTTGACTCCCAAATAGATATCCCTCAAGGAAAACTTAGTTGGCACCTATATGTAGCACCCTTGCATGCTTTTGATATTATCTTAGGTTTAGATTGGCTGAAATCTCACAGAGCCTTGCTTAATTTTGAAGAAAGATGGTTAGATTTCATAGATGATTCCAATCAGCAAATCTATTTTCATTGTAACAGAGTGTCTTTAGAACCCCATTTGATGAATTCTATGAAAGTCAAAAGGGCCTTAAGAAAACGGTGTCACCTTTATGTGGTAAAATTGAACAAGAAAGAAGAAACCGAGTCTAGCTTTGATCTATTTCAATAATATCCTATATTGAATGAGTTTAGAGATATTTTTTCTGAAGACCTGCTTGGACTTCCTCCAAATAGGGAGTTTGAATTTTCTATTAAGATTTTACTAGGAGCATTACCTATAGCCCAAACCCCTTACCGAATGACTCCCCTAGAATTACAAGAGCTTAACACCTATCTTGGGGATATATTGGAAAAAGGGCACATTTAACCTAGTGTCTCACCATGGGGAGCACCAATTCTATTTATGAAGAAGAAGGATGGATCTTTGAGACTTTGTATTGATTATAGAATGCTCAATAAAATGATGGTGAAGAACAATAATTATTTTCCAAAGATTGATGATCTATTTGATCAACTAAGGGGGACGACTATCTTTTCAAATATTGACCTTAGGTCAGGTTACCACCAATTGAGAATCAGGGAAGAAGATACCTTCAAAACTGCTTTCAAAACCTGATATGGGCATTATGAATTCATAGTGCTACCCTTTGAATTAAAAAATGCTCTGACTGTTTTCATGAATTTGATGAATAATATATTAAGAGAATAGTTGGATCAGTTTGTATTGATATTTTTGGATGATATATTGATCTAATCTCGAAGTAAGAAAGAGCATGATCAACACATGAGAATAGTTCTAGAAATCCTCAAGAGAAACCAACTATATGGAAAATTGTCTAAGTGTGAGTTTTATACTCCACAAGTACAATATTTGGGATACATAGTCTCATCTAATGGAGTAGACATTGACCCTACAAACATAGAAGCCATAGTAGACTGCACAACTCCCACAAATGTTACTAAAGTAAGAAGTTTCATGGGAATGACCGATAATTATTGGTGATTTGTTAAGGGATTTTCAAATATTACCTTTCCTATCACCAATCTACAAAGAAAGGGAAATGCATTTAAATGGACTACTAAGTGTGAAGAGGCATTCAAAATACTTAAGGAGAAATTGAAAATAGCACATATTCTTCAAATCCCAAATCCTAGAAAACCATTTACAGTTTGTACAGATGCCTCCTTATTGGAAAATGAGGTTGTTGTGGCATATGAATTAAGAAAATGTAAGAAACATGAGGTTAATTATGCCACTAATGATATAGAACTAGTAGCTATAGTCCATGCTCTTAAAATATGGTGACACTACTTGTTGGGAAAACCTTTTGAATTGAAAATCGATCACCAAAGTGTATCGCTCCAAATTTTTTGCACCCTTACCTTCAGGCTATAGGATCCGTGCCCGAAAGGGGGATGTGAAAAGGATGGGACAATACCTCGGACTGAGAGGCCCTTTGAAGGTCCCGCCTCTCGGGGGAGGTGTATAAGGGTGAATTTTTGACGGATGGTGGGTTCACCAGGAAACTTTTGAATGGCAGTTTCCACGCCTAGGTTGATAGTGTGTTTGATGTGTTCATTTTTATGCTTGATCATTCAAGTCCTAGGTTTGGCCGATATGAATCTAAACTATTCTATATGCCAATGCGGATTTCAATGAATACAAAAAATAGAAATAGATGCAAATTACAGAGAATATGCTAACCAGAAGAATTCATACCTGATTTCGGATGTCTGATGGAGATTCTGAGTCTTGTAGCAGTTCAGATCGTCTCAGTTTGTACGTAATCATCCCAAATCATAGGAGGTCATCTGAAATCAGACAGGATCATCTGAAATCTGACGAATTCGTCAGAAACCTGCAATCACAGAAACAGACACAAAATACCAAATATGCAAATGCAAAAGCAAGGGATAATGATAGAAATAACAGCAAACATGCCTAAATAATAGTGTCTAATAACAAATGAGGAAATGCAATAAATTTAATGATTGATTTTACCTTTATCATGCAATTATGCTAAATGAGGTGAACTCCAAGATGCATAAAACATAGTAACTTAAAACAAGTGCAGAAATATGTTATGGAAAATGCAAGAAAGCTTAAGAAAATGCGAACTCTAAACTCGGACCGCCCCCAATCTGGACTACAGTCAGGATCGCCTCCAATCGTACGAAATCGTCCGCAATCGTCCGAGATCGTCTACGACGATCCAAGCTAGCCTCGACTGAAAAATAGTAGAATTCCTGCAATAAAAACAATGTGCAAGCAATAATGCGAGGGAATAAGGAGCTAACTCTGCAATGAAATCCTGTCAACAAAGGGGTTGGGGGTTCAGGGAGAATCAACAAGAATTAGGCAAGGAGGCAGGGGGATAAACTAGAAAAATCCTAGTTTATATAGGATTAAAAAGAGGTTTGGGAGGTTGGGGATCATCCCAATCTGGGAGATCTCCAACAGGGAAATCTCCAACTACGCAGACACGCTTCTGCCCGAGTTGGAGAGGTTGTTGAAACAGAAGCTAATTATGAAAATTTGGTTTTGGGACGAAATCGTCTGGACGTTCTATTCCAGACGAATTCGTCAGATCGGGGACGATTTCGTCTAATCTGCGACGATATCGTCCAACGGTCAAAACAAATCCTAAAAATGGCACGAAAAATGGGGAAAGCGGGTAAAAGGCGGTTTAACGGGCAGTTTGGGGTTGAAATTCAAATTTTAATATTTTATCTTTTTACTAAGGTTTTAACCGTGCCAATTTTAGGGTGCTACATTTTGCCCCCTCTTTAGCGAATTTTTTGAAGAAAATGCGTTAAAGACGAGTTTTTCCCGTTTTACGAGAAAGCAAAAATATACTCAATTTTTTAGACGACGATTCTTGGTCGAATCGTACGAATGCTGACTATGGTGCCCCCTCCGTGTTTTTACCCAAATCGAACGTTTGAGGTAAAAACGCGAAAAAGCAAAAATTTAAAATGCTGAGTTTTTTAAATAAAATTAAGAAAATAGGGTAAAACCCTAATTCATTTTTACTATTCACTTTGACTGTTCCAGAGTTCTGCAAAAAAAAATGGTGGAGACAGCGCACAGAGCGACAGAGGTCCGACGCGGGCTACGGGTAAGGATCTAATCCTAGTAGATTAGGTTTAATGGAACTTTATGCAAGTTGTTTTGATTTAAATTTGATTGTTTGGGGCATCGCGGCCGTTTTTAGGCCGTCGACGTCGTCGGGACAAAATCGTCTCGATTTCATCGAAATCGTCCCTAGATCGTCGATTTCGTCTGACGACGAAATCGACGAAGTAGGGGCGATTTCGTCCAACAAGGGGCGATTCCCAAGTTGCGAAATAGGAGACGATTTCATCCTCACAAAGGATGATTTTGCCCAATTGGGGACGATATCATCCAATGGTGGACGATATCATTTTAAACTTGATTTTAAGTTGTTTAATTTGATGTTAATGATTGATTTATTAATGATTTTGTTGTTTTATTGTTTGTTTTGTAGAAGGGATTACTAAAGAGCCGAGAATGGAAATACGATGGGCTAAGAGATGACATAGCCATGCTTGACCAGGCAGAGCATGACCGACTTGGACTGGTCGGCCTACAACATGTGGCAGAGATGCCACAAGTGCCGACTGACATGGGGCTACTGACAGCCCTAGCAGAGAGGTGGTATCCGGGGTCGTCCTGCTTTTGGTTACCGATAGGGGAGATGGCTCCCACTCTAGAGGACGTATGGAGGATCATGAGGATCCCCATACAAGGACGGTTGATGACGCCTATGGCCAATCAGGGCCAGGCGATGATGAGGCTCACTGGAGACCCTAGCTTCACCCTGGAGAAGGGCAGAGTGAACATCGAGTCTCTACGATAGATGCCTGGGGCATCTAGGCTGACACGGGTTTTGGTAGGAGTTGTCGGTGGCTTACTGCTGTGCCACCAGAGCGGATGCAGACTACCGTGGGTGCTCTCAGACATAGTCTACGATATGAGAGACCATGGGTATAGATTTTCATGGGGGAGCTTTGTACTCTGCCGCTTGTATAGGATCCTACATGGGGTCGTATACAAGGGAGGTCGATGTCTAGTTTTGACATCGTTGCTATAGGTTTGGTGTTGGGAGCACATTGCGGTGCGGAGGCCGATAGGGCTCCCATTGATAGGTGTTGATCGGGAGAGACCCCAAGTTTTCTATTGGTGGTTGCAGAGAGGGTCACAATGGCGGATAGATCTATCCGATGTCACGAGGTTGCTAGACGACCTCATCCTGGACTAGATCACCTGGAGGCCATGGCGAGAGCACCTCGAGTGGGCAGAGGATGGGCAGGAGCTGGCTCGCATCAGGCGAGTCTGTGGCTGAGGATGGAGCGAGGAGAGGTAGAGCTCCACCGCTATGATCGAGTACTATGATAGTTCGGTCTACAATAGGGGATCCCTTCTCTCAGGGATTACGAGTACTCTTGGACTATTTGAGATAGTACTACATTGAGCGGGGCTCCAGATATGTAATGATTCTAGAGTCAGGACGTGGATGATGCCCCCATCCAGCCAATGGATGGTGACGATGCCGAGGTTGCTGATGGGTATGATGCCTGGTACGTAGGCATCCACCCTCCTCGGATGATGAGGGCGTAGGGTCCAGTGCACGCTGTGGTGCACCAGATGGGGAGGCGATGACAGGCTGCTATTGAGGCAGCACGGGGTCATGGAGGGAGAGAGCAACGATGGATCCCATAGGAGAGATGCCAGAGGATGGCACGGGCTCCATAGAGGCCATGGGAGATAGGGCAGAGGGAGGAGAGACTCCCTTCATAGCAGGGGGAGAGACCACCATCGCCCGATAAGGGCAAGGGTGTGGATGTAGGGGAGAGCAGCGAGACGATGGCTCTCTAGGCTGAGGCTGCCCACCTCCGAGCTCAGGTGCAGTCACTGTAGGACGAGGCCACTCAAGAGGATGTAGGTACGGACACTGCAGGATGAGACTACACGGCTCAGGGCACAGAGTGGAGGGGCGAGCAGGGATGAGCTAGTGTGGTCTATGATGCAGACCACATTCTACCAGGGGGTATACTTCCAGCTGGTTCCAGAGGGCCAGAGGGTACAACTGCCAGCCAACATTGCAGAACCAATCAGGCTGGGATCGACGAGGACATCCTCCCGATCGACGATGAGGACCCGAGATACATCCCGGACCTCTATGGGACCACCTCCTCCACGTCAGGGTGGGGGAGGAGATGAGGCTGAGAGCTCGAGGGCTTCTCGAGGCTAGGTGTCTATGGACTATAGATTTTGTAGAGATTGTTGAGAGGATTGAGTATGCCAGGGTATAGATTGTGGCATACCAATCCAGTTTTGATATGATGTAAATAATTTTTGGATATATATATATATATATATGATCTTGTTTCTGATGATATGACTTGTTCATATGTTTTTATGATGCTTTAATGTTTGAATTGTTTGCTTATTGGATTGAGGATTCATATAATTATGTCGTTTTGAAATATTATAATTTTGATGTCATGCTGTAAGATTTTAAATGAAATAATCTGATGTAAACAATTGGTGGTTGTGGTGTGATTTGATAAAAAATAAAAGGGACTTCTAACAATAATTTCAAAGGACATTGTCGCTATTATAGACCATTTCATGGAGTCGCCGCTCACTCGGTCGTCAAGCTAATCCCAGTATAGAAATATTGTTAAAAGTAAAAGAGTGCTTAAGAGACTGTCTTAAGACTTTGTGTTGTAATGATGGAGATAATGATGGTTTGATGATTTGTTTTCAGATTTTCATAAAAATAGTATGCATGAAAATATGATGTTGCTAGGCATAAATTCCTAAGTGTGATAAAATTGTGAACAATTCCTTTAGAATTTATACCATGGGTGCAATATTGAATTTTGAACATAATGTCATGAAATAGAATAGGTGTTTGTTTGTTTGTAAAGCATAATTGTGTAACATAATGATGCAAGTCACATGTTTTGATGAATTTTGTTTTAAAATAAATGGAAAAGAAAATTAGAACGATGGTTTGCGCTAGGCATAGAATTATAGGTATAAACTTATACCATCATCGCGAAATCCAAAGAAGAAAATAGATTGTTGGTTTTATTGCAAGATGCATTTTTGACTTTTGATAAACAGAAAAATAATAATATGAAAATTTTGTTTGAAATTATTTTTGAGATTTTATGAGAAGATGTATGTAATTGCTTTTATACAAAACAAAAATTCTGAAATAAAAGGATAAAATTATTCCGAAAAGAGTTACAGAGATATTTTAAATTATCTCAAAGAGAAATGTAGATTTATAAGGAATCCTCATGTGCAAATGTGAGTTCATTACCAATCTTGATTTATCATAATGATACAAAATCTCTCAAATACAAATGTGTGTGCGATTGTATTGTTCATTCACCAATTTTGAGCAAGATAATTTGATACAAGTAATTTGACTTAACCAAATGAATGTTCGTTGACCATGATTTATATGCATGTAACCGTACCAGACTACTATGTAAGTTAGGTTTATCAAGAGCTAGCTAATCCATAAGCTAACAGAGGTCTATACAAAAGAAGGTCGCTAATGTGACAGACATATCACCACGCTAGGGATTACCCAAGGCCAAGCGGGTTGGGCACAAACCACCTGTTATGGGGCTTACCTCACAGTTTTGAATAATTGAGAATTCCAGGGATTCAAGCTCATTCACCCTTCTTTTCTTTTCAAGGGGTAGGGAAAGGAGTTTATTGTATTTTGCTTTTGCTTTTCACTTTTGCTTCTTTTTTTTTTTTTTTGTACTTTTGTATTTTTGCTTGATATTTGAGATAATGCTGAAATATTGCTGTGATGATTCAAAATAACCTTTTTCTTTTTCTTTGTTTCTTGAACTTTTCTTTTCTTCCTATGCTAGGGATACTTGCTCGGATTAGTTGTAGAGCAAGGGATTTTTATTCTGGGTAGGGGTGAGCTTGTCCTTTTGTCAATTCTCAAAGATTCTAGACCATGTGCATGATAGGATAGCAGGGGAAACTTTTCGCTCAAGAAACCATTTCTACTATGTAGCATCATATCGAATGTGCAATGAAATCATTTTAATGTGAAGAGATATACTTGGTTCAAGTAAATAACAAGATCAGTTCTCTATGCTCAAAACTTTATTTAATTCAACTGTGGGCTTTGATATAAGAGAGATGAATAATCATAACAAATAAAATCAAGAGATTTATTCATGTGAATGTGAAAGTGCAGGATTCCAAATAAATACTAATTTATCCAAAATAACTGAAAATATAACTGCAATACTTCACAAATTGAGAGGTACAAAGATAAAAGACGGTTTTGAAGATTTTGATGATTTGGATGTTTTTGGTGTTTTTATATTTTAAGTTTATGAATTGAAAGAAATACAAGATAGTGGTTTTTTTTTTAAATGTTTTAAACAAATATATACAATGATGAAATGACCAATTTTTACGCATAGTAACGTTTAAGATGCATAATGTTCATAGGTTCTTTAAGTTCTTTACCATCTAAGGTAGATAATTTGTATGCTCCTCGATCCAAATTTAGCATTGATGACATATGGTCCAAGCCAGTTGGGCTCAAATTTACCTTTAAGGTTTGTAGTTGCATTAGTATTTTTTTGATTTTCTTTTAAGACAAGGTCACCGATCTCAAAGGATCGAGGATGAACTTTCTTAAGATATGCTCTCTTAAGCTTGTTTTGGTAGGCGCGAAGATGCTCCAAAGCATTGATGCACTTTTCATCTAGAAGTTCTAGTTGACTAAATCTGCCAGCACGATATTCATCCCCTACTTCAGTATCTTGAAGTAGTAGAGCTAAAGAAGGAACTTCTAATTCAAAGGGAAAAATGGCTTCAGCACCATAAACCAAGACAAAAGGTGAAGTTCCAGTGGGGGTTCGAACACTAGTTCGATAGGCCCACAAAGCAGGATATAACTCGAATGTGCCAGTCTCGACCGGTTTTATTGACCAATTTTTTGAGAATTTTGATTAAGGTTTTATTAGATGCTTCTGCTTGACCATTACCCTGAGGATAATAGGGAGTGGACCAGCGATGTTGAATTTTATATTTTTGACATAATTTCTTGACATCTTTATTTTTGAAACAAGTTCCATTATCAAAAATGAGATTAGCAGGAATTCCAAACCTACAAATAATTTGATTAAAAACAAACTTGGAAACTTGTGTTCCAGTGCAAGAAGCTAATGGCATAGCTTCAACCCACTTCGTGAAATACTCAGTGGCAGTTATGATGAATTTGTGTCCATCAGATGACACAGGGTTGATTTTTCCAATGATGTCTAGGCCCCATTTTGAAAAGGGCCAAGGAGATGAAATAGCCTGTAGCTCTTGTGCAGGCGCATGGACAAGGTCAGCGTGTTTCTGGCACTTGTCGCAATGTCGCACATAATTATGTGCATCACTTTCCATGGTAGGCCAAAAATATCCTATCCGAAGGAGTTTCTTAGCAATGGCGCTACCACTAAAATGTCCCCCACAAGATCCATTGTGGGCTTCATTCAAAGCTGCTCTGGATTCTTCTAGATTCAAACATCTCAATAAGATGCCTTCAAAAGATCTTCTGTACAAGGTATTACCAATAATCACAAAGCGACTTGCTTGTCTACGTAATAACCTACGCTGGTTGCTAGTGCAACCATCAGGGAAGGTTCCTTTCTGCAAAAAATTAAATATATCAATATACCATGGTTCAGGAGTTGTTTCATTGATGAGAAACACATCCAAAGGTTCTAAACATGATTTGCTTGAAGCGGGTTCCTGGAGTCGATGAATAATGATGGTAGCATATTCATCGTCTAACTCCAAGGGTAAAAGAGATGCAACTGCAGCCATAGCGTCAACCGCACGATTGCTAGTTCGAGGAATAGCTTCCAAAGTAACTTTATCAAACAAGGATAATAACTGCAAAACATATGCTTTATATGGGCATAATTTATCATCTCTGGTTTGATAAACATCATTGATTTGATTTATGACAAGTTGGGAGTCATCGAAAACCAATAAACTTTTAATTTTCAATGCCAAGGCAGCTCGTAATCCAAGGATAAGAGCTTCATATTCAGCAGTGTTATTGGTGCAAGCAAATGTTAATTTGAAGGACAGAGGAATAAGATGTTTTTGTGGAGATATTAAAATAATACCCGCACCAGCCCCACTCATGCATCGGGCTCCGTCAAAGTATAGGGACCATTGCTCTTAATGGTCTACCTCTAGTTTAAGGCATTCATCAGGAAACTCAATGATGAGGGGATGAGTAGATTTTAAAGGTGCAGCAACTAATTGATCTGCTATGATTTGACCTTTAACAGACTTTTGTCCTATGAAGGTGAGTTCAAATTCGCTTAGCGCAAGAACCCACTTGGTTGTGCGACTGGATAAATATGGTCGACTCATGAGATATCGCAAAGGGTCGAATTTGGCAATAACATACGTTTTTGATCGAGCATATAATGTCATAGTTTCTGTGTAGAAAATATGACTGCAAGACATAACTTCTCTAATATGGTATAGCGAGTTTCATAACTGATTAAGGTTCTGCTAATGTAATAATTAGCACGTTCTTTCTTCTCATCATCAAGTTGAGCTAACATAGCTCCTAAGGCAAAATCAGAAGCAAAAATGTACAAGATAAAAGGACGATCAGATCTAGGTGGGGAAAGCACTGGAGGTTTGAGGAGATATTGCTTAAGGAGTTCAAATGCTTCTTGGCATTCTTCGTCCCAATGAAAAGAGACATCTTTCTTAAGAAGCTTAAGAAAGGGTCCAGTTTTGTCTGCCAACTTGTCGATGAAGCGGCGAATAGCTTGAAGCTTACCTTGTAAACTTCGTAATTCTGATATATTTGTGGGTGCGGGCATATCTGTGATAGCCACGATCTTGAGAGGGTCAATTTCAATGCCACGTAAAGAAACTATAACCCCTAATAATTTATCGGACTTAACTCCGAATATGCATTTAGCAGGATTTAGTCGGATAAGATATTCCCTTAACCGATCAAATACTTTCCTTAAGTCATTTAAATGATCATCTTCTTTGATGGAACGAGCTATGATATCATCTACATAATCATGTAGGATATCATGCATCATGTCATGAAAAATATAAGTCATAGCTCGTTGATAGGTTGCACCTGCATTCTTTAAGCCAAATGGCATCACTTTCCAACAAAAAGTTCCCCAAGGGGTAATAAAGGTTATTTTGGCCTGATCTTCAGGAGCTATCCTGATCTGATTATAACCGAAAAATCCATCCATTAAGGATATCATTCCACTTCCAGCAGTAAATTCAATGATCTGATCCATGTTGGGAAGAGGAAAATCATCTTTAGGGCATGCAACATTAATGTCTCTAAAATCGGTGCAAACCCTAACTTTAGTGGCTTCTTTCTTAGTTACTGGAACTACATTTGAGATCCATTCAGCATAGTCAATGGCTTGTATAAAAATGACTTTCAATAGTTTTTCTAGTTCTCCTTTGACTAGTAAGGCCACTTTGGGATGCATTTTTCTGAGTTTCTGTTTAACAGGTTTAGCATCTGGATGGACTACTAGATGATGCATAACTATGGAAGGGTCCAAACCTGGCATGTCTTCATATGTCCAAGCAAAGACATCTTCATAGTCTTTAAGAAATGAAATGTATTTATCTTGTTTTTCTTGACTCAATTCTGATCCAATATTAATGATGTGAGGGTTATGTTCGGTTCCAATGTTAATTTTTATAACGTTTTCAACTTCCATATGTAAATCTCTCTCAAAATTAGGTGGGGTGGGTGAAACACCCAATTCTTGTAATTCTTCCAAGGTTAGCTTGGATAATTCGTCTTGAGGAGTCGAGGCCTCAAGTTGGGCTATACTAGGTATAGAGCCATCAAAATAAAATTCATTATATAACAATTCCTCAATGGAAATATCATGAAAGATATCTCCCTCCAACTCGTCGTCGGATTCGGCAATCATTTCAGGATAGGCTATGGATAGCATATTGCAGGTAGAAGAATTATTCTTTGGACACAAAGAATCTTGTTTATCTAGATAATCTTGATAACATACGAGATGGTCATCATCCTCAAATGGAAAGGGCTGACCTTTACTAGAAAATAGGCCCACACCACAACGGGCAGGCCACGGTTCTACCTCGAAAGGTTCTTTCATACCATTTTGGAAAGGTCCCAAACCTTTCCCTTTATAGCCCAATTTAAGCATTATGGGCTTAGCTTTAAGATAATCATTAGCAAAATAGCATCTAGCATACCCATCACAATGTGTCTTAATGTTTCTGGGTATTCTTCCCCAATCATATCCTTTATAAATAAAAGCACAACTCCCGACTTGGTAGATACTTCCCATAGGTTGTGGGAGGCCCAAGGTACGAGGAGAGGGTGGGAGTTTATTTAAAAGGAGGGAAGTCTGCATGGCAGTGTTGATCTCTTCTGATATAAGAATTTTAGATAAATCGGGTAAGAGCTCATCAGTGAGAGCATAAGAGGTAGAAGGAACATTTCCTTGATCTTCGGATGTGGAAAGAATGCCTGTAGTGGATGTAGATGTCATAGGGATATTGACGGGTGAATCTAGAGGTATGGAAGATATAGGAGTAAAGCAGGAAGCATTGGGTGTAGGTTTAGGCTCTTTTCGAGGTCCTAATGTGGTTTGTTCAGAAGATGGTTGAGCTAAATGTATAGGTGTAGTTGAAGGAGTAGATGAAGTTATGGGTGTGTGTTTCACACGTTTGGGCGGATGATAAGAATTAGGATGTGTGGATGACAGGGCGGGGCAAAATTGCACTCCAACAGGTTCTGCCAAAGCGCACATATCAAAGGGTCTAGGATCACCATGAATGGTAACCAACTGGTTTTTAAATTCGAATTTAACACACTGATGTAAAGTGGAGGGAACCGCTCGCATCGCATTGATCCAAGGGCGACCCAAAAGTATATTGTACGATGCAGGGCAATGTACAATAAACACGGTCGTATCTAGGGTTCTAGGACCAACTTGCAAGGGTATAGTAATGACTCCACATGTTTCTTGTGTCTCGTCATTGAAGGCTTTGATAATCATATCCGTTCTTTTCATTTCGTCACTTCTAAACCCAAATCGTTGGTAGAAGTCAAAAGTGCAGATGTTTAAAGATGAACCATTATCAATCAAGACTCGTTTAACAGCTACATCTCCAATTAGGGCAGTAATATATAAGGGATTATCCTTATGTAAACTATGTTGTGGTATATCTCTATCTCGAAAGTCAATACAATCGACTTCTCGAGTGATGATAGTATTGGTCATGGCTTCAGGTTGAATATTTTGTGGTACCATCATTTGGCTTAATGTGAGCATTAATTCATCCCTATGGGTAGGAGAAGATCTTAAAAGATCCAAAAGGGAAATTCTAGCTGTAGTGTTGGATAATTGTTCATTAATATTATAAGGAGGCTTAGGTTGAACATTAGACATATGATTCCCTTTATTGGGATTTTTCAAAATAAATGGAGCTGATCCATCATTCTGAGTTTGATCCTGTTGAGAATTTTGAGCCTGTTGTCTGGTAACGACTCCAATGGTACCTACAATGTTATGTTGAGGATGATGAATTGGTCTCGGTCTAGCGTTTATGGCTTGTTCATTAGGAAGGAACTGATGAGAAGAGGGTCGAGTAGTAACTCTTCTAGGAAATGGTTCTTCCGAAACCATAGAATCTGTGATAGGTTGAATAGGATCTGATTCATTTTCAGAACTATTCGATTGATTTGAGGTGATGTCTATTTCACTTTCAGTATCCGATTCTACATCACTAAAATCAAGTGTTTGCGTATTATATAGGGGTCTGGACGTAACTATGGATAAAGTTGTGTCAAATATTTGAGGATCAGGAATAGGTAATTGTCCACTAATAGTCCCTACATATCGGGTAGGAGGGGGAACATTATGATGTTCGATTTGATTAGCCACCTCTTTACCATGCGTTGGTAAAGGATGTTGAAATATGTCCAATGATTGATTGGCATTCTGATTCTGACTTTGAGGGGTGCTCTTTTGAGCGTTATTAGAAGCATTTTGTTTAGGTTGGAAGGCTTGCACCTCCATCTCATTATTATCAATCAAATCTTGTATTTTATGTTTTAATATTTTGCAAGAGTTGGTAGCATGTCCAGGTCCTCTATGAAAATCACAATGTAAATCAGCTCTGTATCCGGGTATAGTTGGATCAGGTTCCCGGATAGCTGGTAATTGGATCAAGCCTCGTGCTAGTAATTGGGGGAGAATGGTTGATAAAGGTTGATTTAACCTAGTAAATTCTCGAGGTGGTTTATCAGGAGGTTTCAATATGAACTTCTCTGTTGTTTTCGTAGTATTAATATTAGCAATGTTTCTACTATCAGTGACTCCGTCACCCACAACTTGTTTATTTTTATACTGATTTCTGGATGTTTTCTCATCATCTTTCTTTTTGAGCTGACCTCTTCTAATGAGAGCATCTTCCACCCTTCGAGCTAAGTCTATAGCTTGATCGAAGGTGGTCAAGGTAGCAGTTGATAATTCATAGGATAGTTGTTCTTGTAAATTATTGATAAAAATATCCAACATCTCCCGATAAGGTAACACAAAGTGTAGTTTTCCTATCAACTGTCTCCATCGAGCTAAGAAGTCAGCAAAACACTCATCTTTGTCTTGTTTTAGGTTGTACAAATATTTAATGGTTACATGCCTTTCGATATAGGCACTAAATTGATGCACAAAAGACTCAGCGGTCTCTTCAAAATTTCTCAAAGAATGAGTGGGTAGTTGATAATACCACTCCAATGCCATCCCCCCTAAGCTTTTCGGGAACATTTTTAGTAATAGCAAATCATCATGTGATATATCATGACATGCTATCCTAAACATACGAAGATGCTCTATGGGATCTTCGGTTCCTTTATATATAGGTAGGACAGGCATGGGAAAGCGTTTGGGATATGGTTGTGCTACAACTATAGGATCTAGAGGTTGACTACACATCTCTCGATAATTGTACGAGGGACGGTAGGGATCTATTTGGTCCATACGGGAGGTTAATTGTTTCACCATGGCTTCCAGATTGCCGCTTGCCCACCATATTGGTTTGGTGGTACATGAGTATGGGATTTGTGAGCGTAAGAAGGCGGAACATAAGGATTCGATGCTATGTTACTATTATGCAAATGATTGGTAGGAAGAGTATTATGAAGAAGATTTGTGGTAGCATTATGTTGTATCCCAGATTGTTGGAAATTAACATTTGGTTTTGTTTTAGGCTTTAGTTGATTTGAGGTATATTGATCAATAGTTTGGCGAAATAAAGTAGTGAATGAAGGTTTCTTTTGTGTAGGAATAACCCTTGGTTTGGTAATAGGCACTCTAGGTGGTTGGGTAACCTGTTGTTGTTGCATGTTCTGGATTATAGCAGCCATGTCCAAATTGGACGGTCCAGCTTGATCACTTTCTTGATCAACAAAGGACAAAGGATTAGTGCGTGTGTGATATATATCTTCTAGGGTTGCTTGAGTATCACTAATTTGATCTTTATCCATATGGACCGCTCTATTAAGAGTGCCAATATTATTATTGAGAAATTTCCAAAAATGGTCCATGTTCTCAAAAGTAACAGCTCCGTCTGGAGTTATTTTAGGAGATGAGGATCCTTCCTCTCTATCATTTTCTTTTTGTTCATTTGCATCCACAAATTCTTCTTCTTGTTGGTTTAAGGTTACTTCTTCTTGAATTGGTTCTTCAAGAAGGGAATCTGGTTTATTGGTTTTTCCTAACCAATCTTCTTCTACTTCAATTTGTTTTCCATTCCTGAGTCTAGTCATTGTGTCTAAATTTAGGTTTTAGCAAATATATATTAATATATTTGCAACAGATCTTGGGAGGTATATATTTTAATTATATACCTACTATAATACTTAAAAGAAAATGTTTTGATTTTTTTTTATTATTTTTTTATGATAATTTTATTTTGTTTTTGTTTTTGTTTTTATTTTTATAAAGACAATAAACAACACACTAAATACAAGAAATAACAATAATAAAATAATAACTTAGTTTTCTATAAATAGTTTATAGATGTCATTGATAGGATCAAGTTCATCAGGAGTCATAAAATGCTCCTCTTCAAATTGGAAATGGTTTTTCAGGAACTTAATGAAGTGTGCTATAGTGATATTATCTGTTTCGATTCTGATTTGTAAAAATAAATCTCATGGCAATATTCTCGATATAACACAGCTCTGGGAACTCTATACCATCTTTGTCTATCCGTAAGAATGACCTCTTGATCTTCTATACGAGACAAAAATTTATGTACTACAACTGCATTATCGAGGTATTCCTCAAAGGTATACAACTCAGAAGACACAAGGGCTCTTTTATCTGCTAACCACCTATGGCAAGCTCTCTAAAGTTCATGGTACAAAATCACTTGATCGGGATCCAGGATTCTATCTAGGACAAACCTCTTGATTTGCCTAAGTTCAGTTGCTCTAGATGAAATGAGATCTAATCTCCTATTAAGTTCATCCCACAAAGGTTGAACCCTATTTGTTTGAGGTACTCTAAGCACAGAAGTAATCTCTATAGCTGCTAATTGATTTTCAACATTAATGGTGACAGCTCGTCTTTTATTATAATCTACCATCTAAATATGACATGCAATCTTTGATTCTAAATGCATTTATGTTTTGTTTTTTTGTTTTTGAATTGAATTGTTTTCAAAAGGTTTTTAGTTTTCACGTCGGGTTCACCAAAATGTATCGCTCCAAATTTTTTGCACCCTTACCTTCAGGCTATAGGATCCATGCCCGGAAGGGGGATGTGAAAAGGATGGGACAATACCTCAGACTGAGAGGCCCTTTGAAGGTCCCGCCTCTCGGGGGAGGTGTATAAGGGTGAATTTTTGATGGATGGTGGGTTCACCAGGAAACTTTTGAATGGCAGTTTCCATGCCTAGGTTGATAGTGTGTTTGATGTGTTCATTTTTATGCTTGATCATTCAAGTCCTAGGTTTGGCCGATATGAATCTAAACTATTCTATATGCCAATGCGGATTTCAATGAATACAAAAAATAGAAATAGATGCAAATTATAGAGAATATGCTAACTAAAAGAATTCATACCTGATTCCGGATGTCTGATGGAGATTCTGAGTCTTGTAGCAGTTCAGATCATCTCAGTTTGTACATAATCATCCCAAATCATAGAAGGTCATCTGAAATCAGACAGAATCGTCTAAAATCTGACGAATTCATCAGAAACCTGCAATCACAAAAACAGACACAAAATACCAAATATGCAAATGCAAAAGCAAGGGATAATGGTAGAAATAATAACAAACATGCCTAAATAATAGTGTCTAATAACAAATGAGGAAATGCAATAAATTTAATGATTGATTTTACCTTTATCATGCAATTATGCTAAATGAGGTGAACTCCAAGATGCATAAAACATAGTAACTTAAAACAAGTGCAGAAATATGTTATGGAAAATGCAGCAAAGCTTAAGAAAATGCGAACTCTAAACTCGGATCGCCCCCAATCTGGACTACAGTCAGGATCGCCTCCAATCGTACGAAATCGTCCGCAATCGTCCGAGATCGTCTGCGATGATCCAAGCTAGCCTCGACTGAAAAATAGTAGAATTCCTGCAATAAAAACAATGTGCAAGCAATAATGCGAGGGAATAAGGAGCTAACTCTGCAATGAAATCCTGTCAACAAAGGGGTTGGGGGTTCAGGGAGAATCAGCAAGAATTAGGCAAGGAGGCAGGGGGATAAACTAGAAAAATCCTAGTTTATATAGGATTAAAAAGAGGTTTGGGAGGTTGGGGATCATCCCAATCTGGGAGATCTCCAACAGGGAAATCTCCAACCGCGCAGACACGCTTCTGCCCGAGTTGGAGAGGCTATTGAAACAGAAGCTAATTATGAAAATTTGGTTTTGGGACGAAATCGTCTGGACGTTCTATTCCAGATGAATTCGTCGAGATCGGGGACGATTTCGTCTAATCTGCGACGATATCGTCCAACGGTCAAAACAAATCCTAAAAATGGCATGAAAAATGGGGAAAGCGGGTAAAAGGCGGTTTAACGGGCAGTTTGGGGTTGAAATTCAAATTTTAATATTTTATCTTTTTACTAAGGTTTTAACCGTGCCAATTTTAGGGTGCTACACAAAGTTTGAGATACTTTTTTACTCAACCATTGTTAAATGCAAGACAACGAAGATGGATGGAATTTTTGGTCGAGTACGATTTTGGAATTGAATATATAAAAGGAAAAGAAAATAAACTGGTTGATGCACTTAGCAGGAGAAGACACATAGTTGCTTTAACATGATGCTAGTATGGGCTAAAGGAACAAATTAAGGAGTTGCAAACAAATGATGAATTCTGTAACCAATTCCGCATTAAGGTCGAGCAAGGACATAATTAGCATATGGATTTCAAAATCAAGGATAATTTGGTATACTTTAGAGATCATATAATAGTACCCAATAATAATGAGATAAGAAGAACAATTTTGCAAGAGGCACATTATGTTCCATACTCTGCTCACCCTAGAGTGGTGAAAATGAAAGAAAATTTAAAGAAGGATTTTTATTGGCCTGGTATGAATAAATATGTGGTTCAATTTGTTGTAAAGTATCTAGAATACCAAAAATTCAAAGCCAAACATCAACATCCTAGGGGACAACTACACTTATATGATATTCCAAAACAAAAATGAAAAGTAATTTCTATGGATTTTATAGTTGGTCTTCCCAAAACACGTTTTCAACATGATGTAATTTTTGTTGTGGTGGATAAATTGACTAAGGTGGCACATTTTATTTTGGGCAATGTTCGAGATGATTCCCCTACTATAACATAAAATTTTGCTTACGAAATCATGAGGTTGCATGGTTTTCTTGAAATAATCATCTTGGACAGAGATTCACGATTTACTTCTGAATTCTGGTAAGCTTTGCATCGAGCATGGGGAATGAAGCTTAATATCAGCACAACCTATCATCCTGAGACAAATGGGCAGACCAAGAGGGTCAATCAAGTGTTGGAGGATATGTTACGTATGTACTGCATGGACCACCAAAATAATTAGGAAGATTATATCTTCCTGGTGGAATTTACATATAACAATAGTTATCATACCACATTGGGTATGGCCCCTTTTGAAGCCCTATATGGGTGTAGGTGTAGAACACCATTGACATGGGATAATCTGGATGACCAAGAAATGATAAGTCCTAATTCTCCTAAAAGAATGGAGGACCAATTAAAAGAGATCCACCAACGACTTCGAGAAGCCATGGACCATTAGAAGAGCTATGTTGACCTAAAATGAACTCCTCGAGAGTTTGCTATTGGTGATAAGGTATTTATAAGAGTCAAACTAAACAAAAGCTCAATTAAGTCTATGAAACTTAGCCCTAGATTCATCGGTCCATTTGAGATCATTGCCAAAATTAATCCTATTGTATATAAGCTTGCTCTACCACCTAATTTGTCCAAGATCCACAATGTTTTCCATGTGTCTCTCCTCCGTAAATATGTGGTTGACCCATCCCATATACTGGATGTTTCTCATTTGCAAACATCATACCTGTAGCTCATTGAGGTTTGACTTGTCAAAATTTTGGGATATAGAACTAAACAGTTAAGAAAAATAATCGTTGACCAGTGTAGAGTCCACGGGGATCTCTACTTAAAAAGGAACGCCACATGGGAAAATGTGGCAGAACTGAAAAGACAGTTCCCATTTTGTTTGAAAATTGATATTTATATGGATATTTGAAATTTGATATGATGATGCTTGTATATTTTGGATTTATGATTCATGCTATGATATATTGATGTTTATAATAAATGCAACTTTTGATATAATGCATAACTAATGGTTGGTTGTATGCATATGTATGTTCTATTATTTGAAACCTGCTAAATTATTATGACTAACACAGGGATTGTGTTAAATTCTGGAGGGGGAGAATGTCACATCCCCACTATTTGATTGTCATCATGTTGAAAAAATTTGATACTGCTGGAATTTTCTGTAAATGCAGGTGCAGGTTTTCACTTCGTAGCAAGCATACCGGATGAGAAAAAAACCCACCCTTGGCGAAGATAGTTGTTGGAAGCATCAAGTAATGTGGGATATAATGTCGTGCTTTATGAACCATGGCCGTGGGTACATGGAAGCCCACCAAAGGTAAATCATATAGGTTTCTTCCTGCTGGATGCATTTGAATTATATATGTTTGCCTGCGAATATTGTACACATTGCTAAGAAAAATTAAGATATTTTGTATAATTAATCTCTATTTTATGTAAGACAAAGTAATTAATATATATATATATATATAAGCATATGTATTATTATAATTATAAATAATAAACAAAAAAATAATAATATATATTATTATAAAGATAAATAATAATATATCTTGGTTGGCTATTCAAAATAAATGTTTAACAGTAGAAAATCTTCACAAAAGAGGATGTCTCTGATCAATAGATGCTACATGTGTGAAGCTTCAGAGGAAACTTGTCAGCATATTTTTTCCATTGCCCCTTCTCATTTTTAGTAGTTTCTCAGATGTTGTCCACTCTAGATGTTAGTTGGGTTTTGCCAAACACTATCTCTGATATGTGCCTGTAGTGGACTTCTCCTTTCAAGTACCCTTGGTTGGAAAAACATTGGTCTTTCTTGACCCCACATTTTTTGGAGCATCTGGTGGGAACACAATCAGAGAGCTTTTAAGAATTCAAGGTATGATCCGGATCGGGTTTCTTCTAGAGCTCTTGGAGCTTCTGTGGAGAATGTGTCTTATTGTTTCCTGGATCTCAAAGCGGGTTATTTGGATGAAAGCCTTGTGGAGGCTAAAATGGAATTTCCAGCTTCTTGAAAGTCATTTAAACCACTTGCTACCTAGGTGTGCTCAACCACATCATCATTCCCTCCTGAGGGCTAGGTCAAATTGAATTTTGATGGTGCCTCAAAAGGAAATCCAGGCCCTATGACTGTTGGTGGGGTAATTAGAAATTATAAGGGTGAGTTGATTGGTGCATACATAGAGAATATTTCTATCCAAACCTCTCATTTTGCTGAAGCCAGGGGTCTCATTCAAGGGCTACTATTGGTAGAAACACTTAAATATAAAAAAAATATTGTAGAAGGGGACTTTTTAAATCTAGCAAATATTGCCAATTCTATTAGCAAGCCTCATTGGAGCATTTCAAATATTCTAGCAGAGGTGTTTAGAATTTTAAAATCGAGAGAGGAGTTCAAAGTTCAACATATTTATCGAGAAGACAATAAGGTAGTGGATTATATGGCCAACTTGGTTTTTTCTCAACAAGGCCTGAGGGTCTGGTTGGATAATTTCCTCCAAGACCTTGAATCTCTTATTTTTGATGATCACGATTAGCTATTGGTTGTGCATGAGGCTTGGTATGGGAGTTCACTCTGTGGACTCTTTTTTGGATGTTTTATTTTATGCTTGATTGGGTGGGCCATATTAATTGGTGATCTTCACAAGTCCCCTAACCTTTTTAGCTGACTATCGTCGGTTGGGCATCTTTGTGTGGATGTTGGTCAAAATTTTCTTGGTCTCGATCCCGATGGTGTCCTCGTTGTATGCTCTTCTGGCAATATGGTGATGTTTTTTGCTCTTGTGGTGATGTGGTGATGTGTTTATCTGTTCTAGAGGAAAAGAAATTTGCTCTTCTGGGTACATTGTAGGTTGTGGTATCCTTTGTCAACAAGATTTGGGACGTGGTTAGAAAGTAGATGGATATGGCAACCCCGAACTAGCTCTGTTATGATGTTATTTTGATAGGTGATATTAGGTTATATTTTATGTTGGTTGTATGGGGCCCTATTTGTTTTGTTTTGCTGAGAGAGTCCTGGTTCCTTTAGCTATTGTTATTCGGATTTTATAGTATGTTGTTTGTATGGGGCCCTCTCTATTTTTTCTTGTTGAGGATGGCTTGTTATTCCTGCCCCTTGGCTGATTTTGATTTAGTGCTATAGTTAGTGCATTCTCAAGCTCTATCTCAACCTATTGTAATAGGTTTGGGGACCTCAAAACCCCTTCGTTTACCAAATCATATATATATATATATATATATATTCATAAACAATAAAAATATTAATTAGAAAATTAATTAAAATAAATAAAATCTTGTTTAATCAAATGTTATACGAGGAAAATTTATGCTAAGGTCCTAATATCAGATATTGAATTGTTCTACCACCAGGAGTTTGGAGATGATTAACTTTTGCATGGAAAATTTGTATGTGTCACCTTCAAAAGATATCGTTTTTCATTTTTAAGGAAGCTATGAAAATTTGATAAGGTCATGGTATTTTTGGAACGAGAGAACGAAGTTGATGTGCAAATACAGACGAATTTGTATTGGAAGTGCTTCAAGAAATCATATTTTCTTTGATACCAGGTTGGGATTTCGTTGTTCCTCTAATGAAAAAGAAAATTATTGTGTGCCCACATGATAGAAGGAAATCATAGTAATAAAATTAAGTTGAAGTGTTATTTTCTTTAAGTTATAGCATTATACATTTTATTATTTTATAGTGTTTTGTGTTTCCATAACTACACTCAATCTAAATAAGCATATCTATATTTTTTTATATAATGGTAATACCCTAAGAAATGGAACTTTGAACGCTGTGTGTAAAGGAAGTTGAACTTGTAACTTTGAACGCTATGTGTAAAGGAAATTGAACTTAAAACCTTGAATGTTGTGTGTGCTTATATAATTGATATCCTATAGAGAACATTAAGTGCAAGAATTATTAAACCTAAAAATTATGTGAGAACTCTGTGTGTATTTGTGAATCCGATTGTGATTGGGATTTGTGGAAACTTGTTTTGTGAATTCTTGATTGCATATAGATACTTGCATTAATTTTAAATGGCCATGCTAATCCAAAATAAAGGGCTCCAACCACCCGTCATCCGCCAAGGGTATTCCGGTGAGAACCGTCGGGCTCTATTTGATATGCTACCGCACGGGATAGCTCGAGTGATGGGGAGTTCGAGGTTCCACTGATAGTGTGGCCCACTAAAGACCTTGATGTTCAATGGTGATCGTATGTGTATATGTACCATAATGTTGGATTGATTTTCTCAAATGTAAACTATTCTAAATTGTTAAAAAATATTTTGGCTAGCACAACCTTAGATGTGACATCATCGGTGAAGGTTTTCGACAGTGGAAAATTTTTTTTTTGACATTATATTTGCTTTAATTAATTATTTATGGGTGGCTTTTGTTAGTAAGAGTGATGTATGGAGATAAGTTTATTATTTTTATTTTTTTTCCCTTCGTCATACTGTGATATAAATACCTACTTCTGAATAAGGCTATGAAATAGTAAATGATTTAGTTCCAAATGTTACTCGACATTTCCAACTCTATGTTGATGAATTTTATGGTTTATTAAATAAGTTTAATTTAAGGAAGAAAGAATTTTTGTTTAATGTATAGTATTGGAATGAACATATTGTTACCCTCCTTTAGAGAGTTCATTGTGTCTTTGGTAGCGCAAAGACACACTACGCTTCGTAGCTCCTATGAGTGAAAACTAATAAATGCTATGACTTAGATAGTAGCCATCAACAACTAGAGGGTGCACTATTGAAACCGAAGTAAAGATGAATATTATACCTATAGTTTGGTTGGTAAGAAAAATCATTGAAGTACAATAGGTTACCTTCGTTGTCTTCAACGAGTTAGTTGGGATAACATCAAATATGGGTTTGGTATAAATTCAATCAACTTTAAGTTCTAGAATTTAGACATAAGGGATCAACTCTTTTTGATTTAGGTTAACTTATCATAGTAAAAAAAAAAAAAAACTTAGGCATAGGTGTAGAATGATTGTCGAGAATATTTAAACTAGTATCAA
Source organism: Wollemia nobilis (assembly GCA_028583015.1). Taxonomy (NCBI): domain Eukaryota; kingdom Viridiplantae; phylum Streptophyta; class Pinopsida; order Araucariales; family Araucariaceae; genus Wollemia; species Wollemia nobilis. Next base: position 1,791,100 of record JAQPPZ010000569.1, on the reverse strand, counting down.
TAGAATGATATTAAAGAATTATATTTAGTGACAATCGTTTATTAAGACTTGGTCTTGCTATGTTTGGGTTGAAACCACTTGTTGGAAAATTTTATTGGAAAATTCCAAAGGTTAAATATGTATGGATTAATTGTTTTCTTTTAAAGATTATTTTTTTATCATAAAGTCTAATCTATAATAATATTAGTGGTAGTTAAACAAATTATTATTAAAAAAAAATAGTGAAATATTAAATTTATCAATTACATTAAGATTTATGGTTATATTTTTAGTGTTATATTTCTTTTAATAAGATATATATATGCTTTATTAAATTCACAATAAGAATTTTGTTTTTGTCATAAAGAAATGAACACCAAAACCCAACACCAAAACCCATGTATATTATTGTCATACAACATGACCAGTCCTATTAGAGTACTTAAAAGGCTACTTTTTATTATTGTGATAATATATTGAGAAGGACGAAATAAAACATCGAGAAGGATGTTAAATTTTCTTTTAAAAATTAAAAATAAAAAGCCTATCGAGTAGGATGGCTGATGACATTGAGAAGAAAGTCTTCCATCCAACTCCGATAGCTTGTAGTGGCAACTATTGTGAATCAGAGACTACTATTCTCTAGCATAATCAAAGGTATCAATGGATTCCATGCTATTGAGAGTAATGAACGATGGTATGGGATATTGTTCTAGGTTATCATATGATGTAGTACATGAGGGCTCTTATGAAACATAACCAGTTGCATAATTATCAACTAAACTCAAGAATAGAGATCTGGTCCTTGGGGTTGGAAGGTACAACGATAGATGGTATGGGTAGCATTACCATCAACTAGGGCTTGGTCTGAGACACCTAGGTCAAAAGCCAAAGTATTGACAAACCCTGATGACACCTTAGATGAAGGTCAGTAATCAAACACTGACATAGCTATGCTACCTCTAGCATGGGTCTAAAAGCTTAATCATGAATTAAAAATTGGGTCAGTGGACTATAAGGACAAGAATAGGATCATAGATCTTATCCTCCATGCTATGATATGGGGAGATTAATGTGTCTACCCTTCCAGGTGATATGGGACCTAGAAGGGTAACTCCTTGCTGAGAACCCAAAACTCGAGTAGGATAAGGTGGGTCTCATAAATGGTAATTATTTGCGGGAGGTTGGTTTTTCCCAAGCACTCAAGAGTTTCTCTACAATGGTAATAAATCTTAGAGTGTAAACAACTACTATGCCTAAGTACTAATACAAGTTGGATGTGCTTACGTCTATATATAAAATTTGCGTAATGATAAATTGAAATTTTGTAATTGTGTTTTTTTAACAACCAGGTGATTTAGACCTGGGTTGTTACAATAGATTCAATTATGAAAATATTTCAATTGCTCTAAGCTAGCAATCCAATATCAATAGAATAGACTAACCATAGCAGCAGTAGTAGAAAAGCAATCCACAACTTGAATCTCTCCAAAATTATAGAAGACACCAGTCTGAGGCAAACATCCAAGTAATGTTCCTTCTATTGATTTGCAAAAAAGTATTACATAGTAGGGCAAGCAAACACTCTAGAGCCGACCCTAAAAAATGAGGGTTCGACCTCCTTTTATAGTTTTTACATGCTTGAAAAGAAATTGAAAGAAATGGAACATTACAAGGAAAATGAAATGCCAGATCAGCCAGATGTTGAGGTGGTAGCCTCTGATTTGCATTTGAGAATAAAAGAAACTATGTGATCTTGCACTCCTTTGCAGCTCGACTCCTACAACTTGTTGGTTCTTCATGGTGGTTTGGCTCCAAGTTGTCTAAACCATGATCCAGACCATCTCTCATTCTTGTAGACATTATCTACCATAGATCTACAACTGACTGTATTTTCTTGGTTCTTGGCCTCATTGATGCTTCATCTGCTAGCTCTCTTTGCTCAACTAGTTCATGTCACAAAGGCTCTACTTTTATGTGCTCGAGATATCATCAGAATGATCCAATCATTGATCTGCTCATGAACGACCAAGATTAAAGCTTGAAAGTCATTGATAGCTCCACGGCGTAGAACATGTCGTAGCCCGCTCCTCTTAACAACTTATCACATCCTTTGACCACTTTGACCATGGGCTGGAGCACATGAGACTCTAGCATGAAAATATACTTTGAGGTGCATGGGATGGAACATTGCGCTAGCCCACTTGACTTATTCTTCAATTCACTTTAGAGTTGCTTCACATCCATGGCATAGAACATGATCTAAAATATGTTGTAGTCCACACCTTGAAACTCGTGCATCCAAGTTTGACTATGGCTGACCATGGGGTAGAGCATTGCTCTGGCCTCATGGGATATAACATAAGACTTATGCCATATAAAATCTTGCACTGGCCCACGACTTCATTATTCACTTTTGCAATGTTTGACCATTTTGACCGTGGGCTAGAGCATGTGTGCTGCGCCACTACAAAATACACTTGAACTCTCATGGGATAGAACAAGCTTGAAATAGCCTTTAGCTTGCATGGGCTAGAACAATATGCATTGTGCCATGGTTCAGAAGTAGCCAAGTGCAAACTTTGACTACTTTGACTATGGGCTGGAACCATGTTGGATGTCATGCGGACTAGAACATGTTGCAAACCACTGAGCTTTTAGACTTAATCAAACATATGTTGTGACCCATGATTCTAAAAATGGTGAAGTGCGAACTTTGACCACTTTGACCATGGGATAGGACATCCTACGCTACGCCACTATAAAATACACTGGATCTCACATGGGATAGAACATCCTTCTTTGCCTTAGAAAATATTTCAAAAGTTTTCTAAGGATGTGGCCATTTTGGGCCTACATTCTGGTGCCTCTTGGGGGGTTTTGCTTGCAAAGCCTGAGAACTCAGAGTCTTATCCATTGGGCATCAGGAGTCAAAAATGATGAAATCTGCAGACTATGCTTCATAGAATAGCTTCTATGTGACTATTACTCTCTAGAACATTTATGAAGATACTCAAAGAGTAACGGTTCACATGGAAACCATGTTAGAAACAATATACTTCAAAACTCTCGCCATGGGCACCACCTTAGTCTAGAAATATGGACTTATATCCCCTTTTATGCCCCAGCTAGCTTGATCAAAATATCCTCATGAATTTTTCATTTTCTGCTATAGGCCTCATGCTTTTATTATTGTTTCTCTGACAGTATCAGAACCAAAACAAAATACACAATATATACATGAATGCAAAAATGTTAAAGTCTACTTCTACCACAAGGCTGCTTATTCTTTTTCATTCTCTTCTTGGTTCTGCTCCTTGAGTTGTTCATCTTGTACCTCTTTGGTATCCTCAACATCCTTCTCTAATTGTTCTTCAGCTTGATCTTCCTCAACTTCTTCTTCTTCTTGAGAAGTCTCATGCTTATCTTTAGGGTCTAGATCTATCCCAAATAGCTGGACCATCATTTTTAGAGTCTGCAAAGCTTGATTCCAAATAGCCTCAGTAGGGTTGGAGGTTTCTTTAAGCCGCTTATGGACATATTCCAACTTGGAGGTCTCCTCATAAGTCATAGAGTTACCTTTGTTCACTAGGTCTTCCATTAGATCCTTGAGCCTAGTTAAGTCTTTTATCATTTGAGAGACCTGCTCTTGATCAATCGGATCCTCCCAACTATCTATCTCAGATTCATCTTGAATGATTGAGGCTATACTCTTTTTTATCTCTTCTTCTGACAACAAGGTGTTGCTTTCGATCCATAGTCCCCCAAAACCATACTGTGTCATTTCATTATTGATATCCACAATATCCTAAATTGTGTCTTCAATATTATCTGATAATAACCAACCCTTCTAGAGCAATCTATTCTTCTCAACCACAACCCTAGCAGCTAATCTGGAAGTGCTCCATGCCTTATTGGGAATAGGCTTAGCAGTTTCACTAAATCTTCTCTCAGATAGCTTGTATATCTGCTCTACTGGTATCACCATAGGTTGTAGTTCCTTCATGAATTTATCCAAGTCTTCCTTGGTATTTTGCAATAAATGGTTGGCATCATCCATGTAGTCGATTACAAGCTGGATTCCTGAACACTTCTCAAGGATTTCAGACCATAGCTCCTTCCTAACCTTCTTTACTCCTTTTGAGAAGCTTGAGGCTTTGGCCTTCTCAATCTAAAGTTGATGCTTCAAATCTTGTATTTCTTTAGCTTGGTCTTCATTCTTTTTCTTCTACTCTTCAACTTGTTCCTTAAGCTTAATAGCCTCCTGATACCTATTCTGCCAACTTTTGACTTCATTTCTTATGACCTTTTCCACCTTCTTCTGATTGTTGACTATCTTCTCCAACTTTTCTATCTTTTCTTCCAGCTTTCCAACCTGCTCCTTATAGATGTTGATCTTGACATAGAAAGTTTCAAGGTGAGATTTTGCTATGACCAACTCATCCTCCATCGGTAATTGCTCAATATCTTCTGTATACTCCTCTAGATGATAATCTTGTATAATCATATCTTCTTTAGGTTTTCTCACTAGAGGGGTGATGGATCTGTTGGTCCTTTTCCTTATCACTGGATCAACAATCATTGTATTTCTCTTTGTAGCCATCTTCTTTGAAGGCTTAGAAAGTTTCTCAGCCCAAAAAAATTGAATTTTCTATGAAACCTCCTTTCCTTTCTGTAAAGAAGCTAATGTAGAATGACTTGTAAGGGGAGGGGAAGCTATAATATAAGGGAGGATAGACTCAGAAGCTGATGAGAATGGGGTAGTGGTGACAATAATTGAATCTGTACTGATTGCAGGAGTTGCAATTGGGGAAGGCATAGGGATGGAAGTTGAAATCATGGAATGGGTTGGAGGGGATGAAATATTTTGCCCTTCTGATGTTACTGAAGGTAATAACTTTGAGGGCAAAGATGAAATGATAGGGGATGATGTGATTGGGATTTTAGATGAATGTGGAGGAGGTGGATTGGTTTGACCCTCTATGGTAGCTGATGAATTAGGTGGTGAGTTATGAGGGGGAGAGGGTACCTTTTGTTCCAAATTTTCTTGAGAATGGGAAGGGGATTCCTTTGGGGAAGGAGAAGGAGAAGAAGGGATAGAAATAATACCTTCACCTATAGAAGTAGGATGCTCGAGAATCTCCTCCACACTTTGGTGTTGTGCCTGTTGTACTGATAGCTCTACAACTATAATAGGGACTTGTTCAACACTCTACCCCTGATCCATTTTTAGCTTCTTGCAGACCTCTTTCTGGGCTTCCTCTACTAAATATTTTACCTTTCTCTTGAAAATTTTAAACACCGTAGGCTTATCACTCTCTGTATCCTCCTCAGATTGTTCTTTCTGCAATGCAACTTCAGTAGTCGGAGTTGGCTTAGTTGTAGCTGCAATGGTGAAACTCATAGGAGTGAACACAAAACTATCATCTTTCTTTTTCCAATTTATCTCAGTCATAGGAGGTTCTCCACCTAGGGCTAGGCATTTAGGCCTATTTGCTATCTGGATGATTTTTGTATTTACTACCTTATCACTAGAATAATGCATTTTGCTCATAATCTGGGCCCCTACAGAATACTTCTTTAATTGCTCCTGTGAAGGTTCGAATGCTTTTGGGGCTTCTTCAACCGTTAATGGAGCATTGGTCTCCACTTCCTAAATTTCTTCCTAGGAAGGTGGGGAAAGAGAGTCTGATGTTGCTTGAACTTTCTCCTTTTCCTTTGTTTCAGCTCTCATGTAACTTAATACCAAATTCTTGGCATCTTTGGCCTTCCAGGTCTTAATATGTTTTTCATATAGCTCAAAAAATCATTGTCAGCCTGTCGGCCCACTCTAGCCTTGTCTGTCCCTATTTCCACTCTCATCTTCCACCAATCTACAATTTTACCTTCATCCCATCCTTTTTTCCTCTCAACTTCCTTAATTTTAGACTCCTTCAGACAGTGGTCTTTGTTCTTTGCAGGGTCAAAATCAACTATCTGCTCATAAAAGTCTCTCCATGGGGGTAGTTGTTCCATTTTAGCGACATTCCACTCCAACGGAGCATTTTATTTATTATTCCTACCCTCTTCAAAATGAGGCCTTGAAGTATTTTCAAACTTGAGAGCTTTTTCTTTGTTTAGGGCAATATTCCTCTTCGAGAACTTGTCATCAGGGTCATATCTCCATATTTGTGGGATGTACAATAGACCTAATCTCTCCAAATATTGGGTAATTTGTTCACCTTGACCCTTTCTGGTTATTGTTATATCATCCACATTATGAGAGTAAGTCAACAAACTTTTCCTCCCTTTACCAGAGCCAAAATTTACGTTGATAAAGTCTGCTTGCCTTAAGTACTCCAGGGCCAATAGCCTACTAGTTACAAAATGAGGTAGTAGAAAAGGTTTACCAGTAAAACCATAGAGTCTGATGATAGTGCCCTCTGTAAGGATATACCAGTCTCCTTCTTCGACGTCTTCTACTCGTAACAATTCTTTAGCCAAATATGGCAACCTAGGGCATTTCCCATACATGATTTTCAAGGTTGGCCCTAGAAATTCCAAGTTGAACCTGTAGTAGGATTCTGTGCTCCTCAGATGGGTGGTCCAATAATAAATAGGGATAGGATCTCCTTTATCATTCTTATCCTTTACTGGAATCTAGGGCATCATGTGCCTTACAATAGCATAAAACATCCATACCAAATTTGAACAGTGTCGAAAGGAAGGGTTCTCTGAATCTTTCTTCATCCTAACCAACTGCTCATGCATTCATTTAGAGAGAAAGGTTGGCCAATAAAAATAAATTGGCTTGATGCCCTCTTCTTCTACTTTGGGTCTGTACATCTTCTCATTCAAAATGCAATACACAGTAGCTATTTTCTAGTCTCTCACATACCGATCAGAATCTAAACCTTCTAAGTAGGCTAGCATGGAGAAAAGCTCAGGGTTGGCAAATTGTTCAATAGGAATTAGGGTTTTGGGCAATGGATTCCTCGACTTAATAGTTTTGAATTGATTATAAACCCACTTCCTAAAAGGCTCTCCTTCTTGAGCATATATTTGCAAGGAATAATATCTAGCTTGCTCTGCTATATCAAAGGATTTAGGCCTTATAGAGGGTTCTACTCCTATAGCAAACAAATCATGATAGGCCTTGGTTGTGATATTAAATAGGGTTTTACCATTAGCTATTTTTACTACTTTTGCCCTAGGATCATAAAACTTGACAATTGTTAATATTAATTCAGGATAAGGGAGCACTGAATCATAGATGTAAAAAGATAAAAAGGAGCAAACAACAATTACCTTGGACTATCATAGGTTTACCTTTTCAAAATTTGTCATTAATATCTTTTCTGAGCTTAGTTCTCCTTGTAAAGGTTAGTCTGGTGTTGGCCACTGCTTCTACTTTATCAATATAGCTTTCCAGCTCAATTTTTGTCGATTGTACAACTTCTTGAGCTATTTTGGAGGCCATTTTCTATGAAAATTCATTAGGTATTCGCTCTCTTCTGTTCTTGCAAACTTCCTTACTGCTTTGCTATGCTCTCCCTGATAGGTGAATGCTACTTGTAAAATGGATGGCAATCAATATTTGAGCTTTAAATCCTCCTACATGCATGCCTTCCACCATTAATGTGGATATTGGACAACTACCCATTGCACACTTCTCAAATCAAAATATGAGTGACTTGGTGGGAGATATCATGTTGTTCATTGATTGGTCATGACCTAGAACATGTTTTCAATTATGATGCTTTTCTATCCCTTTGCCTTTTAAGAGTGGCATGGAGCATATGTTGTAGCCCGCTGCCACCCTTAGCTTTTTTACAATTTTGCCTTAGCCAACCACTTATTGCAAACCATAAACTATCTTGTAGATTCTTTTTTTATTTCTTTTATTTCTGTACAAAAACTTTTAGAACATAAAACAATAATATAATACAAATATACATATGTTACAAGAAAATATTTACTCTTAATCAAAGTAGAGTTTCATATGGAATCCATTAACCGGGATCGGCTGAATGTTTCCCTCTAAGTCTTCAAGCTGGAAGGAGTTGCTCTCTTTAACCTCAGCTACTTTGAAAGGGCCATCCCAGAAAGAGTCAAACTTTTGATGATGTCTTGGCTTAGCTCTCTCCACATTCCACTTCAAAATAGAGTCCCCTACTTTGAATTTTTTGAATTTGGCTTTCTTATCAAACCATCCCTTAATATCAGATGAATGCTTCTAGAAATCCTCATATGCTTGAGTCCTCTTCTCTTCTAACTGAAGTAGATGTGTCAATCTAGTTTCGACTGGACCTTGATCAGACTCTTCTTCTGAGTCTACCAGCTTGAGAGCTGGTATTTCTAGGTGGATAGGTAGGACTACTTCTTTGCCATACACCAAAGCATAGGGAGAGGTTTTGATAGACTTCTTGATGGTGATCCTATCTGCCCATAGAGCCTGCTCTAACAATAGGTGCCAACTCCTTTTGTTATCCTCTAATGATCTCTTCAGAATTCTTAGTAGATTCTTGTTAGTTGATTCTGCTAATCCATTCCCTTGAGGATAGTAATTGGAGGAATTATTTATGGTGATACCATACTTTCTAGAAAACTCAATGTATTTAGCTCCTATGAAGGTTGGACCATTATCACTTACTATAGCTTCGAGGATACCAAATATTGCAATCAAGCTCTCCATGAAGTCAATTACCACTTCCTGATCTGATTTATTTGTGGGGATGGCTTCTACCCATCTGGTAAGGTAATATATGGTAGTCAAAATATATTTATGTCCTACTAAGGAATTTGGGTTAATTGTCCCAATGAAATCCAACCCCCATTGTTGAAATGACTCTTCTACTTGGATGGGCTTGAGGGGGAATGATGCATTTCTGGTTCTTCCCACATACCTCTGACATTCATCATAGGCTCTTGTTACTTTGAAGGTGTCAACAAAAATAGTAGGCCAATAATAGCCTACCCTAATGATTTTTAAAGTTATGACCCTTCCTAAGAAATGTCCTCCAGATAATCCTCCATGGAATTCTTTAATGACCTTTTGCTTCTGATCATCTTTCAAGCATCTTAGGAGGACTCCATCAAGATTCCTTCTGTATAATCCTTCTAGAAATAGGATATACTTTAAGGCTTGAAGCCTATATCTCCTCCTTTGTGATGGGTTAAGACCTTGAGGACAAATCCCTATCTGGAAATATCTGGTCATCTGATCAACCCAGTTTGAATCTCTTGATTGAGGTTCTTCGGTTTGGTCTTCTATTGATGGTTGACAAGCTGACATTTGTTCTGTAACCATATTTTCTGTTAACCCTTGGCATAATGCTCTACCTCTGACCAACTTGGTAGGATGAATTTCCACATCATACTCCTAGATCTTGGTAATCCAACCATCTCTTTTGTCTCCCAGCTCACCTTGTAAAATGAAACTTCTTACATCTGGGTGAACTACATACACCAGGGTTTTACTTTGAGCCAAGTATTGCCTAAATTTCTTCAATGACTTCATCACTGCAAAGACTTGTCTTTCGATGAAGTTGTATTTGATCTGGTACTCATGGAGAGTTTGGCTCCAAAAAAATATGGGATGTTCTTCCCCATCATCATTCTTCTGAGTAAGCACAGATGCATAGCTCTCTTCAGCTCCATAAGCATACAGAATGAAATTCTTGCTAAAATTAGGATTCACCAGAATTGGAGCAGTGGCAATGGATTGTTTAATGATCTCAAAAGCCTATTTCCTTACTTCAGTCCACTTGAAATCTACATTTTTCTTTAGCAACTCTGAGATAGGTTTCACCTTTTGAGCAAAATCTGAGATGAACTTCTTGACAAAATTGATCTACCCAAAGAAGGATTGCAAAGCTTTCTTGTTCATGGGTAAGGGAAGGGCAAGAATTGATTTAACTCTATCTGGGTCAATAGACATCCCTTATTTAGAGACCACATGGCCCAATAGCTTCCCCTCATGAACTACAAAGAATGACTTCTTTGGGTTAAGAGAGTGAAGAATAGAATCTTATACTGAGAGAAGGGGGGGTGAACATTATAAGATCAACTTTTACTTTTCTTTCCCAAACAATATTATCCAATGTTATCAATTTGCAATATCAATAACAGTAATCAAAGAAATGCACAAATCATCATACGCATGAGAGACACAAATTTAACGTGGTTCACCCACTGTGGGTTAAATCCATGAAGAAAATATTTCTTCTAAATTTTCTCAACAAATATCTTGGGAATCAATTCCCTATTACAATGTTTATGGACCTCTATCCAAAGGAGATCTCAATACCAATGCTTTAGTTTATGGATCTCTCTCTACAAGAGAACTCTATCCTCTTTGCTCTAGTTCATGGATCTCTCTCCACAAGATAACTCTATCCCCTCTACTCTAGTTTGTGGATCTCTCTCCATAGGAGAACTCTATTCCCTCTACTCTTGTTTGTGGATCTCTTTCCATAGGAGAGCTCTATCCACTTTGCTCTAGTTTGTGGATATCTCTCCAAAGGAGAACTCTATCACCTCTACTCTGGTTTATGGATCTCTCTCCACAAGAGAACTCTATCCCCTCTACTATGGTTTGTGGATCTCTCTCCACAGGAGAACTCTATCCCCTCTACTCTGGTTTGTGGATATCTCTCCAAAAGAGAACTTTATTCCCTCTAATATGGTTTATGGATCTCTCTTCATAGGATAACTCTATCCCCTTTGCTCTGGTTTGTGGATATTTCTCCATAAGAGAACTCTATCCCATCTGATATGGTTTGTGGATATCTCTCCACATGAGAACTTTATTCCCTCTACTCTAGTTTGTGGATCTCTTTCCATAGGATAACTCTATCCCCTCTACTCTGGTCTACTAAAAAGCTTGCTCTCAACTCTATATAAAATTTACACCAAACCTTGTCATAAGACTAGCACAAATCTTCTCTAACTCTACCTTAAATCTGTCTTAATGTTGTTTCAAGTCTTCATAAGAATTGCTCAAATCTACCTAAAAGCTACTCCAAGTCTTCTCATAAGACTTGCTCAAATCTACCTCAAAGCTGCTTTAAGTCTTCTCACAAGACTTGCTCAAATCTACCTCAAATCTACTTCAAGTCTTCTCAAAATACTACTTCAAGTCTTCTCAAAAGACTTGCTTAAATCTACATTAAAGCTGCTTCAAGACTTCTCACAAGACTTGCTCAAATATGCCTTAATGCTGCTTCAAGTCATCTCACAAGACTTGCTCAAATCTACCTTAATACTTCTTCAAGTATTCTCACAAGACTTGCTCAAATCTGACTCAATGCTGCTCACTGAACCTGTTCAAATATTTCCAAATCTTACATACAAACAAATTCTTATATCTCTTTCAGAAATACTCTCTTCAGCTAGGCAATTCAAACGTATTATACCTAGAATTTGTTTAATCTCTAGAACATATAGAGTGTGATATGCTTTATCAAGTACCAAATATGTTCTTCACATTCACAACTCTTGCATTCAACTAATCCAATCTTTATCTCTTGCAAAACCCCCTCAAATCAAATCAAACTAGTGTATAACTTTGTTCCAAAAAATTGGTCTCTATTCTTTGCAAATTTACTCTCAATGATCAAACACAATAATGCACAAATTTGCTTCACAAGATTGATCTCAAACACTTCACAATTACTTTCAATGTCTTTCAAACCATTGCAAAAAATGTTTCACAATGATGTACAAACTTGGTTTCAACCTTAACACAAGTATTTTAGATTTCTTTCAACAATAGAGCACATGTAGATATCAAACCCTAATATAATTGCTTCTAATTTTATTCAACAATAATGCACATATAGGTCTCAAACCCTAATACAATTGTTTCCACTTTATTTGCACATGTAGGTCTCAAACCCTAATGTAATTGCTTCCAATTTCATTCAACAATAATGCACATGTAGGTCTCAAACCCTAATGCAAATATTTCCAATAATGCATACCAATCAACCCTTTTAACTCCACCTCAAAACTACTTTCTCAAAACACAACCATCTAGATAAAAAGTTGAACCACCATACCTCAAAATGCTTGATGAAGATGTGTCCTCAAATACCTATCTCAAAAATAATATCTTTTGCAACTTCAAAAGGATTAGCATAACACCTTTTCGTATATTGGAAACCATTCTCAAAATGTGTGCACAATTATATTTCAAACCAATGCTTTATAACTCTCTTAGTTTCTCAAAATAAAACATCAAATCATGAACCAAGCCTTTCAATATTAAAGCAATAATTACAAACAATAAAAGCACATTATACACCTTTTATATCCCACTTAAATATTTCAACAATACACCCATAAATTGATTTACCACTAATTACCTTATTACTCCACAAAATAATACTTCAAAAATTAACTTCAATTTTCCCCTTTTATTTCCTTCTAAAACAATGGAAAAAATAAAATATTTATTTCCCTTATAACTCCCTAAGTCCAATAGCGCACAATAATCAAGCACAACTTAGGCCCTTAATATTTCAACCTTAGTCACCAAAAAAATTATTTTTGCTTACCACAACTACCGTGGGTGGGAATCAACCACGAAACCTCCTATCTACTAGTGCGCTAGCATCACTTGGGCTTTTGCTAGGCCAACCACCCACATAGAACCAAAGATGCACGTTGTATGTTTTAACACCTTCACAAAACCTCCTTGCTTAGCAAAATGTCAAAAATGTTACCACCAAGTTTCAACCTCATGACCAGCTGCCTGCCCTGCACCTTAGCACTGCCTAGTCTATTGCTAGGCTAGTCACTTGGTTGAGAATAAAACCCCATGATACTTTATTTATTCAACCTTGAAGCCTTTTTTTTTTAAATTTGAAGAACACAAGCTTATACTGAGAGGGGGGTGAACAGTATAAGACCACTTTTTACTTTTCTTTCCCAATCAATATTATGCAATGTATAGATAGCAATATCAATAGCAAGTAATCAAAGCAATGCACAAATCACCACACACAATAGAGACACCAAATTTACGTGGTTCACCCAATGTGGGCTACTCCACGGAGAAAATATTTTACTAAAACTTTCTCAATCAATCTCTTGGGAATCCTTTCCCTATTACAATGTTTATGGACCTCTATCCAAAGGAGACACCAATCCCCTTAATCAAGTTCATGGATCTCTATCCATAGGAGAACTCCTTTCTCCTCTTGCTCTGGTTGGTGATCTTCTAGAAGAACTGTTGCCCCCACTACTCTGGCTAATGGATCTCTATCCACTGAAGACACCTGTCCTCACTGCCCTAGCTTAATGGATCTCTATCCACTGGAGACTATCATCCTCTGTACTCTATCACCTCCAAAGCTCTATCTCAAATCTATACTAAACATAGTCCTTCGGTCTAGCACAAATCTGCTTAGTCTCTATCTTTGGTCTGGCACAAACCTATCCTCAAATCTGCACCAAAATCTATCCTTGAATCTGTACTAAACATAGTCCTTCGGTCTAGCACAAATATATCCTCAATATCCATCCTCAAGCCTTAACTCAAAGCTTGACTCAATCTCAAATCAACTCTGTTGGATCTACCCCAAACCTTAACTCAAGGTTTGAACAAATCAATCAATTCTGCTCTCAAGTCTTCTCAAAGACTTATCTCAAATCTACCTTGCAAGCTTCCATAAAATCTCACACTAATCTGTCCACAAGTCCTCTCTAGAACTTGTCCAAATATGCTCAATAAGTCCTCACAAGAACTTATCCAAATCTGCTCTCAATCTGTATTGTAAGCTTCCATAAAAGCTTACCCAAATCTATCCACAAGTCTTCTCAAAGACTTACCTCAAATATTCTCAACAAGTCCACACTAGAACTTGTCCAATATCATAGAAACATAAAGATAATTGTTAGAGACTCAATATGCTCTATACTCATCACAATGCTCAATCACTTTCAATCACTCTTTTAGAAACATACAGAGAATTGTTAGAGACTCAATATGCTTCACATTCACCTCAATGCTCAATCACTTTCTCAAATCAATTCAGAATATAGAATAGTTTGTTTTATAGAACTTGAACAATCACTTCACACATCCACTTGACTAGGCTCAACCAACTCTACTCAACCAATCACTCAATGAAACAATCCTTGCTTACAAACCCTAGTCCAAGCATATGAACACTCACTCAAAATGTTTCCAACAATGCTTATCAACCAATCTCACATAACAATGATACTCATGTTCTTTTCAAACCCTAGTTCAAGTTCTTCACTTAACCAATGGCTTCAACAATAATGCTTATCAAACAATCTCACATAACAATGATACTCATGTTCTTTTCAAACCCTAGTTCAAGTTCTTCACTTAACCAATGGCTTCAACAACAATGCTTATCAAACAAGGTTTTAACAACTCTTTATTCCAGAAAACCTTGAAGCATTAACTCAACACACTCAATAAGGAAACCTAATTAAGTCCTTTTCACTCCAAACTTGTTTTCCAAAAAATCAACCAATCAACTCAACTATGGAAGAATGTGCCCATACCTTTTTCTTGATGATGAAGGAACCTCAAAAATCTGCCACAACCACAAACACTTCTTTGCCAAGCTCAAAGAAGTTATAAGATGATAAACTCTCTCAAAGGTACAATGCAAATATCAAAACATACATACACCTTATCACTCCATCTTAAAGAAAGCATCCATCAACATATACAAAAATAATTGACCAAATACACCTTATAATCTCCCAGTTAAAATAATATCCAACATCAAAAATAATGTCAATACAATCACCTTTTCAAAATAACTCAATGGTAAGAAATCCTCTCAAAATCTAACCAACACTTTAATCCACTTATTTCTCCAATTACTCAAAATAATGACCAAATAAAATACCTTTTATTTACCCCTTTTAACTCCCTAGAATCTTATGTCAAACCTTAGGCATTATAAAATATAACAAAAATTTATTACCTCCACCTTGGTGAGACTCGAACCCTTGACGTCGCCTCCCCATGCATCCTAGCCATGGTCTTGGCTGCCGCATGCGCTAGGCGCTCGTTTAGGGAGAAAAGAGCACCACATGCTCTATATTCCTCCCCTTTTGTGCCTAAGCCAAAAAATCACGTGTCACTTCCTTCGACGCTTCAAACACAACACACCAAAATGTTGCTATCATGAATCGATCATGGGTCACTCCACGCCCAAACGCCTTAGCCCTCGACCACTTGCCACTAGGCCATGCTGCCTAGGTGGATATGGGATTTTAGCCCTCGATGATCTTATCCCCTTTCATTGGCGCCTAAGACAAGAACCTTGTCTTCTTCCTCGCATGAATTCTCTTCAACACACACTTGCCTCTTTTTCTTGTTCGAATGAAGGATAATTCGAATGCCACTAAGGCATATAGTTTATATATCATTTGCCACCTTTAAACTTGAACGTCGATGCAAATTTAATTGCCTTGCAACCCTAACCTTAGGGTAATTATAATTTAATTAATAATAACATTATTATAATTAACTTATAATTAATTTAATAACCATAGGTTAATTAAATTAACTTACAAATTAATATATAATGAAATTATAATTAAATATAATTTATTTAACTCCCATAGGTCTATCCAATTGGTTTTAAATAAAAGACCATTTATTTTGCCATCATGGGTTTTAATAAAAACCTTTATTTCTGCCATACATAATATCAAAAAGTATTATGACACCTTCTTGCCATTAATCTTTTGCATTGTTCCTTTTGACCTTTTGACATCAATGGTAGCTCACTTCTTGACATCAATGACCACTTCATTCCTTGACATCAATGACAACTTTGACTCAAAATGTCCAACAATCTCCCCCTTTGTCATTGATGGCAACCCAAATTATTTTTACCAAAAACTTAACCTTTTCTTTGTTCTGCTCCCCCTGGACATTGCTCCCCCTGGCTCAATGCTCTTTTCAAATCTCTCCTCTTTACTCAAATACTAAATCTCTCCCCCTTACTCAAATCTCTCCCCCTTTGACATCAATGGCAAAGGGTCACCTTTGGGGCTCGGGGCTAAGAATGAGTTTCTTAGCTTAGCCCCTCCCCCACCTCCTCTTGAGGTGGTTAATTCTGGGGTGGGAGTATTTCTACTCCCAATAAGCATTGGTCTTTACCTTTATCCTCTTTTCTTCTTATCTGATCCTTCTGATTCCTTTGACTATTCCTTTCCATGTCCATATTCCTGTTCTTGTCCATGTCCATGTTCTTGTTCTTGTTCCTATTCCTATTCTTGTTCATATTCATATCCATGTTCCTATTCTTGTTCCTGTTCATACTTGATTCTAGAATGTCTGCTCTACACCACTTTGTTGTGTGTCCATCATTATTGCACTTATAACACTTAATGTTATTATTCCTTGGAGGTGCAAATGTCTTAGGATTTCTCCTAGTGAAGCCATATCCTTTTCTATCATGAACCCTGCAATTCATTGCCTTGTGACCAAACTGATTACATGAGTAGCAATACCCATGGAAAAGTTGCCTATTTCTGAAATTCCCATTTTCTTGTCTTTCATGTGTCCTGCACTGTGAAGCCATGTGCCCAAACCTGTGACATGAAAAACATCTTCCATTGAAGTTTCCTTGTCTTGACCTCATTGGTCTCTTAGTCTCTTTTAACCTATTCTGATTGTTGTTCCATCTGTTTCTTCTTTGTGCATTGTTCCTGTCCTTGTTGAACTTTCTATTGTCCAACTCATCCTCAGATGTCTCACTTTCTCTTACACTTTCTTCTTCTGAAGTTTCTTCTCCTTCAAAACTTGAGGTTGACTTCTCTTCTTGTTTCTTTTGAGTCTGTTCAAAACCAAGACCTATTTTGTTTGTTGACCTTCTTTGTACCTTGATCATCTTATCCACAATATTTGAGCTCTTTCCAAACTTTTGTAGCTTACTCTTGGACTTTTCTAAATCTTCCCTTAGTAGGGCTACTTCTTGTTCTAACCTTTCACATTCTAAGACCTTTGCTTCTAACTTATCCTTGAACTTCTTTGTCTTAGCCTTTGATTTGTCTAGATCCTCTATAAGCATTCTTCTCTCTTCATCACATTCTTGAAACTGAAACTCAAGTTTAGAGTTTTGCTTTCTTACCTTCTTTACTATGTCAAGAGCATAAATAAGTTCTCCCTTGAGATCATATCCTTCTTTATCTGATTCTTCCTCTATTTGTTTACCTTTGTCTACATATTTATTTTCTTTTGACTTGTCTTCTGTAGGATCACCTTCTTCTTCTTCTAGTGCCATTAGAATATTCTCTTCTGGTCCTTCAAGTGTATCCTCATATTCATCATCACTGAAACTATAACCATTCCTTGTACAACTATCTTCAAGATGTCCAAAGTTACCACATCTAAAATACTTGAGAATTATTGGTGACCTTTTCTTGACCTCTTTTTCTTCAATCATAAATAGGACTTCATATTTATCATTTTTTGAGAAACTATTATCACTATCACTTGAGTACTTACTTGCCTTATCTGCATAGTAGCTCCTCTTTTGCCTTTGAAAGAACTTCTTTCCTTGTCTGCTTTGTCCATCCTTGCTTTTATTTTGGTGTTGGTATCTTTCTGATTCCCTATTTCTGTGATCCTATTTTTCTTCATCATTGTTATTTTTAGCTTCTTGACAATCAGTTGCATAGTGACCATACTTTCCACAATTGAAACATTTAACATATTTTGTATCTTTAAATCTTCTTGAATCCTTATTCCTTCTACCATAATTTTCTTCTTCATCATTGGATGACTCATTGCTTGATTCTGACTTCTTACCCTTTGTCTTCTTGATTGCTTTGAAGGTTGCTTCCTTCTGGGGATTAGGTTCTTTTGTTCTTAACTCAAAAGCTGTAAGAATACCAAGCAACATATCTCTTGTCAAAGAATCACCATCCTTTGATTCTTCTATAGCAGAAACCTTTTCACTAAATATTTTTGGAAGAGATCTTAAGATCTTATCACAAACATCTGATTCTTCAACCTTAAGTCCAAGTCCTTGCATAGCATTAACAACCTCATCAACTCGAAGTAGATAAGTACTAATGTTTTCCTCATCCTTCATTCTTAACTCTTCAAGTTGTCCTTTGAGATTTCGTATCTTTGCTTTCTTGACACCTTTATCTCCTTCATATATACTTTGCAACTTATCCCACATTCCTTTTGCATCTTGACAATGCATAACTTTTATGGACTCTGTTCTATGCAAACCTCTCAAAATTGCATTCATTGCTTTTGAATTGTAATGTTGTAGAAGCTTACCTTCCTTATCTGTAGGTGGATCAACTGGTGGTATGTATCCATTTTCAACTACTTCCCAAATTTCATTGCCAAGTGCCATCAGGTAAATATTCATTCTCATACTCCAATATATATAATCACTTCCATAAAATACTGGTGCTGAATTATCTGATGATCCATTCTTAGAATCCATTGTGTTCTTGTAAGCTTTTCCTTCAAGTTGTTAAACTCTTTTGAAGGAACTTACTCTGATACCAATTGAAGAACACAAGCTTATATTGAGAGGGGGGTGAATAGTATAAGACCACTTTTTACTTTTCTTTCCCAATCAATATTATGCAATGTATAGATAGCAATATCAATAGTAGTAATCAAAGTAATGCATAAATCACCACACACAATAGAGACACCAAATTTATGTGGTTCACCCAATGTGGGCTACTCCACGAAGAAAATATTTTACTAAAACTTTCTCAATCAATCTCTTGGGAATCCTTTCCCTATTACAATGTTTATGGACCTCTATCCAAAGGAGACACCAATCCCCTTAATCAAGTTTATGGATCTCTATCCATAGGAGAACTCCTTTCTCCTCTTGCTCTAGTTGGTGATCTTCTAGAAGAACTATTGCCCCCACTGCTATGGCTAATGGATCTCTATCCACTGAAGACACCTATCCTCACTACCCTAGCTTAATGGATCTCTATCCACTAGATACTATCATCCTCTGTACTCTATCACCTCCAAAGATCTATCTCAAATCTGTACTAAACATAGTCCTTCGGTCTAGCACAAATCTGCTCAATCTCTGTCTTTGGTCTGGCACAAACCTATCCTCAAATATGCACCAAAATCTATCCTCTAATATGTACTAAACATAGTCCTTCGGTCTAGCACAAATATATCCTCAATATTCATCCTCAAGCCTTAACTCAAAGCTTGACTCAATCTCAAATCAACTCTATTGGATCTGCCCCAAACCTTAACTCAAGGTTTGAACAAATCAATCAATTCTGCTCTCAAGTCTTCTCAAAGACTTATCTCAAATCTGCCTTGCAAGATTCCACAAAATCTCACACTAATCTATCCACAAGTCCTCTCTAGAACTTGTCCAAATATTCTCAATAAGTCCTCACAAGAACTTATCCAAATCTGCTCTCAATATGTATTGTAAGCTTCCACAAAAGCTTACCCAAATCTATCCACAAGTCTTCTCAAAGACTTATCTCAAATATGCTCAACAAGTCCACACTAGAACTTGTCCAATATCATAGAAACATAAAGATAATTGTTAGAGACTCAATATGCTCTATACTCATCACAATGCTCAATCACTTTCAATCACTCTTTCAGAAACATACAAAGAATTGTTAGAGACTCAATATGCTTCACATTCACCTCAATGCTCAATCACTTTCTCAAATCAATTCAGAATATAGAATAGTTTATTTTATAGAACTTGAACAATCACTTCACACATCCACTTGACTAGGCTCAACCAACTCTACTCAACCAATCACTCAATGAAACAATCCTTGCTTACAAACCCTAGTCCAAGCATATGAACACTCACTCAAAATGTTTCCAACAATGCTTATCAACCAATCTCACATAACAATGATACTCATGTTCTTTTCAAACCCTAGTTCAAGTTCTTCACTTAACCAATGGCTTCAACAACAATGCTTATCAAACAATCTCACATAACAATGATACTCATGTTCTTTTCAAACCCTAGTTTAGGTTCTTCACTTAACCAATGGCTTCAACAACAATGCTTATCAAACAAGGTTTTAACAACAACTCTTTATTCCAGAAAACCTTGAAGCATTAACTCAACACACTCAATAAGGAAACCTAATTAAGTCCTTTTCACTCCAAACTTGTTTTCCAGAAAACCAACCAATCAACTCAACTATGGAAGAATGTGCCCATACCTTTTTCTTGATGATGAAGGAACCTCAAAAATCTGCCACAACCACAAACACTTCTTTTCCAAGCTCAAAGAAGTTATAAGATGATAAACTCTCTCAAAGATACAATGCAAATATCAAAACATACATACACCTTATCACTCCATCTTGAAGAAAGCATCCATCAACATATACAAAAATAATTGACCAAATACACCTTATAATCTCCCAGTTAAAATAATATCCAACATAAAAAATAATGTCAATACAATCACCTTTTCAAAATAACTCAATGGCAAGAAATCCTCTCAAAATCTAACCAACACTTTAATCCACTTATTTCTCCAATTACTCAAAATAATGACCAAATAAAATACCTTTTATTTACCCCTTTTAACTCCCTAGAATCTTATGTCAAACCTTAGGCATTATAAAATATAACAAAAATTTATTACCTTCGCCTTGGTGAGACTCGAACCCTTGACGTCGCCTCCCCGTGCGTCCTAGCCATGGTCTTGGCTGCCGCATGTGCTAGGCACTCATTTAGGGAGCAAAGAGCACCACATGCTCTATATTCCTCCCCTTTTGCACCTAAGCCAAAAAATCATGCGTCGCTTCCTTCGACGCTTCAAACACAACACACCAAAATGCTGCTATCGCGAATCGATCATGGGTCACTCCGTACCCAAATGCCTTAGCCCTCGACCACTTGCCACTAGGCCATGCTGCCTAGGTGGATATGGGATTTTAGCCCTCGATGATCTTATCCCCTTTCGCTGGCGCCTAAGACAAGAACCTTGTCTTCTTCCTCGCACGAATTCTCTTCAACACACGCTTGCCTCTTTCTCTTGTTCGAACGAAGGATAATTCGAATGCCACTAAGGCATATAGTTTATATATCATTTGCCACCTTTAAACTTGAACGTCGATGCAAATTTAATTGCCTTGCAACCCTAACCTTAGGGTAATTATAATTTAATTAATAATAACATTATTATAATTAACTTATAATTAATTTAATAACCATAGGTTAATTAAATTAACTTACAAATTAATATATAATGAAATTATAATTAAATATAATTTATTTAACTCCCATAGGTCTATCCAATTGGTTTTAAATAAAAGACCATTTATTTTGCCATCATGGGTTTTAATAAAAAACCTTTATTTCTGCCATACATAATATCAAAAAGAATATTATGACACCTTCTTCATCAATATTTTGCATTGCTCCTTTTGACCTTCTGGCATCAGTGGTGGTTCACTTTTTGGCATCAATGACAACTTCATGCCTTGACATCAATGACAACTCTATGGACTCAAAATGTCCAAAAAAATTAAAACTCGTCCTTTCATTTCTCACGATTTGTGCACACAGGAAAATCGAATACCAATATCATTTGAATCACCACATCACCTTAATGCATAAATTAAATCCATATTAATATGTATTTCTCCTTCCTTTCTTGAGGTCGAGATCGTTGGCAATTTTGGGTACTTTGGGTACATTGCCTTTGCTCAAGTGTATAAGTTGTCATTGATGTCAAAAGGCATTTTTGTGTTGATATCAAAAAGAGTGTGATGTCAAAAATATCTTGAGAAGCTTCATAATGTTAAAGGGTTTTTATTAAAACCATGGTGACAAGGTTAGGTTTTTCTTAAAAACCATTTGGACTCATTAAGTTTTTTTTTAAAACCAATCTTAACTTAATGCAAAGGTTTTTACTTCTTGAAAAACCTTGAAGGTCCATGTTTATTATTAATAATTAAATTAACTCAAACTTTTGACAAAGGTCTAAGTTTAATTTATTATTAATAAAATAATAATAATTATTATTTTAATTATTATTAAAGGGTCTTTTAACCCTTAAGCGATGCACATAAAGAATTCTTTCGTCGACGTGTTGCCATCGTTGGAGGAGCGCCGACGTCAAACAATTAAGGAGAAATGGCTATATAAGTGGGGATGATTTTCTAAAGTAATGGTACCATCGATCGATGCAATTTCGTAGCTTTGTGTCCTCCGAAAAAGCGATGTTTTTCGCTGTATTTTGTTGTCCATCCATATTGAATTTCCCAAGCTTTCCTTGCGCTTGACGTCCGACAGATTACATTTCTCTGACTTTTGATAAGACTGCGAACTATGTTTTCTGGGAGTTACGTTTTTGGACAGCGCTGATGATGATGGTGGTGGCTTGAGGAAAACGTTTATGTTTTCAAATCCTTGGCGATTGAAGGAAGACAACACATAGGATTACATTATATTTTTCATTGGGCACTTGTGCTCCAATGGTGGTGGTGTGTTGAGTGAAGAAGCATTGGGTAGAGGTGCCAAGTTTGACCCATGTTGTGGGCAATTTCATCTTGGTCGTGATGCACGAGGATAGCAGCAATGAAAGCGCTTTAGCATTTGTGGTGGTGTTATTCATTTTCTCCAAAGGTTGGAGAACTAAGGTTGGCCAATGCATATCTTTTATTATTTGCTTGGAGTATTTTGAGTTGGCTTGGCAAATATAATTGATGGAGGTATAAGGTTAAGTTGTCATATTTTGCTTTGACATTATTTTATTGGTGTTTAAAGAAGTGGAGCTAAAAGGTGTAATAAAGGAAGTTTATATTATTGCTCATTTATTTTTATTCTAACCCTAACTTGGTTGGAAGTTTGAGAGTTGTGTGTGGTGATAGCTTGAAGGTTCAATTATCTTCTACTCCAATAAAGTATGGGCACATTCTTCTTATGAGTATGATTGGTGTATGTTTTCTGAAATAAGGTTGGAGTGAAAAGGTATTCTACTAGGTATCCTTTGGCTAGGTGTAAATCCTATTTTCTGGTTTGTTGAAGACTACTTATGCATTGTTATCCTTAAGGAGAGTTTTGGTAAATGCATAATTTCTGGTTTGAGATAGTGGAAGCTTTGTGCACTAGGGTTTATATTTGTGAGTCTAGCTACTTGCATTGAGTTGGTGGAACCCTTGGTTGGATGTTTTGAGTTTGATGGTTGAGTTTCTTCCATAGAGGTTGTTTGATCAAGTTATTGCTTTACTTGATTCATGATATTGGGATTATTCCATTGAGTTAATTTGAGCAAGTTATTCTTTGCATTTGGTGATATTGTATTGGTGGCTGTTTTGTTCAAATATCTTTGGAGGGAAAAGGATTTCTACTTGTTTCCTTTTATTGTGATGATTGGTTGAATGCTTCAAGGTTAATGTTGAGTTGAATGATGTTGGTTAAACCTTTTCTATAAGCATTGTTGTTAAAGCCCTAATTGGTTGAGAAAAGATATTGGTTGTGGAAAGAATATGAGTATCATTGTTATATGAGATATTGCATGGTTGGCAATTGTTGGGTTGTGTTTCATGTTCTTGAGAAAAGCATACTACATCTATCTTATTCTTTTGAGATTGATATTGGGAGTTAAGTATAGAACATATTGAGTCTCTAACAATTCTCTTTATATTTCTATGAGATTTGAGATTGAGATTGGGAGTTAAGTATAGAACATATTGAGTCTCTAACAATTCTCTTTATGCTTCTATGAGGTTGATGAATCACATTGGGTCTCTAACAATTCTCTTTGTGGGTTCATGCTAAGCAAGTTTTTCTTGGTGAGCTTGCTGAGGTTTTGGACAGGTTTCGGTGGGGACTTGTGAGCAGGTTTTGGACAGGTTTCGATGGGGACTTGTGAGCAGGTTTTGGACAGGTTCCGGTGGGGACTTGTGAGTAGATTTGGATAGGTCCTAGCAGAGGACTTGTGAGCTGGTTTTTGAGAGTTCTATCAGAGAACTTGAGGACAGAGGAGCATTGGTTCTTTGAGAAGAACTCGAGGACATATTTGGCAAGTATTTGAGAAGGCTTGTGTGCAGAGGATTGATTTGTTCAAGAGTTGGACAGATCTGACAGACAGAGGAAGACTTGTACTAGACTGACCGATCGTGTTTGGTACAGGTTGTTGAGCTGCTATGGACGTGATTATAGAAGGCAGAGGTCTCTTAGGCTAAGCATTAAGGACAGGAGGTCTTCGGTGGAAAGGAGTTCCACATGCTGGCAAGAGGTAGAGACAGTTGATATTCTAAGGGATCATATCCAGAGCAGAGGGGAAGGTATCTCATTTGAGCAGAGGCTCATAAATTTAGATTGGGGAAGGTATCTCCTTTGAGCAGAGGCTCATAAATTCAGATTGGGGGAAGGTATCTCCTTTGGGTCGAGGCTCATAAACATTGTAATTGGGAAGGTTTCCCAAAGAACTTTGAGATAACTTTTACAGAAAAGTTTTGTGGACGTAGCCATGCATAGTATTAACAACCTCATCCACACGAAGTAAGTATTTAAAAATATCTTCCTCATATTCCATATTAAAATATTTAAACCTTTTGTTGTGGTTTTGTAGTTTTACCAACTTGACCTTATTATCTCCTTCATATATTTGCTTCAATTTATTCCACATCTCTTTTATTGATTTGTATCACATAACTTTAACAAATTTTACTTCATGTAATCCACTTAAGATTATATTCATAGCCTTAGAATTATTCATATGTAAATCCTTACCATCCTTATCTGTGGGAGGAGTAGATATAGGTGTGAACCCATCCTCAACAGATTGCCATGTCTCATATCCTTGTGCCATAAAGTAAGTCTTCATCCTTATACTCCAAAAAGCATAATTGTTCCCTTCGAACAATTGATACTTGTTTGATGAAGATCCACTCTGATATGTCATCTATGTTCCTGTAATATCTTCCTTCAAGCTGCTAGACTTTTTTGAAGGAACCCGCTCTGATACCAATTGAAGAACACAAGCTTATACCGAGAGGGAGGGTGAACAATATAAGATCAACTATTACTTTTCTTTCCTAAATAATATTATCCAATGTTATCAAATTGTAATATCAATATTAGTAACCAAAGCAATGCATAAATCATCACACACATGAGAGACACAAATTTAACGTGGTTCACCCAATGTGGGTTACATCCATGAAGAAATTTTTTCTTCTAAATTTAATCAACAAATATCTTGGGAATCAATTCCCTATTACAATATTTATGGACCTTTTTCCAAAGGAGATCTTAATCCCCAATGCTTTAATTTGTGGATCTCTCTCCACAGGAGAACTCTATCCCCTTTGCTCTAGTTTGTGGATCTATATCCACAGGAGAACTCTATCCCCTTTGCTTTGGTTTGTGGATCTCTCTCCATAGGAGAAATCTATTACCTCTGCTCTAGTTTTTGGATCTCTCTCCACAAGAGAAATCTATCCCCTCTACTATGGTTTATGAATATCTCTCCACAGGAGAACTCTATCCCCTATGCTTTGGTTTGTGGAACTCTCTCCATAGGAGAAATATATCCCCTCTGCTCTGGTTTGTGGATATCTCTCCATATGAAAAATCTATTCCCTCTATTATGTGTAGCAATCTCGAGGAAGCGATGCATCATCCACTGCTCTATTTGCGAATATTATTTGATCAATTTACATTTAATCATGCATTAAATGAAAGATGCAAAAATAGATGTAACTGAAGTACAGAGAAATGAATGAATAATGCTCTTTATTTATTTTCTCAAGTTTTGTTACATATAGATCCCTCTAAGGGATTCCCTTAATTTGATACAGGTTTTACAAAGTAGGATAACAGATGTATGGTATCCCCTTGCAAGGGGTGATGCGCTCTCGCAGGCTTCTCGATGATGCACACATAACTGTATGAGGGCTTATAGATACCTCCTTCTCTAGGTCTGGTTCCTAGAGGGATCCTCTTGCTTTTGTATGTTGATAACCTATCTAGTGAACCTGTGGTCCTGCAAGTATGAAAACAACAACAAACACTCAGTTGTCTGAGATTGCCTCCCCGGATGAGGTTGTTAGTAATAAACCTAATGATAAATAAAAATATGCTCAATGACAATAGAAACTAATGCTATGAATGCAAGTAAATGCAATAAATCAAATCTATGCAAATGGCATGAAAACATGTAATAAGCCAAATGAAAGAAACTAATGCTAAGAACCATAGACTAGGCCTACGGGCCATTGTCCGAGACAGTGATCGCTAAGATGAAAACCTGTCTCTATTGCTCCAAAGCTATGGATCTAGGATTGTTGCTAAAGTTGAAATGGTTGTCATTTATGTCCGATGTGTTGAATATCCTGTAGATGATGAACCCTAAATCGGCCAATACTTCATTACTCCTAAGAGGCACTCCAATTTTCTCTCCAATTCTATAGGGCTTCACTACAAGAAAAGCTCTCTAAGTGTTAAAATATCTCTGAAAAATCTCTTTATTCTCCCTTTGGTGCTCTTAGGTTTACACATTATAATATATTTGAAGCCCTAGGTAAATGTCCAACCCTAGGGCTAAATATTGCATGCACACTAGATGTTAGCATGAGAAGTTTTATCTTTTCCTGTGTTTGAAGGCCAGTTAAACTGATGTCTAAACCTGGACTTGAGTATTTCATGTAGACTGGCTTTGAGGAGGAATGCAAAGTTATCCCCACTCAGCTTTATTGCATGTAAACTACCACTTCCGCCTGAGATTAGGCTAGTTTAACAACAAATTGCTATTTAGGGCTTAGCCGCTATCATCTGTAGTGGCTAGGGCTGGCCACTTTGAGCTTCAATGGCCATAATCCAACCGCTCTGGTTCATAGTGGCCAAGCTTGGATGGGCTAAAAATTCCCAAAATGAGTGGTGAAAACCACTTTTGGCACTTGGAAGGTCCCAAGGTTTAGTCACATGGTCTATGAATACCCACATAAGTAGTTCTCCTAAACATGACATGTTTTAGGTGTCTACAGATACCCCTTTTTGGGATGCGCTGTGTGGAAAAGACATAACACGGAGCAAAAACGTAGATTGCTATGTTTGTAGGGTGTATGATGATCATTGGTCTGATCAACACTGGATGGCCCAACCACGCAAGATGGTGTTCATCCCTAAATCATTTCTTCAACCTGATTGAAGGCTTAATTCTGCAAGAAGATTGCACATGTTTACTTGCACTCATTCCTCAAATGCAATTGGGTAGCTTATGTCGCTACAATAGAACCAACCAGAGGAGAGCTACAAATTGGCATGTTGTATTTGCTTATGAACCCAAAAAATGAGGGGAAGTTCTATGATAGTTTCTTGCAATGATTCGTAGGATGAATGCGATCTTGATATGATTGAGTGATCTTTGGTTGAATTTGATTATGATTGCTTGAATATTTGAACTACCCCCTCACACAACGAATTGATGAGGGAAGGACAATGAATGAAGCGACAAGCCGCTTGATCAATATGACTGGTTTGGCTCCTTTCTAGTATTTGTATTTTTTAATGGGTAATCCCCCATCCAAGTGTGACTTCACTATTTATGATGATCATTCATCCCTATCTCGAGGAGCGATCCAGCCATAAATAGCCTTCTTAAGGAGTTAGGATGATCGATTCTATTTAGGCATGCATTGAATCACTTGGCTCAGTGTTGTACTACCATAAAGGAATTAAGATGATTCTATCATACCTGTGGAGCAGTCCAACCATATTTGTCTTCTTCGGGATTGAGGGGGTACATAACAATTCCAAAATAATTAATTTACCCCAAGTAGCCCTATGGTAACTCACTCATCTCATCGAATTGCATGGAGTGCAAATCGCTGCAACCGTTGAGTTGATAGAGTAAGTAACTGGATATGAGGCTTACTTGAGATTTTATTTTTATGTGATTTTTTTGTTATTTTGATCATTATGATGTTTATGAATTATCAAAATGTGCTTATTTGAATTTTTTTGCTATTTCTATTGGAAGGAATTTTATTGTATTTTCCTATGCTACTAGCCGTTATCAGATCCAAAGACCCCCAAATGCCTGTTTGTGACCGCTCTCGACCTCAAAGGCCAAGAAGTGCGGGCCGCTAATGATAGCAGTGGCCAAGGCATAACTTGGGAAATATAAAAGTAGCCTAGGGTTTTGAATTTTTATTTTCTCTATCTGTCAATTTGCTTTTCAGAGCTCTGGAGTGAAAGTGACTTCTTACAAATTGGAGAGCTCATTGACGAGGACCATGGCTGCACAAGGCAGGGCATCTTTGAGTGGAGGAGCTGGAGCTTCTCGGTTACTCTTTGAAACCCTAACCCTTCTCATTTCTTAGTAAAATGAACCATACTAAGTAATTGGTGAATGAACCTCACTAAATTTACTGGAAACGAACCAAACTCGTAGATAGGCTTAGTTTAGGATTTGTTTTGGTGGGCTTGCCCCATTTTTTTATTTTTTGCATTTTTTTGATGTTTCTGGCCTAAGGCATATGTGTTTGTCGCGTCGCCTATCGGCCGTTACCGCACAAAGCGGTCATTTTGGCCCGCAACTTGGCCATTGTCGATAGCAGCGACCGATTTAAAAATCAACGGTAAAAATTTTGACCATTGGGATTTGGTCGCTGCCAGCCTTGGCGATCAATTTCTAGTCGCTATAGATGAAAGCGACTAGGAAACCTTAGGCAATTTTTTTGATTTTTTTGTATTTTGAGATGATTAATTGATTTTTTTGAGTTTTTGAGTTGTTTTTCTAAAATTTATTGCATGATTAGGTGCGTTTATTCTTGTTTCACTTAGACTTAGGATAGTCTATCATTATTTGCATCGTTTTACATGTTTTATTGCATTTTATGCCTTAGATGCACTATAGTTATACCTTAATTTTTGTCCTTAGATTCTTTTTGCTTGGGCTCGGGACCCAAAGCTCTTACTTGACCTCCTACCATGTATGGTTGATACGGACTGGGCATGGTTTAATGCTCCTGGATTATAGTATGTGACTAGGCTACCCCAAATTATGTTAGATCAGGCCTACCTCATGGCCCTGGCTCACCGATGGGATCCCAGGACTAATACCTTCCACCTTCCTATCGGTGAGATGACTATCACACCGAAGGATGTATACAAGATTTTTTGGATTCCTTTTGATGGAGTGGCCATCATTTCTTTGGTCACTAAGGATCATGAGGTAGTCTTTGCTCGGGTGTTCGGGGGGCAAGCTGCGGCTGCCCTCAAGGACACCAAATTTGGTAGTGTGTCCGTTCTACGATGGTACAAGGAGAGGGTATTTTTTGAGAGGTATGCGATGTTGTTGATGGTCGTCAACAACATGCTTCTCCTAGACTGCTCAGGTTTGAGGTTCCCTTGGAACCTCCTTGTGATGGTTCAAGATTTGGTGGATAGTGTGGACCCTATCATCTACGCATGGGGGAGTACTTTGCTAGCTCAATGCTATGATGAGTTGTATCGCATCTGCTGGTGGGGTCATGCCAGCATCACTTCTAGCTTGCTTCTATAGATATGGGGATTGGAGAATATCTGTGTAGATCGTCCTAGAGGGCTTCTCATAGAAATCATAGAGATTGATGGTTTGATGTAGTGCTATGCTACCAGATGGGCTTGAGAGCACGAGAAGTGCAAGACCCACCCTCATGTGGGGGAACTCCCCCATTTAATTGCTTCTTTCATTGGGCTATAGGCCCAAGATATCATATGGCACTCATATCACGATTTCTCGACCTGGGATGATCCATCTAGATTTATAGCTAGGACACGGTGTGAGCAGTGGATCATTAGCCACAAGGGCATAAGAGAGTATTTCTTCTACTCTCATGTCCTTTTTTAGTATGGATTGCAACAAGATGTACCTCTTGTCCTAGTCCTGTATAGGTGCATTATAGTAGAGAAAGACATTCGTCCACCACACATCACAGAGCTTACTGATGATGAGGATGCCCCAACAGTTGATGTAGGTGTTGATGGGGGAGTCACGAAATGCTTACACACAATGGTGGGGGGATCGATTATGACATGGTGATGGTAGCCTGGATCATGAGGATGACAATGGTGATGGAGGCGTAGATCCAACTGGGAGGATAGTCCAAGCTAGGAATGAGGGATGGGGCTATCTAACAGAGCAAGTGGTAGTAGAGGAGCAGGAGGCTCCTAAGGAGGAGAAGGAGGATTTGGATCCTGAGGAGAGAGATTCTCCTCTTAGGGCATAACTACATGAGGTAGAGACCAAGCTCCATTCAACCAAGATCCAGGTACATCAGTGAGATGCCACTATATCACATCGAGATGCTACTATAGCACAACTCACAACACAGATACAGGAATTGTAGTATGTTATTAGGAATGGTGCTACCAAGATGTAGGTTATGGCTATTCCTTCTATAGATATCGAGCTCCAATCGGACAAGATCCAGGTACAAGAGTGGGATGTTACTATAGCACAAATCATGACATAGATATAGGCTTTGTAGGCTGCTATCGAGGGTGCTGCTACTAGGATGCAGGTTGTTGCTGCTCCTCCTATACCAAAGGGCCTGACAGGGGTTGATCCAGGGGTGGAGAATAGGCATCTACAAAGCTTGCTAGATGAGTGTGATGCACATATCTCTAATGATGCAGCCTACATTGCCACTCTCCTATGGTAGATCAGGAGGCTAGGAGCCACTCCTAGGGAGAGGATAGGTGCAGGTGGATCACAGGTTAGCAGGCACTCTACCTCAGGGTAGTCTTCAGTTAGGCCAATCCAGAGGACTCAGGCCCATGCAGAGAGACCAACAACTTCATACCACTTTACTCGATATTCAACCATAGGGGGTGGTGACACAGGGGGTGCAGGCCCGATTTGATTCATGATGTACTTTGGATTTTATTTTTGAGGTCAGTTAACCTACATGACTATAGCCCATGGGTATTTTGTACATCTATGTACTTGATTCACACATTTATATATGAGATATTTTGGATTATGATTCATTATGTGTATCATTTATTGCTTATGTTTATGTTTTATTTATGTGATGTGATTATGGTGTTATGATGGGTTGATGTATGTTTTAGATGATAGGTGATATTTATGATGATGTGGATATTTGGATGGATGCTTATGTAGATGCTTATATGATCTGATTATCGTGTCATGATGTGATGTATCATGAGTTGACTTAGTGATGGATTTATGATTGTGTGCATAGATGGATTATGATGTATGCATATGTGGATGCTTATGGGGTTTTATGTGTTTTGATTATGGCTATATGATGTGGTGCATATGGATATTGCCTATATGAATTGCTTACCGCTTTATGATGTAATGCATGTGGATGCAATGATTGTGATTTTAGATGTAAATGGACGAGTTATGAACTATATATATGTGGATGCAATGTTTTTGTTAAATGCATGTTTAATTTTTTCTTTAGTTGTATGCATTCGACTTTGTGTTATGTCATGGTAAATACAATGTGTTTAATGTATTATCTACATGGTTTTTTGTCTAATGTACATGAACCTATATGCTTCAATCATAAGGAATGCATATGATATGAGTTTCACAATCTAATGGGCGACACCACAGAAAGTATATTAGTTATGAATGTAAATAATCACTCTTATCACAAGAATTAATTATTTGATCATCCATATGTGAAATGCAATGGCATGGAATGTATGTATTTTCTTGATAAGCTTCAGTAATTTAAAAGATTCAAAATAGTCAGTGGTCATGTAAATATCATTTCTGACATCTATCCGGTATCTAACCTACTTTGTTAACACTCTTTAACTCACCAAACCTCATAAAGAAATATTGATGATGTGATTTGTTGCTATGTAGGAGGTTTTGAGGTTTTTCCTGAGACTCAAACACTCTAGTTACCCTATTAGCAATTGCGTACTGACCATACAAGACTTTTGAAAAGCAAGGCTTTCATCATGGACCTAGATATTCATTATTCCTATGTGTGAAAATGAATATATTTAGATAGAACTCAAGCATTACCTCTGATGCTAGGAAGGGTTCTTTCAACCCATTCCTAAGATCGGGGATCCTCAATTGTTCATATGATCCTATGTTGGACTTAGTTGGACTATACCACTAGGCAGTATTGGGTTACCCAAATCTAGCTCATCCACATGCAAACAATGGTCTACATAAATGCAAGGTGCTATTGTGATAGACATATTAGCATGCATAAGGACACCACCATTACCAAGCAAGATATACACCAAACCTGTAATGGGGATCTCCTTATGGTTTGTGCAATGCTGAGAATTCCAGGGATTCAAGCTCCATTCCCTTATTTTCTTCATTTTATTTGGGATACTTGCTCATGCTTAGTGATGAAAATCACTGTTTATTTTTGATTGATTTTTTTGTTTTTCTCTTGAGCAAGGGATTTATGTAGAGATGGCAATCACTTTTTTGTTTTGACTTTGAATTTTGCTTGATTTTGAAATTTTGCTTGTTTTAATGAAGGCAAGGGATTTATGTAGTGATGATAATCACTTGTTTGTTTTGATTTTGACTTTTGCTTGACTTTGGGATTTTTCTTGTTTTAATGAAAGCAAGGGATTTAACTGGGTAGGGTGAAACTTGTCCTTTTGCCAATTCTCAGCACCTTTGAACCGGTTGCACAAGGGGATGAGCAAGGAAGACCCTTTTTGCTTAAGGTAACCTAAACCACTTTTGTAGTTTTTATCTTTCCCTTGTACCAACTAGGATTTTAGCATTTTTAATTAGTGATGGGATTCTAAAGTATGCTAGGCACTATCACCACTAGGCCTCACCCTCTACTAATCAATATGACTTTCCACAAAAGCTAGCTAAGACCACTAGATATGGTTGAATGACCAAAAAACCTTAGCCTATTCCTTACAACAACAACAAGCGGTTGTGTTGAGAAACATAGTTACACATATGGATGAATGGGTGAAGGTGGATTTGAGTATGTGTGGTTGTGATACAAACTATGGCATAATTTGCAAGATTGTGATCATAACCTATCATAATACAAATGCAATGGATGGGGATGTTTAATGCAATGCAACTATATGGATGTAGGTGTAAGATGCAAAAATTTTTGTATTTTTTATCTTTTCATTATTTTTGTATTTTTGATTATGTTGACCAAAGGGCTTATTGTACCTTTGGGGCTTTTAGGGTTTGACCAAGCGGTAAGAAGATACCCTTGGAGCATTTTTATTGATTTTGACCAAGCGACTTGGATACCCTTGGAGCATTTTGATTGATTTTGACCAAGCGACTTGGATACCCTTGGAGCATTTTGATTGATTTTGACCAAGCGCCTTGGATACCCTTGGAGCATTTTGATTAAGGTGACCAAGCGACATGAAGATACCGATGAGCCTAAAAAATGCTCATATTTTGTATAGGTTTCATCGATTATTATGCGACAATATATTAGGAACTGTGTACTTTTATGAATGATTATATAATTATTTAATAGAATTATGTGTGTTATCTAATTTGTGTGTTTTAGTGTGTTTTTGTGGAAATGTAGTTGGTTTTGACAGATTTGGATCAGTCGAGGTCTTTCGTGGACCTGGCACTCTGTTTCTTTCGGGATCAAGGCATGAAGGTAGGCGCCTTCCTCTTCAAGGAAGGCACCAACAGATGGTAGGCACCTTCCTCTTCAAGGAAGGCGCCAACAGAAGGCAGGCGCCTTCCGTATAGAGAAGGCACCCAACATACTTAGGCACCTTCCGTATAAGGAAGGCACCCTATACAAGGCAAAGCACCTTCCGTATAGGGAAGGCACCCACATCAGTAGGCACCTTATAGGAAGAAGGTGCTCAACTTTAGTATGCACCTTTCGCATATAGAAGGTGCCCCGCTAGAGCACATGAGGAAGGCACCTTCCTCATAGAGAAGGTGCCTCTCTATTCTTTGCCCGTTGACTAGACAAAGCGACGTGGGCAGTGTTGACTGGTGCAGTTTCAGTTCTACGTCATGTAGGATAATTTTGGGAACTGCACTAATGAATAAAAATGCCAGGTGAAGCATGAACCAATCATTGAATACGTTACCATTAGGAACAACGCCCACTTTAGCAGATGTCGATCACGTTTACCAGATTGTCCCAGTTTAGTCTGTAACTAAACTACTGCTGTAACTTATTTGTAATAGAAGATCTATGTGTGTGTGTGCTATATAAACACACACAGACCTCTCTGATAGATATCCAGAATCAGATAGAGAATACATTTATCATTCTGAAGAAGCATTGTAATAATTATTTTGCAAATACAATAAAGTTCGAGAGTTCTTAACTACGTATTCAGCTGGAAGGGAGCTGCTGGAGCCTGGGCCCACTCCAAGCCAGTATTCCTTCCCTTTTCTTATGCTTTCTAGATTAAGTTTCCTGCTTTCATAGGTTTATTTTTTGCACTATTATTTTCACTTTTGCAGTAGGTTTATTTTCATTATGAACGTATGAATATTTATTTTCTCAGGATTTAATTATTCATACATAAATTATTGGTGTGGATGAAAGACTGACAATCCTTTAAACCCCCCAATAGTAGAATTAGTCGGACTCATCTCAAAGTGGGTATTGTGAATGATCTGATATGAGACCCTTCTAAAGTTTACGAAGCTCCCTGGGTTGACAATTTAAATGATCGAGCAAGTGACAAAATAGGAGCAAAATTAACTTGTGTTTGGCCTGCAACATTTTGGCATCGTTGCTAGGGAAGCGCCTCTATTAGATTAATTACAATACCTAAAAACCTTCTATCTGACTTTGTATGAGTTCTTCGAGAAGAAGAGGACCTGATGGTCGGTTCATAAAACAAAGTCCACCAAAATCTGAGACAGCCGAACATTCTGAGTTTGAACTAGATTCACCCGACTCATCACCAGCAGTCCACTGGAGTGAGGATCCTCACTTTGTGCAAAGTGCTTCCTCATCCCATCAACTAGGGGAAGAACGAACCATTGTAAACCCATTGTTTAAGAGAACACCCTCAGAGGAAGCTCTATTGTGGAAAGTTGTAGAAGATCGAACGATAACACCAACCGATTTTAGAGCCCTGACTCAAAAAGTTTTGAATGACCGTGAGGCCATAAGAACTGCATTAGAGACCACATTTCCTAAAAAAATGGCCGACGAAGAGGCTTCATCTGGCTTTAGTTTCCCGATTGAGGAAGGAGTAGGAGAAACCAAAATGAAAAACATATCCCCTGCTCACCTTCCTACCTTCAGAGGATACCCGACCGAGGACCCTGACCTATTTTTATTTAAGTTTGATGTTCTATGCAGGTCTGTGGACTACAAATATGATATGCAGAAGCTGAAGCTCTTTCCTTCCACATTAGATGATGCAGCTCTATGATGGTTCATTGGTCTGGGAGACAAACACATTGCCACATGGGATCAAATGAAGAGGCTCTTTTTAGAGCAATATCAAGACTTCGGGAGAGCAAGAGACTCCAGAGAGGAGGTCCTGAGCATGACGTAGAAAGAAGATGAGTCTCTTGAAGAGTACTGGGAGAGATTCAACTTCAATCTTCAATGATCTCCTCATGCGAAGCTAGCTGATAAGTCTCTTAAAAGCATCTTTTTGAGAGGACTTAACAATGAATCATTAGAAGCTCTCAACATGATTTTTGGAGGTGATGTCTACCAGCACGCTATGGAAGATATCCGACAATTATGCTGAAACTACTCAAGAAGGAGAGGCAAGACCACTTCTAGGACCATGAAAGTGACTGCTTCGGTCACAAAAATAGAAATAGGCAATATGTTGGAAGATTTGAAAAGTGAGATGCTTTCATCTCTAGCATTACATATGGACACACTATTGTTAGAGAAAAAGAAGCAAGAAAATGAGGCAACATTAGCTTATTTCTGCCCGAAATGTAGAGGAAAGCATGCAAAGAATGCATGCCCGGAGAACAAAGTCAGAGTATGCATGGTCTGTAAGCTAAATCATAAGACCCGATTGTGCCCACAATTGCCCAATATCAAGGAGGATGTTGATGTTATGGAAGCCTATTTTATAGGCAATCGAAGGAGTTGGCCACAACCCCCTACGGGAAATATGCCACCAGCAATGCCATCATATGGGGGAGGACCGTACATGCCACAAGGCCAGCCTCAACCACCTAACATGGGGTGGTGGGGGCTATCTCCTTGGTCTAACGCACCCCCAGGAGTGGCATATCCGAACCAGTAGCCCTGGATGCAATATCAATACCCTGGGCAATAGTGGAGAGGCCAAGCTCAATGGAATCCGACTCCACAGAATGTAGCACCAGCTCACCCCTAACAAAACCTGCCAGCCTTACCTATAGTGAGACCTACGTAGCTACCCGCACAACCGATGGCAAATCCAAACAATAGAGTAAATCAGTCGGCATATAATGTAGAAGGTGAGATGTACCCGATGTATAATATTAGTTGTAATCCTATTCAACTTAGATCAGGTAGACAACTAGGAGTAGAGACACCTCCCCTGGTAGAAGAGGAGGCAGAAGTAGAGGAAACACCTCTTATAGAAGAGGTGGAAGAAGAAGTGGCTGAGAGAACAAAGGCTCCATTTCCTAATCGACTGCAAGAATAGAGGAAATTAACGCAGCCGAAGTTTGATATTCTTTCTAGCTTGAAAAATCTCATGATGACAATTCCACTTTTTCAAGCTATCCGAGACGTCTCGATATATTCTAAAGCAATAAAAGAGATGTGCCTAAGAAATTCAGGCTAAAGAGTGACCCAGACTATTAATGTTGTGGGCAAGTTGGCCGATTTAATGATGGGCAAGATGTGTCACCCTAAGTACGCAGACCCAGGCAGCCCAGTGTTGACAGTAAAAATCGGGGGGCATTCCTTGACCAATACGTTGGTCGATCTTGGTGCAACCATTAACGTAATGCCTCAGGAGACCATGCAGAGGCTACAACTCATAGACCTGAGGCCAACCTCAATAGTTTTGCAGCTGGTTGATCGATCAACCGTAGCACCGAAAGGAATGTTGGAAGATATAATCATGATGGTCGATGCGTGGGAATATCCGATCGACTTCCTGGTGTTACAATCTAAAACTAGGCTGGGTGGCTACCCACTTATCTTGGGAAGACCATGGTTGGTGATAGTTGATACCTACATCAGCTACCATGATGGGCTGATGACCATCTCCAATGGGCAGAATATAAAAAGGTTGACTATTTCACCTCTCGCGTAGTCCGTTGATTCGTTGGGAGGGTCTACGTTGACCAAGCACAAAGAGGAGGAGTTGTCCATCATCCAGTCGGTGATGGCATTGGACCAAATGGAGGAGGAAGAATATGAGGATGGCGCTATCATAGAATTCCTCCAGGGAGAGTCCTCCGATGTTATGCCTGAGTCACCATTAGCTGGCGCCCAAGACCACCACATCCGGTAGATAAATGTTGGGCCAGGAAAAACATTGAATATCAATAGTGGGTTGACCCCCACACAGCTAAGGAAGGTAGAAGAACTCCTGGTTAGACACCAATGGGCATTCGCATGGGATTACTCGGATATGAAAGGTATCAGCCCAAAAATCTGCACCCATCGGATATACCTTGAAGAGCAGGTGACTCCAAGCAGGCAGCCGCAAAGAAGAATGAATCCGACAATGAAGGACATTGTCAAGGTAGAATTGCAAAAACTCTTGTCAGCCGGATTCATATATCCAATTTTTGACAATGAGTGGGTATCACCGCTAGTGGTGGTCCCCAAGAAAAATGGGAAGTGGTAGATTTGTGTAGACTACAGGGCATTGAACAAAGTGACCAAAAAGGATCACTTCCCACTCCCATTCATTGATCAGGTCTTGGATACACTTTCGGGGTGGAAGTACTTCTCCTTCCTGGATGGATTCAGTGGATACAACCAGATCTAGATAGGAGAAGAAGACCAGGATAAAATGACTTTCACCTGCCCTTGGGGAACGTTCGCTTATCGGGTATTACCTTTCGGGCTATGCAATGCACCTACCACCTTCCAGAGGGTGGTGCTCAACATATTTTTAGATATGATAGGAGATGCGGTTGAAGTGTACATGGATGACTTCATCATTTATGGAGAAACCTTTGATGAAGCAATGACGAACCTGGAAAGAGTGCTCGAAAGAAGTGAGGAAAATAATCTATCCCTTAGTAATGAAAAATGCTTTATAATGATGCAAGAAGGCATTGTATTGGGACACCATCTCTCCATGGAAGGAATAAAGGTTGAAAAAATAAAAATAGAGGTCATCAAGGACCTACCCAGCCCCACAACACAACGAGAGGTGAGAAGTTTCCTCGGATCTATCGGGTACTACCGATGATTTATCATCGACTTTAGCAAAATTGCAAGACCACTGCACACTTTATTGTCTAAGGACATGGAGTTCAACTGGATGGAAGACTACAAAAGAGCATTTTAGTCACTCAAAGAAAAGCTAATATCTGCACCTATTCTGAGGGGACCGAATTGGGCTATACCCTTCCACATCTATTGTGATGCTTCCAACAATGCGATTGGAGCAGTCCTCGGATAGAAGGATGGCGAGGAATTTTATGCCATCTACTACGTCAACAAAAATTTGGTAGGGGCTGAACTCAACTATACAGTGACGGAGAAAGAATTCCTTGCGGTTGTGCATGCCATAAACAAATTCCACCATTATATCACCGGATACAAGGTGTTCATCCACATGGACCATGCAACTATCAGATATTTAATGAGCAAACCGGCTATTGGAGGAAGAGTTATAAGATGGCTTCTACTACTACAGGAGTTCGACATCACGATAGTTGACAAGCCCGATAAGGACAACGTTGTAGCGGACTTCCTATCCCGATTGACACCAACAGATCATACGACAGTGGAAGACCAATTTTTGGATGAACATTTGTTCACCATCAACGAGCAAACATCATGGTATGTAGACATAGCCAATTACTTAGCCATCGAAAGAACCTCGCCCGCTCTCTCCTTACGAGAAAAGTAGGTGGTAGTAGAGAAGAGTGCCTCATTTTTATGGGTTGATGGTCTCCTATTCAAAATAGGACGTGATCAAATTATAAGGAGGTGTGTAGCAGAGCAAGAATTCTCAAAAATACTCAAAGCTTGCCATGATGAACCATGCGGGGGACACTTTGTGGGGAAGTGGACCACCTATAAAATCCTACAGGCTAGGTATTTTTGGCCCACTCTATTTAAAGATGCGGCCACCTATGCTAGCAAGTGTGACGAGTGCCAAAGAATGGGTAGACCAACCCATCGAGACGAGATGCCCCTTCAACCGCAAGTGCATCTAGAGCCCTTCGATAAGTGGGGCATGGATTTTGTGGGACCAATTAATCCACCCTCAATAGGAAGGAGATTTATTTTAGTCTGTACAGACTACGTCACCAAGTGGGTGGAGGTTCAAGCACTGAGGGATTCAAAGGAAAAAATGGTAGCCGACTTCTTATTTGCTCAAATTTTTACATGATTTGGGGTCCCTAGAGAAATAACAATAGACCAGGGACCTCAATTTACCTCCAAGTTGATCGAGGAGTTGATGAAGCAATATCATATTTGGCACAACAAGACTACGCCCTACCACCCATAGGCAAACGGGCAAGTGGAGGTGATGAACAGAGAGATAGAGAATATCCTGATGAAAACCATGCAACAACATAGAAAATATTGGGCTACATGGCTTTCGGAGGTAGTATGGGCGTACAACACTACGTGGAAGTCGACCACCGGCTTTACACCCTTCCATATGGTCTATGGGAAGAATGCAATGATGCCCATTGAGTTTGAAATTAAGACATTAAGGACTACTTTAGAATTAAATTTGAGCTTGGAAGAAGCTCAAAAAGAGAGGATTCGACAGCTGAACCAGCTGGACGAATTTAGAAGGGATGCTCTACATAGAACAAAGATCATACAAAAGCAACAAAAAAAATGGCATGATCGACACATCAAGCTGAAGCAGTTCTAGGAGGGAGATTGGGTACTCTTGTACGATTCCAGGTTCCAGGAAAGGAAGGGCAAATTAATGCAGAGATGGATGGGACCGTATGAAGTGGTAGAGCTCATCAAGAATGGTGTTGTGCATGTTAAGACTATTGACAATAGCAACGTTGTATTGACAGTGAATGGCCACCGACTACGGCCCTATAGCACATCCAAAAATTTATTGGTAGAGTCTAGAATAGGCATGGGGGAGACCCCATCCTTGTAATCTAGACCAAACTCTCAGCAAGTAGAATGGTGGACATGGGAGTGTCCACCAAAATTAGTTAGTTTAGGTTTGTTTTATTTCTTATGATGTGTTTTGTAGGGATGACGCCCGCATGCAAGTTGCAGGCATCCTAGTAGAGGGCCTACCAGGCATGGAATGCATCTAACTGCCTATAGTTTTCTTTTCTTTTTGTTTGCTTTTGTAGGTGGAGGACCTATCAGCTCAAAAAATAGGTATCTAGGAAACCAGGCCTGAACCGACTCAGCACCCCAACACCTGCACACGTAGCTTAGAAGCAACATCTATCCAAGCTTGGATGAAGGCAATAAAACTCTCCTCCAGGGGAAAATCGCATGCCAGGCCCGATAGGAGGTTGCTGTGGCAGTATGAGGGAAGTCTGAGAAGGCTTGATCACCCTTGCCCAGATGATCATGACGTGCTACTAAGAAAAATGCCTTGCAGAAGGCCTTCCTCTTCAAAGAAGATTCCCCACTTGAGAAACAATGCCTTCCTCCTCGGAGAAGGTGCCTAACTGAGGTGGACGGTGTCACGGGAAGAAGGTATCAAGCTAGAGGCAAGGCACCTTCCTTATAAAGAAGGTGCCTAACTGGAAATAAGGTACCTTCCTTATAGAGAAGGCACCCCATAGAAATAAGGTGCCTTCCTTATAAAGAAGGCGCCCTAGAAAGTAGGTGCCTTCCTTATAGGGAAGGCACCCAATTGAAATAAGGTACCTTCCTCATAAAGAAGGTGCCCACAAGAGTTCCTAAAAAAAAATGATGATAAATATCAAAGCGCCTTCCATTCCAAGAAGGCGCATCCAATTGAAAGTGCCTTCCACAGTGGGAAGGCACCATTCTTCAAAAAGTGCCTTTCATGGTAGGAAGGTGCCACTGTTCAAAGAAGCGCCTTCCATAGTGGGAAGGTACCATTCTTCAAAAGCGCCTTCCATAGTAGGAAGGCACCATTGTTCAAAAAGTGCCTTCCATAGTGGGAAGGCACCATCATTCAGAAGCACCTTCCATAATAAGAAGGCATCGACTGGAAGAAGCACCTTCCACCTAGGGAAGGCACCATTCATTTAAAGCGCCTTCCACATCGGGAAGGCACCAAACAACACCTTCCACGTACAACCCTCACATGCGCCTCGATGCGAATGATGTCAACACGTGGTTGGGCAGCAACAGATTACCACCATCACTCCACGTGATGGAAATCTACCCC
Source organism: Wollemia nobilis (assembly GCA_028583015.1). NCBI lineage: Eukaryota > Viridiplantae > Streptophyta > Pinopsida > Araucariales > Araucariaceae > Wollemia > Wollemia nobilis. The sequence goes on along the minus strand of JAQPPZ010000569.1, from coordinate 1,749,693 downwards.
GATCAAAAATTATGCAAAGTTACGGGGTGAGATCCTCATGCACGCCTCAAGATTTATGGACAGATAGTTTTTCCAAAACCAATCAGGAGCTTGTCTATGACATAGAACCTCGAACGACATAGCAACGAAGTCCAGAGTAATCCGCACATGTGAAATACCCATCCTCCATGTCACAGGCTAACAAATCACTACCCTCCATGATGCATGAAGCATCCAATAAGGTACGCACATAATTTTTTAAATTTTTATATAATATTTTATAAATTATGCAGTACCAAAAAATAGCGTCGCCATAAAAATCATGCACCCCCCATGGCCGAAACATCATGCCAACATTGTGGCTCGAGAGGCATACCTCACCAACCCTAGAATTGAATGCTAGGGTTAGGCACCTTCCTTATAAGAAGGCACCTTCCTGAGGGCGTAAGGTAGAAATAGAAGAATAGTTAGGGAAGGCGCCATGGGAGGACGATCGAAGAACCACGCCATCAAGAAAAATGAGCCGAGTGATACAGAGGGAATCAGGGGGGCAGTGAGAACCCAATTCGAAGTCGAAGGGTGGCTCGACTACTGTACCCTGGTCTATCAGAACTAGGATATGGAGGCAGCTAGGGAATTTTCTACCTCCTTGAGGGGAGACGCAGCTCAGGTGCATGGAAGAGAAATTCTAGTCACCCCAAAATATATCTCCCAGGTGACCGACTTGCCTCTCACAGGCGAGTGCACATACAAGGGCGACATGTTGAAACAATGCACCGACTTGCTACTGCCAGGAGAAAATGTGTAGGTAGAGAAGGAGGGGCTACCAAAAAGTCGACTCCCCATGAACCTATGAAAGTTGTTCGAGCAAATTGCTCACTTTTTCACATGCATCGAGAAATATTCACACCTGCACGTTAACCATGTGCAGTTCTTAAATCACCTGGTGCATGGGAGGAAGATGAACATGCCCTTCTACCTAGTGAATGCCCTAAAGGAGGAAGCGACTCGATACCAGAGGGGTGCACCTTCTACCTTGGCCCACCATGGACTGATATCGGTGTTGGTTCGCCATGCAGAAGCACAAAGAGAGGATTCCCATGTAGAGGGAGATGGCAGCCAGGAGGGGCAAGAAAATTCTATCGTCGGGGCAGAGGAAGATGAAGAAAGCCCCACAGAAGAGAGAGAAGAAATCGGGCAATTGTCATTGCCCAATTTTGGGGAAGAAAGAGGGCACTCACCTTTGCCCAAATTTATAGAGGAAGAGGTACGACTTACCAACAACAGAGCCAAATTACGACAACTGGAGCCAGTTCTTGGGAGGAAGCACCTATGGCATCTCCTCCTATCATCATCATCAGAAGAAGAGGATGTGGAGGCTGGTCTCGTAGCCCAGACCCTCCAGGAGTTGACCAGCCGGAGCCCATAGGACCCCGGGACTTCTGTGGGCGTTAATCAAGAAGTTGACATGGCCCTAGAAGAGGCCCTGGAATGGCAGACCGAGTGTTGGATGGCCCAAAAAATGTTGGAATATTGCCAAACAATGCATCGAGAGGAGTTGGAGGAGCAAGCATGGAGAATAGCTCAGCTCGAGTAGCTGGTCCAGCAGCTACAGGAGGAGAATCAACAATTCTAGGCCAAGGAGATGGAGAAAAGGGATGCATCGACTCAGACCGATTGGGCGATTGAGGTCCCGACGAACTCCCCGACCTCATTAGAAAGAGTATACTCTTTGGGGGAATTCCGCTCGGATGCCCGACAAAGCAGCCCAAAAGCAGGGGAGAATTCCTCTATTTTTGAGGTTAATGGGGGAAGCAGCCCAACGGAGCCCCCTATTATAGACCTGAGCGACACAGAACCTGGTGCGGACCAACAACCATAGATTGAGCCCGGGGTGAAGGAAGAATTCCCCGGACCCAAAGAAAGAAGGGTCGAAGGACCTATGGGGTCAGCACCAGAATGACCAGAGAAAGAAGGGACAACTTTGGGGACATCAGAGCCAGTCCCTGACAACAAAGAGACACCCATCGGGAAGGAGGAAAGACCCCCTGTTCGAGCCATCGCACTTTCTACAAAGGCCAAGGGAAAACGGCCTATAACGGCTCGAAAGAAGGTGAAGGTGACCTTCGCCGAACCGATCGAGGATGAATGGGACATGCAACCATTCATCGAGAGGCAGGAGAGGTTCAAGTAGCTGCTAAAAGACATGGAAGCAGCAAGTGAGGCCAGGAAGTCAGCCTCTAGGGTCCAGGGAGACCCGGGTATTTGTGTTAACCCGATGAATGACGATCAATTCTGGGAGATTTATGGGTCATCCCATGGATGCCCCTCAAAAATACGAAGATATTTTGAGAGATGGGGGGTATATGGGCCTAAGTTAGAAGCCGCTACCATTGCAAGAGAAAATGTAGGGCTTACCCCTGAAGCAGCCCAATTACACAAGGCCCAGGTAGTCCGACTCAGGAGGGATAATTCTGACATTCCTCTTGCAGTAGTCAGACCTCCAGATGCTGACCTATGGCAAGCTGTAGAAGCTACATTTCAGGTAGCAGGAACTACACTGGCCATACCACCTCTAGGAGTAGCTGGGGTGGGAACCTCAAATAGGTAGAGCCAACGAATCGAGCAGAGGCAGACAACCGTAGTAGTTGCCTGCCCCACCACTACAGCTCCACGTAGAAAATAGAAGACCGCACCTCCCGATGCTGGTCAAAAGAAGAAGCAACCACAGGCCGTAGGTACAACCAAAAAATGATGATGATGAAGAGAACGAAGGGCTACCTACAGTTTTGATGCCACGAGGGCGTGGCATATGTTAGGCATGGGGGGATGATGAGCCTAAAAAATGCTCATATTTTGTATAGGTTTCATCGATTATTATGCGGCAATATATTAGGAACTGTGTACTTTTATGAATGATTATATAATTATTTAATAGAATTATGTGTGTTATCTAATTTGTGTGTTTTAGTGTGTTTTTGTGGAAATGTAGTTGGTTTTGACAGATTTGGATCAGTCGAGGTCTTTCGTGGACCTGGCACTCTATTTCTTTCGGGATCAAGGCATGAAGGTAGGCACCTTCCTCTTCAAGGAAGGCGCCAACAGATGGTAGGTGCCTTCCTCTTCAAGGAAGGCACCAACAGAAGGTAGGTGCCTTCCGTATAGAGAAGGCACCCAACATACTTAGGCACCTTCCGTATAAGGAAGGCACCCTATACAAGGCAAAGCACCTTCCGTATAGGGAAGGCACCCACATCAATAGGCACCTTCCATAGGAAGAAGGCGCTCAACTTTAGTATGTTGCTTCCGCATATAGAAGGCACCCCGCTAGAGCACATGAGGAAGGCACCTTCCTCATAGAGAAGGTGCCTCTCTATTCTTTGCCCGTTGACCAGACAAAGCGACGTGGGCAACGTTGATTGGTGCAGTTTCAGTTCTACGTCACGTAGGATAATTCTGGGAACTGCACTAATGAACAAAAATGCTAGGCGAAGCATGAACCAATCATTGAATACGTTACCATTAGGAACAACGCCCACTTTAGCAGATGTCGATCACATTTACCAGATTGTCCCAGTTTAGTCTGTAACTAAACTACTGCTATAACTTATTTGTAATAGAAGATCTGTGTGTGTGTGCTATATAAACACACACAGACCTCTCTGATAGATATCCAGAATCAGAGAATACATTTATCATTCTGAAGAAGCATTGTAATAATTATTTTGCAAATACAATAAAGTTCGAGAGTTCCTAACTACGTATTCAGCTGGAAGGGAGCTGCTGGAGCCTGGGCCCACTCCAAGCCAGTATTCCTTCCCTTTTCTTATGCTTTCTAGATTAAGTTTCCTGCTTTCATAGGTTTATTTTTTGCACTATTATTTTCACTTCTGCAGTAGGTTTATTTTCATTATGAACGTATGAATATTTATTTTCTCAGGATTTAATTATTCATACATAAATTATTGGTGTGGATGAAAGACTGACAATCCTTTAAACCCCCCAATAGTAGAATTAGTCGGACTCATCTCAAAGTGGGTATTGTGAATGATCTGATATGAGACCCTTCTAAAGTTTACGAAGCTCCCTGGGTTGACAATTTAAATGATCGGGCAAGTGACAAAATAGGAGCAAAATTAACCTGTGTTTGGCCCGCAACAATACCCTTAGAGAATTTTTGATTGAGAATCTTGACCAAGTGGCATAAAGATATCGTTGGAGTGTTTTTTTTGTTTTTGAATATTTTATGTTTTTATGATTTATTTGTGATTTTAATGCTTTGTATTGTTTTTGTAGTTTATGATATATTTGAATGTTTTTGTGTTTTATGCATAAAATAACTCCAAGTGAATGATATTGAGAGGCTCGGGCTCTTCAACACCATCCAATGATGTGAGGTGATATGTTCCAAGCCCAACCCTTTTTTGAGATTATGTATGGGCCTATCCAATTTACCGTAATTTTGTCTCGCAGGTGCGGCGGTAGATTTGAGTTTTGTTCTATTTTTTTGATTTTTTTGTATTTTCTATTTTTTCTTGAAATCCATGATCATGCTGATCGTTTTGAAGTGGAAGAGGGAATCTCTTCCACCTGTTGTGTATCCAAACTATCAAGTTGCTGCAATAATTCTTCTTTAGTCAGAGGTGTATGGTACACTCTGAGGTGATGTCCATTTACTACCAATTTTCTTTGTGATCCATCAATAGGAGATAGACGAGCTGCTCTGTTGTCAAATACCTCTTCAATCCAGTAAGGTCCCAACCATCTAGTTCTCAATTTTCTAGGAAAGTCTTCATAATGATAATCAAATAGTAAAGCCCAATCTCCTTGTTGAAGTTTCCTCTGCTGAATGTGACTGTCATGCCACAACTTCCTCTGCTCCTGAATTACCTCAGTTTGGTGCAGAGCATCCAATCTAAGTTCATCCAATGCATTCAGCTGCAAAATCCTATCTGTCTGTGCCTGCGATAATTCAATTCCAATTTCCAATGTTGTGCGTAATGTTAGTAGCTCAAATTCAATAGGTAAGAGGGGCTTTTTACCAAAGACTAGTTCATAAGGTGTGAATCCAGTAGTGGACTTCCAAGTAGTATTGTAGGCCCAAACTGCTTCAGGTAATTTATCTAGCCAATTCCTCCTATGAAAATCTACTATTTTTGTCAAGATGCGTTCTAGTTCCCTGTTTGTTACCTCAACCTAGCCATTTGCTTGTGGGTGGTAAGGTGATGATTTCCTATGTTTGATTTCATACAATTTTGTAAATGCCTTTATGACTTTGGATGCAAATTGGGGTCCTTGGTCTGTGGTGATAGACCGTGGGGCTCCAAATATCTAAAAAATCTAAGTATACAAGAAATCGGTGACCTTCTCTTCACGAGCATGTTTGAAAGCATGCACCTCTACCCACTTTGTCAGGTAATCAGTGCATACTAGAATATGCACCTTTCCTTGAGAAGGTGGATCAATAGGTCCTACAAAATCAAGCTCCCCACCTCTCAAATGGTTCTAAAACCATTTGACGCTGCAGATGGCATCTCATTTGTATGAGTGGGTTTCTCCATTCTTTGGCATGCATCACAATGCCCGATGTACTTTTTCACATCCTTGTGAAGAGATGGCCAATAATATCCTGTCCCTAAGATTTTCCTAACTGTGCTTTTTACAGAATAGTGTACACCTAAGGGTTCATCATGACAAGCTCTAAGGATATCATACACTTCATCCTTTTGGATGCACCTACGTAACACATGGTTAGGACTGCAGTTAAAAAGCATACCCTCAATCCATTCAAAAGAAGAACTTTGTTTGATCAATTGTTTTTTTTTGTTTTGAAGTGAAATGTGGAGGAACTTTCCTTGTGACCAAATAATTGGCTATATCTGCAAACCAAGGTTATTGGACTGATATAGCAAATAGTTTTTCATCAGGAAAAGTGTCATCAACTAATTCCCCTTCATCCGTGTTCTCGCAACCTCGGACAAAAAATCTGCCACAACATTAGCTTCCCTGGTTTGTTGATTATAGTGATATCAAATTCTTGCAGCAACAACAACCAACGAATAATTTTTGCACTTACCATAGGTTTATTCATCAAATACTTAATGGTTGTATGATCTGTGTGAATAAATATTTGATAACCTGTGATGTAATGCCTGAATTTATTGATGGCATAAATTACTACTAGAAATTCCTTCTCAGTTGTTGTATAATTTTTCTTGGCTCCTGTCAAGTTCTTGCTAATGTTGTAGATGGTATAGTGTTCACCATTTTCAATTTGTCCTAATGCTGCTCCAATTGCTGTATTGTAGGCATCGATCAGTATGTGAAATGGTAATGTCCAATTAGGTCCTCCGAGCACGGTGGAGTTATTAATTTCTCTTTCGGAGCTTCAAATGCTTCCCGACACTTTGCAGTCCAGGAGAATTCAGAATCTTTAGTCAATAGGGCAAACATAGGACTGGCTATTGTACTAAAGTTGGGAATAAATCTGTGGTAAAAACCAATGTGTCCTAGGAAGCTTCTGACATTAGTCTGAGTTTTAGGAGGAAGGAGATTCTTGATAATTTCTACCTTCTTTGGATCAACTTGGATCCCTTCAGGAGAGATGTGATGACCAAGAACTATCCCTTCCTTCATCATCATGAAGCATTTTTTTGGATTCAAGGATAACCGGTATGTTTCATAGCGAGTTAAGACTTTGTCAAGATTTTCCAATGTAAAATCAAAAGTCTGTCCACATACTGTGAAATCATCCATGTATATTTCAACACTTTTGGTGGTCAGATCAGCAAAAATTGCTAGGACTGCTCATTGAAAAGTTGTTGGGGCATTACACAAACCAAAAGGTAAAATACTATAGGCAAATGTTCCCCAAGGACATGTAAAAGTTGTTTTCTCTTGATCTTCAAGTGCAATCTGAATTTGATTATATCCACTAAATCCATCAAGAAAACAAAAGTATCTTTTTATAGCAAGAGTATCTAACACCTGATCTATGAAAGGTAATGGAAAATGGTCTTTGTATGTCACCTTATTCAAATCTCTATAGTCTACACATACTCTCATTTTTCCATTTTTTTTAGGAACTATTACCAATGGAGAAACCCATTGGCTATCAGAAATTGGGTAAATGAATCCTACTTCCAGAAGTTTTTCAATTTCTTCTTTCACAATATCTCTTAAGGCAGGATTCAATCTTCTCCGGGGTTGTCTAACCGGCTTGACTTCTTCAAGATAGATTTTGTGGGTACATATATCGGGATGAACTCCCGACATATATTTGTAGTTCCAAGCAAAAGCATGAACATGCTTTCGCAAGACAACTATCAATTTTTCTTCCTCTTCCCTAGTAAGTCGGTCGTAAATGTTCAAAAATTTGCCTGGCTGGACTTCTATTTGTTTTGTATTTAGAAGGACTGAATTCACTTCTTCATACTTGATGATTAGGGGATTAAGAGGACATTGTTGAGTTGGGAGAAGAGAAATAGTTTCTATTTTATTGCTGCTTGAGGGAAGCATATCTTGTATGGAACAGTGAGAAGGAAAAATCAGATGATGGTGCCATCCATGTGGTAGTGAAACAAAGTTTTCCTATGATAGTACAGATGGGTCATCTTTAGATTTTTGATTCTCCTCATTACTTAACAACTATTGGATATTTGTTGCTTCCCCTTCTAAACCTTGTTCATGCAAAACATTCATCAGGATTGTTTCATTTTCTAAATTTTTTGTGTCACTGAGGTCTTCTATGTGTTATCTTACTACCAAGGTAGCTAGTGTAGAAATGACCTCTTCTGGCTCTTCATCTGAGTCAGAAAACCATAACTGACTTGAAAATTTGCTAGATGGTTTTGTAGGAGGATATAAAAAAATATGTTTGAGATCAATACCATTTGAAATAGTCATATTTTTAGATCTGCAGTCTATGAAGGCTACTGCAGTTGCAAGCCAAGGTCTTCCCAAAATAATGGGATATCCATGTGCTGAATTTATTGGCTGTAAAACCAAAAAATCTGCAAGGAATTCCCAAGAAGAAACTTCTATAGGGACATCTTCAATGATACCTTTAGGTTTTGCAACTGACCTATCAACCATTTCTAAAACTGTAAATGTGGGGCTGAGATGTTTGAGCTATAATTGTTTCATTGTATCCTTGGTCATGACATTTATTGTAGCTCCTAGATCTACTAAGACATTTGATATTGGTACTGAACCTATGGTGACCTATGATAATCGGGCTTCCTGGATCACTATACTTTGGAGGTACTAGTTTTCCAGATAAGAGATCAGCTATCTTCCCTTCAACCTGCACTGTTTTAAGAAATGCTTTCTTTTTTCTTCCTCCTCTTTTAATGCACAAATTTTGGATAGTACTGTTAATCTCTGGTATTTCCTTAATGGCTTGCAATAAGGGCAATGATATAGTTAACTTTTTGAGTTCTTTGACCAGTTCTGACTCAGAATTGTTTGGTATTGCATTGAATCTTTCAGGATATGGAATTATCCTTGGTAACTATTCTGCCTGTGGTTTTGTCTCTTTCTCTATTGTTGGTTGGATTTTATCTGGTTCCAATTTTTCTTCTGTCTTTATTGTTGGTTGGACTTTCTCTGGTTCCAATGATTCTTGCTCTTCATTTTCTTTAATTTCATTTGAAACTGGTTCAGGTACAACTTTTCCTGAATGAATTTGGATGTTACTACAATCAAGAACATTAATTTCAACATTTTCTTCAGCTTCAGCCACATAGACAAGAGGTGTCTATCTCATGCTATTTGGATTAGTGACTGGTTGAGATGGCATTTGAGGTTATTTCACTTGCTGTGTTTCCTGCTATTTTTCTTGGAAATTTTGATTAGGTGCAGGCAACAAATGCTGAGTTTGACCTTGATTCCTTTGCTGCCTTGTATAGGATCTGGTATTGTCGACTCCACTATGGTTGGTTTTGCATCCAATGTGGATTAGTCTAATTTTGATTCCAAGTTTGGATTGTTTTGATTCCAAGATGGGTTGTTTTGATTCCATGAGGGGTTGTTTTGAATCTGATTCCAGGCTGGGTTACTCCAATTTACTTATGGCCATTCTTGGGAATTTGTCCATTGAGGATTATTCCAAGGACTTTGGGGTGGTTCTGGTTGTCCCCAAGGCATAGTACCAGGATTATGCCCCCAATTTGTAGGATAACGAGGGGGATTTTGGTATTGAGAGAAATTTCCCCCTTGTTTTGGTCCAATATAGTTGAGTTCCTCGATCCGATTTTCTAACACGGTTTTGAGTTGTGGTAGCGGTGGCATTGATCGGTTGAATGCATTTTTGAACGGATACTACAAATGACTGAGATAGATGTTTTATTCAAAGGACATTCCTGCAAAGCATGTTTATTTCTACATCTTGGGCAATAAATTGCCAAGGGTTCTGTGTTTTTTGCTTTTGTAGACATTTCCACCAAAGTAGTGTTTAGGTGCACTAGAATATTAGTTTTGAAATTTGCAAGTTCCTCTATCAAGTCCTTCACATCAGTGCCATTTGTACGGATTTTTCTTCTTCTCTGCTTAGTGCGAGAGTAATTACTGCAGAGATCCATAATTTCATCATTAATGAGAGTGGTTACATCCCATTTTCCCATCAAATCCAGAACTTCTCTAGATTCATCTTGCAATCCTCTCAAAAAGATGGTTTTACATAATTTTGGTTCTACAAGTCCACATCTCCTTTGAACAAAGGAGAACCTATCAAGATAATCTTCCAATGTTTCATCATCTTCTTGCTTAATTTTGAATAACTCATCTTTTCTATTCTTTACACGACAATACTCCTGATATTTGTCTAAAAACACAGTTTCCATTTGATCCCAGGTTCTTATGGAATTTGGCTCTAAACTCATGAACCAACGTAATGCTGAATCCTTGAGTGTTGAGGAAAAAAACTTAAGTTTCTAATTGTCATTTATATAATCATAGGTTTGACAGACTACCTTGAATTCAAACAAAAATTGATCAAGATCTTCAAATACAAAACCTTAGAAGGTTGGAAGTACTGAAGGTGAAATGGTCTTCATGGGAGAGTTTTATGTTGGATTCAGACGAATAGGATATTCAAATGTTCTGGAAGGTTGGGGCATATCCTGATCATCTCTTTCATTATGGACATAGCCATGTTGGCCATCTATATTGCCTCCTTCCGCCATAGTTTCTTGTTTTTTGAGAGAAGTTAAAGCTTCCCAAATTGTTCTCTCAAGAGGTCCAAGCCTCTCTATTGATGATGAGTCCGATGAATTGTCTTTCTTAGGATATTTTGATGATGATAAAATTGGTGATTTTCCTTTCTCAGAATGTTCTAATGATGGTGAGACTAGTGATTTTTCTATCAATCTTTCTGGTAGTTCAAACACAGGTGATTCACCCCTTAGGTGTGAAGATCTCCTTAATGGAACAAGCTAGAGATCCTTTGGGGTAGTTCTAGACTTACTCATTCATCCCTAGACTTATTCATTTATGTTTACTCTTGAGTGACATAAATTAAATCAATAGTTGTTACCTTACTCAGCTGTTGTATTCAGATTTTAACTTGAATTTCATAGCTTAGTCTGATTACAACTATTTGACTGTTTGTTTTTTTTATAGCAACACTATTCCCTAGAAACGGTGCCAAAATGATGCGTAGTTGTTATACCATCATTAATTCTCAATGAATTTGTCAATCCAGGGTTGTGTACAAGGCTATCTATGGAAAAAGAAGTGAAACAACTATAACTTAGGTCAATCTAGAGCAACAGGTCTTATTGGTGGAACCGATTGTGTGGGGGGTTTTAGGACATTCCTATCTCTAATTGCATAAATTAAACCTTAATCTAATTGCAAAAATGGAAACTAATCATTAACTGTAGAAATGAAATCCTGATTTACAATTACAGAATGAGACCTAATTATGTTGTAGAAATAACAGTTGCGGAATTGAAAGTCCGATTCTAATTGCGTAAAGGAAATCTATTTACTTTTGCAGCAATGGAAATATAATTATAGCATGGAAAATAAAACCCTATCAAGAATCTGTAACAGAAGGTTGTCAATATTCTGTGCAGGGGTTGACAAAGAAAAACACAAAATGCAAGAAATTGCAGAAAATAGCAAATTTTGGAAATAACAGTCTGAAATAAAATGGAAGCTTTGCTGAAAGTAAATATTATAGCTAAAACATTAAGCACAAGATTAATATAAGCATAAATAAACTAAGACTACAGATATTATCAGCTGTTTACAAGCAATTGAAATAACAAGTTCTACAACTCATTCTGCTGCAACAAAATCAGAATAAAAACCTACTGTTAGTCCTCCTCTTAGGTCTGGAAGTGGTCAGCCTCCTTGTCCAGAAGAAGGTATAAGTCTCTCTCTCTCTATAGATCTTAATCACACTCATTTACAAGCAATATGAAATAGAACTGGTGCACTTTATTGATGAAAGAACATGATTACAAGAATTCTGTTGAAAAACTATTACAGGACTGTAACAGTCAATTTCTACCTATTCTCTGTATTTTCTACTTTCTTCTAGCTTCATTACTCTTTTCTTACTAATTACTACCTACTAGGCTCAACCTGAATGGGAACAATATTTATAGCTGTCCTATGATCTGATTACAAACAAAGAATATTTCAAAAGATCTAATCCTACTATGCTGTAACAAATTTTGGGTTTATTCTTTGATATTTTCATTAATGATGGCTTTGGTTGGCAATGACGGCAAAGACAGATGGAAGATATTTTTCTTTACCTTTTTTGACCTTTATTTCCCTTTTTCTAGCTTCAAAAATTGGTCAACAAGTCAAAAAAATGCATTCTATTTTCATTTCGGAGATAAGTGGCTTCATTCCGAAGACAATGCAATTCTCATTATGAAGATCGCTCATTCTGAAGATACTGCATTCTTCATTCCGAAGATCGCTCATTCTGAATATACTACATTCTTCATTCCAAAGATCCGATCATTCTGAAGACACTGCATTCTTCATTCCGAAGATTCACTCATTTCGAAGACACTGTTTTCTCTCATTTCGAAGATATCTGTTCATTTCGAAGATACTTCGGAATGAACAAATGTGTGCTTTTCTAGTGATTTCTTCTGCATCTCTCAGGTGGTTTATCTCTTAAGATAAAATTCCAATGGTCTTCATCTCTTTCCACATGTGAATTCCATGCCTTGCTATTTATGGACAGTTGGCTAGAATTTACATGGAAAAGACCAGTTTTTGCTGCACAGCAATAGTCTGCTTGCACTATTGCCAGATTTAGGTGAAATAAATTCTTAAGACAAATTAAAACATGATTAGTGAAATGCTGCTATTATTCTAAGCATATCCCATTTTAGCAAGTCATAGCAAAAAGAACACAAAACTATGCAAAAAGCTATAAAAATCAGCATATAATATTCCAAATACATTGATCATGCAAAATAGTTAATATACAACATATTGAATCAACTTAACTAACATATAAGATAAAACATAAGAGTTTATAGGCAATTTTAGTGTTCAAAACATGTTATTATTGAGGCATTTCCAGGCCTCATCACCATGCTGCGAGTACGAGGCCTATCCAATTTCAAATATGGTGGAGTGGATAGCTTAGAATATTTGATTGTATTTGTATACCACTTTGGATTCTTCTTCTGAGGTGTTGAAGAAGATGAAGAAGGACCTCCAACTTTTGATGAATGAGACTTCTCAACCTTAGTTTCCATAAGGTCTAGGTATACATCTAATGTGTTTCCTGATGTGAAAGCCTCATCAAAAACTACATCTCTACTAATGTGTATCTTCTTGGTCAAGGGATCAATCAAACGATAACCCTTAGAGTCTCATCAAAGCCAAGAAGAATACACTTCAATTTATTCTCATCTAGCTTCTTCCTTTTCTCTTTTGGTATGTGCATGAAAGCTTTATATCTAAAAATGTGTAGATGAGAAATGGAGGGTTTCCTACCACTCCATGCTTCCTTTGGAGTCATTCCTTATAGGGCCTTTGTGGGTGACCTATTCAAAAGATATACTATTGTGGTGACAGCTTTTGCCCAATATAGTTGCCCAAGACTAGCTCCTGTGAGCATGCAACGAACCATTTCCATGATGGAACGATTCCTCCTTTCAGCAACTCCATTTTACTAAGGAGTATAAGTAGTAGTTAACTGTCTCATGATCCCATGTGCAGCCAAGAATGCAAAAAATTCTTTAGAGGTAAACTCCCCCCCTCGATTTGAGTGGAGAGTCTTTATAGAAGCCCCTGACTCCTCAAAAGATTTCTTGAATTGCTAAAAGAAACCAAATGCCTTAGATTTTAGAGTAAGAAAGAACACCCACATTTTTTGTGAGTAATCATCTACAAATAACTGAAAATACCTCTTCCTCCCACAACTAATGGGTGTGAAAGGACCGCACAAATCGGTGTGAATCAACTCCAGAGGTTTCTTTGCTCTTGTAGAGCTTTTCTCAAAAGGTACTCTATGTCGCTTTCTCGCCAAACAGTCAGAGCACATTGGCAATGTGGTAGAAAGGGAAGGAATACCCTTTACCATTTCATACTTACTTAGCTCAAGTAAGTAACCAAAACTAAGATGCCCATATCTCTTGTGCCATAGGGAAGTTGCATCCTTTGTAGAGACTGTCATGACGACATGTGAAGCAGAGATAACATCTAAGGCAAATAAGCCATGCTTAAATGAAGCGGTTACAATATGCTTACCCCTCCTGGTAATAGAACAACACTTCTTGCCTCCCTCAACACTAAAGTTCACAACCATATCTTTGTCCAGAATTTGTGTGACTGACAACAAATTGTTCGCCAATCCTAGAACATAGAGGACTTTTTCAATCTAACACTTGCCATTAGAAAGAGTAACTAAAATAGTACCTTCTCCCTAAACCTTGTAAATTTTATCATCAACAGTAGTGACAGGTTTGCCCTCTTTGGCCTCAAAGGACTCAAACCATGATTTGTCACCAGTCATGTGCTTACTAGCGCCAGAATCGACATACCATACAGGATACATCTTCTTGGAGGCTATGGTAGTCATGAGCACCTTGTGTGCCCACTCAGAATCCGAGTCAGATTCTTCAACAACAACATTCACCTTGAGTTGCTTGTTCTTGTTGGGTGGTTGGTTATGGCCTTCCTGTTTAGGTTGTTTATTCTTATGCCAACATATGTCTGTATCATGACCCTCTTTGTCACAGATCTTGAAATATCCTTTTGGTTGTTGAGGTTGTTTCCATTTTGAATCCTTTTGAGAACCAACTCCTTTTGTAAAATTACCCTTCTTGTTTGGCCCCTTTTTGTTGGTGTAGAGGGCAGTGTTAGAAGAATCATATCAGTATAGTTGGCATGCCTCCTCTTCTTGAAGCATATTAACCAACTCTACAAAAGTAACTTTCCATTGTGACACCTGAAGGGAAGTGATCAACACCCTATAAGAATTAGGTAAAGCTCTCAATATAATTGAGGTAAGGAGCTTGCCATCAATTGGTTCTCCCAAAGAGTTCAACTTTACCTTCAATTCAGACACTACAAAGAAAAAATTTAATTGTCTTCCCCTGCTTCATGCTTAGACAGTGTAATTGATATTGAAGAAATAGAATAGTGAAATCATTATTTCTCTCATATATAGTATTAAGGGTATCCCATGCCTCTTTACTATGTTCACAATCAGCAATATGGGGTTGAACTTCATCAGACACAACAAGCAAAATGAGCATTTTTGCTTTGTTGTATTTCTTGTCAAAGTCTTTCTGAATAGCAAATGGAGCTATAGCACCAACAGCAGATGAAGGTCTTTTTGTTGCTCTAGATACAACATCCCATAAGTCATCCATTGCTAGGATTGCCTTCATCTTGTTTTTCCATGGTGTGTAATTAGGACCTTTCAACAACTGATGAGAATTAGTCATTAAATTTGCAGACATGGTGAAGGTTCCTTATAACACCAATTGGTCCCCCTTTCGATATACCTTTTTCTAGGCCGTTATACCATACAAAATACCTGCCCTTACATGAGGGATACTATAGGTATTTAGAAAGATAAAAAAAAATCACCTGCCTTTACGTGAGGGAAACTATAGGTAATTTTTAAAGATCATACGATACATGGTACTTAAGCAGCACTAAAAGAGAATAGTCTTGTTGATGGCACCTACCATAGAAAGTCTACAATCCTCATGCGTGGGGTGTAAATTCCCCTAAACACTGTGGATTTCAGAACTTTCGTCAGGATTTACGCCTAAACACAAGAACTATTAGGGTAATGGATGGAGTGAAAATGCAAAAAAATGGCAAACTTATCTCTCCCCGATGATTTATAGAGAACAAGCTCAGACGTCATTTTGGCAGCTATATTAGGTGGCGGATACAGTAGCGCAATCACGACAGCTTTACCTGTAAGTGCTGGCCAGAGGTATCACAAATACCGAACACTATAGTGCAATAAATTGCACAGATGGGTTTTAATTATTTTGGGGACTTAGGGAGTGAATTTTATTTTAACTTTTAATTATGTAGTGCAAAGAAAGAAAAAATGCAACATACAACATAAAAGTGCCCACAGAAAATAAACCACTAGGTGTCGGGCACTGTTGAAAATGCACCTTTACAATAATGTCAAAAATTGCTTTTTCAAAAAAAAAACTCTCTATCCCCTTTGATTTTTGAAAAAAAATACTCCCCCATTTAAAATTTTTCTTTATAAAGCATTTTAAAACATTATTTTATAACTAAAACTAAAACAAATAACTTTATTTTATATAGTAAAAAAGTATATATATTTTAAAAAATAATAACTTTAAAACTATTATAAAATAAATTAGAATGTTATTAAGTTTAATTTTAATTAAAGAATATATAAAAAAACTTTAAATAAAAAAATTATACCTTTGTTTTAGGGGGGGGGGTCGATAGGACTCGAACCCGTGACCTCAGGGCTCCCTGAGCCCTATCGCTTAGCCCATAACCAGGTGGGCTAGCGGGTTGATCCGAAAGGATCAGGGGACCCCCTCGTATTTGAGGAGTCTCCCCGAGCCCGTCCACGCTCCGTCGCTGTTGTGTAGCCTCCACTCCCGAGGAGGAGATCAGCAGCGAAACCATTGATCATAAGCGAGGCCTCGACGACGATGATAGGTGCTTCCCGATGCTAGCAATAGGTGATACCATATAATGAAATCAAACCTTCAGATGCGATTTTCTTAGGTTCTAGCAACAAATGCTTTGAACACACAATCTAGTACTTTCCTCCTCTGGTATGAATATCTTCAACACGCAATCTCCATTGTTTGCAGGGATTCACTATGACATTTGTCATGGCAATGATAATGGCTACCTGTAAAACATGTAGACTGATGGTGAGCCGCGATGGGTAGAATCGCTGCACTCCTCAAAAAACACTCACCCCAACTGGAGTCCGACTGCCATCAAATATGCCCTCATGACATGCCCTGCACCTGTGGCGAAAAACATCGATATCGCTGGTTGACATCGTTGACGGGGTTTTAAAAAAAAATTCAATTTTAAATATCCCACATGTGTGGGGTTTGGTAGCGTGGATGGAATTAAAAAGAAAAGAGCTACTATAAGCTCTTGTCTCCTCTCGGGGAGACTTTACCCGAGAGGACAAGGGGCCTCTCACGCGAGGAGCTCCGCCAACGCTGGCAGATTTTTATCCGTCTGAGTCGGCCTTTGGGCCTTGTCTGCCCTTCGGCCCTTGTTCGCCTGTCAGTTGTGTGTCCAGGTTTGTCTACAGTCGATTAGATCCGTCGCATCATGATGCATGTCCAGGTCCAAAGAAAATGAGCCTCAATAACTTGGCTCTGATACCATATTGTGAAATTGATCAACAATCCTTTGAATTGAATTGAATAAATAATACATAGCAAGCCTTAGATTAGCCCGTAGGTTACAAAACCACCTAGGCACCAAATAAGCTTTGTTACAACAATATAACAACATAGCCAATAATGGAATATCATAGTTATGCTAACAAAGCTCACATATGGGATTGTTAATGGAACTATACTAAATGGTGGGGTGAAAGAGGTAAAATAAGGGTTGTTGCACTTTATGACATAGGCTTGTTTTGGTTAGATTCCTATAAATTTTGGCATGAATATTATGATATGTATCTTTTAAAGTGTGCTAATCATTTTTGGGATCTAGGGAAATGATAGCCCAAATTTACATTCTCTTGTACATTATTGTATATTGTTGTATATAGTTTTGGTTTTCTTTCTTTGTTCTTCTTAGTTTTGTTGGTTTGACAAGTTTTGAATTTTGGTTTTGATTTCTTGTAAGTTTGTGTTAGGTTAGATTTTGGTTTGTGTTTAGTTTTGTGTTTTGGGTTGTTCCCTGTTTTGAGGCGATGTTTCATGGTCTCTAACTCATGGCCTCTTGACCATTTTTTGTGTTCCTTTGTTAAGTAGGTTGGAACATCTAATCTGAAAGCAGGTGAACTTGAGAAAAGGGGATGAGTTATTTTGTGATCATGCTCAAATTTTAGGATTAAAATGGTGGAGAATAGAACAATGAAACATTTCACTAAAACTCCACATGTAACCCACATATTAAAGGGTATTTTTGGAAATCCTGAAGGATGAAGGCATCTTGATTTACAAATTAAGACTAAATTCTAACATGCTCAAATTCAAGTGTTACATAAAGATTTGCAAAGTTCTCTATAAAATAAGAATACAAGTAATGCAAAGATTGATCAAATTTATCACCAAGTCTATATAAAATCCACTGGGTCTATAGATGCTTGATTGGTAGTGGGACTTTGTATAGACAAAGCTTGATATAAAAAGAAAAAAAAAATGAGCATTAAAAAGCTTGATCAAATCAGTCACCTAGTTCAAAAAATCTCCACCAGGGCTATGGACACTTGACCGACAGTGGGGCTCTATCTGAATAAATTATGCTCAAAAGAGACCTTGCAAAAATATTATTCAAAATGAAATATTATGAGCAATATTTTATAGCCTAATGCAAGTCAGGTGATGGAATTCAGATGGTTTTCAGAGGTGCAAAAATGAATCACTTTGTCACACATTGAGCAAAGAGAAATGGATTAGTTGTTTACCCCCACCTTCTTGGGACATCACTAAATAATTCATATTTTGCTGATATTTTGTGTTCTCATTTCAGATTGAGTTATTCACTCGAAATTCTTAGAAGCATTCCCAGTAGAGTCGCCATTTTTTGTGGCCATTCCACAACTAGCCCCAAATTTGGGGACCCACCTTAAATTTTTGAGTCTTAGTATTTTTGGTTGTCCTTGTGTGATAGTTTTCATGATTCTCCCTTTTAAGTTTCCCGTAGAGTGTTGTGGGTTCGCTCTCTTGTTAGGTTGTGTTTTTGTTTAGGTTTGTAGTGTGGTTTTATTTTTGATGTTTAAGTTTAATTAAAAATAAACATTTGAATTTAATTAATTTAAATTCAAATATTTAAATTAATTAAATTTAATAAATAAAAATTTAAAATTAAAAAACAAATAAATAAATAAATAAATAAAAGATCATATATATAGATATATATATTTATATATAAATACACACACACACACATATATATATATATATATATATATATATATATATATATATATATATATATATATATATATATATATATATATATATATATATTATCGTTCGATTAGTTCATTGTTGGCAAGCTTTCTTTACTGCATCTGTGAAAAAGGTTTCGGGACCTTTGAAAACCCTTTTTATCAACCAATAAAAAAAAGAAAATAAAATTAAAAACAATTATATAGCGAGCGCTTCAAGGTTCATGCCATTCTCGCTTATATTATCAAGGTCTCTTTTATGTAAAATTTGTCTTATAAGGCCTTGGATGTTGCTTTTACAAGTTGGCTAGGATGTGCGCAAATAGGCAAACGTGTTGGTGGGGCCCATCGTACGGATCAAGTAGGATAGAGCTTCTAGACTGCCAATGAGGGTGAGGATAATGAGGAGTGTCCATAATTGGGTGCAAAGTGTGCAGTCGGGCATCAAGGTGATATGGATCAATAGGGAGCTACGGACTCACGCATGATGATAGACGATATAGTGGGTGATGTGGCACTATTGAAATGGCATCTTGATCCATTGACTTAGATGTCAACATGGGAGGAGGAGTACACATAGACGGCCTCCATCGAATAGAGCAGCGTGTACACAGATACAAGAAGATCTACGAGTCAAAGAATACACCATAATTGGTGGTCTAAGTGTTCAATGTTGAGATACCAAAGGATACCAAAGAGATTGGTTAAGCAGGTGTAGCCATTGTTGGGGAAATTCTAGATTTCAAAAGAGTTGTAATAGACTGAAGTTAACGCTCACGTAGAGTAATCAAATGGCTAATTCAAATAATCGTCGAAGGATAAACCAAGGTGGAAAGGTAAAATATTGTCTTGGATGTTTGCGGTAAATATTCTATATTAGGCAAAGTAGAACAAACACATAACAGTAGGAGGGTTATTACTACTAAAAATATCACCAAAATATCGAGCACTATCCTTTCCAAGACACTGATCAGACGTCGTAGAAGCATACATACACCAATTTAAAATGTTAGACAAGGATAGTCGGCTATCATGTATATAGGGAGCACCGTTCATAGCTTTCACATAGATGTTGTAGATTTTTACTAGGCCAAAGCGAGCATCAGCTAAACATTTCATATAGATACCCATTTATAAACATATTGTATGGGAGTATTGTGGATGTCGGGACCAGACAATGGATAGATAACACATGGATGAACCTGGCGATGTGGTTACCAGAAAAGGTTTCACTCATGAACATCGATAAGGTCATTTGATGATAAGGATATGATAGGAAACTTCATAATGAGAGTGATATGATGTGGTAAAAGGGGGCATCATAGGAAATTTAGCAGTGGTGCACTACAATGGATATCCCTAACAATCGATGTTAATGATGTGGACTAACGTGGTTTGTAGTAAGCTCGAGTAGATGTTGATTTAGAGGTGGTGCAGGTTACTATCAGGTACAATGTAGCAACATCAAAGTCATGGTGTCAGCACAAAGCAATGCGAACATGGATATTTGTGCCAGGTAGATGGAATCCAAGTTGTGAAAAAGGTATTATGGGTAACTTATACTTGGACGGGACGAAAACATGACTAACTACGATGGTCGTTAATGAAGCTAAGATATTCACCATGGTGAAGCATTGTGAATCAAATAGGACATGGACTTCAAATTCACGTGGTGGCAACTCAGCATACACGTGGGGATGGTTTCATCTCATTTGACATAGTATTGGATGCAAACCATAGAATAACATATGCATGGCTGTGTACCGTGACATTGGTAGTGTAAGTAGTGGTCATTAGGAGCAGCACAAACCATGATGGCCACCTCATTAGAGAATCTTATAATGGTCGTTCCAAATAGAGTGACCATGTATAATTTTTATTTTAAAACAAATAAAGGAATATCTAACATCTCATACCCTGTGTGATTAATTGTTTGAAATGATAAAAGAAAAATATGTGGCTACTGCATGGAGCGGGTAGGCAGTGAGCAGATAGTAATGCTCTTGATGGAAATCCATAAATGGCACCAAAGGTATAAAAAGATGTGACTAATATACATTTTACAAGTGGCCAAAACATTACCGATTATTGAAAAGCGCCATGAGATAAAATATCTAAAATAAAGGATGCCACGAAAACATAATATTGGAAGGGGAAACGAAAAGTATTTCAAAACTGAAGAATGGAAATGAAAAGCCAAAGAGTAGAAGGAAACACGAAAGGTAAATACAAATTTTTAAATAGAGGATTGACGGATAGAAATTGGGTTGGAAGTTTATCCAATGCCAAGGGCTGGATATTTTGGAACATGCTGCTGGAGATATGTTGTAACAAGATTGTGTCTATTTTCAAGGCAAATAATGTCAGAAATCTGCACTTTATAAACAAGACTTGAAGAGAATCATTTCTGGATGTCTGGATTTAATGCTTATTTTTATTTTCTCTATTTTTAGGTTTATAGGCAATGTTTAATACATTTCTTGGTTGCATTATTGAATATCTAGAAAGAGAGAATTTATTTTCGTTCCTTAGAAGCTCACACCTAGTTTATTTCGGGTTGTGCAAATGTTGGTCCAGATAGACTAGGTTACATCTAGAAACTCTCATAATATTCGGTTTTGTAGGATAGGATAGCATTAGACTGATAAAGCTTTGCATATTTATATTTTCAGCATTCTGGTCCATTTCCAGTTTTTATTTTTATTTTCTAACCCTTCTCTTTTGTATACTTTTTTAAACTTCAACGATTAAAAAAAATAAAATTAAAGTACCAAAAATAAATGCACGGGTGTGAAGAACGAGCTTCAATATTTCATCCGAAACAATTTCGATCACATTTTGAAGCCGTTTCAAAATTATAAAAATTATTGAAAATTGTTGTTTTATAAGGGTTTTATAATTTCAAAATTTTGCATTATTTCACATTTTGAAGGTAAATCAAATATTTAAGCTTTGCATTTTTATTCGCAAGCAATAAATGAACTTCCCTTTATAAAAATTGCAATTTCATTAAAGGGGGACAATTTATATGGCATTCCATAGGCCATCATTTTCAGAGCAATAAATTGGCTTCTCTTTATGAAAATTCTGATTTCATTAAAGAGAGGTAAATTATACATTATATCAGAGGCTATTGTTTTAAAGCATTAAATTATTTATTCTTTATAAAAATTATGATTTCATTAAAGAGGGGTAATTTATAATGACATTTTAAGGCCTTTACATTTCATAGCTATTCATGCATATTTATTTCCTTTTTATTCATCAAGCAACAATAAAAGGAATTCAATCTTCATTGCACATTCACATTTAGAGATAGATTTTAATATTTATTTTCATGTTCAAAGCAAGGTTTAAGGAAGATAAAACTTATCTAAAATATGCTTAACAATAAAAGATAAAATCTACCTAAAACATTCCAAGATAAAATGAACTAAGGCTTTCATCGTGGTCATATGAGGGCCAATCACATTTTGCTTTTCTTTTAAGTTTCATGAACAATCAATAGCATAGCATAATAAAATAAACCAACATAGGCCCCTTGTTAATAGTTACTTGCAAATCACTAAGGTATTCCTAGCACTCATTTAACACATCTTTACAAGATTACAAATACACATGTGCAATGCTTATATAGCAGAACCTTGGAGAAGTTGTTTTTATTTTAACTTCTTTGCAAGAGAGGGTTTTGTGATCAAAATCCTAAGTGTGAGTGTGGTTTTGCAATTGGGTAAAATTACCACTCAATAGGGGGAATTGTGAATATCAATTTTTGCAAACACAAAATAATTTTTTTGCAAAACTTATTGTACAAAGGTGCATTTTCGATTGCATTCGACACCTTAAAATTGGCATTGTAGAATAAGTGCATTTTCGTTGGAATCCGACACCTATGCTTTAAAATTTGTGGGCACTTTAATTGTAAGTTGCATTTAATTTCCTATTTTTATGTACTTACATCATAATTTAAAATTCAAAAGCATATAAGACCCCAAATTTTAAACCTTTTTGTGCAATTTATTGCACAACATTCGGTATATATGGTACCTCTAGTCCACACTTACAGGTGAAGTTGTTGTGCTTGGAATACTATATCTAATGCCTAATATAGCTGCAACAATGACGTATAAGCTATTATTCTCTATAAATCATTAGGGATAAATAAGGAAAGCTAATTTTATTTTGATATTCACTCCATCCAATACCATAATTCATTTTGATTGCTTAGCTTAATTTCCTCCAACTAATCATCCTTTTTCCAAAGAGTTTTTAGGTAGGTGCCATCAATTTGAGTGAATTCTATTTCAATACTCATTTGTGGTATATTGAAAGAGAGACCATTTTGGTGATATAAGGAACCTTCATAATGGGTACTATACACAAATATTTTTTAGATACACAATTGCTTAAAGGTTCCAATTTTGCTTCATGGAAAACCAAACGAGTCATTCTACAAGTTGAAGATTTATGGGATGTAGTGACTGGCACTACAAAACATCCTACTATAGTAGGTATAGATAAATAAGTATATGATAAAAAGGATAGGAGGTCCCTCATGCTTATCTTGCTTACTACTATTGATGAAGTACAACCTCACATTTGTGATGCTAAAACTGGTAAAGATGTTTGGGATGCATTAGTTACCATATATGAATGGAAGAATCAGTCCACCATTCTTAACCTTCAAT
Source organism: Wollemia nobilis (assembly GCA_028583015.1). Lineage (NCBI taxonomy): Eukaryota > Viridiplantae > Streptophyta > Pinopsida > Araucariales > Araucariaceae > Wollemia > Wollemia nobilis. Next base: position 1,726,434 of record JAQPPZ010000569.1, on the reverse strand, counting down.
CCCAAATTCATACTCTCAGTATGAAGTCTGGTGAATCAGTATAATTGTTACCATGTAGAGTGGCAGAATTGAAGTCCAAGTTGAATGCTTTGGGAGAAACAGTAGAGGATAAGCTCTTGAATTCAGTCATTTTGAGAGATTTTCTAGATTCCTACAAGGTGTTGATCACATCCCTTCAAGTATCCATGAGACAAGTTCATTTTGTGGAGTTAGTAAATTTACTTCAAACTGAGGAGGCAAATCAACTTCAAAGAGATGAAGTGACAGATAATGCACTTTACTCAAACTAGGGGTCAAGAAGATAAGGTAACTTTGAGAAGGGGAGATCTTCTTCCAAAGGTTCCAAAGGCAAACAACCTCAACAATGACAAAAGAAGTATTGCAAAATTTATGATATGGAAAACCATGACACCAACTTATGTTGGTTCAAAAATAAACACATGATCAAGGTCAAAAGAAAAAGGGCAAGTACAAACCACAAAAGAAGCATAAGCCACCAAAGAGTCATGTTTCTTATGAGGAATCAGACTCAAATTCTAAGAGGGCACACAAGGTGCTCATGACTCACACAACTTCTCAGCAAAAGAATCCTATGTGGTATATTGATTCTGAAGCTAGTAAACACATGACTGTTGATAAACCATGGTTTGAGATATTTGAGGCTAAGGAAGATAAAACAGTTACCATAGCTAATGATAAGACCTACTAAGTCCAAGGTGAAGGAAATGTTTCTGTCACTCTTCCCGATGGAAAATTTTAGATTGAGAAAGTCCTTTATGTTCTAGGATTGGCAAAAAATTTGTTGTTAGTATCTCAGATCTTGGATAACAACATGGTGGTTGATTTCATATTTAAGGATGGAAAGAACTATTGCTTCATCACAATAAAGTGCAAACATGTAGCAATAAATTCCTATAAGCATGGTTTGTTTGCTTTAGATGATATTTCTACACCTCATGTTGCCATGGCGATAAACACAAAAGAGACCACTTCTCTTTGGCACAAAAGATATAGCCATCTAGCTTCAAGATATTTACTTGAGTTGAGTAAATATGAAATGGTGAAAGGTCTTCCCAACCTTTCATCCACTTTATCTGTTTGCTCAGATTGCTTAGCAGGGAAGCAACATTGAGTACCTTTTGAGTTGAGCTCCTCATGAGCCAAAATATCGTTGGAGTTGGTACACACCGATATATGTGGTCCTATGTCAAATAGTTATGGGGGAAAGAGGTATTTTTAGTTGTTCATTGATGACTACTCATGGAAGATGTGGGTTTTATTTCTACAACTAAAGTCATAGGTCTTTCTGTATTTTTAATAGTTCAAAACAAGTGTTGAGAAGGAAGCAAGATGTTCTATTAAGACTCTTCGCTCAGATTGAGGGGGGAATATACATCAAAAGAATTTTTCATATTTATTAGTGCACATGATATTAAGAGGCAGCCTACTACAACCTATACTCCATAGTAAAATAGATTTGTTGAGAGGAGGAACCATTCCATCATGGAAATGGTTCACTATATGCTTACAAGGTCACATATTGAGCAAAATTATTAGGAAGAAGTTGTCAATACAGCAACGTACATCCTAAATAGAGCACCCACAAAAGATCTTAAGGGAATGACTCCACAAGAATCATGGAGTGGTATAAAACCCTCCATTTCTCATCTAAGGATTTTTGGGTGTAAGGCATTCATGCACATTCCAAAAGCAAAGAGAAATAAGTTAGATGAGAAATCCCTATAGTGTATTTTTCTTGGTTATGATGAGCATTCCAAGGGATATCGTTTGATAGATCCTAAAACCAAGAAAACTCACATCAATAGATATGTGGTATTTGATGAAGCTTTCACACTAGATAACACATCTTCAGCTATATACCTGGATGAAGAGGAGCATAAGAAAGAGACTCCTCCCCCACAGAAAAAGATTTCAAAATAGTATATGAGCACAATGAGAGATTCAAAATTCACTAAACCTCAAGATCTAATTTTATATTGACCTCATACATGTGACATGACTCATCAAATGAGAGAAAAAGCATCAACTTCAGAGGTTGACGATCTTTACCAACACTTTGAAGAACTTTCTATAGATGCAAAGGAAGATAGAGAAGAAGATATGGATGTGGATGATGATAGGGTTTTTATGTATTTATTGTATGAGCATGAACCTAACATAGTCCAAGATGCACTTAGTGAGTCTTAGTGGAAGGCAACTATAGATGTAGAACATATGTCTCTCAAAAAATAAGACTTGGAAGCTAGTTGATCTGCCTTCTAGAAAGAAGCCCATTGGCTGCAAATGGGTATACAAAGTGAAGTATAAAGCATATGGAACTATAGATAAGCATAAGGCCCACCTTGTTACAAAGGGCTATGCATAGAAAGAAGGCATTAACTATAAAGAGACTTTTCCATCCACTGCTAGAATGACTACCATTCGTGTACATTGTGTTATGGCAGCTTAGTTCGGATGTAAGCTACATCATATGGATGTTAAAAGAACCTTATTAAATGGTGATCTCAAGGAAGAAGTGTATATGACTCAGCCATAAGGATTTGTGGTTGAAGGTCAAGAGCAAAAAGTTTACAAATTGGTTAAATCCTTGTATGGGTTAAAACAAGCTCCATGAGCTTGGTACATAAAAATTGATAATCACCTATTGCAGCATGGTTTCAAGAGAAGTCCTTCGGATGCTAATATCTATATCAAGAAAAATGGTTTTGAAATAGTGATTTTAGTACTCTATGTTGATGATTAGATTATCATTGGTAGTTTAGAGAAATTGATAGATGCAGTGAAAGGTGACTTGAAAAGGTCATTTGAGATAACATATCTAGGACTTCTTCATTATTGTCTTGGTTTATAAGTGGTACATCAGAAGAATCATATCAAAGTGACACAGAAGAAATATGCCAAGATATTTATTGAGAAATATTGCATGACTTATTGTAAGCCTAAAGCAACTCCAATGGAAACAGGGCTACAATTATCATGATATGATACTTCTCCATAGGTAGATGGTACAATTTATCACCAGTTGATTGAGAGTCTTATATATTTGACCAACACCAGGCCAAACATCAATGTTTGTTGTGAGTTATCTTTCTAGGTTCATGCAAGAACCTAAGGTTAGTCATTGAAAAGTAGTGAAACAAGTTCTTCATTATGTTCGTGGTAGTACAAAATATGGTCTAGAATACAAGAAGAATGACAATTTCTTCTTGCAAGGTTACACGAACTCTAATTATACCAGGTCAATTGAAGATAGGAAATCAACTTTTGGATACATTTTTAATCTTGGCTCTGGTCCTATCTCTTGGCACAGTAAAAAGTAGTAGGTGGTTGCTTTATCATTTACAAAGGCAAAATATCATGCAACACGTGGAGTAGTCTACGAGGTGATATGTTTACATCGCATTATTTCAAGTATGGGTCTTCCCAAGAAACTTCCAATTCACTTGTTTTGTGATAACCAAGGTTTTTTGAAGCTCATAAAGAATCCAGTGTTTCATGAACACACAAAACACATTCACACTCAATGTTATTTTATTCGATATGAAGATCTAAAACACAAGATCCACCTCCAATACATTCCCACCGATGAATAGGTTATGGATATTTTCACTAAGGTACTTGCACGTGTCAAATTTGAGTTGTTTCGTAACACTATGTATATTTCAAAATAATGTAATAAGGGGGGATGCTAGCATAGTTCATTATCATTATGTTTTACTACATTATGTTAGCACATTCTCTAGGAGATGGTTAGGGAAGTTAGTGCATAAAATATAATTTTTTTGGACTCATGTCGTTGGACTCATGTATTATAAATTGCTTCATATCAAATCAGTACCTAATGCTTATTCTACTCCTATAGTCCCACAACCGCTATCTTCAATAGGACCGAACAACGACCCATAGGCATCACTATCGACTAACAGAGTCAGTTGCTCTGAGCATCAACGACTACGGTCTAATGTCTTTTTTCCTTTGTTTTTAGATTTAGATCATATTTAGAGCATTTCAATTTGATTTCCTAACCTAGATTAGAAGCTTTATTTTTAGTATTTATAATTTTTATGCTTTTCTTTCAATATTTTCATGCATCTTGGCATTTATTTTATATTTTATAATAATTATGAAATGGCCTCATATTGAAATGCCTTACTCTTGCTATTGATGTTTTATAAGTTTCTTTGTGCACAGATCACAAGTATTATTAGGAGCATATCACTTTAAAGATCATATTCAATAGCTTCCTAAAGTGGAGGTCATCGAGATAATCCCTTCTATAATCAGTTTGTGGGAATTCTAAATATCTATTGAAGACACCTATAATTTTGAATGATTGATTGTAATATGTATAAAAATGGTTAATCCCTTATAGGGATATCTTGTAACCTTGATGTAAAGAAGATTTTACAAATATGAATAAAGATGGGCACCATTTATTTCATTTCTTTCTCTTTGCATTGATTACATGATGTATCTTGTTAATTTGATTACATATTTATTTAGGTATTATATTTTTAGCATCTTTCAGTGGTGATCACATGTGGGACTTTCCTAATTTTGGTTGCTAATACATTTTTCTTTATGTTTTTTCATTGCAAGTACAATCGCTTTGAGTGACAACTAACAGTCATTGTCACTCTGAGTGATAGCAGCTAGCACCATTGTCACCCTAATCATTAGTGGCTACAAGAAAAACATAGAGATCAGAGTGCAAAAACATATTTAGACTTGGGCTACATTGTAAGTAGCACTAAAACCCTTATTCTATTATGTGTTATTAAAAATGTTTCAATATAGCATTAATTAGCGAACATAGAAAATGATTAAGGTAAATCATTAAGTTTTTCTTTATTTTGTTGTTAGCTGCTACTAGAAATAGTGGCTTTTGTTGTTAGCCACCCTAGAAGCCAACGGTTAAGAATCTGACTACTCCTGTGTATAGCAGCTACAAATATGGTGATCATAGAGGCAACCACTATTAAAATTAAGTGTAGAGCTTGTATGCATGGAGTCTTTTTAAAGGCTAATTCATTTTAATTTGCATCTGCATTTTCTAAAATTGAAACATCATTTATATGCATTGTTTCTGAATTATAAAATGTCATTTTCATGCATATAGATGAAATATCATGGCATGTTGTTTTATGCATTGTACTTTTGCTTAAAGTAAAATGAACACAACACAACTCACATTTCAAAGATTAAATATTATTTGATTTGGGATCTCACATCCAACCAATTGATTAAGACCAACGGTGGATGTCATTACCACTTGGTTGACTTACTTATTAAAAGTTGTTTGTTACCCGAACATGGCCAAGACCGATCCAAGATCAATCAAAGCTTGTGAAAATAGCACGTACTCTTCTTTTAAAGGTATATTGCTACCCCTGATGGATTGGGTGAGGATCAGTAGAACCTATGTCCCCCTATTGATTATGGGTTTCATCTCCATAGTCTGATGGGATTCACGGTTCGGATATCAGAACTGGATACATGTATGCGGGCCTATAGGTGAAATCCTTAAACAAATCAAGAGTATCATCAATAATTTTCAAACATGATAAGAGCAAAATTGGATTTCCAATAAGCCATAACACACAAGATAAGTTTTTAGGAAACACAAAGAAAATTTAAAAAGAGATAATCATTTTGTATACTTTGTCTGTATCTTAAAATTTACATACAAGATAATTCATGGTCACTACACAGAGCTGCACTCGGTCTACAATTGGGGCAGAACCAAATGCATCAGAAAACACAAATAACACTAGAGTTATTTGAACAAAAAAATATATTTGAACAACATTCAGGTAGCCTTAGAGGAGATAACTCTACACATGGGGTATCTCACCAAGAAACCCCACCTAGGAGACCCAATTTAGGATCTTCTTGTGATCTAAATGAGGGTGTTTCAAGATCCCAATCATCACATAATAGTAATAGACAAAACCTGCCCAATGACGGGTAAAATAGAGCAGGTATGTGTATGAGCATACCCATAAGATCTCCAAAACATTGCGTGCATGGAACATATCTAATATCTTTTCGTAGTATCAGTGTGAATGGTACTCCTTTCGAAAGACCATGGAGAACCCACCAGCTTAATTTCCTAGATTAATATGGTAGAAGATCTAATCATAGAGCCACTACAACTATCCATTATTGTTCAGAGAGTGTGTGTAATGAATATGTAGTGTGGTATTATGCCCAAGGTGAGTGCTCCAAGTATTGGAAATTTTGAGTAATTATGTTGTCATTGATGTCAAAAGTTAGTTCATCTCATTGCAAGGGAATTGATAAAAAGAGGGTTAAAATATTTATATTTTAAGCCCAAGATATTTGGTACAAAGCTCCACATGGTTGGCCAAAATATTGTCTAAATATCCCGAAGGAAGAAAATACCTAGGCCCAAAGGAAATAATATTATAATATTTATTATTATAATATTAAAGTTGTTAAGATAAAGCCTAAGGTCAATTATAAAATAATTATAATATTTATATTATAATGTTTTATAACCCTAAGTGGGTTTGGCACCAAAAATAATTTTAAATTATTGAACTCCGTCGACGTCCTAGCATGGAGATAAATTGGTATTTATATGATAAATTTTGGAGGCCAAAGAGATAAGTTTTTGATGCAAGTTGCGAGTGATTAATGTTAATTGTTGATGCAAATTTTGTGAGCAAGGTGGACGAAGGTTTTTATTTTTAAAAATAAAAGAAAAAAATGTGGACGAATAAAGAGATAAGGTTGTATACCCCTATCACCAACCACGTGGTTGGCCTAGCGGTAGGCTTGGACAGGTTAAGGCATTGGCGGACGGTAGATCCTGCGTTTGAATCCCGATGGCAATAGTTTGTTCATTTTGCTAGTGAGAAGGGTAAGCAATGGTTAGATAGTGCATTATGGTATTTGGTCCTTGTGTGGATGGTTGGCCTAGCGACAGCCCATAGGGTGCTAAGGCGCTGGTGGATGATAGATCCTACGTTCGAATCCCGATGGCAACATTTTGTTCATTTTGCTAGAAAGAAGGGTGAGCAGTGGTTAAAGAGCACATTGTGGTATTTGGTCCTTGTGTGGGCGGTTGGCCTAGCGGTGGCCCAAGGGGAGCTAGTGCACTGGCAGGTGGCAAGCATTGTGTTCGAATCTTCGTGGTAGTGTTTTTGGTAAGCACTATTTAAATTTGGTAATTGCTAAGGTTGAGGTTAGGTGCATGTGGTTTAATTGATTATTGTGAGTGCTATTGGCTTTGGGAGATATAAGGGAAATTTTTTATTACATGCATTTATTTTTGAAGGAAATTATAATGAAATATTTTTGAAAGTGATTTTGTGGAGTAATAAGGATCTTTGATAAATCTGTTATGAATGTGTTTAGAAGTTAAGAGGGAGTTAAAAGGTGTATGAGGTATTTTAATTGTTTGTATTTTTGCTTCATTTTGAAGGGTTTGATTTTATGATTTGATGCTATAGTTTTGAGAAACCAAGAGTGTTGGTTTGGAATTTAATTGGGCACACATATTGAAGGTTTGCTAACTCATAAAGAGGTGTTGTGCTAACCCTTTTATAGTTGCAAAATATATTGTGTGTGAGATAAATTTTTGAAGATATATCTCCATAAGAGAAAGCAAAAAGGTATGGGCATATCATTCCTTATTTAAGGTGTTTTGTTGAATGAATATTTCTGAAACATAAGGTGGAGTGAAAAGGATTGTTTGATAAGCATTGTTGGAAATATTTGAGTTAGAACTTGTGCTTCATGGGTGAATGATTTGAGATAGAGTTTGAAAATAAGATTGGGCTTGCATGGTTAAAATAAATTGAGACATTTGTACTAGAAATTGTGAACTACTTGTACTAGGGTTGAAAATAGATTTTGAAAAAGTTTTTGAGATAGATTTTGAGCAGGTTTGAGGCAGACTTATGAGCAAGTTAGAGGTAGATTCTGAGTAGGTTTTGAGATATATTTTGAGTAGATTTAAGGCAGACTTGTGAGCAGGTTAGAGGTAGATTTTGAGCAGGTTTTGAGGTAGACTTGTGAGCATATTTGTGAGCAGTGTTGATCAGTGTGGAGCAGAGCAGTAGGGATAGAGGTCTCCTATGGAGTGAGATCCATGAACCAGTTGGGGAGATAGAGTTCTTCTATGGAGAGAGATCCACAAACCAGTTGAGGAGATAGAGTTCTCCTGGATCAAGTTCCACGAACAAGAGAAAAGGAGAAAGAGTTCTCCTATGGAGAGAGATCCACAAATCTGAGTATAGGGGATTGGTGTCTCCTTTGGACAAGAGGTCCATAAACATTGTAATAGGGAATTGATTCCCAAAATATTTATTGAGAAAATTTATAAGGAATATTTTCTCCGTGGAGTAGCCCACATTGGGTGAACCACGTTAAATCATGTCTCTCATGTGTGTGATGATGTGTGCAATGATTACTGCTTTGATATTGTTGATGCTAGTATTTGGATTGAAAAGTAAAAAGTTTTATCTTATATTGTTCACCCCCCTCTCAGTATAAGCTTATGTTCTTCAATTGGTATCAGAGTGGGCTCCTTCATGAAAAGCCTAACAACTTGAAGGAAGATCCCACAAGAACATACATGACCTCAAAAAATGGAGAAGAGGCCATGATCGACATAAAAGAGGAATTTATTGTTGCTCTTAGAAACTTGGAAAAGGTTAGAAGGAAGAATTCAAGTTTGAAGGATCAAATCCAAGAGGATGAGGAAGCAAAGGTGGAACTTCTACAAAACCTCACAAAGCTCAAGGTAAAAGTTGAAGAGGGAAATAAAATTGAACAGGATATGGCAGAACAATTAAAGGCAAGAGAGTTAGAATGTGAAAGATTGGAATGGAAAATTATCTCTATAAGAAAGGAAGTTGAAAAGACTAAGGGTAAATTACAACAAGACATAAAGTTAGGGGAGTCAAGCTCCCAAGGAACAAAGACATCAAACAAAGAAGAACTCATGACTTATGCTAATGCAGTGGAAGGCAAAAATATCAGGAAGGAAGAAGGCAAAGAAGATCCATGGATAAAATTCAAGTACAGGAACAACAAAAGAAGAAGTATGCGACCATATTATTCAAGGCACTCCAATAGGTTACAAAATCTCTTCCATGGCTATTGTTTTTCATGTAACAAATATGGTCATAGAGCAGTACATTGCATTGGTTATGTGAAAAATAATGTTGATAGAAATTTTAATTCTTTTGCACCTCTCATGAATGATAATATCATATGTTACAAATGCAATAACTTTGGGCACAAGGCCAAATGGTGTAAAATGGTATTTCCTGAATTAAGAAAAAATAATACAACTTCAACAATTAGGAGAGAGAGAAAAGAGCAAGAGAAAGTGAACTCAATGTTGGTACAAACAACTCTTCATGTGCAAGATAAGAGAAAACAATGGTTTCTTGATAGTGGTTGTTCAAGTCATATGACAAGGGACAAGAATAAATTTCTTGAACTTAAAGAAATCAATGGAGGATCAGTAAAATTCGGTGACAATGGTTCAACAAAAATCTATGGGAAAGGAACTTTGAGTTTAGATAATGGAAAAACAAAGACAGAGAATGTATTGTATGTCAAGGGATTAAGGCACAATTTACTAAGTGTAAGCCAACTTTGTGATCAAGGGCACACAGTAACTTTTCATCCAAATAAATGTGAGATTAGAAAATCTAAAACTGGAAAGCTCATTGCAAATGCAAATAGAACTACCAACAATCTCTACATGCTAAGTGAGATTAAGGGAGAAAAGTGTTTCTTATCACAAGAGGATGAGAGTTGGTTATGGCATAGAAGAATGGGTCATCTGAACTTTGACAACATAGTGAAAATAAGCAACAAGTAGGCAGTCAGATATTTACCCAAGATAAAAAGGCCACAAAACACGATTTGTGCACAATGTCAACATGGAAAGCAAACAAGAACAAGTTTCAAGTCAAAAGAATTTACGTCATCTGAACCATTAAAACTAGTTCACATTGACCTATGTGGTCCTACAAGGACAAAGAGTCTACTAGGTGAAAGTTACTTCATGTTATTTATAGATGACTTCTCCAGAATGACTTGGGTAGCCTTCTTAAAAGAAAAGTCAAAAGCCTTTGAGAAGTTCAAGGCATTCAAAGAATTAGTAGAAAATGAAATAGGTAGAAGGATTAAGTGTTTAAGATCAGATAGAGGAGGAGAATTTACTTCAGGTGAATTCGTAGATTTTTGTGAACAACATGGGATCAAAAGAGAATACTCAGCAACAAGAACTCCTCAACAAAATGGAGTGGTTGAAAGGAAAAATAGGACTATTGAAAATATGGCCAGAGCTATGTTGAATGAGTCTAATATTTCAGATGGTTTTTGGAGAGATGTAGTTCATACAACAGTATATATCATCAATAGAGCTCAAGTAAGAGTAAATCATCACAAAACCCCATATGAGCTTTGGAAAGGGAGACCAGCTACTATAAAATATTTCAAAAATTTTGGAAGCAAATGCTACATAATACGGGAAGAGAAAAATTTGGGTAAGTTTGATTCAAGATGTGATGAGGGTATTTTCCTTGGATATTCCACTAAAAGCAAAGCCTATAGGTGCTATAATAAGAGAACACATACAATTGTGGAAAGTATAAATGTGACAGTTGATGAACAAATAGGGTCAAAAGAACCAGCTCAAGAAATTGAAGAAGAAAGTTGCCAAGAAGAATTAGGTGAAGAATCAGAGGAAGAAGAAACACAAAGAACACTACCTAAGACTCCATCCAGGTATGTGCAAAAAAATCATCCAAGAGATCTAATCATTGGAAATCTAGATGAGAGACAGACAAGGAGGAAGATAATAGGAACAAGTGAGCATGCAAATTTTTCTTTGTTATCTAAAATTGAGCCCAAGGATTTCAATGAGGCAAGAGAAGATAAGTTTTGGGTCAAGGCAATGGATGAGGAACTGGATCAAATAGAAAAAAGTGAAACTTGGGAACTTGTCCCACGACCAAAAGATAAGAATGTAATTGGCACTAAATGGGTTTTCAGAAACAAGTTAAATGAAGATGGTTAGGTAGTCAAAAATAAAGCAATATTAGTATGCAAAGGTTATGCACAAGTTGAAGGGATTGATTTTGATGAAACATTTTGCTCCAGTTGCACGACTTGAGGCCATAAGGATATTTTTAGCTTTCTCAAGCTTCAAAAACTTCAAAGTATATCAAATGGATGTTAAATCAGCTTTTCTCAATGGTGTCTTGGAAGAAGAGGTTTACATTGAGCAACCTGAGGGATTCAACCTAACTGATAAGCCAGATTATGTATGCAAATTAAAGAAGGCACTTTATGGACTAAAGCAAGCTCCTAGAGCTTGGTATTCAAGGTTGGATAAGTATCTTCAGGAATAGGGTTTTAGGAAAGGAATAGTGGACAGTAACTTATACATCAAAAATGAAGGAAATGACTTACTAATTGTGGTTGTTTATGTGGATGATATCATTTTTGGAGGCAACAATGATAAGATGTGTCAGAAATTTGCAAAGAGCATGCAAAATGAATTTGAAATGTCAATGCTTGGTGAGTTGTCCTTCTTTCTTGGACTACAGATTTCACAATCAGAGAAGGGTGTATTTCTCTCACAAACCAAGTATATAAAAGAGATGCTAAAGAAATTCAAGTTAGAAGATTGCAAACCAGTAAGTACCCCCATGATTACAGGATGCAAGTTGAGTAAAGATGATGAATCTCCTGAGGCAAATTAGACATTGTATAGATCTATGATTGGCAGCTTGCTATATGTCACAACTACAAGACTAGATATAATGCAGGCAGTGGGACTGGTGGCAAGATTTCAAGTAGCACCAAAGGAAACACATGTAATGGCAGTAAAGAGGATTCTCAGGTATTTAAAAGGGACTATGGATTTTGGACTCTGGTATCCCAAAAGTGATAATTTTACTCTCATAGCATATATAGATGCAAATTGGGCAGACAGTATTGATGATAGAAAAATCACAAGTGGAGGAGCATTCTTTCTTGGAGATTGTTTAGTCTCTTGGCTAAGCAAGAAATATGCATCAATATCTTTATCCATAGTAGAAGCAGAGTACATTGTAGTGGTTGCTTGTTGTACACAGGTATTATGGATGAAGTAAAATTTAAAGGACTTCAAGATAGAGCATGATCATCCCATCTCCATACTATGTGATAATACAAGTGCTATAAATATTTCAAAGAATCTAGTGATGCACTCCAGGACCAAGCACATTTCGATCAAATACCATTTTTTGAGAGAACAGGTGATGGATAAGCAAGTCAAATTGGAATATGTTACTACAAAGGAACATATTGCGAATATTTTCACTAAGCCACTTCCAAAGGAAACTTTTGAGTATCTTAGAAGAAAATTGGGAGTAGTTTTACTCCCACCCCAAAATTAATCACCTCAAGGAGAGGAGGTGGGGAGGGGGTTGAGCTAAGAGTCTTATATTTAGCCCCAAAGGAGTCCCTTTGCCATTGATGTCAAAGGGGGAGATATTTGAGTAAGGGGGAGAGCATTCAGTCAGGGGGAGCAGATTTGGAATCAAATGGTTTGAAAAAGGAAGTTTTAGAAAAGGGTTGCCATCAATGACAAAGGGGGAGATTGTTGGAAATTTTGAGTAATTATGTTGTCATTGATGTCAAAAGTTAGTTCATCTCAGTGCAAGGGAATTGATAAAAAGAGGGTTAAAATATTTATATTTTAAGCCCAAGATATTTGGTACAAATCTCCACATGGTTGGCCAAAATATTGTCTAAATATCCTAAAGGAAGAAAATACCTAGGCCCAAAGGAAATAATATTATAATATTTATTATTATAATATTAAAGTTGTTAAGATAAAGCCTAAGGTCAAATATAAAATAATTATAATATTTATATTTATTGAGCAAAGTGCAGCAAATAGTATTGTCATTGTTGTCAACACAGTCAGACAGATTTATTGATGCAATGGACAAGAGTTTATTGAACAGCAAGGTGCAGCCAAAGTACAATGGATAGGAGTTCAGTGTTGAGCAAGGTGTTGCAGGAGGATTGTCATTGTTGTCAATACGATCGGTTAGATCTAATGATGCAATGGACAGGCAGTTTAGAAGTCACTCAGATGCAGAGGATAAAGTTTAGAAGTTAGTCAGATCATGAGTCCTTAAATGATAGATGCACAGAAACAGAAAACATAATTCAGAATGAGAAGTCTTCAGAACCTGAGATGTCAAGAAGCGGAAAGGTTTTTTGTGAAAACCAAGGTAGTCAGAATAAAAAGTTTTATTTAAAACCATGGATAACATATTTGAAATGGGTTTTTCTTAAAACCCAAGTTGGCTCTTCGTTTCGTTGAAAAAGATGCCCCGGTGATAAAGATATTTAATTTTAAATATTTAGTTTAAATTTTAAAGGTTTTTTGTGAAAACCAAGGCAGTCAAAATAAAAAGTTTTATTTAAAACCATGGATAACAGATTTGAAATGGGTTTTTCTTAAAACCCAAGTTGGCTCTTCGTTTCGTTGAAAAAGATGCCCCGGTGATGAAGATATTTAATTTTAAATATTTAGTTTAAATTTTATTTTATTTAAAATTTAAATTAAAATATTAAATTAAATTAAAAGGGCTGACATGTTACTATTTCGCGGCAATAAGCTACAGGAAAGTGATGAAGGTGGAAGAAGAGTTTGAGGCCGACAAAGTTAAATGCAGGCCGACGGATTTTAGGGTTTGGCAGCTGACAAATTCTAGGGTTTCTCAACCGACGTTCTTTTAGGGTTTGTTCCTAAAACTTCTTCTATAAAAGCAAGGGTACTTCGAGTTTGAAAAGTGGGGTGTAAAGATAAAGTACGAATGCGAGCATAGTGTTTGTGAAAGTGAAGTTCATGTTGAGCGAGAGCGAGAATGTGAAACGACACGAGTGTGCGAAGCGTGTGCAGTGAAAGCAGAGTGTGCGAGAGAAGCGCAAAGGGCAAAGTTGATTGCAAAGTCCGGCTATAGTAGTGCGACAAAGCGTGTGAAGTGATTGTGCAAGAGAGAGCAGAGTGCACGAGAGATTGCAAAGGTGATGTAGACCAGTTAGAGTCTTGCAATAACAAAGGTATATGTCAAACATTTTTTTATTCAATATTGAAGTCCAGTTGGTGCTGGCAAATTAAGGGGTTGGTGCCTCTTTCCAGTTGGTGTTGGTAAACAATTTGTCCAGTTGGTGTTGGCAAATTAAGGGGTTGGTGCCTCTTTCCAGTAGGTGCTGGTAAAATAGGAGTTGGTGCTCCATTCCGTTGAAGCGAGATAAAGTTAAGGGGTTGGTGCTCCTTCCGGTTGGTCTTGGTAAAGGATTATGTAAAGTTGTAGCTTTGCATTGATTGGATTTGGATGGTAGTCCAAGCGGTCTTTTTGAGGAGTAGCCACATTGGTGAACCTCGTTAAAATCTTTGTGTTATGTGTGATGCTTTATTGATGCATTTAGTATCTCTTTTATCTGCTTTAAACTGCTACTGGTTTTATAATCTAATTGTTTTAGAAGTTTTTAAAGAACACACTGATTCACCCCCCATCTCAGTGTCATTGTGATTACAACAATATTATAATGTTTTATAACCCAAAGTGGGTTTGGCACCAAAAATTACTTTAAATTATTGAACTCCGCTGATGTCCAAGCATGGAGATAAATTGGTATTTATATAATAAAGTTTAGAGGCCAAAGAGATAAGTTTTTAATGCAAGTTGTGAGAGATTAATGTTAATTGTTGATGTGAATTTCGTGAGCAAGGTAGATGAAGGTTTTTAGTTTGAAAAAAAAAAAAAAAAATGGATGAATAAAGAGACAAGGTCATATACGCCTATCACTAACCACGTGGTTGGCCTAGCGGTAGGCTTGGCAGAGTTAGGGTACTCGTGGACGAAAGATCCTGCATTTGAATCCCAGTGGAAACAGTTTGTTCATTTTGCTAGTGAGAAGGGTAAGCAGTGGTTAGATAGCGCATTATGGTATTTGGTCCTTATGTGGACGATTGGCCTAGTGGTAGCCCATAGTATGTTAAGGCACTGGTAGACTACAGATCCTGTGTTCAAATACCAACAACAAAAATTTTGTTTGTTTTGCTGGCAAGAAGGGTGAGCAATGGTTAAATAGTGCATTAAGGTATTTAGTCCTTGTGTGTGCAGTTGGCCTAGCGATGGCCCAAGGGTAGCTAGTGCACTAGTAGGCAGTAGGCACTATGTTCAAATCTCCATAGCAGTGTTTTTGGTAAGCGCTATTTAATTTGGTAATTGCTAAGGTTGAGGTTAGGCGCATGTGGTTTAATTGATTATTGTGAGCACTTGCTAAGGTTGAGGTTAGGCACATGTGGTTTAATTGATTATTGCGATTGCTTGCTAAAGTTGAGGTTAGACGCATGTGGTTTAATTAATTATTGTGAGCGCTTGCTAAGGTTGAGGTTAGGCGCATGTGGTTTAATTAATTATTGTGAGCGTTGTTGGCTTTGGGAGATATAAGGGAAATTTTTTATTACATGCATTTATTTTTGAAGAAAATTATAATGAAATATTTTGAAAGTGATTTTGTGGAGTAATAAGGATCCTTGATAAATCTGTTATGAATGTGTTTAGAAGTTAAGAGGGAATTAAAATGTGTATGAGGTATTTTAATTGTTTGTATTTTTGCTTCATTGTGAAAGTTTGGTTTTATGATTTAATGCAGTTTTGAGAAACCAAGAGTGTTGGTTTGGAATTTTATTGGGCACACATGTTGAAAGTTTGCTAACTCATAAAGAGGTGTTGTGCTAACCCTTTTATAGTTGAAAAAGATATTGTGTGTGAGATAGATTTTTGAAGATATATTTCCATAAGAGCAAGAAAAATGTATGGGCATATCATTCCTTATTCAAGGTGTTTTGTTTAATGGATATTTGTGAAATATAAGGTGGAGTGAAAAGGATTGTTTGTTAAGCATTGTTGGAAATATTTGAGTTAGAACTTGTGCTTCATGGGTGAATGATTTGAGATAGAGTTTGAGAATAATATTGGGCTTGCATAGTTAAAAGAAATTCAGACATTTGTACTGGAAATTGTGAAGTACTTGTACTAGGATTGAAGACAATTTTGAGCAGGTTTTTGAGAAATATTTTGAGCAAGTTTGAGGCAGACTTATGAGTAGGTTAGAGACAGATTATGAGCAAGTTTTGAGATAGATTTTGAGTATATTTAAGGCATACTTGTGAGCATATTAAAGACAGATTCTGAGTAGATTTTGAGGCAGACTTGTGAGCAGATTTGTGAGCAGTATTGATCAATATTGAGCAGAGTAGTAGGGATAGAGGTTTCCTATGGAGTAAGATCTGTGAACCAGTTGGGGAGATAGAGTTCTTCTATGGAGAGAGATCCACAAACCAGTTGAGGAGATAAAGTTCTCTTGGATCAAGTTCCACGAATAGAGAAAAGGATAAAGATTTCTCCCGTGGAGAGATATCCACAAATCCAAGTATAGGGGATTGGTGTCTTCTTTAGACAAGATGCCCATAAACATTGTAATAGGGAATTGATTCCCAAAAGATTTATTGAGAAATTTTATAAGGAATATTTTCTCCGTGGAGTAGCCCATATTGGGTGAACCACGATAAATCATGTCTCTCATGTGTGTGATGATGTGTGCAATGAATATTGCTTTGATATTATTGATATTATCATTTGGATTGAAAAGTAAAAAGTTTCATCTTATACTATTCATCCCCCCTCTCAATATAATCTTATGTTCTTCACCAAGCACCCATGAAGTACAACTACCTCATCCACACGTGTGGGCACAGAGCAAAGAGTAGAACATGGTGTCAATGCAACATCCATAGACAAAGGTAAGAGGATAGCAAACTCTTCTGCTAGAACTCACATTACTAAAACTCCTCGTACAAAATTACATAGCCAAAGACCTTATACAATGGACCGATCAGATCATATACATAGGTCAAACACAATTCAAAAAGAACAAATACTCCAAGATCAATTGGATCATTTCCACATGGAGCGTGAGCATCTAGAGCAAGAAGATGTGGAACAACAAAGGCTACTTTACCAATGTTGGTACGAGTACTGCCTAAGATAAAAATATGTCCTTGAGTAAAAGGAATGTGAAGATAGAGCAAATGGATTAGCTCAAGCCAAATTATTCCTGTAGGCCTAAAATTTTTGCACTCTTTTCCTCTAGGCTAATGGATCCGTGCCTCAGAGGGGAATGAGAAAATGATAGAACTACACCTCAAAAGAAAGGAACTTGATCGTGCCTTATTGTGGTGATTTTTTGACGAATTGGTTGGGTTCACCAGGAAACATTTTATGGCTGTTTTCGAGCCTAGGTGAGGTAGTGTTTTGATTTGATTTGTTTCACATACAACTTAGGTTTGGCTAGAATGCAATTTCTACTTAAATAAATGCAATTTTATATTTGATGAAAACAAGGGCAAACAAATGTAATCTAAGAAATCTTTAAACACGATAATGCAAAATGCAAGAATGAGTGTTTTTGGATTTTTATAGTTTTTCTATGCAAGTTTGTCTAATGCAGCTAAAGTCTATGTTTTTGGGTTTCTTTTCTTTTTCAATGCAAAGAGTGTGTAAAATAAAGAATATTGTAGATTTTTGATGTGAAAAACAGAGAATTTGGGTTTTATACCCTACCTAGATTTGCAATTTGAAGTCTGAATAAATTTGAATCTGGACTACGAATTCACATCTTTGAATCGATTTTGGTCATCTAGATTTGTCAAAATCTACAAATTATACAATGACATACTAAAATTTTTAATTAGGGATGGGGGATCTGCATAGGTCATAGTGAATCATGATCTGCAATAGTCATATCCCCTTGGATCTTTAATAACCGTCAAAAAAATATGAAATCTAATAATCTGATGCAAAGCATAACAATTAAATACAACAAAGAATAATAAAATGAGTGTAAATGCTTATAAGATTATGCAACATTAATATGGCAAGATTAAGAATAAGATTTTGCCCCCATATTTGCTATTATTATCATTGTTGTTATTACTTTTTTTTTATTATTATTATTATTATTATAAATTACATATAAATAAACAACAAAGACTATAAAGGTGATGCTTATAAATGAATTAAGTCTATATCTGGGTGTTAAAAATGCAACGATTGATGAAGAAAATAAGAATAAATGGTTATAAAACAATATTCAATTTAAATTCAATTATTTGCCTCCATATTTAATTTTCTATAAATTTATAAATCTCGCTAAATTCGTGATAATAGACCTGCATAGCGATTTTTAGCATTTTCGAGGTCTAAATGGTATCAAAATGAGACAAATCATATACCGTTGGAAAGCTCTTTTTGAGACCTATCCAATGGTATAATATTTAGGAAAAAAAATTGTGATTTAGTTAAATAAAATGCAACCCGAAGGTAATATTATGTTTTAAGAGAAATAAATAAAATATAAAATACGATTGTAAAATAAATAAGACGCTGATTTTCAGGATAATTAAAAGAAAAAAATAAACTTGCTTACAATGGGGTATCATAGGTTTTGGATATTGATAATTCAAAGTAATAAAAAATATTGATAATAGTCTTCAATCAACTTCAAGCATTCAACCTGCAAAAGAAAAAGGGAAGAGAAAACTTGTTCTGGATATTCACCTGCAACAAAAAATATTAATCCATAAGCATCTCTCAATTCAACACTATCATTGACCTTAATTTCTCCATTCCTCTCCCTTCTTAATTCACACGATCTCTTTCTGCTTCTCTCTGTTTATCGATCTCTCTCTGCTTCTCTCTGCTTATTTTCTTCTCCTCTGCTTCTTTCTTCCTGACTGCTTGGGAGATGAAGCTCGTGTATTTATCTCTTTCATGAGATAACCTAATCTAGGAATTTGTTGAGCAATTTTAATTAAATTAGTAAATTACAAATCTGAATTATTTTTTGACTCGAATTAGGGCTAAAAAAACAACCAAAAATATGCCTTCCGTTGAAACAGTCTTGGAGCCAAAATCAAATAGATTTTATAAAGTTAAATGCACATTTTCCCATGAATTTCGTGACAGCTAGGCCTGTGCATAGTTTTATTGCAGTTTGAGGGGTCAAACGATGTCAAAATTGGACATATAATATACCGTTGGAAAGCTCTTTTCAAGACCTATTCAACGGTATAAGATTTAAAAATAATGGAGATGATTTGATAGGGTACATTTTCTCTTGAAGATAACCTTATCTTTATAGGAGGAAAACTAAGGAAAATGGGTCAATTTTTCATGTCTACATTTTGCCCCCTCTTTGACGTATTTATGAACAATAAATGCGTCAAAGAAAAGTGTAGACACTTGAATAGAAATTATTATGATTGACATGGGTAAAAAGGAGTAGATGGTTTAGAATGAATAGTTCATGTGAAATTGATGTTTTAGAAAAATAATTACTAATTTATTGACTAGGATGCCCCCTCGAGTTTTTACACCAAATTCTACATTTGGTGGAAAACTCAAATTTTGATCTTCTTTGTTTTATATGACTTTGTGTGATTTTATTGGATGATTTATTACATTTTCTTATGATGGTTGTGTTACATAATTTCTTATAATCATGCTTTGATTTTTGAACATTTTTTATCATTGCTTAAATAAATGATTTTGAATAATGTGTGGAATGATAAAAAGACAACAAATGTTGTTGTGATGTTTTGTAAAATAAGATTTTGATAAACTTAGCAATGAACCTCGAAATGAAGTTGTGCTATGACCATTGTGGAGATTGTTGCTCGCTAGGTCAAAAAGCGCATCCTGTTGTGAGGGAGTTTTTGTATTGCTAATACCAAAAGATTGTGTGCTTAAGAATAACCTTAAGGCTTTATGATGAGAAAAAAATGTTTGATGTTTTTTTGGAACAAGATGTTTGATAGATTCTAGCAATAAACCTCAAAGGATGTTGTGTTGTTATGAGACTGTTGGTGGAGATCAAAGCTCGCTAAGTCTCGAAGCTAATCCTGTTTGTGAGGAATGTTTTTGATATTGCTGAGAATGGTTGTATGCTTAAGAATAATCTTAAGGCTTCTGTGGTAATATGTGTGATGTTTGTTTGATAATAATGTATGTGGTAAATGTTTATGAAATATATTGAATAAAGCATGAAAAATTCGAAGGATGATTTACGCTAAGCATAGAATTCCTAAGTGTGAAATTATATGAAATAATTACTTAAGAATTATACTATCATCATGAAAATTAAAATGAAATGCATGATGATATGAAATTATTTGTTCTTTTAAAATGCAAAGTAATGTAAGATAAATCATTGTGTCACATGTTTAAAAAATATTATGAAATTTTTATGAAAAAATATGGACCAATTTTGGGCATGAAAAATTAGAAAGATGGTTTGCGCTAGGTATAGAATTCCTAGTGTGAAAATTGAGCAGAATAATTCCTAGGAATTACACCATCAGCGTGAAGTCATGAATGCTATGTATGATAAGTTATTTTGAACTTACATGTTATTTTTGTAATAAGTTGTTTTGGAGATTTTTGAAATTTGGAAATATCTATGTAATGTGTTAATATGAAAGTAATGATGAACTAATGTTGTCCAACAAATTTCTGTTGGCAATTTTGGGTTTGAGATCCTAGCTTCTTGTCTATCAGTTGTCATTGATGTCAAAAGGAAATGGCATTAATGTTAAGAGGATGTGTTGGCTTCAAAGGTGGAAGATTCCAAGAGAATCTTTTTAAGAGAATCCGGAGAGATTCCATTGGCTAGGGTTTTTATTAAAACCAAGTTAAATGGTTTTTATTAAAACCAATGGAGGTTCTCTTTATTACTTATTTAATTATTATTTAAAACCCTTCAAGGTTTTAATTAATTAATTAAGGGAGAAATTATTTTTAATTTATTAAAAATACTTTAAGGGTTTTTAAACCCTTTAGAAAGCAAATTTCAATTAAATTCGAAATTACTTTTCTTTGCAGTCGACGTGTTCTAAAGTCCACGTATGGACTATAAATATGAGAACGTTCCTAAGGTTAAACTCACTTGGAAAATCAAAGGCAATTAATTGGTTTGGCTGCGATCGAATGTTCTGTTTACGCTGCAAAAGAGGAGAGCTCATGGTTTGAAAAGCTTTCGAAAAGCTTGACCGTTTATGTGGAAGGAAGTCCATCTTGGACTTCGTAAGCCCCTTGTGGGCTAGTGGTAGCGAAGGCTACGTTTGGGCCTTGCGTAGACAGAGGTCTACGTTTCGATCCCCACGGAGGGAGTTGTGCATGGATTAGTCACGTTTTTATTAAAACGTGTTTTGTGCCGCAAATTTCGGATTCTTCAAGGGCAGCCATTATAAGGTGTGATTATTTTCTTGATATGATTTTTGGCATTGTTTAGCATTGTTTAAAAGACATAGGAGAAATAAGGGGATATTTCTTTGGTTGTATTTTTGAGATTAGTCTTTTGCTATGCTAAATTTAAAAATGGAGATATAAGGTGTAAGTTTTGGTTGTTGTGTTTTTGGCTTCTTTGGTGGTTGTTTTTAAAGAAGAGAAGCTAAAAGGTGTATTAAGGAAAGTTTTTATATATGCTCATTTATCTTGGTTCTAACCCTAACTTGGTTGGAAGTTTGAGGGTTGTGTGTGGTGACGACTTTAAGGATCAATTTTCTTCTACTCCAAAAAGGTATGGGCACATTTTCCTTATGAGTATGATTGGTGTATGTTTTCCGAAATAAGGTTGGAGTGAAAAGGTTTTCAACTAGGTTTCCTTTGGTTGGGTGTAAATCCTATTTTCTGGTTTGTTGAAGACTACTTATGCATTGTTATCCTTAAGGAGAGTTTTTGGTGAATGCATAATTTCTGGTTTGAGATAGTGGAAGCTTTGTGCACTAGGGTTTATATTTGTGATTCTAGCTACTTGCATTGAGTTGGTGGAACCCTTGGTTGGATGTTTTGAGTTTGATGGTTGAGTTGCTTCCATAGATGTTGTTTGATCAAGTTATTGCTTTACTTGATTCATGATATTGGGCTTACTCCATTGAGTTGATTTGAGCAAGTTATTCTTTGCATTTGGTGATATTGTGTTGGTGGATGTTTTGTTCAAATATCTTTGGAGGGAAAAGGATTTCTACTTGTTTCCTTTTCTTGTGATGATTGGTTGAATGCTTCAAGGTTGATGTTGAGTTGAATGGTGTTGGTTGACTAAACCTTGTTTGATGAGCATTGTTGTTGAAACCCTAATTGATGATGAAAAGAACATGAGTATCATTGTTATGTGATTCTTTGCATAGTTGGCAATTATTGGGGTTTCATGTTCTTGAAAGAAAACATTCTATCCTATCCATTTCAGATATTGAGTTGAGTTTTCATATTTGAGATTGAGATTGAGTTGAGTTGATTTGAGTTGAGTTTTGAGATTGGGATTTGAGTATAGAACATATTGAGTCTCTAAAAAT
The DNA here is from genome assembly GCA_028583015.1 of Wollemia nobilis. Classification (NCBI taxonomy): domain Eukaryota; kingdom Viridiplantae; phylum Streptophyta; class Pinopsida; order Araucariales; family Araucariaceae; genus Wollemia; species Wollemia nobilis. Next base: position 1,703,939 of record JAQPPZ010000569.1, on the reverse strand, counting down.
TCTCTTTATGCTTCTATGAGTTTGACAAATCACATTGGGTCTATAACAATTCACTTTGTGATTTCCTACTAAGAAAGTTTTTCTTGGTGAGCTTGCTGAGTTTTTGGACAGGTTCCGGTGGGGACTTGTGAGCAGTTTTGGACAGGTTCCGGTGGGGACTTGTGAGCAGTTTTGGACAGGTTTCGGTGGGGACTTGTGAGCAGTTTTGGACAGGTTTCAGTGGGGACTTATGAGCATATTTGGACAGGTCCTAGCAGATGACTTGTGAGCTGAGTTTGATAGTTCTATCAGAGAACTTGAGGACATAGGTGCATTGGTTCTATGAGAAGAACTTGAGGACAGTTGGCAAGTCTTTGAGAAGGCTTGTATGCAGAGGATTGATTTGTTCAAGAGTTGGATAGATCTGACAGACAGAGGAAGACTTGTACTATACTAACTAACTATGTTTGGTACAGGTTGTTGAGCTACTGTGGACGTGATCATAGAAGGCAGAGGTCTCTTTGGCTAAGCATTAAGGACAGGAGGTCTTCGGTGGAAAGGAGTTCCATGTGCTGGCAAGAGGTAGAGGCAATTGATCTTCTGAGGGATTATTTCCAGAGCAGAGGGGAAGGTTAGATTTATCTTTTATTTTTCATACACAGGTGCTACTGATTCTTTGTTTGTTTCTTTGAACGCAGATTTGTAGCATTGGAGGAGCAGCAAGGAATCGACCTTTATCAACGCAAGCGGCAACAACATTTTGGTTCACCCATCTTATATGTGGGCACGCGAAAGAAGGAATTCTGAAACAAGTTGTAAAAGAGCAACACTTAACGCTCCTATCCCCTAAAAAGGAAGGAGATGCATTGTAACACGAATTTGCAAAGCATATCAATAAAAGGGCCGATTTTTATATTGCTTTAATATCTTGTGTTCATGTTCTTCCTTTTTACGCATTTTCAATAACATAGGGTTTAAGCATTATTTTAGTTTCATTTACATTGCAATTTTAGTTTATCCTTTTTGTTTCTGAAATCTCGTGCTTTCAATGACGATCACGGTGGGACTTCTGTCCTCTATTTTTTTAAGGATAAATTATTGATCTAAAATTGCTCATTTTTTTACAGGTACCTATTTTTCAACATCAGACTGTTATTCGTCTCTGCGAGTGACGATTACATAATTTGTATTCGTTTCACCCCGGGACGAATAAACTATTCGTTTCACCTTGTGACGATTACGGTTCTGATATTCGCCTCACCCAGGGACGAGTATAATTCTGTACAATTTTCAGAGCAAATCAGAAACATCCGATTAGGCAGAGAAGAGGTAGGGGTTTTTACAGCTTCTGTCAAATTTTTGTTTTTCTGTTTTTGGGTTTTTAGTTTGTATGGCTTAGGGAAAGATTTCTTTTCGTTTGCCTGTTTCAATTTTGCAAAATTAAAACGAACCCGACACATCATGTGGTATTTTAAACCAAGGCGTTGGTCGTAAAACCCCAACCCTTGAGCAAGACCAAAGGTGGATTCCATTATCACTTTAGCTTGAGATATTGCATCCATTACCTCGATCGCGACTGTTGCTAGACGTAAATCCCGACGAAAGTCGACCGAGTGTAGCTTGGGGTGATTCCCAGCACACGAGGATAAGTCTTCTATGGTAGGTGTCATAAACAAAGCGATTCCCCTTCCGTACCGCCTATGTTCCACGTATCATTTGCTATCACGTACCTATAGTCTCCCTCACGTAATGGCGGGTATATAGAGAGGTTGGTATATCGATCCAGCAATGGTATATTGAAGGGGCGACCATTTTGGGAGTCATAAGAGCCTTCATAATTGCATTTAAACGTTTCACAAAATTTTCAAAAAAAAACAAAACAAACAACAAAAACACACTAAACCAAATTTAGGGCACACTATTAATCTTTAAAAGAGATAATCATTGCTTGTGTGTGTATGCTATTTTCTGTTTAGACAAAAAAAAAAATCAAAAATCAAAAAAATCATAAACAAAGATAAAAATCTACGCATTTTGTCACTCGCTCCAAAAGCTCCAAGGATTCTCGTAATCGCTTTGTCACCCCAAAATGCTCCAAATGTGTCCATGAACCCTTTGGTCAACACAAAAGCACCCTGAAGGTGCCCATAAGTGATGCAGGACCATCCAACAAAATAGGGGAAATCTTGTATTTTTCCCTAAATTTTAGTGCATCTTGTCGGGGCCATAACTTCTCAACCGTACCTCCGATTGACGTGAAATTTTATAGGGAGCTGGTTGGGAGATTTCTAAATAAATACAACTCTATAGAGTTGTATTTACCTAGAAAACCAGTTTTCGGGGCCAAATTCCATCATCTAGGGCCTCAAAATTAGGTTTTAAAATTGCTTACCTAATTTTTTATGCTTTTTGAGCTGTTCGAAGGTTAATATATCCTTATGTATTTAGATTTAGGACTTGAAACTTCATTTTTGGCTTATCTACTGTAAGAGGGATGCGCACACCAATTTTGGGCCCCATATGACTCATTTTCAATTTTAGGGTTTTTAGAGAGACATCGTCATGGTGCTCACCCGCAGCCAAGCCCAATCACGGGCGAATGTTGTGGGGAATATCCAAGGAGGCACAAGTCGCCTCCGGTATAGTCCCCAAGATTTGGTCATACCACCTTGGTGACCTGGCACACAAGGCAGTCCCCTCCACACCTTACCTGAAAGGGACTATAGGGGCGCCTCTTCTAGGGGTACTCCTGTTCAGCATAACACCCAACACACACCCTCCCACGAGAGGTATATCCATAAGAGAGCTCCCTTAGATGCTCGCTATGAGTGGTCACCGCACGATGAAGTGCTAGGTCAACATAGGGGTCGACAGGAGGAACCACATGATTACACTATCCCTCCTTCATCTCCTCTAGTTGTCAGGACTATAAGGACAAATCCAGAGCACAAGTCTCCTCAGGAGGGGCGAGCCAACTCTGCCCGTTCTTCTTTCACTTACGCAATGGATCACGAGGAAAAAAATTACCTTCCTCAAGAGCAACATACATCGCGGGAGCAATACGCCTCCGCAATTGCTAGCTTTCAGGATCACCTACTGAGGACAAAGCCTCGGGGACATGCTGTTATCCCCAATAGAGGGAGGCAGCCTATAGAGATCTCGGATCACCATGACCGGGATAGATATCTAGGAGAGGCATCTAGGCATTCTAGACATGAGACGGTAGAACCAACTATCTTAGAATCTGCCAAGCATATTGCACGTCGGATGCAACTCACGATACTTGAGCTAGAACATCAATAGTTAGAGCAACAATATCTTTTAAATCAAGAGTGCCTTCAGCACCAGGAGGATGAGTTGTTACAACACACTATGCAGGCGAAGACTCCAACCCCTCGCACGCATAAGATAAAATATTATGAGAGACACAACTGGGTGCAAGACAGGTCTCTACGACCTTATCAAACATCGCCCTCGATGCCTCCTAGACTTGAGCGGGAGGCCAATCCTAAGACCAATGACGGGTGCCTTCTTCAGGCGCCCACCCAGGTTCATGGACCACCCCCAGAAATTCTTCAAAAAACCTCTGAGGAACCTGAGTGAGAAGAAGAGCCGGATGAAATGATATACCAAAGCATGGGGGGTGCTATCCAGCCACCCCTCCCAAGGCCTCAAGTTCCCCACAACCTACAACAGGAACAAATCAAAGCAGAGGAGCCTAAATCCTCTGATACATGCAAAGCATTCGAGCACTTAGAGTTGGTAGAGACTGAGATTTTGGGGTCCCAAACGCCCAACTCACGCGAAACTCCTCTCAAAGAGGATCAACCCCTGGTTGTAGAGCTACCTGATGACGAGGTCTTCCATATCTCAGAATCACCAGATTCTGATGAGCCTGACTCTCTCGCCAAAGACGAGTCAGCATATGCAATAGTGCCATGGGACCCGTTCGAGTTTGACAACATTAATTCATAGGTGGTCCCCATGGATGATCATCACAAAATTCTCCTAACATTACTCCCTTTGGAGGCTCCCATCGAGCCTGTGCCATTGTCAAAAAATTAGGTCCCCCCGCAAAGCACAGAACAACTCCATGAGGACCACATCTATCTACTCAAAAAAGAAGAGCCTAGAATGTCACAGACAGCTGTCGAGGCCAACGAGGGCATTTTATCCTTTGGGTCGAGGCTCATAAATATTGTAATTGGGAAGATTCCAAAAGAACTTTGAGATAACTTTTAGAGAAAAGTTTTGTGGACGTAGCCCAGTCATTCTGGGTGAACCACGTTAAAATTGGTGTCACTTTGTGGATGTTATTATGCATTGCTTTGATATTGCTTTGGGTATATTGCTTTACTATTTTGAAGTATAAAGGAAAAAGTAAAAAGAGGTCTTATACTGTTCACCCCCCCTCTCAGTATAAGCTTGTGTTCTTCAATTTCAAAGAAATATTTTAGCTTATTTCTAAGACAAATTCAAATTTATCAAGAACCAGTGTGTGATAAGTGAGTTCATTATCCATTTTGATTGTCATGATGATAAAAAATCTCTCAAGGATCAAATGTGTGTGCTTTGTGATGTTCATTTACCAATTTTGAGTAAAGTAGTGATGCAAGCAAACTTGAATGAACCAACGTGTGTGCAAGTGAAGCGTTTGTTAACCATGATTTTTGTGCATGAAACTATACCAAAATTCTATGTAATTCGAGTCATCAAAAGCTAGATAATCCACAAGCAGACATAGGTCTATACAAAAGAAGGTTGCTAATGTGACATAAATGTCACCACATGAAAAGGAATTACCCAATGTCAAGTGAGTTGGGCACAAATCACCTGTTATGGGGTTTACCTCATGATTTTTGAATAATTGAGAATTCCAGGGATTCAAGATCATTCACCCTTATTTTATTCACTTTTAAGGGGTAGGGATTTTGTTCATTTTGTTTTGAACAAGGGAATTTTATTGCTTTTTTTTTTTCTTTTCGTTCTCTTTTTGATGTTTTTTTTTTTACTTTTAACTTTTTTCTTTTCTTGATTTTTCTTTTGGGATACTTGCTCAACTTAGATGTGGAGCAAGGGATTTTTATTTGGGCAGGGGTGAGCTTGTCCTTTTTCCAATTCTCAAAAATTCTAGACCATGCGCATGATAGGATAGCAGGGTAAAATTTTCGCTCAAGAGACTAAGACTACTATGTAGTATCATTTTTCGAATTTGCAACAAATCATTTTAAGGTGTAAAAGTGTACTTGGTTCAAGAAGTAGCAAGATCATTTCCCAAAAATCAAAATATTATTTAGTGAAATAGTGATCTTCGATACAAGAGAGATTTATAATCATAGATAAAATCAAAATAATTAATTTGTGAAATTAAGTGTATGGTTCAAGATAATTTCTGAATTAATCCGAAATAAAGGAAAATATAGCTTCAAAATTTTGAAATACAACAATAAATAACAATGTAGAATGATTTGAAATAATTTTGAGATTTTGATACTTTATTATTTTTTTAGTTGTTTTATTTGATTTTTTTTTGGTTTTTTACTTTTAATGATGGAATTGGTGGTATATACAAGATTATCTATATACATTATACAAGGTGATTTGCGTATAACATATCTAAGGTAGCATTAAAATCAAAGGAGGTTTTGGTTGTGGTGTATGTGAAGCTATTTGGTTGATAGTTGTGATGAAGAATGAGATATAGATGAAGAAAAGTGATGGACAGAAGATGACAATAATAAAGAGGAAAATAATAGAGAACTTGATGTGATAATAATAATGAAAGAGAGAATGAAGAAAAAAAGGTGATGAATAAAAGGTAGCGATAACAAAAGCTTTGTTATAATGTAGAACAATGTAGCAAAAGATTTGATTTTTATGTGTAAAATTGATCATGTTACAAAACAAACTGTCAGAAGGAAAAGAAGATACTTCATTCTTATCACTATCTTCCAAGTCTTGATAATATGGATGGAGCATATGTGAAAGATATGCATGGGAGTTATTTGGTAAACAAGGATGATCGGGAATGGATGAAGAAAAGTGATTGATAGGAAGTAATTGTGATAATGGAGAATGTATAGAACTTGATGTTTCAACCGTTAAAGATTCTTCAAATGGTATTGGGTCACCATGTATGGTAATAATTTTATTTGTAAGTTTAAACATTGATGAAGAGTGGAAGGGACAATCCTCATCGTATGAATCCAAGGACTTATGAGAAATAGGTTGTAAGGTGAAGGGCAAGATGCTACATAAAACAAAGTATCTAGGATCTTGGATCCACTCTTAAGGGGAAGAATTATAGTGCCTCAAGCTTCTTGAATTTCTTTGTTAAAATATTTTATAATAACATTTGATTCATTGAGATCTTCTTCCTGTAATACAAGTTTTTCGAATAATTGATAAGTACATAAATTAAGAGAGGAGCCATTATCTACCATGATAGCTTTAATAGATGTTTCTTTAATAAATCCTATAATGTAAATAGAGGAGTCTTCTTGTGGAGTAGAGGAAGGAATCTCCTCATAATAGAATGAAATATGGTTAATCTCAATAGGGCTTACACCATTAATTGTGTTCTTAGGTAAAAGATCACGAGGAACAAATAGTTGGCTAAGTATCTTGAACAAAGTTTCCCTAGGAACATGAGAACTTTGTAATACTTCTAAAAGGGATATCTTTGCTTGAGGATTAATCACTTGCTGTTGACTATCAAAGTGGATTTCAAATTGAGATTTTGATGCTAAAGATGGGCTTTCTATGCTTACATTCCATTTTGGATCATTATCTAGAGCCAAAGATAGTTTTGAAGGTTGGTCAAATGAGGAATCCATCTCTTGAATATCAAATTGATTTGATTGAACTTGATGTTGCTCATTTGTAGTTTCTATTACAATATTAGTAATATCATCATGATGGGACATATTAAGATGCAATATTTGATTGGTTTCCTATTGTTGATAATTGAATAGGGGTTCTTGGGAGATCCCCATGTCTTGATTGATTATGGGTATTTGTTGTGTAGGAGTTTGATTGTTTATTGGATATTTATAATCATTTGTTTATTGTAATTCCTTTATAGTGAAAATACCCTCGTCAATAAAATATTGAATTGCACATCTTAAATTTTTACATTTTTGTGTCATATGTCCATCCACTCTATGATATTCACAATGTAGCTCAGGTTTATATCAATTTGCTATGGTATTAGGTTGTCTTATGGGAGGGAACTCAATCCTATTTGTATCAAGTAAATGCTTGAGAATTATATCCATTGGTTGATTGAGCTTAGTAAATTTACGTGGTGAAGGTTTTCGAGAGGCTTTTGATAATTGCCTTAGGAATTCAGCCATAAAAGGACTTAATGGTTTATTACCTCTTTTTTCTTTATTATGGGTAGAATGATGATAGGAATATTGTGAAGTATGATGTGAGTGCATGGTAGGATTGGAAGAAGAAGTATTTTCTTGTTGAAATGGATGCGTTGTGTTGAAAGAAGAATGTTGAAATGGTGAAGGATTATTTGTGGATCGATAGGCATAATATGGATATATGGGAGAAAATTCAATATCATTATGAAGAGGATTGGAAAAGGGATTGTCTTGTTGTGGTAAGGATGAAAAATGAGAAAAGTGTGATAAAGGTGATGTTGAATATGGATGAGGTTGGTCATAATCAACAAATGCATTTGGCTGAATTTTCCCAACATTACTGATGGGCTCATATTGATTTGAGTTAAGACTCATGGTTTATTTAGTACTTCTAAAAGTAATATTTGGTATGTGCTATTTAAAATTGAATATAAAAAATATAATTTTAAAATGATGATTTTGTTGTTGTTTTTCTTGTAGATATATATTTTTGTTTTTTAAATCAGAAGAAATGCCTATGTATTCATGTCAAGTTCACCAAAGAATGTAGGCCTAAAATTTTCGCACTCTTTTCCTCTAGGCTAATGGATTCGTGCCTCAGAGGGGAATGAGAAAATGATAGAACTACACCTCGAAAGAGAGGCACTTGATCATTCCTTCTTGTGGTGATTTTTCAATGAATTGGTTGGGTTCACCAGGAAATGTTTTATGGTTGTTTCCGAGCCTAGGTGAGGTAGTGTTTTGATTTGATTTGTTTCACATACAACTTAGGTTTGTCCAGAATGCAATTTCTACTTAAATAAATGCAATTTTATATTTGATGAAAACAAGGGCAAACAAATGTAATCTAAGAAAGCTTTAAACATGTAATACAAAATGCAAGAATGAGTGTTTTTAGATTTTTATAGTTTTTCTATGCAAGTTTATCTAATGCATCTAAAGTCTATGTTTTTAGGTTTCTTTTCTTTTTCAATGCAAAGAGTGTGTAAAATAAAGAATATTATAGATTTTTGATGTGAAAAATAGAGAATATGGGTTTTATACCCTACCTAGATCTGCAATTTGAAGTTTGAATAAATTTGGATCTCGATTTGAATTGATTTCGGTCATCTAGATTTGTCAAAACCTGCAACTTTTACAATGACACACTAAAATTTTTAATTAGGGATGGGGGATCTGCATAGGTCATAGTGAATCATGATCTGCAATAGTCAGATCCCCTTGGCTCTTTAATAACCGTTGGAAAAATATGAAATCTAATAATATGATGCAAAGCATAACAATTAAATACAACAAAGAATAATAAAATGAGTGTAAATGCTTATAATATTATGCAACATTAATATGACAAGATTAAGAATCAGATTTTGCCCCCATATTTATTATTATTATCATTGTTGTTATTACTTTATTATTATTATTATTATTATAAATTACATATAAATAAACAACAAAGACTATAAAGGTGATGCCTATAAATGAATTAAGTTTATATCTAGGTGTTAACAATGCAACGATTGATGAAGAAAATAAGAATAAATGGTTTTAAAACAATATTCAATTTAAATTCAATTATTTGCCTCCATATTTAATTTTCTATAAATTTATAAATCTCGCTAAATTCATGATAATAGACCTGCATATCGATTTTTAACATTTTCGAGGTCTAAATGGTATCAAAATGAGACAAATCATATACCATTGGAAAGCTCTTTTCGAGCCCTATCCAACGGTATAATATTTAGGAAAAAAAATGTGATTTAGTTAGATAAAATGCAACCCGAAGGTAATATTACGTTTTAAGAGAAATAAATAAAATATAAAATATGATTGTAAAATAAATAAGACGATGATTTTTAGGATAATTAAAAGAAAAAATAAACTTGCTTACAATGGGGGTATCACAGGTTTTGAATATTGATAATTCAAAGTAATAAAAATGATTGACAATAGTCTTCAATCAACTTCAAGCATTCAACTTGCAAAAGAAAAGGGAAGAGAAAACTTGTTCTGGATATTCACCTGCAACAAAAAATTATTAATCCATAAGCATCTCTCAATTCAGCACTATCATTGCCCTTAATTTCTCCATTCCTCTCCCTTATTCATTCACGTGATATCTCTCTGCTTATCTCTACTTATTGATCTCTCTCTACTTCTCTCTTCTTATTTCCTTCTCCTCTGCTTCTTTCTTCCTGCCCGCTTGGGAGATGAAGCTCGTGTATTTATCTCTTTCATGAGATAACCTAATCTAGAAATTTTTTGAGCAGTTTTAATTAAATTAATAAATTACAAATCTGAATTATTTTTTGACCCGAATTAGGGCTTAAAAAACAACCAAAAATATGTCTTCCATTGAAACAACCTTGGAGCCAAAATCAAATAGATTTTATAAAGTTAAACGCGCATTTTCCCACGAATTCCGTGACAACTAGGTATGTGCATAGTTTTATTGCAGTTTGAGGGGTCAAATTATGTCGAAATTGGACATATAATATACCTTTGGAAAGCTATTTTCAAGACCTATCCAACGATATAATATTTAAAAATAATGGAGATGATTTTATGGGATAACTTTTCTCTTGAAGATAACCTTAGCTTTATAGGAGGAAAACTAAGGAAAATGGGTCAATTTTTCATGTCTACAATTCCCACCTAGTGAGTATAGACTGTAGCATAATGTAAGATATGATACATCACATCCTAAGCTACATACTAGGACAGAATAGCATCAAGCACCAAATATGCATGAGCATGACCACTATGAAGAATTAGAACAAGATGTTCAGGAGTAGTAGTATCCTGAATCATCTTCTGTGGACTTGGTTGATGGCTACTATCGACCAACTCATTCCCATAAAAACCTACCCTTGCTTGCTCCCCAAAGATATACTTGGGAGGAGGATATAATATCTTCTTAAGAATATAAAGTGCTCATCGAGTGGATCAAATCCTAGAGAAATAAGGAACAACTTATAAAAACCTACTTTGAGCAAGATCCATAACCAACCCCTTTATCCTTCGATACCGAGTCTAGTGTATCCCAAACATTTCAAGATGCCCAAGATGGATAAGTTTTATGGCAACAAGGACGCACAGGAGCACGTGATAAGATTTATGAATCTATGCTTCCAATTACAAAACAATGATTCCTTGTTATGAACTTTCATAATTACCCTTTCGAGTGTTGCCCTTGAGTGGTATAACCAACTCCCAAGGCACAAAATCACTAGATTTGAATAGCTAGAAAACACTTTCTTGGAGTGCTTCTCCTTTGGTGTGAAGAAGAAAACAAACATATCCAATTTATCTAATTTATGGTAATATGATAATGAGTCGATGATGGACTATGGGAACATATGTCAAAAAATCATGGTAAAACTTCCATTCACCATTCCCACAATTGAACTCACTTGGATGTTTACCAAAATTTGTGCTAAACACATATCATTGTTGCTTCAGCTGCAATAATACACAACATTCAAGTATGCTTTGGTGCAAGCTAAAGTTATTGAAGACATAAAAATTGAAGAAGGATATTTAAAACTTTGAACAAAAAAAGAATGGAATAATAAGAACACACGCAATAAATCGCATCATGCCAAGTCTGCGCATGTTAATCAGGTTGTATTGAATATTATGAAAGCATATGAGAGCCAACAACAACCAAAATATCAGGCTCAACCTCCCCCTATGCAGTATAATTAGTGCAATAGAAATAAGGGCAAAGACAAAAAACATCGCCTGCATCTCTAATTTATGCTATTAACCGAGTCTTTGGCATTCATATTCAATCAATTATGCAAGGATAAGGCACTTAAATTATATGAGGTTTAGTTTTTGGATCCTAATCACCCCAAGCCAAAGGGGTATAGAGAAGATCACTACTATCCTTATCATAGATAGAAAGGTCATGATATTAAAGTATGCCACGAATTCAAACACGTGGTATAGAACATGATATAGAAGGATCAATTATGAGTTGATATCCCTTTAGCACCTAACAATCAAGAAATGGGAATATTTAAAGATGCCTTACCTAACCATGAGCCTCCAAGAAATCATGCAAGTTAGGTCAACCAAGTTCAGATAGATCCTCTGACACAGGGATTTATCGGTATGGTCAACATTGTCACAAAAAATAGAATATACAATCAACTAGAACCACCTATGGCTTCTATTTATATCCTAGATGCACCTCAATAGAGGCCAACTCAAAATCAATTGCTAGACCCACCGATAAGTGTAGCGACCTCAAGATGCACACACCGCTCTCTTTTTTTTATGCTACTTGCAATATTATTAAAACCCAAGATGAAATGGAAGATGATGAAAAGCATATAACACAAAAATAACAAATATGGATCTCTTTTATTCATATTAAAACTTGATCACATGTAGGTCCCTCTTAGGGATACCCATTTTGATACAATAAGGTTACAAATAGGTAAAGAGTACCTCTTTTATGAAGAGGAGGTGGACTTTCAAAAAGCTTCCCAGTTTTACACACGAAAATGTATGAGGGCTTACAGATGCCTCATTCTCTAGGTTTATTTCCTAGAGGGATCCCTTTTGCTCTCGTATGTTACAGATTCCGTCTGATCAACCTGTGGCCCTGTAAGCAATGAAACAACAACACTCACTTAGATGTCCGGGAATGCCTCCTCGGATGAGGTTTTTAGTATTGAATATAACAAATGAAAGCAAGTGCAAATTAGACTAATACTATGGATGTGAACGAATGAAATGATGCTATGCTAATGATATGCTAAAATAATGATTCTAATGTCTAGATCCCTAAGCTAAGCCTACGGGCCACTGTCCAAGAGAGCAGTCGCTAAAGTGATTCTCATCCTCTTTGCTCCAAATATGTGGATCAAATATTGTATCTTGATGTTGAAATAATAGGTGCTATGCTCTTTAATCCATCAGGGCTTCGTCGTACACGTGATCTCCAAGGGAACTCTCCAAGTCTTGAAAGCTCTCCTCAATGACCAAGATTGATGGATAAAAGATCGATGATCCTTTGGTGCTCTTAGGCTTGCAACTTTTATAGTGTGAAACCCTAGGTCTATGTCCAAGCCCTAGGAATGAATTTCTCATGCGTAGTGCAAGTTAGCATGAGAAGCTTTTTGTATTTTCTATGTTTGGAGGCCAGTTAACTGAAATATAACTACCAACTTGAGTCTCCTATGTGAACTGGTCGTTAGCATAAGAATATTTTGTCCTTTGTTTATGTTTGGAGGTCAGTTAACTAAAGTCTAAATGCAAACTCAAGTCTCCTATGTGAACTGGTCATGAAAAGGAATACAAAGTTACTCTCGCTCACCTTTATTACATGCAGACTACCACTTCTGCCCGTGATTAGGCGTGTTTGTCGATATAACTATTTTTAGGGTTTAGTCATTGTCGTCTATAGTGACTAAGATCTGGCCATTGTTGTCTGTAACGGCTAAGGTCTGGCCTCTCTAGGCTAGGATTTGGCCACTCTTGGCTTGAGCGACTAGGCTTGGATGGCTTGAAAAGGCCCTAAATGAGTGTTGAGAACCACTGTTGATGCTTGGAAAGTCCAATATTATATCATTTAATATTATGAATGTGTTTATGTGAGCATCTCCCCTACGCATGACATGATTTAGATGTCTACAGATGCCTATTTTTGTGATGCGTTGTGTGGAAAACACAACACTGAGCAAAAATGTAGACTGATATGTTTGTAGGGTGTATGGTGATCAATGGTATGATCAATGCTAGATGGCCTAATCATGCAAGATGGCACACATCCATTGAATCATTGCCTCAACGTTCGAAGGACTTAGCTCAGTGGCTTGGACATGTTAAATTGCACTCATTCCTCAAACTTAATCAAGTAGCTTTAGTTGCTACATCAATTTCGATCGATAGGAGAGCTACAATTAAAGATGTCATGTCTGCTTACGTTCCCAACAAACAAGGGAAATTTTTTAATGTTGTATGAAATGATTCGTAGGATGAACACGATTTTATTATGATCGAGTGATATTTTGTTGATTTTGATTATGATTATGTTGAAGTTTTGAACTACTTCCTCACACAATAGATTGGTGAAGAAATGACAGTGAATGAAGCAACAAGTCGCTTGACCAATACGACTAATCTGGTTTCGTTGTAGCATTTGTTGCTTTTAATGGGAAATCCCACATCCAAGTGTGATTCCAATTGTTTATGATAATCATCTATACCTATCTCGAGGAGCGGTCTAGATACAAATAACTTTCTTAGGGAATTAGGATGAGTGATTCTATTTATGTTTATATTGTATCACTTTGGCTTAATGTTTTTGATATCATAGGGGAATTAGGATGATCCTTTCACACTCGTGGAGTAGTCCGACCATCTTGGTCTTCTTTGGGATTGAAGGGTGGCACATCGTAATTCCAAAATGAAATGCTTTGGCACCAATTAGACTTATGGTAGCCTACTCATCTCATCGAAATACATGGATTGTGAATCGCTGCAATCGCCAAGTAGATAGAGTAAGTAATTGGGTACGAGGCCTGCTTGATATTATGCTTATATGTGATTTTTTTGTTATTTAGGTCATTAAGATGACTTCAATTTATAAAAATGCATTTATTTAATGTTTTTGTCACCCCTCCATGGAAGGAATTTTCTTGTTTTTACCTTTGGAGAAGGTCGCTGTCAGGTCCAACAACCTCTGAGTTTCTGCCTGTGGCCGCTGTCACCTTGAGCGTCCATGAAGTTTAGGCTGTTGACATCAGCAGCGACCAAGTCATAATTTGAAAATATAAAAAATGTGTTTTAGTGTTTTGACCTGTCACTTTCATTTTCTATCAATCCACTTTTTAGAGCTCTGGTGAGATAGCACTAGTTGCGATTTATAAAGCTACCTGCATCAAGGACATGGCTGCACAGGGTGAGATATCAACGACTGGAGGAGCCGGAGCTTCTTGGGTATTTTGTTTTTTAAACCCTAACCTCTTTTCCTTTTTCGGGTAAAACTGAACCTCACTAAGTAATTGGCAAATGAACCTCACTAAACCTGTTGGTAATGAACAAAATTTGTAGTTAGGCTTAGTATAGGTTTTTAAGTGGTGGGTTGGTCCCCATTTTGTTATTTTTCATTTTATTTTTATTTTTACGGCCTAGGGTTCATGGGTTTTCCGTGTCGCCCTTTGGCCACTATCACTCAGAGTGGCAAAAATTTTGCCACTGTCGCTCAAAGTGGCTAAGTTTGATCCCCAATGGTCAAAAATTTAACTATTGGAATTTGGCCATTGCTGTCTCCAATGACCAGATTATGGTCATTGTAGGCGACATCGGCTAATACCCTTAGCTAATTTTGCATAACTTTTTGCTTTTTATTGGATTTTTGAGATAGTTTTTGATTTTTTTGAAATTTTTACACTATTCTTTAGCCTATATTGCAATGTAGTTATATTTTGTATTTATTTTGCTTTGCTTAGATCCTTACTACTCGAGCTCGAGACCTGAGGCTCATTAGTGACCTCCTACCTCTTATGAATGACACATATTAGAGGTGGCTTAAGGCTCGTGGGCTCCAGTATATTACCAGATTACCTCACCTAATGTCAAACCAGGCCTACCTTACGACTTTGGCCCATCGCTAGGACCCTCAGACTAATACCTTCCACCTCCCGATCAATGAGATGACCATTACATCGGAGGATGTGTACAAGATCTTTCGGATCCCTTTTGATGGGGTGGCTATTGTTTCTTCGGCCACTAATGCTAAGGTGGTCGTATTCACTCGGTGTTTGGGAGGCATTCTGAGGATGCTCTCAAGGACAACAAGTCTAGAGGAGTGTCTATCATCCACTAGTATCGGGAGCATGTTTTCATAGCGAGGCATGCGGTGCTGCTGATGGTCATCAACAATGTCCTTATCCTAGATTGCTCAGGCTTGAGGTTCCCTTGGAACCTCCTTGTGATGGTTCAGGACCTAATAGACAGTGAGGAGCCTATCATATATGCATGGGGTAGGTCTCTATTGGCTCAGTGTTATGATGAGTTGTACCACATCAACTAGAGGGGTGTTGTCAGCATCGCCTATAGTTGGCTTCTGTAGGTCTGGGGATGGGAGCACATTAGGGTAGATCACCCTAAGGGGCTTCTTGTTGAGATCATAGCTATGGATAGGAGGATGTAGTGCTACAGTGCTAGGTGGGCCAGAGAGAGCGAGGAGTGCAAGAGCCACACTTTTGCAGGGGAGCTAACTCATTACACTAATAATTTCACTAGACTCCAGGATGGAGATATCATATGGCACCCGTATCATGAGTTTCCTACTTGGGATGACCCTGACAGGTTTTCTTCTAGGACACAACATGAGCAATGGCTCATTGGCCACAAGGTTAACATCCGGGAGTACTTATTCTACTCTCAGGTTCTTCGTAAATACGGGTTGTAGTAGGATGTGCCATTAGTACCATTTTTGTATAGGTGCATTGGAGCAGAGAGAGACCTCCCTTCCTGATAGTTTATAGAGCTATCTGATGAGGAGGATGCCCTAGTTGTTGATCCTAGAGTTTCTAGTGGAGTTACAGAGGTATTTACATGATGGTGGGGTGACCTGATGTGGTATGGTGAGGGCAGTCTAGACCGAGAGGATGATGGTAAATATGGGGCAGACCCAACGGGGCGTAGGGTTCATGCTAGAACTACGACATGGGACCAGCAGGTAGAGCAAGTAGCAATGGATGAGAAGGAGGTTCCTAAGGAGGCGAAGGAGGAGATGGAGCTTGAGAAGAGGTATTCTCCTATCAAGGCACAACTACATGATGTGGAGACCGAGCTCTAGTAAGCTGAGATATAGGTACAGTAGCTCAAAGGAATACTACCATAGCATAGCTGTTAGACTAGATATAGGATTTACAGGATGCTATAGGAGGAGCTACCTAGATGTAGGTTATTATTTCCCCTCTTTCTCCCAAGGATCCTTCAAGGGTCACTCTCAAGACTGAGATCCATCGTCTACAAGGTTTGATGGATGGGAGTGATGTTTAGATTGCTCAGGATGTAGCCCAGATTACCACTTTCTTGTGATATATCAGGAAGCTAGGAGCCATCCCTAGGGATAGAGGGGCTACAGGTGGATCACAGGTCAGTAGGAGCTCTATAGTAGGGTAGTATTCCATCCGGCCTGGTCATGGGGCCCAGACTCATACTAAGAGACCAGCAGGGTCCAGCTCGCACCATTATTCCAAAGATCCATCCACAGGGGGTGGTGCTTCAAGGGGCGCAAGCCCAGTATTTGATTGATGGTTCACTTGGTTTTGATTCATTTTTGAGGTTGGCTGACCTATATGACTGTTTCCCACGAGAATTTTTGTATATCCATGGACTTGACACACATACTTTTATGATATATTTACATTATGACTCATTATGTGTCTCATTTATTGCTCATGTTTTTGTTGTTATTTTGTTTTATGATGTGATGTGATGATGGTGTTATGATGATTTGATGTATATGTTAGATGATAGATGATATTGTAGATGCTTATATGGATGTGTAAATGCTTATATGATTTGATGATATGATGTGATGTATTTTGATGATGAATGATGAATTCATGATTGTATGCAAATGGATATTGCCTATGTGTTTTATGATGTGCTTTATGATGTGAAGATGGATGACTAATGAATTGTGTTTGTGGATGTGATGTTATTGTTAAATGCATTTTAATTTTTCTTTAATTGTATGCATCTAACTTATGTGATGAGATGGTATAAAAGAACATGTATGCTTTAATCACTTAAAACATACGAAATACATACGACATTGATAATCTTAATGGGTGATACCACAGAAAGTAAAAAAATAATCATGAATTTAAATAACCACTCTTATCATAAGAATTGATTAAGTATCATTTATGAGATGTGATAGTGTGTAATGTATTTTCTTAATAAGTTTATATAAATTAAAAGATATAAAGTAGTCAATGGCCGTCTATATACTATTTCTAATATATATGCGGTATCTGTCCTACTATGTTGATACCCCCTAATTTATAGAATCTAATAAATAAAATGATGGTGCGAATGATGTTATGATTTGTTGCTATGTAAGAATTTTAATGGGGCTTTTCGGAGATTCAAACACTGTAGTTACCCTATCAATAGTTGTCTACTGACCACTCTAGAGTTTTGAAAAGTAAGGATTTTACCATGGACCTGGTTATTCATGATCTCTATGTGTGCAAGTGATTGTATATTTTGAGATAGAACTCAAGCATTTCCTCCAATGTCAGGCCGGATTATTTCAGCCCATTGCTAAGATCAGGGATCCTCAAGTGTTGATCTCATTCTTATGTTGGACTTAGTTGGACTATATCACTAGGCAATATTGGGTTACCTAAGCTAGCTCTTCCACATTCAAACATTGGTCTACACAAATACATGAAGCAATTGTAATAGACATATCATCATGTTGGCAATTTTGGGTACCTTGGGTACATTGCCTTTGCTCAAGTGTAGAAGTTGTCATTGATGTCAAGAAGCTCTTGAAGGAATTTGATTTAATGTCAGATTATTCAGAGCATGGAAAGTGAGTTTCCAAGAAGATCATAGTAGCTCATTTGCAAAAGATCAAAGAAAAAGACAAGTTAGGAAAAGTATGCAGCAGGCTGGAAAAACTGTCGTGATTTCTCGACATGTTAGAGGAGAGAGAAAGTGCTGGAAAAACTGTCGTAATTTTGTGACATGTTAGAGGAGAGAGAAAGAGCTGGCAAAACTGTCGTGATTTTGTGACATGTTGGAAGAGAGAGAAGAAGCAAGGAAAACTGTCGCGATTTGCAAAAGATCAAAGAAAAAGACAAGTTAGAAAAAGGATGCAGCAAGCTAGAAAAACTGTCACGATTTCGCAACATGTTAGAGGAGAGAGAAAGTGTTGGAAAAACTGTCGTGATTTCACGACATGTTAGAGGAGAGAGAAAGAGCTGGAAAAACTGTCACGATTTCGCGACATGTTGGAAGAGAGAGAAGAAGCAAGGAAAACTGTCGTGATTTCACGACATGTTGGTAGAGAAGGAGAGCAAGGTGGAAAGTGTCACGATTTCGCAACATGTCGCATTTTCATGACTTGAAAAGAGCAGGAAGGCCAAGAAGGAAAAGTGTCACGATTTCGTGACATATTGCAAGGAAGGTTGTATGGACGAAAAATTGTCATGATTTTGCGACATGTTGCAAGAGAGAGAGTCCGAAAGGAAAAGTGTCACGATTTCACGACATAATGCAAAAGAGAGAGTCCAAAAGAAAAAGTGTCACGATTTCGTGACATAATGCAGAAGAGAGAGTCCAAAAGAAAAAATGTCGTGATTTCACGACATGCTGCAAAAGACAAAGTGAGGACTGTTGTGATTTTGTGACATGCTGCAGAACTCGAAGTGAGAACTGTCACGATTTCGTGACATGTAGGAAAGGGAAGAGTCTGAAATGAGAAGCGTCGTGATTTCGTTACAGGCTACAAAGAAAGCGTACGAAAGTTGAAAGCATCGTGATTTTGTGACAAGATGAAGGAAAAGCGTACGGATGTAGAAAGTGTCACGATTTTGTGACAGGCAAAACATATAGCATATGGATGCAAAAAGCATTGCAATTTCACGACAGGCAAAAAAGATAGTGCACGGATGCAGAAAGTGTCATGATTTAGTGACATGTTCCGTTTTTGCTAGTGCAAGACAAGAAGAGGATAAGAAAGTGAGAAGTATCGCGATATCACGATAAGAGCTTAGTCAAAGTCGTCAAAGGCTAAAGTGTCGCGATATCGCGACAAAATCCAAAAGAAAGTGTACGGCTGCAAAGGTGTCATGATATCGTGACATGTTGTAGTTTTGCGGTAGAAGCTATAGAAAAGTTGCAGAAGCAGTGAAGCCGACAAAGTTAATTTTGGGCCGACAATGATTAGGGTTTGCTGTTGACGTAGTTTAGGGTTGTGCAGTCGACTAAGATCAAGGTTTTGATCTTGAAAGTATCAGTATATAAGGAGGGTTGTTTGGAGAGTTAAAGTATCAATTTTTGTGTGCGTTCGAAGAGCGACGTTCGTAGACTGTGCAAAGAGAAGAAGTTTGATCATCGAGAGTAGAGTGCATTCTGTCGAATCTTCCAAGTGAGAGAGATCGCAAGGAAGTAGAGTGCGCGAAGACTATGCGGCTGTGATTGCACAGAGGTGAAAAGGTCAAAGTTTGATCAAGTGTAGCTGTGATTGCGTAAAAAGAGTGAAGGACTGTGTTTTTGTGCAGACCAAAAAAAGAGGACAAAGACATTTATGCCAGATCAAAGGACTGTGTTTGGTGTAGATCAAAGAAAGAGATCGAGGACATTTGTGCTAGATCAAAGGACTATGTTTAGTGCAATTTCGAGGACCAGCTTTGGAGGTGATAGAGTTGAGGACAAAGGTCTCCAGCCAGAGTAGGGAAGATAGGTGTCTTCTATGGATAGAGTTCAATTTTCTAAGGGCAGAGGAGGCAGAGGTATTCTAGAGGATCACCAGCCAGAACAGAGCTATGGGATTGGTGTCTCCTTTGGGTTGGTGCCCATAAACATTGTAATTGGGAAAAGTATTCCCAGATTTGATTTGATAAAATTTAGTGAAATATTTTATCTATGGAGTAGCCCGCATTGGGTGAACCACGTAAATTATTGTGTCTCTTTTGTGGATGGTGCTTTGTGCATTGCTTTTATTACTGCTATTGATATTGCTTTCTATACACTACATAATATTGAATTGAAAGTTGATTTGAAGGAAAAAGTAAAAAGTGGTCTTATACTGTTCACCCCCACCTCTTAGTATAAGCTTGTGTTCTTCAATTGGTATCAGAGCGGGTGCCTTCGGAAAGTTTAACAGCTTGAAGGAAAATCTAGCAAAGAACACAATGGATTATTCAAGTGGCAATGCAGCACCTATTCTTGATGGATCAAATTTTGGTCTTTGGAGTGCAAGGATGAAGGTTTATCTAATGGCTCTTGGAAATGAGGTTTGGGAAGTGATTGACGATGGGTACACTATTCCTAAAAATGGTCCTTATACTAAAGAAGAAAGGCTCCTACATCATAGCAATTCAAAAGCAATGAATGCAATCCTGAAGGGTTTACAGAAGGCAGATCTTACCAAGGTGATTCACTGCAAGACAGCTAGTGAAATGTGGAAACAGCTGCAGGTGGTTCACATAGGTGATGTAAATGTATGAAAGGCCAAGTTGAGACACTTCAAAGGTATGTTTGAACAAATCAAGATGAATGATTATGAAAATATTAGTGACTACATGTTTCGTATGTATGAGGTTGTTAACTCCATGAAAGACTTAGGTCTTGAGCTTGCTGAAAATGATGTTTGTGATAAGATTTTAAGATCTCTTCCTAATATATTTAGTGAAAAGATTTCTGCTATTGAGGAAGCTAAAGATTTGGATAAGTTGAAAAAGGATGAGCTCCATAGTATACTTGCAGCATTTGAGTTGAGAACTCAAGTGAAGGTTGATGTCAAGAAAGAGGCGACTTTCAAGGCTACCAAGAAATCCAAGGGTAAACAGCTTCAAGAGAGTGATGAGTCTTCTAGTGATGAAGAGGCATATCACAACAAGAAAGGCAAGTTCTCTAGAAAGCACAAAAGCATGAAAAACATAAGATGTTTCAATTGTGGAAAGTTTGGTCATTATGCTACTGACTGTACTATTTCCAAGAATGAAAGTGATGAAGAGAAACAAGTTTTTAAGAGCAAGGATTCTGAAAAGTACAACCATCACAGGAAGAACAAATATGAGCACAACAATCACGGAAAGAGGTATTCTCACAAGCACAAGAAGATTTTCTACCTAGACAAAGCAAGTAAGTGTTCTAGTAGTGATAGTGAAAGTTCTTCAAGTGATAGTGAAAATGAGATGTTCATATCAGAAAAAGAGGAAGAACCGAAACATAGATTCATTATCATGAAATGTTTTAGATGTGGAAAATTTGGTCACCTTGAGGATGATTGCACAAATAATGAATTGGTTACTAGTATGTATGAGGATGCTTCAGAAAACTATAAGGAAGATGCATGTATGGTTTTTGAAAAGGGTAGCACCTCTAGTGATAAGAAATCTAGAAAAGACTCTGATGATTCAGAAAGCAAACAAATAAAGGATCTTGAAAAAGAACTTAGTAGTGCTCTTAGTGCTTTGAAAAAGGAAAGAAATAAGAATTCCAGACTCCAGGATAAGTTAGTTGAATTTTGTATGGAAAGAGACGATATTATAGAAAATCTTGATTTCTCTATAGCTAAGACTCAAGAACTCAAGGTTGAGTTAGAGTCCAAGGTTCTTAAATATAGTGAGTTGGAACATAAAATGGCTTCTTTGGAAGTGGAAACTAAAGAGTACAAGGATAAGTTGTACAGGTTTCAAGATACCTCCAAAAGGGTTAAGTCTCTCATCAAAGGTCAAAGAAAACCAACAGATAAAACATGACTTGGTTTTGTTGAGCCGCACAAGGAAGAGGTTGGGGAATCTAGCAAGATATTTCAAAAGGAAGAGAGTTCTAATGAAGAAAGTACTTTAGATCATGAGTCCGTGAGTGATAGATGCGCATAAAAAAAAATGAAATTCAGATTGAGAAGAAGTTTTTGGGACCCAAGAGGTCGAAAAAAAGAAAATTTCATGACAGATGTTTTGCATGTCACAGGTTTGGTCACATGGCTGTACATTGCATGGATCAAGTGAAGAAAGTAAATGAAAAATTTAGAAGTGCTAGTTTCTTTCGAGGGTATTGCTACTCTTGTCAATAGTTCGGGCACAAGGCAGTTTATTGCAAGGCAAATAACAGGAATAGGTTTGGTCAGAACTGGTGGATTCAAAAAGCAGGTATGCCTAAAAGAAATAACTTTGTTACTTGTTATAAGTGCAACAATGAAGGTCACACAACTATACAGTGTAGAGCTGAACTTCCAAGGTATAGGAACAGAAACAGTAGTATGAACAGGTCCAAGGATCAAGGCATGGATAAGAACAGTGACAGGAACAAGAAAAGGAATATTGACAAAGAATTCAAAAGAAGGCCCGGCAAGGAAATTGTAGACGTTGATGATGATCAGTGCCTAATGGGAGTTTTACTTCCCCCTATTTTAATCACCTCATCAGGAGGTGGGGGAGGGACTAAGCTAAAAGGCTCATTCTTAGTCCCAAGCCCCAAAGGTGACCCTTTGCCATTGATGACAAAGGGGGAGAGATATGAGTAAGGGGGAGAGCTTCAAGTGAAGAGAAGAGCTTCAAGTCAGGGGGAGCAAAACCTCAAAGGAAGATTCTCAATGTTAGCACAATTGGTTTCAGTTTTGGCTCTTGAGATGTGTTTTCAGTAAAGGTTTGCCATCAATGACAAAGGGGGAGATTGTTGGCAATTTTGGGTACCTTGGGTACATTGCCTTTGCTCAAGTGTAGAAGTTGTCATTGATGTCAAGAAGCTCTTGAAGGAATTTGATTTAATGTCAAATTATTCAGAGCATGGACAGTGAGTTTCCAAGAAGATCATAGTAGCTCATTTGCAAAAGATCAAAGAAAAATACAAGTTAGAAAAAGTATGCAGCAGGCTGGAAAAACTGTCACGATTTCGTGACATGTTAGAGGAGAGAGAAAGTGCTAGAAAAACTATCACGATTTTGCGACATGTTAGAGGAGAGAGAAAGAGCTGGCAAAACTGTCATGATTTTGCGACATGTTGGAAGAGAGAGAAGAAGCAGGGAAAACTGTCAGGATTTGCAAAAGATCAAAGAAAAAGACAAGTTAGAAAAAGTATGCAACAAGCTGGAAAAACTGTCATGATTTCGCGACATGTTAGAGGAGAGAGAAAGTTCTGGAAAAACTATCACGATTTCGTGACATGTTAGAGGAGAGAGAAAGAGCTGGCAAAACTGTTGTGATTTCGTGACATGTTGGAAGAGAGAGAAGAAGCAGGGAAAACTGTCACGATTTCGCGACATGTTGGCAGAGAAGGAGAGCAAGGTGGAAAGTGTGATGATTTCGTGACATGTTGGCAGAGAAGGAGAGTAAGGTGGAAAGTGTCACGATTTCGTGACATGTCGCACTTTCGCGACTTGAAAAGAACAAGAATGCCAAGAAGGAAAAGTGTCACGATTTTGCGACATATTGCAAGGAAGGTTGTATGGACGAAAAATTGTCATGATTTCACGACATGTTGTAGGAGAGAGAGTTCGAAAGAAAAAGTGTCACGATTTCGTGACATAATGTAGAAGAGAGAGTCCGAAAGAAAAAGTGTCGCGATTTCGTGACATAATGCAGAAGAGAGAGTCCGAAAGAAAAAGTGTCATGATTTCGTGACATGCTGCAAAAGACGAAGTGAGGACTGTCACGATTTCACGACATGCTGCAGAAATCGAAGTGAGAACTATCATGATTTCATGACATGCAGCAAAGGGAAGAGTCTGAAATGAGAAGTGTCATGATTTCGTGACAGGCTACAAAGAAAGCATACGGAAGCTGAAAGCGTCGTGATTTCATGACAAGATGAAGGAAAAGCGTACGGATGCAGAAAGTGTCACAATTTCGTGACAGGCAGAAAAGATAGCGTATGGATGCAGAAAGCGTCGTGATTTTATGATAGGTAGAAAAGATAGCGCACGAATGCAGAAAGTGTTGCGATTTCGTGACATGTTCCATTTTCGCTAGTGCATGCCAAGAAGAGGATAAGAAAGCAAGAAGTGTCGTGATATCATGACAAGAGCTTAGTCAAAGTCGTCAAAGGCTAAAGTGTCATGAAATCATGACAAAAGCCAAAATAAAGTGTACGGCTGCAAAGGTGTCACGATATCACGACATGTTGTAGTTTCAGGGCAGAAGCTATAGAAAAGTTACAAAAGCAGTGAAGTCGACAAAGTTAATTTTGGGATGACGACGATTAGGGTTTGTAGTCGACATAGTTTAGGGTTGTGCAGCCGACTAAGATCAAGGTTTTGATCTTGAAAGTATCAATATATAAGGAGGGCTGTTTGGAGAGTTAAAGTATCGATTTTGGTGTGCGTTCGAAGAGCGACGTTCAAAGACTGTGCAAAGAGAAGAAGTTCGATCGTCGAGAGCAGAGTGCATTCTGTCGAATCTTCCAAGTGAGAGAGATCGCAAGGAAGCAGTAGAGGTGAAAAGGTCAAAGTTTGATCAAGTGCAGCTGTGATTGCACAAAAAGAGCGAAGGACTATGTTTTTATGCAGACCAAAAAAAGAGGACAAAGACATTTGTGCCAGACCGAAGGACTGTGTTTAGTGTAGATCAGAGAAAGATATCGAGGACATTTGTGCTAGACTGAAGGACTGTGTTTAGTGCAATTTCGAGGACAATTTTGGAGGTGATAGAGTTGAGGACAGAGGTCTCCATCCAGAGTAGGGAAGACATGTGTCTTCTATGGATAGAGTTCCATTTGCTAAGGGCAGAGGAGGCAGAGGTCTTCTAGAGGATCACCAGCCAGAACAGAGCTAGGGGATTGGTGTCTCCTTTGGGTTGGTGCCCATAAACATTGTAATTAGGAAAAGTATTCCCAGATTTGATTTATAAAATTTAGTGAAAGATTTTATCCGTGGAGTATCCCGCATTGGGTGAACCACGTAAATTGCTGTCTCTTTTGTGGATGGTGTTTTGTGCATTGCTTTGATTACTGCTATTGATACTGCTTTCTATACACTGCATAATATTGAATTGAAAGTTGATTTGAAGGAAAAAGTAAAAAGCGGTCTTATAATATTCACCCCCCCTCTCAGTATAAGCTTGTGTTCTTCACATCATGCGTAAGGATATCTCCTTTCGATTTTTTACAATGCTGAGAATTCCAGGGATTCAAGCTTTATTCCTTTTTTGGCTTCCTTTTGGCTTTGGATATTTGCTCATATGTAGTGATGAAAATAACTTTTTAGTTTTTATTGATTTTTTATTTGAGCGAGGATTTTTGTAGTGATGACAATCACTATTTATTTTGCTCATATGTAGTGATGAAAATCACTGTTTATTTTTTATTTTACTTTGACGATGTTTCTTTGAATTTATGATTTGTGTATCGAATTATTGCTTTGAAATCTAGAGTGTATGCTTGGCATTTTGAATATGTACTTTGCTTTGGGATTTTTCCTATTTTGATTTAAGCAAGGGATTCAGATAGGGAAAATCTTGTCCTTTTGCCAATTCCCAGCACCTTTAAACCGGTTGCATAGGGGGATAAGCAAGGAAAATCCTTTTTTCTTAAGGTAACCTAGACCGGTTTTGTAGCTTTCATATTTTCCTTGTACCAAATAGGATTTTAGTGTTTCAATTAGTGATGGGATAACTAGACCTTACCTTCTACTAATTGAAGTTGTTTTCCACAAAAGTTGATAAGATCACTAGGTGTGGTTGATTAACTAAAAAACCTTAGTATATTATGTATAGCAACAAATAATGGTTGTGTTAAAAACACAATTACACACGTGTTAATGGAAGTACAAATTTGAATGATTTGTGCGAAAAAATGTGGTATCACTTTTAAAGCTCTCATGACATATGCAATTGTAGTGTATATGAAAATGCAATGTAATGATGTGGATGCAAGATGTGAGATGCAATTTTTTTTGTATTTTTGATTTTTATGTTGTTTTTGTACTTTTGTTTAATTTTGACCAAAGGGCTTATTATGCCTTTGGGGCTTTTTGATTTTTGACCAAGTAGCATGAAGTACCCTTGGAGATTTTTGATTTTGACCAAGTGGCATGAAGTACCCTTGGAGCATTTTGATTGAAGTTGACCAAGTGGTTTGTATACCCTTGGAGCTTTTTGAATTGATTTTGACCAAGCGACTTGAATGCCCTTAGAGAATTTTGAATTTATTGGAGTTGACCAATCAGTTGAAGAACACAAGCTTATACTGAGAGGGGGGTGAACAGTATAAGACCTCTTTTTACTTTTTCCTTTATACTTCAAAATAGTAAAGCAATATACCCAAAGCAATATCAAAGCAATGCACAAAATCATCCACAAAGTGACACCAATTTTAACGTGGTTCACCCAGAATGCCTGGGCTACGTCCACAAAACTTTTCTCTAAAAGTTATCTCAAAGTTCTTTGGGAAACCTTCCCAATTACAATGTTTATGAGCCTCGGCTCAAAGGAGATACCTTCCCCCAATCTGAATTTATGAGCCTCTGCTCAAAGGAGATACCTTCCCCCAATCTAAATTTATGAGCCTCTACCCAAAGGAGAAACCTTCCCCCAATCTGAATTTATGAGCCTCTGCTCAAAGGAGATACCTTCCCCTCTGCTCTGGATATGATCCCTCAGAAGATCAACTGTCTCTACCTCTTGCCAGCATGTGGAACTCCTTTCCATCGAAGACCTCCTATCCTCAATGCTTAGCCTAAGAGACCTCTGCCTTCTATGATCACGTCCATAGCAGCTCAGCAACCTGTACCAAACACAGTCAATCGGTCTAGTACAAGTCTTCCTCTGTCTGTCAGATCTATCCAACTCTTGAACAAATCAATCCTCTATCCACAAGCCTTCTCAAAGACTTGCCAAATCTGTCCTCAGGTTCTCTGATAGAACCAATGTACCTCTGTCCTCAAGTTCTTTGATAGAACTATCAATCTCAGCTCACAAGTCCTCTGCTAGGACCTGTCCAAATCTGCTCACAAGTCCCCATCGAAACCTGTCCAAAACTTGCTCACAAGTCCCCAACGGAACCTGTTCAAAACCTGCTCACAAGTCCCCAACGAAACCTGTCCAAAACAGCTCACAAGTTCACCAAGAAAAAACTTGCTTAGCATGAACCCACAAAGAGAATTGTTAGAGACCCAATGTGATTCATCAACCTCATAGAAGCATAAAGAGAATTGTTAGAGACTCAATATGTTCTATACTTAACTCCCAATCTCAATCTCAAATCTCATAGAAACATAAAGAGAATTGTTAGAGACTCAATATGATCTATACTTAACTCCCAATATCAATCTCAACTCAATCTCAATCTCAAAAGAATAAGATAGATGTAGTATGCTTTTCTCAAGAACATGAAACACAACCCAACAATTGCCAAACATGCAATATCTCATATAACAATGCTACTCATGTTCTTTCCACAACCAATATCTTTTCTCAACCAATTAGGGCTTTAACAACAATGCTTATAGACAAGGTTTAACCAACATCATTCAACTCAACATTAACCTTGAAGCATTCAACCAATCATCACAAGAAAAGGAAACAAGTAGAAATCCTTTTCCCTCCAAAGATATTTGAACAAAACAGCCACCAACACAATATCACCAAATGCAAAGAATAACTTGCTCAAATCAACTCAATGGAGTAAGCCCAATATCATGAATCAAGTAAAGCAATAACTTGATCAAACAACCTCTATGGAAGCAACTCAACCATCAAACTCAAAACAGCCAACCAAGGGTTCCACCAACTCAATGCAAGTAGCTTGACTCACAAATACAAACCCTAGTGCACAAAGCTTCCACTATCTCAAACCAAAAATTATGCATTCATCAAAAAACTCTCCTTAAGGATAACAATGCATAAGTAGTCTTCAACAAACCAGAAAATAGGATTTACACCCAATCAAAGAAAACCTAGTTGAAAACCTTTTCACTCCAACCTTATTTCAGAAAACATACACCAATCATACTCATAAGAAGAATGTGCCCATACCTTATTGGAGTAGAAGAAACTTGACCCTTAAATCTGTCACCACACACAACCCTCAAACTTCCAACCAAGTTAGGGTTAGAACCAAGATAAATGAGCATATATAAAAACTTTCCTTAGTACACCTTTTAGCTTCTCTTCTTTTGAAAACAACCACCAAAGAAGTCAAAAACACAACAACCAAAACTTACACCTTATATCTCCATTTTAAACTTTAGCATAGCAAAAGACTAATCTCAAAAATACAACCAAAGAAATATCCCCTTATTTCTCCTATGTCTTTTAAACAATGCTAAACAATGCCAAAAATTATATCAAGAAATTAATCACACCTTAGAATGGCTGCCCTTGAAGAATCCAAAAATCATGGAATGGCTGCCCTTGACGAATCCGAAAATCGTGGAATGGCTGCCTTTGACGAATCCGAAAAACGTGGCACAAAATACGTTTTAACAAAAACGTGACTTAATCCATGCACAGCTTCCTCCGCGGGAATCGAAATGTAGACCTCCGCCTACGCAAAGCCCAAACGCAGCCTATGCTGCCACTAGCCCACAAGGGGCTAACGAAGTCTAAGACAGACTTCCTACCACTTCAACGAACAAGCACTTCGTAAGTTTTTCAAACGCGAGCTCTCTTCTTCCGCGGCGTCAACAGAGCATCGATCGCAGCCAAAAATTAATGCATTCAAAATTCTCAAGAGGAGTTAAACCTTAGGATCCTTCCCATATTTATAGTCCAATCGTGGACTTTAGAACACGTCGGCGACAGAGAAACGTAATTTCGAATTTAATCGAAATTGCTTTCTAAAGGGTTTAAAAACCCTTAATTAATTTTAATAAATTAAGAATAAAAAAGGTTTAAAAACCTTTAAATATTTTTAATAAATTAAAAATAATTTCTCCCTTAATTAATTAAATAATTAATTAATTAAAACCTTGAAGGGTTTTAAATAATAATTAAATAATAAAGAGAACCTCCATTGGTTTTAATAAAAACCATTTAACTTGGTTTTAATAAAAACCCTATCCAAAAACCTTATCCAATGGAATCTCTCCGGATTCTCTTAAGAAGATTCTCTTGGAATCTTTCACCTTTGAAGCCAACACATCCTCTTAACATTAATGCCATTTCCTTTTGACATCAATGACAACTCATAGACAAGGAGCTAGGATCTCAAACCCAAAATTGCCAACAATCTCCCCCTTTGTCATTGATGGCAAACCATGCTTCTCAACAACAAAAAACTCAACATAAATAGCTCCCCCTGTCTTGAGGCTCTCCCCCTTACTCAAATCTCTCCCCCTTTGTCATCAATGGCAAAGGGTCACCTTTGGGGCTCGGGACTAAGAATGAGCCTCTTAGCTTAGTCCCTCCCCCACCTCCTGATGAGGTGATTAATTCTAGGGTGGGAGTAAAACTCCCATTAGGCACTGATCATCATCAGCATCTATAACTTCCTTGTCGGGCCTTCTCTTGAACTCTTTGTCCATATTCCTATTCTTGTCACTGTTCTTGTTCTTGTTCTCATCCCTGTTCTTGTCCATGCCTTGATCCTTGGACCTGATCATGCCACTTGTTCTTGTTCCTGTATTCTAGAATTTCAGCTCTACACTGTCTAGCTATGTGACCTTTATTGTTGCACTTATAACAAGTAACAATGTTATTTCTCTATGGTAAACCTGATCTTTGAATCCACCAGTTCTGACCAAACCTATTTTGGCCAACCCTGTTCTGACCAAACCTGTTCCTGTTATTTGCCTTGCAATAAACTGCCTTGTGCCCAAACTGTTGACAAGAGTAGCAATACCCTTGAAAGTAACTAGCACTTCTGAAACTGTCATTTACCTTCTTCACTTGAGCCATGCAATGTGAAGCCATGTGACCAAACCTGTGACAAGCAAAACATCTGCCTTGAAACTTTCCTTTATTTGACCTCTTGGGTCCTGAAAACTTCTTCTTCTTCTCATTCTGAATTCTGTTTTCTGTTTCTGTGCATCTATCATTCAAGGACTCATGATCTGAAATACTTTCCTCATCAGAACTCTCTTCCTTTTGGAGTCTCTTACTAGACTCTTCAACTTGTTCCTTGTGTGACTTAACAAAACCAAGGCCTGTTTTATCTGTTGTCTTTCTTTGACCTTTGATGAGTGACTTAACCTTTTTGGAGCTATCTTGAAACCTGTAAAGCTTATCCTTGTACTCTTTAGTTTCCTCTTTCAAAGAAGCCATTTTCTGTTCTAACTCACTATACTCAAGAACCTTAGACTCTAACTCATCCTTGAGTTCTTGTGTCTTAGCTATAGAGAAATCAAGATTTTCAATAAGATCATCTCTCTCCATACAACATTCATCTAACTTATCCTTGAGTCTAGCATTCTTCTTTCTTTCCTTTTTCAAAGCACTAAGAGCACTAATAAGTTCACTCTCAAGATCCTTTATTTGATTTCCTTTTGAATCATCAAAGCCATTTTCAGATTTCTTATCACTAGAGGTGCTACCCTTTTCAAAAACCATACATGCATCTTCCTTATAGTTTTCTGAAGCATCCTCATACATACTAGAAACCAAATCATTATTTGTGCAATCATCCTCAAGGTGACCAAAATTTCCACATCTAAGACATTTCATGATAATGAATCTATGTTTCGGTTCTTCCTCTTTTTCTGATATGAACAACATCTCATTTTCATTATCACTTGAAGAACTTTCACTATCACTACTAGAACACTTACTTGCTTTGTCTAGGTAGAAACTCTTCTTGTGCTTGTGAGAATACCTCTTTCCTTGATTGCTATGCTCATCTTTGTTTTTCCTATGATGCTTGTACCTTTCAGAATCCTTGCTCTTAGAATCCTGTTTATCTTCATCACTTTCATTCTTGGAAATAGTATAGTCAGTAGCATAATGACCAAACTTTCCACAATTGAAACATCTTACATTTTTCATACTTTTGTGCTTTCTAGAGAACTTGCCTTTCTTGTTGTAATATGCCTCTTCATCACTAGAAGACTCATCACTATCTTGAAGTTGTTTACCCTTGGATTCTTTTGTAGCCTTGAAAGCTGCCTCTTTCTTGACATCAACCTTCACTTGAGTTCTTAACTCAAATGCTGCAAGTATACTATGGAGCTCATCCTTTTTCAATTTATCCAAATCTTTAGCTTCCTCAATAGCAGAAATATTTTCACTAAATCTATTAGGAAGAGATCTTAAAATCTTATCACAAACATCATTTTCAGCAAGCTCAAGACCTAGGTCTTTCATGGAGTTAACAACCTCATCCATACGAAGCATGTAGTCACTAATATTTTCATCATCATTCATCTTGAGTTGTTCAAACATACCTTTGAAGTGTCTCAACTTGGCCTTTCCGACATTTGTATCACCTGTATGAACCACCTTCAAGCTGATTCCACATTTCACTAGTTGTCTTGCAGTGAATCACTTTGGTGAGATCTGCTTTCCGTAAGCCTTTCGGGATTGCATTCATTGCTTTTGAATTGCTGTGATGTAGGAGCCTTTCTTCTTTAGTATTAGGACCATGTACAGGAATAGTGTACTCATCTTCAATCACTTCCCATACCTCATTCCCAAGTGCCATTAGATGAACCTTCATCCTTGCACTCCAAAGACCAAAATCTGACCCATCAAGAATAGGTCTTGCATTGCCACTTGAATGATCCATTGTGTTCTTTACTAGCTTTTCCTTCAAGTTGTTAAACTTTTCGAAGGCACCCGCTCTGATACCAATTGAAGAACACAAGCTTATACTGAGAGGGGGGGTGAACAGTATAAGACCTCTTTTTACTTTTTCCTTTATACTTCAAAATAGTAAAGCAATATACCCAAAGCAATATCAAAGCAATGCACAAAATCATCCACAAAGTGACACCAATTTTAACGTGGTTCACCCAGAATGCTTAGGCTACGTCCACAAAACTTTTCTCTAAAAGTTATCTCAAAGTTCTTTGGGAAACCTTCCCAATTACAATGTTTATGAGCCTCGGCTCAAAGGAGATACCTTCCCCCAATCTGAATTTATGAGCCTCTGCTCAAAGGAGATACCTTCCCCCAATCTGAATTTATGAGCCTCTGCCCAAAGGAGAAACCTTCCCCCAATCTAAATTTATGAGCCTCTGCTCAAAGGAGATACCTTCCCCTCTGCTCTGGATATGATCCCTCAGAAGATCAACTGTCTCTACCTCTTGCCAGCATGTGGAACTCCTTTCCATCGAAGACCTCCTGTCCTCAATGCTTAGCCTAAGAGACCTCTGCCTTCTATGATCACGTCCATAGCAGCTCAACAACCTTGTACCAAACACAGTCAGTCGGTCTAGTACAAGTCTTCCTCTGTCTATCAGATCTGTCCAACTCTTGAACAAATCAATCCTCTATCCACAAGCCTTCTCAAAGACTTGCCAAATCTGTCCTCAGGTTCTCTGATAGAACCAATGTACCTCTGTCCTCAAGTTCTCTGATAGAACTATCAATCTCAGCTCACAAGTCCTCTGCTAGGACCTGTCCAAATCTGCTCACAAGTCCCCATCGAACCTGTCCAAAACCTGCTCACAAGTCCCCAACGGAACCTGTTCAAAACCTGCTCACAAGTCCCCAACGGAACCTGTCCAAAACAGCTCACAAGTTCACCAAGAAAAAACTTGCTTAGCATGAACCCACAAAGAGAATTGTTAGAGACCCAATGTGATTCATCAACCTCATAGAAGCATAAAGAGAATTGTTAGAGACTCAATATGTTCTATACTTAACTCCCAATCTCAATCTCAAATCTCATAGAAACATAAAGAGAATTGTTAGAGACTCAATATGATCTATACTTAACTCCCAATATCAATCTCAACTCAATCTCAATCTCAAAAGAATAAGATAGATGTAGTATGCTTTTCTCAAGAACATGAAACACAACCCAACAATTGCCAAACATGCAATATCTCATATAACAATGCTACTCATGTTCTTTCCACAACCAATATCTTTTCTCAACCAATTAGGGCTTTAACAACAATGCTTATAGACAAGGTTTAACCAACATCATTCAACTCAACATTAACCTTGAAGCATTCAACCAATCATCACAAGAAAAGGAAACAAGTAGAAATCCTTTTCCCTCCAAAGATATTTGAACAAAATAGCCACCAACACAATATCACCAAATGCAAAGAATAACTTGCTCAAATCAACTCAATGGAGTAAGCCCAATATCATGAATCAAGTAAAGCAATAACTTGATCAAACAACCTCTATGGAAGCAACTCAACCATCAAACTCAAAACAGCCAACCAAGGGTTCCACCAACTCAATGCAAGTAGCTTGACTCACAAATACAAACCCTAGTGCACAAAGCTTCCACTATCTCAAACCAAAAATTATGCATTCATCAAAAAACTCTCCTTAAGGATAACAATGCATAAGTAGTCTTCAACAAACCAGAAAATAGGATTTACACCCAATCAAAGAAAACCTAGTTGAAAACCTTTTCACTCCAACCTTATTTCAGAAAACATACACCAATCATACTCATAAGAAGAATGTGCCCATACCTTATTGGAGTAGAAGAAACTTGACCCTTAAAGTTGTCACCACACACAACCCTCAAACTTCCAACCAAGTTAGGGTTAGAACCAAGATAAATGAGCATATAAAAAACTTTCCTTAGTACACCTTTTAGCTTCTCTTCTTTTGAAAACAACCACCAAAGAAGTCAAAAACACAACAACCAAAACTTACACCTTATATCTCCATTTTAAACTTTAGCATAGCAAAAGACTAATCTCAAAAATACAACCAAAGAAATATCCCCTTATTTCTCCTATGTCTTTTAAACAATGCTAAACAATGCCAAAAATTATATCAAGAAATTAATCACACCTTAGAATGGCTGCCCTTGAAGAATCCAAAAATCGTGGAATGGCTGCCCTTGACGAATCTAAAAATCGCGGAATGGCTGCCTTTGATGAATCTAAAAAATGTGGCACAAAATACGTTTTAACAAAAACGTGACTTAATCCATGCACAACTCCCTCCACGGGAATCGAAATGCAGACCTCCGCCTACGCAAAGCCCAAACGCAGCCTATGCTGCCACTAGCCCACAAGGGGCTAACGAAGTCTAAGACAGACTTCCTACCACTTCAACGAACAAGCACTTCGTAAGTTTTTCAAACGCGAGCTCTCTTCTTCCACGGCGTCAACAGAGCATCGATCGCAGCCAAAAATTAATGCATTCAAAATTCTCAAGAGGAGTTAAACCTTAGGATCCTTCCCATATTTATAGTCCAATCGTGGACTTTAGAACACGTCGGCGACAGAGAAACGTAATTTCGAATTTAATCGAAATTGCTTTCTAAAGGGTTTAAAAACCCTTAATTAATTTTAATAAATTAAGAATAAAAAAGGTTTAAAAACCTTTAAATATTTTTAATAAATTAAAAATAATTTTCTCCCTTAATTAATTAAATAATTAATTAATTAAAACCTTGAAGGGTTTTAAATAATAATTAAATAATAAAGAGAACCTCCATTGGTTTTAATAAAAACCATTTAACTTGGTTTTAATAAAAACCCTATCCAAAAACCTTATCCAATGGAATCTCTCCGGATTCTCTTAAGAAGATTCTCTTGGAATCTTTCACCTTTGAAGCCAACACATCCTCTTAACATTAATGCCATTTCCTTTTGACATCAATGACAACTCATAGACAAGGAGCTAGGATCTCAAACCCAAAATTGCCAACAATCTCCCCCTTTGTCATTGATGGCAAACCATGCTTCTCAACAACAAAAAACTCAACATAAACAGCTCCCCCTGTCTTGAGGCTCTCCCCCTTACTCAAATCTCTCCCCCTTTGTCATCAATGGCAAAGGGTCACCTTTGGGGCTCGGGACTAAGAATGAGCCTCTTAGCTTAGTCCCTCCCCCACCTCCTGTTGAGGTGATTAATTCTGGGGTGGGAGTAAAACTCCCATTAGGCACTGATAATCATCAGCGTCTATAAATTCCTTGTCGGGCCTTCTCTTGAACTCTTTGTCCATATTCATGTTCTTGTCACTGCATGTTGGGAAAACCAATCCTGATAAGCCACGACTTCTATAGAAAATATGGCTTTCTTTTTCTATATTTTTGAGCTGGTGAACACAGATTGAGGAACAACTCTATGGTGTATGGTTGCACAAAACTACATAGGTCCTTGGGATATCAGAGACCCCAAAGGTACCATTTGCAAGAAATCTCTGGCTATGAAGGACCAATCCTTATTTGGCTCGATGTTAATCATGTTGACTGGTTCTTGATTGTCAAAATTTGCACGGTGTATTGCTGAGTGTGAAAGCACTTTTACATGAAAAGTTGTAAAATTAGCAGATGGATTCTGAGGGATTAAAGATCCCAAAGAGGCCATGGTTTTTGTAAATCTATTCGTTGTACGAGGGATTGCCTCGATGTCATACCATTCCAGATGGGCTAGGTAGGTGTCAACAAGTTCCTTGTGAGTCTTCAGGAGTAGGCATCTGCATTGGAATAGTCCTTTGACCTAGTTTACTATGAGCAAGGAGTCACCAAAGATATTCAATTTTTTAATGCCCATTGCTATGGCTGTTTGGAGTCCCAGGATCAATGCTTCATATTTTGTATTGTTGTTTGTGCACACGAAGTCTAGTTTGAATGATAAGGGTAATGGAGCACCCTATGGTGTGATAAAGACAATCCCTTCTCTGCCCCCTTGTTCACACTTTGAACCGTCGAAGAATAATGACATGTCTCTTTCTTTCTTAGGTTCTTCGAGTTTTGGCGGATCTGATAATGCAAAGACCGCATCATCAGGCAATTCTATAGTGAGAGGCTTGTTATCCTAAAGAGGCACCTCTGCTAATTGATCTGCTATGACTTGTCCCTTGATGGACTTTTGGCTTATGAACTCTAGATCAAATTCTATCAATAGCATGATCCACTTTGTGGTACGTGTATTGTGATATGTCTTGCTCATCATGTACTACAAAGGATTTTGTTTTGATATGACGTAGGTCGTATGGCTCAACATGTAGTGTCGCAACTTTTGAGTTGCAAAGACCACTGCTAAACACAACTTCTCGACATACGCATATCCTAGCTCATAACTCACCAAGGTGTGACTAATGTAATATATGGCTTGCTCTTTGTCTTGTGCATTATTTTGGGCTAACATGGTGCCCAATGCAAAATCAGTAGCCGATATATATAGTAAAAATGGTATGTCTGGCCTTGGTGGAGCCAATACTGGCGGTGTTGCCAGATAAGTTTTGATCTCTGCAAAGGCTTGATGGCATTCTTCATCCCAATGAAAGGGGACCTCCTTGCGTAGCAACCGATTCATAGGTCGGCATTTGTCTGATAATTGCATGATGAATCTTTTGATGGATGCTATCTTGCCTTGTAGGCTCCTCAACTCCCTAATGTTGGTAGGGGCGGCCATTTCCAATATAGCCTTTACCTTTGCAGGATCTACTTCGATGCCTCTCTTGGATACGATGAATCCCAAAATCTTGCCAGAAGTTATGCCAAATACGCACTTCTTAGGATTCAATCGGACATTGTGTTCTATGAGGTGATCAAAGACTTGTCTAAGGACTTTGGCGTGCTCTTGCCGCAACAGGGACTTGGCCAGTAAGTCATCCATGTAATCCTCCAAGATCTTATGCATATAGTCATGGAATATGTATGTCATGGCCCGCTGATATGTGGCACCAACATTTTTGAGACCGAATGGCATCACTTTGTAACAGAATGTCCCCCATGGAGTAATGAAAGTAGTTTTATGTTGATCTTCAGGCTTAATCCAGATCTGGTTGTATCCAAAAAAACCATCCATTAGGGAGAGCATCTCATGACCTACGGTTGCATCTACAAGAGCATCTATGTTTGGCAACGGGAATGAATCCTTTGGTGTTGCCCTATTTAAATCTCTAAAATTCGTGCAAATACAGACTCTTCCATCGGTTTTCCCCATGGGTACCATGTTTGACACCCACTCAGGGTAGTCGATAGGAACTATGAATACTACCTCCAGTAGTTTTTGCAATTCATTCTTCACCATCAAAGGGATGGTTGGGTGCATTTTCCTCAGCTTTTGCTTGATTGGCTTCTTCATGGGATCCAATGAAAGGTTGTGAATGACTAACTTTGGATCTATCCCTGGCATGTCTTTGTAAGTCCAAGCAAAAATATTTGGCCTCTCTTTGAGGAGAGGAATTAGGATGGCTTGTTCCTCTAGAGATAGACTTTCTCTGAACTTGAATTTTCTTGGTTGGGTAGGATCATCATTGATGTCCACCTCGAAAGTTACTTCTATAGCCATATGTGACCCATCCTCTAGCTGATGAGGCATGGGTATCAAATGAATGTCATTGGCAAGATTTATAGGACCTACTGACTCAGGTTCCAAACCAACATGGAAGATGTCATACGCACAACTTGATGCAAAATGGAATGGTTGTAACATCTCTTCATT
Source organism: Wollemia nobilis (assembly GCA_028583015.1). NCBI lineage: Eukaryota > Viridiplantae > Streptophyta > Pinopsida > Araucariales > Araucariaceae > Wollemia > Wollemia nobilis. Next base: position 1,666,405 of record JAQPPZ010000569.1, on the reverse strand, counting down.
GGGGAAGAGGTCTTCAGGCTCTATGGGTGAATTAGCGTGATCCCAATCAATAGCCTCTACATCAAGATGCAATGATTTGGTAGGATCTGTTGGATTATGAAGTGGAGTGGTCAAATCAATGGAGATCATATTGATGGATGGGATGAAATCTCTAGGACCACATGGGTGTAATCTTGTTTCAGGGGTTTCCCTTCCATACTTGTGATGAGGTTCTAGAGGAATGGGAATTTTTGGATCTGGCCCATGAGTAGGGTGGATAATAGGATCATTGGGCTCTAATCACTCTCTGAATGTAGGTGGAGGGGGATTGACCATCCGGTGAATGGCATCTAGGTCAATAGGTCTCCCCAAAAATCATAGATGAGGGTCTATAGCATGGAGTGCCACCTCTCTCTCTACTAGCTCATTGACTTGCCGCAAGTGGTGAGGCCCAAGATAAGCCATCTCGGTCTCATCCTCAAAGTCATCATCACTTATCCAAAAACTATTAGCATTGGTATGTGGTCCTAAGACAAGGGGCTCATGTCTTGGCCCTAAGTAGGCCATCTCTATTTCATCTTCATATTCTTCATCACTTATGAAGAATCCATTTGCATTTGTCTCTTGCCCCAAAGTCAGGGGTTGATGGCTTAGGCCTAAGTAGGCTCTTTCTATTGAGTCTTCTGATTCATAGTCACTTTCCTCTGATGTATACCCACTCTCATCATGGATGGACCATGTGAATATTTGTAAATAGTGAGGCCCCTGGTAGGCTAAGCCAAGTTGCACCTCATCATCACTTGCTTCATATCCATTCTCCTCATCCCATGAGTTGTACCCTATTGGGGTGGAATCAATTGAGATGTTTGGATGATAAATTTTTGGTGGTGGTATGTTTACCGTGGCCACTTGTCTATTGCTCAAATTTCCTATTCTTAGGGGGTGATAAGGAATGAAATCAATGTCTTCTCCTAACCCTAAGCTTAATCTATCCAATGCCACTACAAGAGAGTCATCTCGACCTCCGATATAATAGCCTAACCCAAACCTATCGGAGGGAAGTTGATATTGTGGCTCGTATGGCCGCCTGCGCCCCTACTCATATATACCAAGGCCATAGCCATGCCAATGGCAATGCTCAAAGTAGCTTAGAGCAAACTCAGGATTAGAGAGGTAATGAACATTGACCATGAATAATTCATCACTATCCTCTTCTATGTCTAAAGACTTATGGGCGTAGTCCAGTCGGCATAGACAAAATTGGTTTGGTTGGGAGGGATTCCAAGTGGAACCACTGTTCCCACTAGTGGCCTCAAGTCCTTAGGTCTTCCCATGTTTTGTGCAGACTCAATGATAGGCGTAAAGGTAATGTTCTACACAAGGTACTCCCCTATGCCTGTGCTTGCCAAGTGTATTGATGCATACGATGTGGATGACCCTACGGATGATACTGGTGAAGTGGGGTGGTAATCACTATCTTCATCTTGATCTTGAAGATCTTCTTCTTCCATAGGACTTGGAATTTTAGCAATGGCTATGGTTGGCACTTCCTTGGGCCTTTCTTCTTTGACTAAGGGTGCCTTTAGCTTCTGATTGTCTTTTGGTTTTGATGTTGATGGTACTTTAGAAGCATTGACTATTTTGAGTGCACCAGGAGGTGTTGATGTGCATGGGTCTTTTCTTACCCTTTTGTCTTCGTTATCCACTTGTGTGGTTGGGGATGAAGGTGCTACGTATAGGTGGGTAGAAGGGATTACAAATTCTCCTAGAATGTCCACCTGATGGACGTATTTAAAAGGCTCTTCATCGGCTAGAACCACATAGACTTTGTTCTCATGCACATACTTGACACACTGGTGCAAGATCGAAGGCACACACTTCATGGCCCTTATCCAAGGATGCCCTAAGAGGATGTTGTACTGCATAGCTCCTTCCAAGACATGACACATCATAGGGATGGTCTTGTGCCCCACCTTGATGGGTAGGACTATCATTCCCATAGTATTGCATAAAGCATCATTAAAATCTCTCAATGTGTAAGCTCTTGGAATGATATTGGACTTGGGGATCTTGAGGTGCTCTATTGTTATTGTTGTAATGATGTTTATTGATGAACCTATATCGACCAAGACCCTCTTGAAAGGTAAGTTGTTGATTTCCACCACAATGTTTAGCGGAGGGTCTGGTAAGGCAATAGGTATTGTCTTAATCTCATGATCATAGAATCGAATTACAGGTTCCTGGCATTCTTGTACTTGTCCCACAAAGTGAGTGAATGCATTCGCATCTTGTGGTTGGAGCTCAATTGTCCTTAAAATTTCCATTAGAGTCTCCCTATGCTTTGGGGACTGTTGTATGAGCTCATAGATGGATAACTTAGCTGGAGTCATCTGTAGGTTTTGCTCCAATCTACTCCGGATAGTTACCACAGGTCGTGTTGGTGGACCTGGAAGGTTGTCTTGCCTCTGCCTAGGTGTGACTGGGATGTTCATGGGAGCTGCAGGAGGTTGCGGTTGACCATACCGCCTAGTCCTTGTTGCTATGTTAACAATCTCAACCATCCCAATGCATCCATGGGTAGGTATATCAGCTCGAACCTGATTGACTTGGGCCCCTTGCTCTCTAGGGGCCTCATGATTGGGCAATGGGTTTCTGTATATGCCCATGTCTCTATTATCGAGAGCCAGTGGGTTGTCAACTTTGAGTTCTCCCACCTCAATCATGTTTTGCACTTGATGCTTAAAACCAATGCAAGCCTCAATGTCATGCCCCGATATCCTGTGATAAGGGTAAAATTGATCTTCCCTATATCCTTTTGGCTTAGGATGGTTGGGATCTATAAGAGGTATATCAGGAAATCTGATCCTCCTGGCCTCACTCAACTGATTAAATATTGATTGCATTGACTCTGTCAGAGGCATGAAATAGCGAGGTGGCTTGCGTTCTCTATTTCTCCCCTGATTGTTCCTTTGGTCGTAATTGGCTGGTGGGGGATGTGCTTGATAGTTCTAGGGTTGTTGTGCACCCCCATCCTTGGGTGTAGCCAATACGACTTGATTGACTGGAGTAGGGTTGCCCTACTTCTATTTGTACTTGTCATTCTTACCATTCTTGTTCCACTCCTTTTTGTTTCGGAGTTTAATGGTTCCCTCATCTACTTTTATTTCTTTGATGAGCTTGGCCTATGCCAAAGCTTCCTCAAATGAAGGATACTACTGAAGTTGTAGCAAGAGGGAGATGTGTTTAGAGCAAATTTTGGTGAACATGCGAATGATCTCTTCTATGGGAATGGAGAATGATAATTTTACCATGACTTTTCTCCATCTATTCCCATAATCCATTATTGGCTCATCATCATACTGTTTCAAGTTGGCTAGGTCTGAAAGGTTCACCTTCTTCTTAGCACCAAAGGAGAAATACTTTAAGAATGCATTTACTAGTTGTTCAAAGTTGGTTATGCTATGCTTAGGTAGTTGGTTGAACCATTGAGTGGCAGCACCTAAAAATGTCATTATGAATGTTCTTAGCATGAGAGCATCATTGTCTTCAAGATGAAAATAGGCATTGATAAAATTGGTGACATGCTCTTGTGCATCCTCTTCACCCTTAAATTTTTCTAACCTAGGCATCTCAAAGTGCTTAGGATATGGAGGGCTAGGGATTGATGGGCACAATGGTTGGTTGTGTATCTTGCTCAATGTTGGCGAGTTCCCAGTTGCCTCTTGTTTCTCAAAGGCTTTCATATTTTTAGCAAGCTCTTGAAATGCCTTTGATGCATGGATTTCCTCCTCTTGTAGGCCTACTCATAGTGGCAATGGAGGTAACTCTCTATCCATTTGATTTGTTCTATTTTCCTCCCTCCTACGAGGGGACTCAGGATTGTGATCCTGGTTTGTTATGTTTGCCCTTTCCCCACTAGTTGGATTTCATTCATGGTTTGGTGGGGGATTTCATTATGGGCTATCTTGTCTAGTGTACCTCTCCTTAGGTGAGTCAGCGCATCTAGTTCTTTGGTGGTCACCACCATTTGTCTATAAATTGTTAAGAGCTAGCCGCTCAACCTGCTCTCTTAAGCATTGCTCATGTTGGCGCAAGAGTCTTTCTCTTTGTTTATCCTATTCGAGAGCTTCCACTAGCTCTCGCTCCTTACGTAATGCATTTTCTAACCACCTCATTTGGTCAGTTTGTATTGTCATAGAAGACTCATGTTTATCTGACTCTGTTCTTGTTGTCTTGACTCATAGATTCCTCGAGGAGGTTTTTGTTGTACTTGTACTCTTGCTAGCTAATGTGACTTGTTTAGTGTACTATTGAGTATCCCTACGATCAGACTCTATGCGTCTACTATGGGGTCACTCTGAGGTACCCCCAAACTAAGAGATGTGTTTAGAAGTCATAGTTCATGAGCTTCTAGATGCAGAGTTCTCAGTAGCTATAGTTCTTTGAGTTGGTCATGTAGGAAACCGATCCAACCCATCTAGTTGTCTTGTTTTCCATGGTTGGTCCCGTGGGGTGCCATTCACTCCTATGAGGTCATAGTCTATGGGAATATTTCCTTTTGTGTGAAGGGTTTCTTCTATTTGATTCCCATGGCTAGATGTAGCTCTAGTTTCTTGCCCTTTAGTGGGTAGACTTGTTTCATATGTTTCTTGTGAATCTTGAGGTGTTGCGACTCTTGCTTGCCTTCTTGATGAAGAGGGCTTTGTGGTGACATGTTTTCTCCATGTGGATGGAGATGTAGCAGTCTCATCATCCCTATGTGAAGAATGAGTTTTAGAACCTTCTTTATGTCCATGTGAGGAGGAAGCCCTTGAAGCTTCCTCACGTCTTTGAGATGTTTCTATGTGTTTAGAGGAGGCCCTTGAGGTCTCCTCATGTCTCCTTGATGAGGATGGTTGTGAAGCCTCTTTTTGTTTATGTGACTTTGTTCCATGATGTGGTTCCCTACTTGGGGTTTCTCGAGGAGATCCCCCAAGGGTTGAGTTATCACCCCTTAGGCTCATGGAGCTACGTCTCATGGTCTTATGGGTAGGTCATTCAATGTTACTATGACTCTGCCTATGGGTATGAGTTGCTTCAATCTCTCCCTCGATATCAGACCGAGGGTGTTTACTTCTTGTTTTGACCATGTTGTCTATGAATTGATCTTTTGAGTTGCAATTTAGGAATAGCCACACAATACCAAACAAATGTTTATCTTGATTATCGATTTAAGTGTGCCCTAAACTATTTGGTGTGTTTTGATGTGTTGTTCTTTCGATTTCTTGCTCTTGTTCTTGGATTAAGAATGAGAAGACTCATCCATAGTGACAATCAAGTACACCCATGCCAAACATGGTTTTCTCAAAAGAAGCTAGGGTACACCATTGAAGACCTAGTGGGGGGTTCGCCTAGCTCTTCCACTCTGAACCAATGATTGTTCCAATAGTGGGAGACAGTTTGAGCACAAGTAACTTAGTATCACTATAAGTAAGTTTCTCAATCCATTTCTAGGAAGCTCTAGGGGGTAAACTAGTGGAAGGAGATGAATTCCAACGTCACTGGACTGAATTGAGGGTTGGTGATGAAATCCAACTCCCCAATGTTTAAATGAGACGTGCATGTGTGGTGTTCATTTTAAGCTTGTGTAACATAAAGTGCATCATATAGCAGCAATGAATCTTTCCTATATGCCTAAGTGCAAAAATACATTTCAATATTCAAAAATATGCATGAACTACTATGATTTGTATGAGCACACTTTATTTCGTGCAGCTATGGCCTCTAGCAGGGCCTCAAAGCAAGCAAACAACATACAATGTCTAGCACGTTGGATTCTAGGGCAAAATTTTTAGGCATAAGCCATTGTTCCTAGCAATGCCTAGTGGAAATCTAAAAGAAGATCTAAGATATGCAAAATGCTTAATTCTTTCTCCTTTTATTCTTTCAATTTCCAAACATAAATGTGCTTTAAGTTCTCTATTTTAGACACACAGAAGTAGATAGAAAGCTATAAAATATCAGATAAGTTGTACCAACCTTTGATCCAGCTCAGAGAGTCAGTGTTTTGACCTCTGCTACACTCCAGTTCTGGCCGTTGTTGACCAGAGCGGTTGGTTCTTGGCCATTGTTAGTAGGAGCGGCTAAATCTCTATTGGCCATTGTAGCTCAGAGCGACTGATTTCTGGCCATTGTAGCTCAGAGCGGCTAGACCTGCACACAAAACTAAGTTAGTATTCTGATAGCAAATGAAAAATTAGTGGAGGTCCCACCGTGATCACCATCTGTAGCGACCCGGGATGCACGCACCGCTCTTTTTTACTCTACTTGCAATGTTATTAAAAACCCAAGATGAAATGGAAGACAATGAAAAGCATATAACATAGAAATAACAAATATGGATCTCTTTATTCATATTGAAACTCGGTTACATGTCGGTCCCTCTTAGGGATACCCATTTTGATACAATGAGGTTACAAATAGGTAAAGAGTGCCTCTTTCACGAAGAGGTGGTGCACTTTCAAAAAGCTTCCCGGTTCCACACATGAAAATGTATGAGGGCTTACAGATGCCTCCTTCTCTAGGTCTATTTCCTAGAGGGATCCCTTTTGCTCTCGTATGTTGCAGATTTCATCCGATGAACCTGTGGCCCTGTAAGCAATGAAACAACAACACACGCTTAGATGTCCGAGAATGCCTCCTCGAATGAGGTTGTTAGCAATGGATATAACAAATGAAAGCAAGTGCAAATTAGACTAATGCTATGAATGCGAATGAATGAAATGATGCTATGCTAATGATATACTAAAATAATGAATCTAATGTCTAAAACCCTAAGCTAAGCCTGCGGGCCACTATCCAAGATAACGACCGCTAAAGTGACTCTCATCCTCTTTGCTCCAAAGCTATGGACCAAAGCTTGTATCCGATGTTGAAATAATGGTTGCTATGCTCTTCAATCTGTCAGGGCTTCATCGTACACGTGATCTCCAAGGGAACTCTCCAAGTCTCGAAAGCTCTCCTCAATGACCAAGATTGATGGATAAAATATTGATGATCCTTTGGTGCTCTTAGGCTTGCACCTTTTATAGTGTGAAACCCTAGGTCTATGTCCAAGCCCTAGGAATGAATTTCTCATGCGTAGTGCAAGTTAGCATGAGAAGATTTTTGTCTTTTCTATGTTTGGAGGCTAGTTAACTAAAATATAACTACCAACTTGAGTCTCCTATGTGAACTGGTCGTTAGCATGAGAAGCTTTTGTCCTTTGTTTATGTTTGGAGGCCAGTTAACTAAAGTCTAAATGCAAACTCAAGTCTCCTATGTGAACTGGTCATGAAAAGGAATGCAAAGTTACTCCCACTCACCTTTATTGCATGCAGACTGCCACTTCCACCCGTGATTAGGCCTGTTTGTTGGCAAAACTACTTTTAGGGTTTAGCCATTGTCATCTGCAGCGACTAAGATCTGGCCACTGTCATCTATAGTGGCTAAGGTCTGGCCGCTCTAGGCTTGAGCGGCTAGGATCTGGCCACTCTTGGCTTGAGCGGCTAGGCTTGGATGGCTTGAAAAGGCCCCAAATGAGTGGTGAGAACCACTGTTGATGCTTGGAAAGTCCAATATTATGTCATTTGATCTTATGAATGTGTCTATGTGAGCAGCTCCCCTAAGCATGACATGATTTAGGTGTCTATAGTAAGATCAATGATCACCATAAAAATAGACTCACTCAAAGTCTACAGATGGCCTCAAAAAATTTATCTATATATGAGCTCATTCAATAGTCCTCCTAGGCATAGGGAAAATTTAATGGATATTCTTAGATCTATAGAGCTCCAACCTCAAAACCCAAATTTTTTTATGAACTTTATGGGGCATATACAACAATGCAAAGAGCCAGTGATCACATTCTATGATCATAATATTAAGAAAGTTTCAACTGCTATAAGAGACCCACCATTACATATATTTAATTTTGTTAACTATATCCCTTTAAATAAGTATTGATTGACACGGGCTCGTCAATCAACATTATCACAACTAAGGACCTAGGACACCTAAGCCTTCTCAAGTTGTACATAGTTTCCTCGACATTTACTCTATAAGGATTTAATGATGCATTATGCTCTATAGTAGGCACTATAGTTCTACTTATTTAGGTAGGGCTCAAAACCATTTAGATTATGTGCCATGTCTTAGAAGGTACCATGCAATATAATATCTTATTAGGGAATCCTTGGATCAATGATATGTGATGTGCCTCCTAAATTTTGTATCAATGAATAAAATATATACATGAGAGACAAGTGCACGTAGTCCCATTTGATGAAGAACCATTCAAATACATCAATCAATTTGATTTATTGAGATATTTCATCCTCCCATCCACACATCTGGACATACAACCCACATCATCAATTAGACATCTAGATAGAAAGTCAAATTTAGTGTGTATCAATCCCTCTACATCGAAACTGCCACCAACTCCTAGGTCAACTGTTGCTTCTAACAAGCCTTAAAAATCATCCAAATTGAAGGAGAAACGGAAGCTTAAGGCTCCTTTGATAGAAGAGCCTAGGGTTATCCCTAATGTAGCAACCATGAAGATTTTGACTCCTATGAAGGGAGATGACTCACTAGATCTAGTAGAGGAGATACCTCAACACGCTTCACCTACATCATCAATAGCATCATTTGCATCGTAGATTACAATCCATTTAGTTAATCCTAGATTAGCAGAATATATTATGTATGAGTGACATTTAGGTTGATCATTGAGTCTGTAAAAGACATGGGAAGACTTAGAATTTCCCATTTACCTATTAGGATGTCGGTACCACTAGGGGTGCCACCAAATCAAACCAACTTTATGTACAGTGGGTTAGATCAAGTCGTAGATCGTTCATCTATTGATAATTACGATGATGAAACTTTCATAGCGAACATCCATTATCTTTCCAATCCTAAGTTTACCCTTAAATACTTTGAACGTTATCATTGGCATGGTAACGGCTTAGGCTTATTTGAGCAAGGGTGCAAAACTCCTTATCAGCCACAATAATAACTGCCCATTGATAAAATTTGTCTAGGATATTCCATCCATGGTCATGATGAACTATTAGCCATATCCTTAGATCTCTTAAGTCTAGGCTTTGGCAAAGACATCGAATAGAATCCTTATGACCCCAATCCTTCACATTCATGAAGAGGTGACCGACCAGTGACTATGGTGACCATAGAGCCTCCCCTAGTTAATCATCTAAACATCTCTCTAGTGGAGCCTGAATCAGAACGTAATTTTAAGGAACGTGCAAGTGAATACAATTTCAAGGATGATGAAAGTGATTACATCTCAAAGGATGATGAGTATGAAGATGAAACTAAGATAGTCTATTTAGGTCCTCAACACTTGTGTCATATCAATACCCCCTTGAGAGATATTGAAACAGTCAGGCAACCTGTGAATATAGAAAATTCTATCACAAAGTCTTCCCCAGTCCTCCTAATATAATATAGTTGCTTCATCCAAAAGATCATATTGTCTTATCTATTCCTAGAGTAGATACAAAGATTCCCATACCTCCTAAACCATATCTAGAGCTTGGAAGACAATCAAGAATTATTGAGTCCTACCCATGTGGTCTTGGAGATTTTTGTCCATCCATAAACATGATATCTATTGATTTGACCACTCCACTCCGCTTTGAAACATTTGCACCTCAATCTCAAGACCATTGATTTTGATCACACCAATTCACCCCTTGAGCCTAATGATTTCTTCTCCAATGAAGAAATGTTACAACCATTTTATTTTGCACCAGGTTGTGCTCATGATGTTTATCATGCTAAGGTCAACCCTGATATGGTAGATCCTTTAAACCTAGTTGATGAAATCCATCTAATCTCTACACCTCATCATATTGAGGAGGGGTCACATATGTCAATAGAGGAGACTTTTGGAGTGTATATTAGCACATATCCCATGAATCCAAAGAAATTTTATCTCCTGAGGAATGGGCCATCCTCATCCTTCTATTTTTTTACTATTATTATTTTTTTATATTTACATGGTGGAATTGGTAGCCACCACAAATCTAGGTAGGTTGTCAAACTTTTATGGCCATAATAATATTTTGTGATATCCACCCTAGAAGCCACCACATAGATCTTCGTGTAGTCTACACCTATAACCACCATGCCACAATCATTTTAAACCTTTTACATCACTGAAAGCACCAGGAATAGGATAAGCGTTCAGTTCGACGAGGCTCGAGATTTGAACCTTGGACCTCCACCCCCTTATGGGGTTTGGATGAACCAATTGGTCTATACCTCAAACCTTAAACTTTAGTTTGTGGTGAAAATGGTACCAAAGAAACCCTTAGACCCCCAACCACAACCAACGAGGAATGGGTTTTTTATTGTGTCCCCCTTGGCATCACTAAGGTCTGAACTATGGACCTCCCATTCAATAGGACCAAGTTCACCTTCTCCAATTGCACTACAAAGGTAATTTTTTTTTTTATGAACACACCCACCCCATCACACACTCACCCATGCTACAGTTTGAACCTTGGACCTACCAAAGAATAGCCAAAGCCTAAATCGTTGCACTGTCCCCCTGGGACTAGTTCTTATCCTCATCACATTATTGAAAGAGAGACCTAATATATTTGCTTGGATATATAAAGATATGTCAGGTCTAGATCTGAAGTTGGTTGTTCACAATATTTCATTGGACCCTACCAAAAATTCAATCAAGCAAAAACTTAGGAAAATGCATCCAACCGCCACTCTGATGGTCAAATATGAATTGCAAAAAATTTTGGATGTAGACTTTATTTCTCCTATTGGCTATCTAAAATGGGTATCAAACATGGTACCCATAGAAAAACCTAATGGAAAAATCCACATTTGCATGGATTTTTGAGACCTCAACAAGGCAACACCCAAGGATTCATTTTTGTTATCGAACATCGATGCTCTTGTAGATGCCACTACTGGTCATGAGATGTTATCACTCATGGATGGTTTTTTGGATATAATCAGATTTGAGCCAAAATTAAATATCAACATAAAACAACATTTACCACTCCATGGGGGACATTTTATTATAAGGTTATACCATTTGGCCTTAAAAATGTTGGTGCCACATACCAGTGAGGCTATGACATATATCTTTCATGACTACATGCATAAGATTTTGGAAGACTACATTGATGACTTACTGGCCAAGTCATTACTACGTGAAGAGCACACTGAGGTCCTTAGAAAGGTCTTTGATTACCTTATTGAGCATAACATTAGGTTGAACCCCAAGAAATATGTCTTCTATGTAACATCAAGAAAAACTCTTGGGATTCATCATTTCAAAATGAGGGATCAAATTCGATCCAGCAAAAGTAAAAGCCATATTAGAAATGTGTCCCCCCACAAAAATCAAGGAACTAAGAAGCCTATAGGGCAAAGTAGCATCCATAAAGTACTTCATTGCATAGCTATCGGATAAATATTGACCCATGAATCGACTGCTACACAAGGGGGTCTCATTTAATTGGGATGAGGATTACCAAAAAGCTTTTGCTGAGATCAAGCAATACCTAGCATCATCGCCAGTACTAGCTTTACCAAGACCAGATGTACCATTTATGTTGTATATATCCACCATGGACTTTGCACTAGGAACCATGTTAGCCCAAAAGAACAAGCAAGACAAAGAATAGGTGATATACTACATAAGTCGAACCCTGGTCAACTACGAGCTAAGATATGCATACATCGAGAAACTGTGTTTAGTAGTGGTTTTTACAACTAAGAAGTTGTGCCACTATATGCTAAGTCATACAATGTATGTTATATCAAAACAAAATCCTTTGTAGTATATGATGAGTAGAACATATCATAATACATGTACTGCAAAGTGGATCATGCTATTGACAAAATTTGACCTAGAATTCATAAGCCAAAATTCAATCAAAGGATAGGTCATAGTTGATCAACTGGTAGAGGCACCTCTTCAGGATCATAAGCCTCTTGTCATAGAACTCCCTGATGATGTAGTATTTGCATTATCAAAATCACCCAAACTTGAAGAACTAGATAAGAAAGATGACATGACTTTGTTCTTCGATGGTTTGAAGTGTGAGCAAGGGGGTGGCATAGGGATCATGTTTTTCATGTCACAAGGTGCTCCAATACCCTTGTCATTTAAACTTGACTTTCCTTGCACCAATAACAACACTGAATACGAGGCCCTAATATTGGGTCTCCAAACATCGCTCACCATGAAGATCAAAAAGCTAAATATCTTTGGTGACTCCCTACTCATAGTCAACTAGGTTAAGGGAATCTATTAGTGTAGGTGTCCTATCCTGAAAGTGTATAAGGAACTTGTGGATACTTATTTAGCCCAACTGGAGTGGTATGACATCGAGGTAGTCCCTCGAACATCAAATAGATTTGTAGACACTATGGTGTCTTTGGGATCCTTAATCCCTCAGAATCCATCTTTTGAATTCACTACCATCCAGGTGAATATGCTCTCACAATCTATGATGTAGCGTGAGGCTCAAGATAATCATGAATCAGTCCACATGATTCATATAGAACCAAACCATGAATGGTTCTATAAAGCTAGAGACTTTTTGAAGAAGGCATCTTGGGGGTCCTTGATCTCGTAGGGTCCATCGGTGAATGGTACTACCATTCACCATAATGTTATTTCCCAATATGCATTCATTCACATTGAATCATAATGGGAACAAGTCATTCAATCGATCAATGCTATCACTTATTAGGATTGGCTCACCCAATTACATGATTACCTTAAGCTTGGAATAATCCCGCAGGGATTATCGCATGCCACCAAAAGAGCATTCAAACAAAAAGTGACCAAATATGTCTTGTTAGGAGATATCTTGTATCATTGTAGCTATGATGGAATTCTCCTTCATTGTCTCGAGCCCCAAGAATCATCTTGGGTGATTTTGTAGGCTCACGATGGTACATGTGGTGGCCATTTCAGTGGCATGGCCATCATTAAGCGCATCCTTCAAATGGGTTATTATTGGCCCACCATGGAGAAGGATTATTGTATGTATGTCAAGAAATGCATTAAATACCAGCATCATGCTAATCTTATGCACCTACCATCATAGGCCTTATAGCCCATTCAAGTGGCTTGGCCATTTTCTTAGTGGGGTTTTGATCTAATTGGTAAGATCTCTCCCTCATCTTTGGGTCGACACATGTTTATCATAATAGCCACTGAGTATTTTACCAAGTGGGTGGAAGTGATCCCTTTAACTTCTATGACTGGAGCACGTATTGTGGAGTTCATACTTCACAATATCATATGTCATTTTGGGATCCCATCCAAAATAATATCGGATAATGGTACTTCATTTAAGAACAAATATGTGTGGGCTTTAACATCCAAATACAATATTCAACACAGCTTTGCAACACCTTATTATCCATAGGCAAATGGGAAAGTAGAGGCCTCAAACAAAATAGTAGTAGCCATCTTAAAGAAAATTGTAAAATAAAATCATAAGGATTGGTACCTTCAACTACCTCTTACATTGTGGGCTTATTAAACTAGCATATGGATGCCCACTAGGGAAACCCCATTTTCACTAGTGTATGGCATTGAGGCCATCATGCCCTTGGAATTGGAAATTCCAACACTATGCATCGCATTGAAAGAGTTCATCGATGACGACACTGCGTGGCAAGCTCACCTTGATCAACTGACCCTTCTTGATGAACATCGAGTCAATGCCCTTGAGCATCTCCATATTTACCAAGATCATCTGAAATGATATTACAATAACAAATTCCACCTAAGGGACTTTAAATTTGGGTATCTTGTGCTCAAAGAGAACCAACAGAACTCAAACCTATCGCCTCATCTGCGAGACAAATTTATGGCTAATTGGTTAGGTCCCTTCATCATTTCAGAGAAGATAGGACCTGGAACCTACCACCTAACATCACTAGAAGGTGTTGAAGAGCCTGAACCTCTCAACATTCTTCACTTAAAGACATTTTACACATAAAATCCAAAATTACAAAAACAATAAAAATCATCAAAAATACAAAAACAATTCAAAACAATAAAATTCAAAAACAATTCAAAACATCAAAAACATTTACATTTTGCATTGCATTATATGCATTCATTAATTGCATTGCATTAGGCATTTTCATCCATTGCACTTGCATTAGGATAGGTTGTGTTTACAATCTTACAAATGACACCATGTTTGTATGCCAATCATGCATCCACAAATCATCATCATTCATCATCCCTTGTGAGTAATTGTGTTTTTCAACACAACCTTATGAGTTGCTATCAGGTATATACTAGGGTTTTTCGATCATTCAGCCATACCTAGTGATATTTTTAGATTTTGTAGAAAGCTATCTTGGCTTTCAAAGATGAGGTCTAGTTTTGATAGTACCTTGCATATTTCAAAATCCCATCACATTTTAAACATTAAAAATCCTAGTTTGAACAAGGAAGGATGAACACTACAAAGTGATCCTAGTCACCTTAAGCGAAAGGTTTTCCTTGCTCATCCTATCATGTGCATGGTTTAGAGTGTTGATTATTGGCAAAAGGACAAGCTCCCCCTACCCAAAGAAATCCCTTGCTTTCATACAAAATGAGAAAATTTCTAAAACAAAGCAAAGCAAAATAAACAGTGATTTTCATCACTAAGCAAATCCCTTGCTCCAAAAGAAAATAAAATGTAAAATAAATAGTGATTTTCATCACTAAGCATGAGCAAGTATCCCAAAAAATGAAAATAAAATAAGGGGGTAAGAGCTTGAATCCCTGGAATATTCAGTATTCGACCACCATGGGGTGATCCTCATTACAACAATGGGTTGAATGAAACCCACCTAGCAATGGGGTATCCTTACGTGTGGTGATATGTCTGTCACATTAGCGACCTTCTTTTGTATAGACCAATGTCATCTTATGGATGAGCTAGCTTTAGGTGGCTTGTATTACCTAGTAGTCTAATCCAACTACGTCCAAACCTAGGATCATGATGACCATATGGTGATCCTCATTATAGCAATGGGTTGAATGAAACCCACCTAGAAATGAGGTAGTCTTATGCCTCATCTAATATATTCATTTGCACACACAGGGATAATGAATATCTTGGTCTTCTTAACAATTTTTTATCTTTCAAGAGCCTTGTGTAGTCATTATACATCTTTTGATTAATCAACTAGGGTGTTTGAGTCTCATGGAAAACCTCAAAAATCCCCTAATAGCAACAAATCATCTCATAAATCATACACAATTTTCCTTATGAAATTTTGTTTATTAAGGGGTGTTCATAAAATAGGATAGATATTGGATGGATATCAACAATGATATTTAGATGACCACTAACTATTTTGTGCATATATTTTAATTTATAGAAGCTTATAGGGAAATCCCATACATCTCACATCATCTCATTTCACATATGGATGCTTAAATGATTAATTCTTATGATAAGAGTTACCATTTTCATTCATGATTTTCATACATTTTGTGGTGTCATCCAGTAGTTTGTTAAACACATATTAGATTCATTCTTTATATTTTAAGTGATTAAAGCATACAGGTTCATTTGCATTAGATCATCCTCATGTAATTAATGCATTACATACACATCATCTATCATATCATATCACATAGATTAAATGCATA
This sequence comes from Wollemia nobilis, assembly GCA_028583015.1. Classification (NCBI taxonomy): domain Eukaryota; kingdom Viridiplantae; phylum Streptophyta; class Pinopsida; order Araucariales; family Araucariaceae; genus Wollemia; species Wollemia nobilis. Next base: position 1,650,732 of record JAQPPZ010000569.1, on the reverse strand, counting down.
AACAAATGAAACAAATTAAACATGCATTTAACATTCACTATTGCATCCATATAAGCATACATAATAGCGCATCTACACATCTACATCATAGCATCTAAGCATACATATATCATCTAGCTAGTGCATGTCATAAATACATTACATACATATAGCATAATCATATCATTATCTAGGCATTGCATCCATAACTGCATCACATGAACATAAAAGCAATGACATAATACACATAATGAGCCATAAATATAGAGTATCATATATATGTGTGTATGTGTCAAAAGTACATCAGGTACAAAAATGCTCACAGGCTACAACTGTGTAGGTGCTCAGACCTTACACTCAAAAATGACATAGACATCATGTCTATCAAACTAGGCCTACACCCCCTAGGTCACCTCCACCCTTAGCTCCATATCTATGAATTTTTTTGGAGCTAGTACCTATTGATCTCTCAGATCATGCACCTGACCTGTGATTGGACCACATTGATGACTACCCAGACTCACTCTACTTACTCTACTAGGAGGCCCCTACTATAGACCACTCTGGTAGAGTGCCACCTAATACCTCAATCTGACCCTCTAAAGTAATTATGTATGAAGCATATTCTCCCATTTGAGCCACCCTCTGATCTAAGAGACCTTACAACCACCTAATATCTACATCCACACCTAAGCCTATCAATCCTTGAGTGACTATAATAGCTAGTGTAGCTTGTGTAATAGGAGAAACCCCTATTTGTGTCCTAAGAGCATCTCTCTCAATAGTCCTGGAATCTATCAAGGTTTTCTTCACTATCAACTATATCAGTAGGAGATCCCTCTCTATCGTAACTTGATCAATCCATGTTGTGGTTGAGTCTACCTAATCCTGGAGAGACTCCCTCTCCTCTGCATACTCTCGCCATTGCTATCAACTTGCATTCAATTGAATCTACATGGTAGTAAGATATGTACCCCACTCCATTACCTACCTCTGAGCCATCTATAACTGCACCTATAAGCTATGCACCTAAGCCTATAGTTGTGAGACCTCATCATCTAGAGCATCCTCATCACCCTCCTCATCCTAAGGATCATCCACATACCCTACAACCTATCCCCACTCATCCATCCTATGATGCACTCATCGTTCATCATCATTGCCTCCCTCCATAGTTACCTCATCTCTAGCTCTACCTAGGCTATCGCCACCTTGCCATAGTCAAGAAATCCACTAGGTGTCATACTCCACCATAGTCCTAGGATCCTCTACACCTGTGTCGTCTATCGTAGGATCTGCCTCCTTAGATAATGTGGTCACCTATGGCAATGGAAGTTGTATCTCTACCTTTCAGTGGTGATAGGGGATTGGCTCCTTTGGTACATCTTGTGCAATCCCAAACTACCTAAGGATACAATAGTAATGTAAGTACTCCTTAACCCTCTCGAGATGCCCTATAAGCCATATTTCATGCCTAACCTAGGCCAAATATCTATCTACCTTATCCCATGTAGGACAACCTAAGTAAGGTCTCCATATAATATGACTAGCCTGTAGTCCTGTCAGAGACCCAATATAATGTGTCAAATATCTAGCGTGAGGATGGCTCTGGTTGGTATTTGCCTCCCATGACTACCTCACAGCATAGCATTGATCATTCATCACTACGATAGATATACCCAAGTGCAATCTATTAGGTTGATCTATACGTATGTGCTTCCACCCCCATATTTATAGTAGTAGGCTACATACCATTCTTGCTGGTCCCCATTGTATGATATAATACAACTCATCATAGAGATTTGCTAGAAGTGTGCTCCCCCATGCCATAATAAGAGGTTGCTACAAGTCATACTCTAATAGGTATTGAACCATATCTAGGAGGTTCCAAGGGAACCCCGCTCTTGACATGTTGAGTAGTAGCACATTGTAGATAATGTGCATAAGTACCACTTGGTATCGAGAGAAGACATCATATATATATCAATAGTACATAGGCACTCCACCATGCTCAATATCTTCCAATACCACAATAACTATGTCTCAAAATACTCGCTCAAAAATTGTATCCCTAGCCATAGTAGGAGAAGAAATAATAACTCGTCCATTAATAAGAATCTTGAAGATATGGTAGACATCCTCCAATATCACCATCATCTCTCCTTTGGGGAGATGGAAAGTGTTAGTCCTGTTATCCCATCGATGTACCAGGGCTGTCAGATAGGATTGGTCCAACATCATCATCGAAAACCTAACAACATAGTTGATGCCAATCATCCCAAACCACTCCTAGTTAGCATCATATAATAGGGGTCACAACTCAATTAGAAAATTAGACCCTTACCCTCAAGATGTCAAAATCTAACATACAAAAAAGGATAAAGTTTAAGCATAATCAACAATCCAAAAAAAAAACCTCAAAAAATCAAGCAAAAATAAAAAATTAAATCCTAAGGTCCTCAGCCGCTCACGACCGCTATACCCATTGTTGACGTCGTCAATGGCCACCACCAACGGTATTTTTTTTTATCGTTGGGGTTTGACCCTCATTGCCCATAGTGATTGTTGCCCCCAATTGCCAAATTGGGAGTTGTCCTCATCGACAACGACTATGGGATTGACCCCACCCAAGGTCATTTCCCACCTAAAAATACCCAAATAAATTAAATTACCCCCCTTAACCTAACCTAAGGCTAAATCCTAAACTAAGGGGTGAGGTTAATTACTTGTAGTTTAATGAGGTTCCTTAACCCATTAATTAGTGAGGTTCATTTTAATGCTTAAATCACGAGAGTGAGAGATGAAGAATCTACCTTAGGAGCTCTGGCTCCACCACTCGAAGAAGCCTCTGACCGATCTACCATCATGGTCTAAGGTAATCTCGGTAGCATTTCGTATCAGATTCTGTCTCCCTCCCCTCAGAGCTCACTATTCTACCAAGCCAGTTGGAAATAATGAATTTGCAAAAACCCTAATTTTCCTTTTATATATTTTGCAATTCCCACCACCGCTCACTTTGACAGCAACTGTAGACCAGCCCAACCCCTCTCGTCGATGTCGATAGCGGCTACGGGATTTTCAAATTCCCACCATTGATTTTGATAACGGACAAGAAACAATAATAAATGCACCTAATTGCTCACCATAAGGAGTTTCATAATGGACATTAAAGCATATCTACCAGTCCATAATCATCAAAAATCATAAAATTAACAAAAAAATCAAATAAACCAAAATTTCAAATGTACCTCGTATCCAGTTATTTACCCTATACACTTGGTGGTTGCAATGACTTGCGCTCCATGCAATCCGGTAAGATGAGTAAATTACCATAAGGTCATTTGAACCAAATTATTCATCGATGACTTGAAATGTCTTCACTTCAATCCCCAAGAAGGCCATTGCGGTTGGACTGCTCCACGGGAATGAGGTATTCATTTCCTTTCTTCTATGAAATTTCATTAAATCATCATAAATCATAAAATTCACAATCCAAAAAATATAAAAAAAAATCAAACAAACATAAAAAATTAAATCCTATGGTCCTCAGCTGCTCATGACGTCGACAACCACCATGCTCACCACTGATGTCATCAATGGCCACCATAAAATATCACTTTTTTGAATGTTGGGGTTTGAACCTCACCACCCACAGTGATAGCGACCCCCAATTCCTAAATTGGGAGTCACCCTCGTCGACAGGGACAACGTAATTGGCCCCATGCAAGGTCATTTCTCACCCAAAAAATACCACAAAATTTGAAATTACCTCCCCTTAACCTAACTTAAGGCTAAATCCTAAACTAAGGGTGAGGTTAATTACTTGTAGTTTAATGAGGTTCCTTAACCCACTAATTAGTGAGGTTAATTTTAATGCTTAAATCACGAGAGTGAGAGATGAATAATCTACCTTAGTAGCTTCGACTCTACCACTCGAAGAAGCCTTTAGCTAATCTGCCATCATGTTCTAAGGTAATCTCGATAGCATTCTATATCATATTTTGTCTCCCTCCCCTCAGAAATCACTATTCTGCCAAGCCAACTGGAAATAATAAATTTGCAAAAAATCTATTTTTTCTTTTATATATTTTGCAATTTCCATCACCACTCACTTTGAAAACAGTTGCAAACTAGCTCAATCCCACTCATTGACATCGACAACGGCTACGAGATTTTCCAATCCCTACTGCTGATTTTGATAGTGATCGAGAAACAGTAATAAATGCACCTAATTTCTCACCGTAAGGAGTTTCATAATGGATATTAAAGCATTTATACCAGTCCATAATCATCAAAAATCACAAAATTAACAAAAAAATCAAATAAACCAAAATTTCAAATGTGCCTCTTATTTAGTTATTTACTCTATACACTTGGCGGTTGCAACGACTTGCACTCCATACAATCTGGTAATATGAGTAAAATACCATAAGGCCATTTGACCCAAATTATTCATCGTTGATTTGAAATGTCTTCACTTAAATCGCTAAGAAAGCCATTACGCTCCATTGAAATGAGGTATTCATTTTCTTTCCTCTATGAAATTTTATTTATCATCATAAATCACAAAACTCACAAAAAAATCAAATAACAAAAAAATTCAAGTGCACCTTGTATGCAGTTATTTACCCTATACACTTTGCAATTGCAGTGACTTGTGCTCTACACAATCCGGTAAGATGAGTAAATTACCATAAGGCCATTTGAACCAAATTATTCATTAATGAATTGAAATGTTTTCACTTCAATTCCCAAGAAGGCCATTATGGTTGGACTACTCCATGGGAACTATAGGCCCAAAATGACCACATCGTTAGAATTTTTTTTGAAATATTTTCTAAGGTAAAGAAGGATGTTCGAGCTCGTGCAAGATCCAGTGTATTTTACAATGATGTAGCGTAGGATTTCCTATCTTATGGTCAAAGTGGTCAAAGTTTGTACTTCACAGTTTTTAGAATCATGGGTCACAACATATGTTTGATTAAATCTAAAAGCCTAGTGGTTTGCAACATGTTCTAGTCCACGCGACATCTGACATGGTTCCAACCCACAGTCAAAGTAGTTAAAGTTTACACTTGGCTACTTTTGAACTATAACACAGTGCATATTGTTCTAGCCCACGCAAGCTAAAGGCTATTTCAAGCTTGTTCTATCCTACGAAATTTCAAGTGTATTTTGTAGTGGTACAACACATATGCTCCAGCCCATGGTCAAATGGTCAAACATTGCAAAAATGAACAATGAAGTCACAGGCCAGTGCAATATTTTATATGGCATAATTATTATTTTATATCCTGTGTGAGCTAGAGCAATATTCTATCCCGCGATCAGCCATAGTCAAACTTTGATGCACGAATTTTAAGGTGTGGACCACAACATATTTTAGATCTGGTTCTATATCGTGAACGCAAAGTAAGTTTTAATTAAATTAAAAGATAAGTCAAGTGGGCCAGAGCAATGTTCCACCCCATGCACCTTGAAGTGTATTTTCATGCTCGAGTCCCATGTGCTCCAACCCATAGTCAAAGTGGTCAAAGGGATGTGATAAGTTGTTAAGAGGTACGGGCTATGACATGTTCTACACCATGGAGCTATCAATGATTTTCAAGCTTTAATATTGACCATTTATAAGCAGATCAATGGTTGGATCATTCTAACGATATATCGAGCACATAAAGTAGAGCCTTTATGACATGAAGTGGTTGAGCAAAGAGAGCTAGCAGACAAAGAATCAATGAAGCCAAGAACTAAGAAAAATCAGATAGTTGTATATTAATGTTAGATAATGTCCACAAGAATGAGATAGCTTGAACCATGGTCTAGACAACTTGACCAAATCACCATGAAGAACCATCAAGTTATAGGAGTCGAGCTACAAAGGAGCACAAGATCGCACGATTTCTTATGTTCTCCAATGTAATCAAAGGCTACCACCTAAGCATCTGGATGATCTGGCATTTCATTTTCCTTGTAATATTCAATTTATTTTAATTTCTTTTCAAGCATGTAAAAACTATAAAAGGAGGTTGAACCCTCATTTTTAAAGGTTATCTCTAGAGTGTTTGCTTGCCCTGTTGTGTAATACTTTTATATAAATCAATAGAAGGAACATTACTTGGATGTTTGCCTTAGACTGGTGTCTTCTATAATTTTGGAGAGATTCAAGCTGTGAATTACTTTTTTGCTACTACTGCTATGGTTAGTCTATTTTGTTGATATTGGATTGCTAGCTTAGAGCATTTGAAATCTTTTCATAATTGAATCTATGCTTGCAAGAAGTTCTTTTCTGTTAAATATTGACATTGATCTTATTCTGCTAATTTGTATTATTAGTATATTTATATTGAAATAGATTTATTGAATTCTATCTCTATTTTTTTGTAATAATGAATATTACTTATTTCGAATGTTGTTAATCTCAAGTGTGGGACACCGAAAATTGTTCTATAAGATGCATTTTTTCTTGTAGATGCCTATGTTGTTAGCTTTATCCAACCAATTTTTGATTACTATTTCTTAATCCTAACTCATTTCTATCCCTATATCTTAAACATTTAACTGATCTAAAATGATTCAACATCTCATTATTTGATAAGGAATACCAACCTACTCTAGAGGTTTTATTAGAGTAATATTTAATCCATCCAATGTTGTGATCTGAATTGTGATTAGCGGGTGCATGCCTAATCAGAGAATTGGAAGATAACAATCATAGTATCAAGATTTTTCTTGATGGCAATTTGGATCCCAACAATTTTTGGCATGCTCGGTGGGACCTGTTAACAAGAACATTAGTCAACCCACCCTTTTTTTTTAATTTTACCTTTTCCTAGAGGAATCAAGATTTGGTGAATTGTCTTGACCTCATCAAGCGGTGATTAGTAAATTCACCTGGTGACTCCCTGAATGCAAGAATCCATAAAAATATTTTTAATAGCTCATATTTTTTATGAATACTAGGTCATATGCGAAGATTAACCTACGGTATTTTATCTATTATGAGCTCCCTTTGAGAGGATCTACTGTCTTAAGAAATTTGAACCCATATTTCTAATCAAACAAACCCTCCCCAAAAATTCAACTTGAGGTGCCTCTAAGACCACCTCCAGCAAGAGCAATGGCTAGAAATATGGCTAATAATACAACCAATAATACCAATGTGGCCCCAAATATTCCCCTACAGAAGTATCCTAGTTGGAATACAGTTGGTCCCTTGAGGCTTGCTCATATGCATGATATTCTCCAAGTTGTATCCAAAGCCATCCCTACCTATGATGGATCAAGCAAAACCACTTATGAGCATTTCCAAGATATTCTAAATCTAGTAACAATTCATAACATAAAGAATGAAGATGTCATTGTCAAAATCTTGGCCCTATCCTTTAGAGGGAAGATCTTGCACTAGTTCAAGACCTTAGAGGACAATAGCATTACTTCATGGGATGAATTAGGAAAGCCCTTTGTAAAAGAGTTCAATGAGTATGCATATCCCTTCTCTCTTCTAAATCAGTTTACATCCATGCAAAAACACTAGCAAGAATCGGTTTCATACTTTAACCTGAGATTTAGCAGAACTTGGAAGAGGATTCCACCTAAAGCTAGACCAACTACAACCCTTGATTTTATGTACTATATCAGAGCCCTTGGATAAATATTGGGTCTAAAAACTCAATAGTCAGGGATATATACCTTTCCCCATGTTTATAATATAACCATCCAGGTTGAGAATATCCTTATCAATATAGGGAGGTTACCCTCAAACATTATATGCCCTACTGCTCTAAAATTTTTAATATCCAAGGTCAAGCAAATACGTCTTCTTACATGGACCCCCCTCCTCCATCATCACCAGCTCCTAATATGACTCTAATTCCCCTCCCCAAATCATCATCTGCTTCATTTTCTTTCCCTCCTCTTCCATATCAATCACCTCAATAATATTCTATGCTTTTTGATATTCAAAACACTTTAAAAACTCTAAATAACAAGATGAATTCAATGGAGAAGAAAGAGATAGATAGGTCACAACAAAGAAGATTTCCCTATGTCAATAGAGATCAGAAGTCTTATATCAACAATAGTGCTTTGGAATTAGAGTTAATGCAATTCAAGAAGATCCAGAATATTCCTCTAAAACTAGCCTTGTGAATGTATGGTGCCTTGTGTGTAATGATCCACATGACTCAGAGTCATGTGTTATGTATCAGCATCATGTGCAACAAGCCATGGAAAAGGTAGAGAGAAATCAGAAAGGTAGATTCAATATGCTTTGGCAACTAGACCAGATCATGGTTGGGCAAGATCCTTATGAAGAGGGATCTATTACTGTCATGACAAGATTTGGAAAGAATACATTGTAGGTTTATCTACATAAGATGGGACAATTTCAAGTCCCTTCTCATAAGAAGAAAGATCCTCCTATACAAAATAATGATCAATTTCCTATTCCTCAAGCCACTGAAAAGAGGGACATGGTTCAAAAGGTCCAAGAAAAGGAGGTTAGTTTCCCTAGGAATTTTGACAAAGAAAGAATGAAATCCAAAATTGAAGCACAAGAAAAGCTTTTATTCCCTTCTATAACTAAGAGGCAAAGGATTGAAGCCACACAACAATACAAGAGGAAGTATGGTGAACCAGAGAGAATTTTTGAGAATCCCACTCTAGTAAAATCATAATACAACATTGTAGAAGAGATGAAAAGAATTCCTTCCAAGGCTAGCCTCTATGATACCCTTTTTATTCCTCATAAAATAAATCTTTTGAAAGCTTCTTTGAGTAAGAATCCTAAAAAAAAGAAGGCTACTACCATCCTCACTGTATCTTCTGGAAAATATAAGATTTTTCCTTCTTCTTTAAAGAATAAACCCTCTCATAATACATTTCTTTGCAGATGGAGGGTTGGATATTTTGCAACTGTATGATTGATTCAGGAGCCTCCACCACGGTTATTCCCAAGGTAGTCTATGAAGAGATGTGTATGGAGGTCTTGGAGTTTTTTAGTTGGATGAGACACCAATAAAGATGGTTGGAGTAATAAAATATGTACTAATGAGATTACATAAAGCCCCAAAGGTGACCATTGTGCAATAAATTGTGGTGGTAGACCTAGAGCCCTATTTTGGTCTATGCATTTTTAGATATTTCACCACCAAATTAGGAGGATGTATGTTCTTGGATCACTCTAGTATGGTGATTCCCTTAAAGGGAAAGAGGATAAGGATTAGACTCGATAAGCCTGTATCTTATCACATTGAAGAAGACACATGTAATTTCATGCCTCTAGATTATTTTGAAATAGTAGAAAGTTTTTAAGGACTAGAGGTTGAATATGAGTTACCATTCAAAGAGGATTATATCCATTTTAGAACAATAATGGACACATACAACATCTCCTTAGAGGTTGAGAAAAATATCCATGCTATATCTAATCAGTCTTTGAGAGAAAAAAAGACTTAGACCATGCACTTTGATGGTGCAAGATATAGAAATAGAGTCAATGCTGGTGTAGTTTCATAGTATCCATCAAAATGTGTAAAGAGTTTTGCATACAGACTAACATGGTCCTACACCAACAATGTTGCAGAGTATGAAGCTTTATGCTTAGGGATAATGCAAGTTGAGAGCATGGGTATCAAGATACTGAATATATATGGTGACTCTGAACTAATAGTAAATCAGGTAAGAGAGAGATGCAGTAGTAAGCACCATTACCTAAAGGTATACAAAAATAGGGTGTGGGATTTTATGGAATCCTTTGATGCCCTCAACATCCATTTTGTTCCTAGAAGGCAGAACATGTTGGCTGACTCTTTGGCAGTTAGGAGATCCAATATCAACCCTTGTATAGATATATGAGTTTCTAAAGATAAAAGAATCAAAATGGTTTTCAGGCCAACATCCCAGATAGGTAGATATTCTGGTAGGTCTTTGGGAGTGATGAATATATCATTGACTTCCTGGTAAGAGAGGCTTGCTTATCCACTATTCAAGAGGAAGTGCTAGATGAGATTGACCAACAGGATGTTATCCAACTAAAAAAAATCATATACCAATAGGTTTGGTCACACTTGAAAGCCTCTTTGATAATGAAGATAGGAAGAAAATCAAAGCTATGGAGATCAATGAAAAAATCTATAAGGACATCGAGATTGAGAAGAAAAATAAGCTCAAAGTTGGTATATGTTGTTCTCCAAAATAGGTAGAGGATATTAAAGCACTGTAACCTAAAATACCAAGATATTATGGCCTGGCAATATGAATATCTTAAGGTATATGACAAAAGGGTGATCCAACATACATTTGAGATAGAACCAAATGCAAAGCCTTTCAAATAGAAGCAAAGGTCTATCAATCCCAAGATTGAATCCATAATGAGAGAAGAGCTAATCAAACTGCTAAAGGCCAAAATTATATATTCAATTAAGCATTCCTCATGGGTAGCTAACTTGGTTCCTATGAGGAAGAAGAATTAAGACATCCTTCTATGTGTAGATTTCAATAATCTCAACCAAGCATCATTGAAGGATCACTATCCTCTTCCTCAGATTGACGATATTCTAAATATTGTTGTAGGAGTAGAGAGGTTCTCACTATTAGATGGCTTCTCTGGTTATAACCATATCTGGGTGAAAGTTGAGGATCAATTCAAGATAACATTTACCACCAAATGGGATACTTTTGCTTATCATAGGATGTCTTTTGGTTTGTCTAATGTAGGGTCCAAATTCTAGAGAGCTATAGATTATGCCTTTGGAGAGCTTATTAATAAAGTCATTTTAATCTACTTGTATGATATGACTATATTCTATCATGAGAAACAAGATCACCTGACGCACTTGGAAAAAGTATTTGAGAAATACAGATAATTTGGTATCTCTCTGTTGGAAATTTTGAGTATATTGTTGTCATTGATGTCAAAGAATTGATATCATAGGTTGATGACATTGGTTGTCATTGATGTCAAAGATAGCTTGGCATGGCGAAAAGATAAATTTTATAAGCTGGTTAAATATGCAAGCTAAAGTTCATCCCAATGCAAGGAAATTGATAAAAAGGATAAGGTTATAATTGAAACATACAAAATAAATGCATTTGATCTAATAATTTTCTAAAACACAGATTATACAAAATTGCTAATTTTATTCACGATTGAATTGCTTTTTGTGTTACAAATGGGAGAATTCTCCTTTATTTATTTCATGAATTTACAATAAGTCTGATGCTTTCTCTTGGGCTCCTCAATGTAGGTGGGCTTCATGCATAATGTTTGCCACTATTGGTTGTATTTGTTATTGTTTTCCTATTTGCATTTGTGCTAGACCTACAAAATGGAGTTATTATATTTTGGGGCTTGCCTCAGTAAGGCCCCATGGTAAAAAGGACAATTAGACTTAAAATATGTAATGAAAACTAAATTAAATGGCATAGAACCTCATAAAAACATCAAATGAAGCTTACCTACAAGATTTTGAGTGAAATGAGTCTTGTAGACTCAACTCACAAGTCAGGAGGCAAATTGGTTTTGAATTCATAGGTCAGGGGGTGAATTGCACTGTAAGCACTTTTTTCCTAGAAATCCTTGCATGGGTTGGTTCCTTAGGTGCTATAATGTTGCTGGTACGGATTAGATGTCCTTGCTTGCACTTCTGGTCGTATTTTGATAGAGTTTCTATACTTCAACTAAAATGGGAGAGATAGGTAGAATGAGGGATTACATCCACTATTTATAGATAAAACTAAGGTGTAGGGGTTGTGGTTAGGGGAACTAAACCCTAAGGTCAGGTTCCATGGTGGTTAGGTTAGGGTTTGTGAGGTGTCATCCCTACATTCAATAAGGAAATATCTCATCCTCACACATGTGTGAGGAGAGATTAGGGTTAACTAGGATTAGTCAACTCTAAGGTTAAATTAGGGTTAGGTTAGGGTTTCCTAAGAAATATCCTAACTAACCTAGTGCACACACATGTGGGAGGGAATAATTAGGACTAATTAGGGTTTAGGAACCTAATTAACCTTTTTAATCCAAAAACTGCACTTTAAGTGAAGTCACTTTAAAATTAGAATTGGAATAACTTTAATTTAGACTTTTTAGGAACTAATAGTCCCATGGGGTCCTAATTAGGTCTAGGAAGGGCTTAGGCTACCTTAGGTGATTGATAAATGGTCCTTTGATGGGTGAAATGTGGTTATGATGTGGATTGAGTAGTTTAATAGGGTTTTGTACCTATAAACTAGTGGAATGGCCTATGTAAGTCTATGATATGCTATGCTAATCTAGAGTGATCTATGCTAGTCTACTCATATCTACGATAGTCTACGCAGGTCTAGAGTGTTGGAAATATGAGCAAGTTTTATTGTCATTGATGTCAAGAAATTGATGTTCAAGTTTAGTCGTCATTAATTTCATAAGGTGGTTTTTCCAAAAGGTAAGGAAGAGGTTAAAATAAATAGGATATAATATTTATTTTAATATTATATTCTTAAAGTGGCCTAAAAGATTAAAATGAAGGAGAAGCAGGTTTAAAAGGATATATTTAATATTATAATATTCCAAGCTAAAGGTTGAAGTGAAGAAAAATGAGGTCCAAGGAGTCTTTAAAATATAAATCCTCAAAAGACCCATTTGACAGAATGTGAAGGTTATTATTTAATTTATTTAAATTAAAATATTTTAACCATAGGTTAAAATTTTAATTTAAATAAATATTAAAGGTGCCATAAGTCTAAGTTTAAAATTTGAATTGGAAAGCGCCGACATTTTGGAGTACACAGAAAATAATATAAAAAGGGGAAATATTTTTTATTTCAATCCATCCATGCAATTTGAATGCCCAAGAGAGAAAAATATTTTGTGTGTTGAAGAAGAAGAGAAGAGGATTTGCTTGTGTTAAAATAAAAAGGGCAGACTTTGTAATAAGACAAAGTGGAGCATTAAAAAACTCACTGAACGCTTGGTAGCACAAGCGATGATCGACGATTGGTTAAGGCATTTGTGCAAGGCAGGTCAGGGGTTTGATTCGCATCCCCTTCGTTTTGAGCATGGCAAAGGTTTTCGTTTATTTTTAGAAGGCACCAGAGAGTAGGATAAAAGGTGCATCATGCACCTTTGGTTTTATCTTGGGCATGTGGCCCAATGGCAGCCAAGCCTTAGGGCTTAGGCACCGTGACAACGGTTGGTCACGGGTTCAAGTCGAGCGCAGTCGTGAGGGCATTATTTTTAACGTGGGCCATTGTCTAAGGTAAGCGGTTAATTTATTTTGCCAAGGTGTGAATAGTGCTAGGGGGGCACGTGATTTTTAATGGTGCTTTGATTAATTTTTGCTAAGGTAAAATATAGGGAGTCATAAGGAAGTTTAAATATTTTAATTTTTACTTAGCATTAAAAATAGAGATTGGAGATATAAGGTGTTTAAAAGGAAATTAATTGTGTTGAATATTTTTGTGTGAAGATTGGAGTTAAAAGTGTTAAACAAAGGAATTAATTTTTATTTTGATAAGTGTGAAAATTGGGTTTATAAAGTGTTTCAAAGAAGTTTTGATTGGTTATGATTTGAATATTATTTTTGTGAAGTTTGGAGATTATAAGGTGTACTTGAGAGCTAATAATTTTGTATGGTGAGATAATTATTGAAGGAAATATTTGAGTGGAGACTTTGAGATAAATTATTGTTATTTAACCTTGAAAGTGGCAAAGAGAATTTGATTGTGATTGAGACAGGTTTTGAGGTTAGATCTCCATCAAAAAAAAAAGGTATGGGCACATCTTCCTTGTGAGTAAAATATTGTTGATTGAAGTTGTGAAATGTAAAGTTGGAGTGAAAAGGATTGTTTGATAAGCATTGTTGGAAATTTTTGAGTGAGTTTTAAATGTGCATGATTTGTGGATGTTGAAATATCATGAGTATCATTGTTATGTGAATTTGAGAACTATCCCGAGCTAGGGTTTTTGAAAGATCATGAGTATCATTGTTATGTGAAATTTGGAATCATCTTAAGTCAAGGTTTGAGCTCCATAGTGTGAGTTGTTGGAAGTATAGTGAAATAATTGGTTAGGGTTTGTAAGAAAGTTGTGTTTCATTGAGTGAATTATTGAGTGAAGTTGGATGAGCATTATTGATTGAAAGTATTGAAGTGATAGTTCAATTTCTGTGAAACAAATTGTTCTCTATTTCTGAGTTGATTTGAAAGAGAATTTGAAAGTGATTGAGTGCTTTGTGAGTGTGAAACATATTGAGTCTCTTACCATTCTCTATATGTTTCTATGGTTAAAAAATATTCTGAGTGAAACTTGTTTGTGTGATTGAAGAGGTTTTATAAAAGGATTAAGTTGAGTTGTGTATGCAAGTTTTGCAATTGATTTGAATAAATATTTTGTGAAAGCTAGTGGACTATTTTGAGTAAGTCCTAGAGGGGACTTAAGGACAAAATTAAGCAAGATTTTATGGAAGCTTATGAGCAGATTGGAGTAAGTCCTAGAGGGAACTTAAGGATATAATTGAGTAAGCTTTTGTGAAAGCTTAAAGATAGATTTGTGTGAGATTTTGTGGAAGCTTACAAGAAGACTTAAGGTAAGTCTTAATGAAGACTTGTTGAGAAGATTAGACAAGTTCTAGGGAGGACTTGTTGGACAGATTTGAGGCAATTATTGATTAAGACATGAGGATAGATTTGAGGTAAGTCTTGGTGAATACTTAAGGAAAAATTTTAGGTAAGCCTTGGTGAAGAATTGAGAGCAGATTGAGCAAGTTCTTAAGAGGACTTGTGGATAGATTTGAGGCAAGTCTTTGAGAAGACTTGAGAGCAGAGTTGATTGATTGATTTGTTTAAGCTTTGATTTAAGGCTTGGGGCAGATATAGTAGAGTTATTTTGATATTGTATCAATATTTGTGTTAAGTATTGAGGCCAAATTTGAGGACAGTGTTTGGTACAGATTTGAGGGTAGATTTGTGCCAAACCAGAGAAAAACTTGTGAGCAGATTTATGGTAAACCAAAGGACAGTGTTTAGTGTATATTTAATATAGAGATTGAGCAAATTTGAGAGAAATATTTGGAGGTGATAGAGTAGAGGACAATAGTCTCTGATGGATAGATATCCATTAGCCAATGCAATGAGGACATAGGTCTTCTGAGTGAGGACAAGAGGTCTGCAGTGGAGACAGATCCATAAGCCAGTGCAGTGGAGGCAGTAGTCTTCGAGAGGATCACCAGCCAAAGCAGAGGATAAGAAGTTCTCCTATGGATAGAGATCCACAAACCAGCAAAGGGGAAAGAGTTCTATTATGGATAGACATCTACAAAATTGATTAGGGGATTAGTGTCTCTTTTGGATAGAGGTCCATAAACATTATAATAGGGAAGGATTCCCAAGAGATTTGTTGAGAAAATTTTAGCAAAATATTTTCTCCGTGGAGTAGCCCACATTGGGTAAACCACATTAAATTTTTCTCTCTATTATGTGTGGTGATTTGTGCATTGTTTTAATTACTATTATTGATATTGCCATTGATATATTTAATAATATTGTTTGGGAAAGAAAATTAAAAAGTGGCCTTATATAATTCACCCCCCATATTAGTATAAGCTTGTGTTCTTCATAGAGGGATCTACAATAGTCTACATCAGTCTACAATAGCCTAGAGGTGTCTAGGATGGCCTATGTAAACCTAAAAGTGTCCAAAAGGATCTACAAGTACGTAGAGGTAGCTATGTACAACTTTTATGTGTCTACATTTTGTCTCTTTTTGTACTATACTGTGTGGCACACAATTTGATACAATAATGTGATGAGAGAAAGTAGAAGATGAAGAAGGGAAGATAATGGGATCCAATCAAAGGTATGTAACCACTCAAAGTGTGACCATACAATATTGATCAATAGCCAAGGAGATAAGGGAAAAGAATGGGATTTAATCAAAGGTATGTAGTTGCTCGAAGCATGACCATACAACATTGATCGATAGCCAAGATGAGAAGGGAAAAGAATGGGATCTAATAAAAGGTATGTAGCCTCTCAAAGCATGACCATACAACATTGATCGATAGCCAAGATTATAAAGGAAAAGAATTGAATCTAATCAAAGGTATGTAGCCGCTCGAAGCGTGACCATACAACATTGATCGATAGCCAAGATGAGAAGGGAAAAGAATGGGATATAATCAAAGGTATGTAGCCACTCAAAGTGTGACAATACAACATTGATTAGGGATCCAGGGGGAGAAGAGAAGAAGAGAAGAAGAATATGGGAAAGAAGAGAGAAATAAAAGAAAATAAATAAAAAATAATGTCGGTGAATGGAAATGGATGATTACAGATGCAATGTGATGATTTGTTGAGTCTGTATGATATTGCTCGATGTCATATTGGTTTATTGTGGGGGCACCTTTTATATGCTTTGCTTTTGTGACCAATGCAATATGATCCAAAGTATGAATAGAAAAAATGTCTATTCAAATTTTTGTTGTTGATTGGTTGATGAGTGCATGGTGACAAGTGTCAAACCATTTGAGCTAGTTAACGTATGTATTATTCAAACGTGTCATTCATTATGTATCATGAACACTAGAGTGACATCTCTAATGTTGCACATGGGTTATTCAAACATGTCATTCATTATGTATCATGAATGCGAGAGTGACATCTCCATTGTTACACACAACTCTCATGATCTAACAAATATCTGGTTGAGAATTGAGATTATAATTATAAGATAATATTTAGCAAAAAAAAATTTAGACAGATGTGATATCTGTGATTTGGATGTTTGGTTGTTTGGTTGCATGCAAAGCTAAATTTTGAATATGAATACCCCCTCAAATGAGGAACCAGCAATGAGGTGAATGAAATGTGGTGATATGATGATGGATTGGTTGATAGAATAAAATGCATGATGAAATTGATCAAAAATTAGATGGACAAGAAAATGGGTAGGTTTCCTAGTTTTTGGAAACAAATTTGGGTGATTTTGGGGCTTCTAGGCTCAATTCGCAGGTCGAGGTGCGAATTGGATTTGGATTCATAGGTCGGGGGGTGAATTGGTCTAATTCATAGGTTGGGGGGCGAATTGAATCTAATTCATAGGTCGAGGGGTGAATTGGACCTAATTAGGGTTTTTAGGTATATTTAAACCTTTTTGGAAGCATGGGGGGTCATTATGACGATGGTAAACTTGGAGAGTGAGGAGCGAGTGATAGTTGGTGATGCAGAGCACTTGTAGTTGATTTATTTGAGCAATGGTATGATGAGAGGATGCATTGGTGTTGGCGCTTGATGTGGGGACCCACCAGTAAGTGTTCTTTATTTTATTTGTTTTCCAATTTTGTTTTTGGAAAAGCATGAAATAGGGGGGAGGTTTTCATGTTATTTTAAAATTTAGGCAAATTTTAATTGAAACTGGAACACAAAGTATTAAACAGGCTAAATGGGTACCCAAAAGGATGATCATTTTTGAGGTTTGACTAGTTTTTACTATAGTTTGATTGGGTGACGGGTAGGATAGTCTTGTAGTTTGACTTTCCATTTTTGGAGCGATTGTGCACTATTTTTGAAGTATGGTTGAATATCATCTATAAAAGTAGGAAATGGGTATCCAATTGTGTGACTGTGTTTTTGTTTTATCCTTGTTTGGTGTGTTTTCTTATTG
This sequence comes from Wollemia nobilis, assembly GCA_028583015.1. NCBI lineage: Eukaryota > Viridiplantae > Streptophyta > Pinopsida > Araucariales > Araucariaceae > Wollemia > Wollemia nobilis. The sequence continues at coordinate 1,633,112 of JAQPPZ010000569.1, read as the reverse complement.
TGAGTCGTTAGGATGTAACTTAGAAAACTTTGACTGTTAAATTTTCCACCATGGGTATACTATTTTTGGAAATTGTTGACACTTTCACTATAGAAGGGTGAAATGGGTATTCAAAAATGTGATTTTTTTTGGTGTGTGATTGCATTTTGCATATGTTTGAATTACGTTTCATGATGTAGATAGGATTAAATTGAAAATTTGATGTTGGGAGCCTGATATGTACTATTTTTCGCATATGTTTGAACTATTACCATGAAATGGCAAAATGGGTATCCAAATATGTGACTATGTTTTTGATTTGTTATGATATGTTTATTTTGTATGTTTTAATGTCTCGATTTGCATGACAAATTAAATAAATTAATTTGTGTGTGACATGTATTGAAGAAAATTAAATTTTTGATTATTTGGAGAATTGTGTATTGTCTAATGTAAATTTTGTTGTTGTTTTTTTGTGTGTGAATAGGTGAAGACAATCGAGCCACATCATCGTGTTCGTACAATGAAAGACTAGTTGGATGATATGATAAGGAATGAAGCGGATGAGGCATGGTTGGATGTAGTGTGGTTTAGAGGGATATGGGAGTGTAATAGAATTTATGCAAATAGGGCATACATATCTACTCTGTGTGAGTGGTGGGACACAAATTAGAACACTTTTTATTTTCTAATGGGTGAGATGATGCTCACCTTGAAATATGTTTACAAGATATATAAGTTACCTATAAAGGGTGTGCTAGTGAGAGAAGCACCATATGATAGTAAGGAAGTTGTGTTCAAGCGGTTCTTTGGAGATAAGTGGGAGGAGGTATAAATAAAGAAGATGGATTATGACCTGCTTTGGAACAATAAGATGTTATCTAAGCACTAGTGTGTGGTGATGATGATGATCTCCACTTAAGCTTTACCTGACACTTTCAGGGTATTGTTTACTTGGAATATATTGGACGTGGTGAGCGATATTGTTGGAATATTTTCAACATTGCCTCCTTAGTCCTAAGTATTAAGTCCTAGTATTTAGTTTTAGTTTAATGTTTTGATTTACATATTTCTAGTTAATTTGATTAGCATACATTGAGGTTTTGGCTTGGTTGGTCAATTTTTGACCATAGTCCAAGATTAGAATGTTGTTAGGATAAGAGCTATCTTTAATTTAGTTTGTTGTAATAAGTTTGAGAGGATTTCTCTCAACCACCATGTCTATTTTTAGTTCTTTCAAGAACTATAAAACTATGTAATGCATTGTTGATCAATAGAACAATTTCACCATTGTTTCTCATTTGGTATCAGAGAAGGTTTGCTCAGATGGATCAAAACCTATGGAGAGTGGCGTGAAGAGATCTGAAGCACACACTTTGTTAGAGAAACTCAAGTGGCCAGCACTCAGCAGATTTGCAAGGAATAGCTCGAGTAAATCATTAATATCTCATGAATCCTGAGGTATTTTCTTATGAAATTTTTAGGGTTGTTATATAATTGTATCAAGAGGATGCAGTCAAAATTTTAGGTGATTTGGAGCTAATTTGCTGATTTTATTAGCATTTTGAGTTTTTCAATAAAATGGTTGTATAAGGTGGAATACAGGGTATTTGCATCTCAAATTTTGGGAGAAATATTATTTAGATAAAATCATAATTCAGATAAAATTTCAAGTCATTTGGATCTGTATTGATTGATTTGTGTGAATATTGATTTTTTCTTCAAAAATCCTAGATCCATAATTGTGATAAAAAGGGAAAAAGTAAATGATCACATATTTTTCACCTTTGCAAATTTTATTCAAAAATTTAGAGGGTTTTCAGATTATTGTCTCAGGAATACAGAGTTTAATTTTCAAAATTTTTGGAGTTGTATGGATTTATTTATGTGAAGAACATTGAGGTTGTCTCAAAAACACTCTAAGATATAGAAAGGGCAAAAGTAAATTGATCACATATTTCTCATTTGTGTGAATTTGGATCTAAAATTTAGTGGATTTTCAGATAAGTATATCAGAAGTCTACAAGAAAAATTTTAGTTTGTTTCAATCAGTATTGGCCGATTTATGATAAATTGGGTGCTTGAGACTTTGGTAAATAAAAGGAAGCCATGTATGCAGACTTGGTTGTACCAAAATTTGATGGAGATAATTATGCTATTTGGAGCATAATGATGAAGACCTTCTTGAAGGCTCAAGACTTATGGGATATAGTTCAAGAAGGCTATGAGGAACCCACTTGGAGCAAGCTACAAGGTGAGGAGAGAAAAGAGAAGGAGCAACAATATGCAAATTGCTTAGCTCTTATGGATTTGAGGAGAGGAATGGAAAAGAATGTTTTTCCTCTCATAGCCAATTGTAGATCAGCTATAATGGCATGGCAAGTGTTGAAGGATGCTTATGGGTTTGATGAGGATACCCATAAAGCCATGTGTGACAATCATGAAGATTGTTTAAGCAAGGAGGAGCCTTGCTTCCTTGAAGAAGTTTCTAAATTAGATCCTTTTGAAGGAGCTTTTGAAGAGTCTTGTGAAGACTCATATGAAGGTATGTCTTTTGTAGAATACATACATTCTTATAATGGAGAATTATTTCTTGAAGAGCAAGACATACTTGAAGAAGAGCCTTGTGTGAAAGAGAGAAAAGAATCCCTTAATGGAGAAGAGGATAAGAAAGAGGAAGAGCCTTGTACAACTTTCCTTGGAGAGAGTCATTGTGAGACACATATCATTGAAGACATGTCTTGTATAGGCATGGAAAATTGTAATAAACAATTATTTCTTTTAGGAGGAGAAAAAGTTGAAAATAAAAATTGTACTAATAATTTTTTTTGCAGGAATGGCATGCTTGGAAAGCATTCACATTGATAGCAAAGAGGATGGATGTCTCAATGGAGATACAATTGCTCAAGGACCTTGTAGTGAAGACCACTCAAAAGTGGAAGAAGACTTTGAAGATGAAGGAAGAGAAACACTCACATTGGAGTGTTCCTTGCTTGAAGACCACCAAAGTGAAATGTATGATGAAGAATGTCTCATGGAGGAGATATATGAAGAAGAGTGTCTTATGGAGAAGACACCAAATCAACTATTTGTTGAATAATACTTCACGGAATGCATCTACAATTCTCATGGAGGAGAATAAAGAATATGATGATGGAGAAGCAATGTTCATGGATGATCATTGGCTTATTTTTGTTGAAGACCATTCAATTGGAATGGATGTGTGCTCTCTTGAAAGAGCAAATAAAGTAATGTGGGATGATGATCCACAAGAAAAGTTTGATGAAGAGGAAATTCAAGCTATAAGCTTCTTGTTAGAAGATCACTCATCAAGGGTGAAGGATGTGTTGGGTGAAGAAAAGACCCCACAAGACTCCCTCATTTGGGATATGGAAAGTGAGAAAGAAAATGGGATAGAAACAGAAAATGAAAATGAGATTGCTGATTTTCTTGTTGTAATGGCAAAGAAAACATCACTCATGGATGAAGATCACTCACTTGGAGTGACTACATTGTAGAAAGAGAGTTGTCTTGAAAAGGCAACTATGTATGATTGCTTGAATGAATGGTGTTTCAACACACCAACATGGATTGAACAAAGGAGGAGAACTCTTAGTGAAGAGTTGATGGTTGATCTTGAAGCACCATACAATGAAGGAGAACTACTACAAAATAGCTTTATGGGAAGCACCAAATCTACTCATACTAAAGGTAATGTTTTTATGATTAATGATTTGTTTTTTGTGAGCAGGAATGAAAAGAAAGGTGATTGTCTCATTGAGACAACTTTGATGAAGAGTCTTCTTGGAGAGAATACAGTGATGGAGAACTTGGGTCACATGGATCAAAATGATGTGTTCAAAATTCCTTAGGAGAAGGATTCTTGTAAAGTCATTGTTTTGAGAGAATATTTGTGTGAGGAGCAACTTTATGTTGCATATGTAGTTGGTCATTATATGGCCATATTTGTTGTGATATTTTGTGTGGAAATATGTGAAAGAGTTGTATGGTATAATCATCTATGTGAGATGATTAATTGTAAATACTCATGTGGAGTATTGTTTAGTGTTGAAGATGTAAAAGAAGATCAAAATGTGAGAGCATGGTTTAAAGACCATAATGATAAAGATGTAAGAGAGTGGTTGTTGAAAACCACAAGAGGAGATACTTTTGTTGAAGGGGGAGCTAATCAACAAAAGAAGGCACTCAAGCATTTGCAAGAAATTCCACATGAAGAGTGGAAGGAGTGCCACCATAAGTATTTTGTAAATTCTGATTTCTTGATTCAAGATTGGAGGAAACGTAAGAGAAATATTTTCTTCCAACTCTGTGATGCTTAAAGAACTCTTGCATGAGTGTCTTTAGCATCAAGGGGGAGAATGTTGGAATATTTTCAACATTGCCTCCTTAGTCCTAAGTATTAAGTCCTAGTATTTAGTTTTAGTTTAATGTTTTGATTTACATATTTCTAGTTAATTTGATTAGCATACGTTGAGGTTTTGGCTTGGTTGGTCAATGTTTGACCATAGTCCAAGATTAGAATATTGTTAGGATAAGAGCTATCTTTAAGTTAGTTTGTTGTAATAAGTTTGAGAGGATTTCTCTCAACCACCGTGTCTATTTTTAGTTCTTTCAAGAACTATAAAACTATGTAATGCATTGTTGATCAATAGAACAATTTCACCATTGTTTCTCAGATATGGTAGAACACAATGTTGTGTTTGCATGGGCACCTGTATTTTTGGCCCAGGTATACAGGGAGTTGCATGATGTGGTGTGTGATGGGTGAAAGGGATTGAGTTGGACTCCTTTGTTACAAGTATGGGCATGGGAGCATATTGCTATTGAGAGGCCATCATTTTTTCCCTATAATGCTCATGTGAAGGGACAAACACATTTTTCTTATGCTTTGAGATGGAGTATTGATGAGGAGAAGGGCACTAAGAGGCCACATGAGGGTGATCCTCTATTTTAAAAGGTGGATTTTGGAAATCTGGTGCCTAGTGTAATTAGGTGGAGATCGTGGATGGGTGGGGTGACATGGGAGCATGACAATGAGTAGTTAGGTACCATTCATCAGGGGAGGTGGTTGGTTGGATGATATACTCGGTAGGCTAAGTTATTTCAATTTAATTGATTCTTGTGACATTTTGGATTATGATAGGACATTCCAGAGGCACCTATTGTATACTATAGGCAATAGGGCAATAGGGGTCAGTCGGCTATAGTTTTACCATGGATCGATGAGAGGGATCCACTGATGGTGATCCTAGATGTGGGTAATGTAAGGATGACACCAGAGTTTGATGCCTAGTTTGTGATGTAGAGCTGGGTGCTAGGTGTTGGTGTAGTTGATCGATGGATACCACTTGGTGGTGGGGTATCTATAGTAGGGGGTAGGGCGATGAGAGGTACTCGAGCTAGGTCATAGGATAGATTTGGTAGTGAGATATATTTACCTCTATGATGATCCAAGCAATGCTTGGGTGGCACCTTGAGTTCATCTGTAGAGAGAGTGGAGGAGGTTCTTACGAGTGGTGGAGCGCAAGCAATGGAGGAGAGAGTGATAACACTATGGAGATGGGTTTTTTTATGGGATGGAGGAGATTCCCATTGAGCAGAAGGAGATGCAAGAGGTGGAGGAGGAGGTATTATTATTACATGATCGAGTATGGGAGCTAGAGGGAGATCTTTGTGAGGGTGAGAGGCATAGGTTGTTCAAGGTAATATATTTAGAGGAGAGGTTGATAGCCTTGGAGACTACTGGTGAGATTTATCATAAGGACTTCAAGTATAGGTGTGCTAAGATGGCAGAGAAAATGCAGCAGCTAAGGGTAGAGGCACAAAGGGAGCAATCTACAGTGGTAGCTCAGGATGTAGATATTACAAAGCTATGAGTTGAGATGGTGAGGTAGCAGCAAGCTTGAGAGGAGGTTGAGGGAGCCCAGGTAGTAGGGGATGTGCCAGTTGACATGGCTACTATAGGAGTGGAGTTAGAGCAGCCATAGAGGGGTAGTGAGATAGCACAAGGGCTATTGGCTATGGAGGCAGTAAAGCACTTAGCTTGTGAGTTTTATCTAGTGATAAATGGGATCCCACTTCTCGATTATGACCAGGTGGTATCATAGTCTAGGAAAAAGTTAGATGTATGGACACAATCTTAATAGTTTCATTAGAGTGTAGCTTCAGTGGTTCAGAGGGGCATGAGGGTTGAGACACAGGATGTGGCACAGGGTAGAGATGTGGATGTTGGTTCGAGAGTGGTGTTGTCTCTTGAAAGGTCTCAAAGGTTAAAAGATAGGGAAAATTCCAATAGAGATACAACGGCACATGGGATAGTTTTGGGGAGGGTGAGTCATGAGGGGAGTGGAGAGGCTCCTAGTGGTAGTTAGGTTGATTACCGTTGTAGCCTACGGGTAGTTTTATATTATGTATGATGGGCTTGGTCCCAGGTTGTAGCCTACAAGCATTTTTGGATTATGTATGATGGGCATGGTCCTAGGTTGTAGCCTATGTTAGTCTCACAATGACACTAATAGGGAGGGGTGAATCAGTGTAGCTCTTTAAAACTTAAATCTTCAACACTCAAAGCCAAAACAATGAAAACATAAAACCAAATAAAGCAAGTATAACAAGAGAACATCACACAAAACAAGATGTATCGAGGTTCACCGATTTTGCTACATCCTCAAAAATAACTATTTGGACTCCCATCCAAATCCAGCCTTTGCAAAGCACCAACTTTACTATCAATTTACCAACACCCACTGGAATGAGCACCAAACCCTGATTTATCTGCACCAACAGAAAGGAGCACCAACCCCTCTACCAAGCACCCACTTGATTTTGATATTGATAATAAAATGACATATATGAATTTCTTCACTAAAACTAGAACCCTCTATGGTCTATAAGCTCAAAATATAAAACTTTCTATTTCACCCAATATAACATCCCTCTCTCTGCATTACTCAAAATTTGAATCTTCTCTTCTCACAAAAAAATTGATTGTTATCTTAGCTCATTTTGCCAATTACTAAACGATTTCTGGGTACTGTTCATCACTTTGTCTGTGAACTTCTCTCAAAATTTCAGCCAAAATAGATATCATATGAGAAAGTTATGTCTAAAATACTGAAGTGACATTTTTCACCTCTCTCCAAAAATCATGGATTTTCACTCTTTATTTTTCTCCATGCACACTTCTCTCTTCACAAAATAAAGTCCCCACTTTTCAATAAAATCCCTTGTCACTTAAAAAGCACACACTTACATTATTTTTCCCTTTTCAATTTTTAAAAATATTTTCTTTAATGAAGCTTCTTAAAACAATATAACTTCCTTTTTTTATTTTGAGAAGACATTTCGTCAAACACGTCACATGCAAAGAATTGACACCTTACTCGTTCTCTTACTTCGGAGCCACGTGACACCTCAAACCAAAAATGAAATATGCTCTATTTGATGCCTTGAAGGTGTAACAGCACTGAAACCAAAACTATGGTGACTCTGCAAGGTCAAAATGACCAACTGAAGGATTTTGCACAAGTGGAACAAATTGACATAAAAGTGACCTATACCATTTTTGCAACAATCATAAATATCACCTCGTAACTCAATTTTCTATGAAATTTGAAATGTAGAATCTCTACAATGTTGAATACATTCAGTTCAAATCTCGTTGCATAAATTCTTATGGTTCGCCTATACCACCTCCACAAAAAATACTGCTGACACACTTTTTCCAAAAAGAGTGTTTTTGTGATAGTATTACAACGCTTGTAACATTCACCTCGTTTCTTTGTTTTAATGGAAATTTGTAAAAAAATGTTCTTGAAGATAATGACCACCTCCAGTTTGAATTTCTCTATCAAATTCTTCTCTGTTTGCTTGCAGTGCTTCTAAAAAAACTACCCTTTTTTGGCCTGTACAACCACTTGCCAAATCATCCGCCAAGATACCGAAAACGTCACCGATCAATCCAAACACTGTGATGAAACCTCCAAAACTATTCTAGAATGTTTCTTGACATGTTGGAATTTTCCAAACTGATCCATCCTGTCCAACTGCGCCCGTGATGACTTTTGCAATTTTTTGACAACTTCCTGATGATTTTTTCAACTTTTGCAAATTTGCACGAACAACCTATAACAACTTCACCCGAACATCAAAAAAATCCTCATAAGCATTGAACATCACTATACATACTCCGAAAAACCTCCAAAAAATTGTCCACTGCATCAACCTGTCCATCTGAGTGTGTTGACAACAATGACAATACTGTCGCTGCACCTTGCTCAACAATCTCCCCCTTTGGAATTGTTGGCAACACATGCACAATTTCCTTTAACTCTTCTCCCCATTTGAAAACAATACCAAAGGGCTGCTGTAAACTCCCCCTGAGTCCATGCACAACATTTTTAGGAAAAAAATATTACACTTAGCAAAAATCACAAACATGAGCAAAAAGATAAACAAATACACAAATGCTCCCCCTAAGAATGTGGCCCCAATAGCTAGTCAATTCTTGGGAAGTGTGACCACTCCCAATTTCTTGTGAAGGTACTCAAATACTTCCTTGGGCAATGGTTTGGTAAAGATATCCACTATTTTCTCTGTTGTTAGAACAAAATCCAACTTAACGTCACCTTCTGCAAATTTCTCCTTCAAAAAAAGATACCGGATAGCAATATGTTTTGTGCGAGAATGCATAACCGGATTCTTTGAGATGTTAATGGCATTGGTGTTATCACACTTAACTAAAATTGGCTCACTTAAATTAATGCCAATATCCTTTAGAGTTTGTTTCATCCATAACACCTACGTACAACACGTTGTTGCTACAATGTATTCTGCCTCTGTTGTGGATAAGGAGACTGACTCCTATTTCTTACTATTCCACATGACCAACCTGTATCCAAGATAGAATGCACCTCCATTGGTACTATTCTTGTCATCTACACATCTTTCCCAATCTACATCTGAATACGTAATAAGGGTGAAGTCCTTACCTTTCGGATACCATAACCCATACTCCATAGTATCCTTGAGGTACCGAAGAATCCTCTTTACTGCTGTCACATGAGTCTCCTTGGGACTAGCCTGAAATCATGCTACCATGCATACTGCCTGCAAAATATTTTGTCTGGTAGCTATCAAGTACAGTAAGCTCTCAATCATAGATCTATACATAGTTTGATAAACATGTGGAGATTTGTCATCCTTGCTCAACTTGCAACCTGTCATCATGGGAGTGCTAACTGGATTACAATCCTCCACTGTGAACTTTTTAGCATATCTTTCACATATTTAATTTGAGAAATAAATATGCCCTTCTTATTTTGATTAAATTGCAATATGAGGAAATACGAAAGTTCACCAATCATTGACATTTCAAATTTTGTCTGCATCTTATTTGATAAATCTTTACACAACTCATATTTGTTGTTGCCAAATATGATATCATCTACGTATACAACAAGAAAAATATGATGACAATTTTTTGTTTTGACATACAAATTACTATCGACCATACCTTTCTTGAACCCTTGCTGAGTAAGATAACTGTCTAGCCTTGCATACCATGCTCATGGTGCCTGTTTTAAGCCATATAATGCTTTATTCAACTTGAAAACCAAGTTGGGATCATCACCAAGCAAGAAACCATCTGGCTGCTCAATATAAACCTCTTCTTCAAGTTTTCCATTCAAAAATGTTGATTTCACATCCATTTGATAAATTTTCAAATTATTGTAAACTGCTAAAGCCAGAAACATTCTAATTTCCTCTAGTCTGGCCATAGGTGCAAAGGTTTCCTCAAAGTCAATACCTTCAACTTGTGCATAGTCTTTGCATACCAATATTGCTTTGTTCCTAACTACCTGTCCATCTTCATTCAATTGTTTTTGAAAGACCCATTTAGTACCGATTACATTTTTATTTGCGGGTCTTGGTACTAACTCCCAAGTCTTATTTTTCTCGATATGATCTAATTCTTCATTTATTGCCTTTACCCAACTTTCATATTTTCTTGCATCAGCAACATTTTTGGGCTCAATGCTAGATAATAAAGAGTAGTTACTTACTAATCTTCTTCTTGTCTGAACACCAACTGTGGGGTCTCCAATTATTTGCTCTCTAGGATGATCTTTCTTCCAGCTACTTGTTTTGAATTTCTTGTTTTCTTCCACTTCTAAATCACTGTTTGAATCCTCTAAGTCAATTTTTGGTTTTTTTTTTCGTTTCCTTTTCCTCATCTCCTTCAATGACCTCTTCATAAATTGGGTAGTTCTCTTCATAGCTAATTACTCATTCCCTTCCTTCATCAACTTTAACATCGACACTATCCACAATTTTCCTTAGCCTCTTGTTGTAGCATTTGTAAGCTTTGCTTTTTGACGAATATCCAAGAAAAATACCTTATTCCGCTCTATCTTCAAACTTACCAAGGTTTTCTTCAGTTCTTTTGATGTAATACTTGCTACCAAAAACTTTAAAGTATCTTTATGTTACATTTTTACCGAACCACAACTCAAGGATTTTTTCTTTCATGCATCCTCAACATGCACCTATTTTGGATGTATACCGCAGTATGGACTACCTCTTTCCAAAATCTATCTGCTACTTTGCTCTCAGTCAACATAGTTTGTGCCATTTCCTGCACTGTCCTATTCTTTCTTTCTACCACACAATTCTACTGAGGTGTCCTGGCTACTGAAAATTGTCTCCTAATTCCATATTGTTCACAATACTCTATGGAATCCTCTGAAATGAACTCTCCTCATCTGTCTGACCTTAAACATTTAATCCTTTTTCCTGTTTGATTCTCAACTTGGTTTTTGAAAACCTTGAACATTTCAAAAGCTTCTGATTTATGCTTTAAAAATAATACCCATGTCATCCTGGAATAGTCATCTATACACAACATGAAATATTTGTCACCGTTTATGCTTTGCATTCTCATGGGTCCACATAAATTAGTATGTACTAGTTTCAAAGGTTTTCTTGTGTAGTACTATTTTTTTTTAAATGAGACTCTAGTTTTCTTCCCCTTTTAACATGAAGCACAAATGCTATTTGATGGTTTGCCAATGGTGGGAATATCGCTCACTGCTTTCTTTCAGCTAATTTTTACTAGATTGTCAAAACTGATATGATCGAGCCTCTTATGCCACAACCGATTCTCTTCTTCCTGTCCAATCAAGCAAGCTCCTTCTGAATTATTTGAGAGAGTGTACAGGTTGCCATATGTCCTTGATCAAGTTGCTATCAACTTCCCATTGTTTACCTTTCTGACTTCACAACCTTACTTATTAAAGATCACTTCATGACCTCTATCACAAATCTGACTTACGCTCAACAAGTTATGCTTCAGACCAACCACAAAAAAAAATTCTTTTGACCTAATTTTTCCATCACTAATATTAATTGAACCTCTACCAACTATCTTAGCTCCATCATTATTTCCAAACTTTACTAAACCACCTTCATATTGTTGTAGCTTCTAAATTTTTTTTTTGTCACCTGTCATATGACTGGAGCATCCATTATCAAGTATCCATGGTGCGGATTTATTTTGTGCTTTAAATGTCGTCTGTATGATCAAGGATTCATTTTCTTCCTTAGGTTGCTCTTTTTCTTTCCACTCAGGTTTGATTACAATTTTGGGCTCTTGTTTTAGTTTTTCTTTTTCAATAGCTTGTGCATGTTTTTCGAGAAATTTTCTATTTTGTCTTATTCCATTTGGCTGAAGTTTTCTTCTCTAAAATTTATTTGATGTAAATGTACTTCGACAATTTCTTGCAATATGCCCAAAATTATGACATTTATAACATTCTACTGCATAATCCATCAAAGGTGAAAAAGCATTTCTATTGGTAAAATTCCTTGGTCCTACATTATACTTGCAATTTGAGATCTTATGTCCATAACCATTACATTTAAAATAATAACCAAAAAAGAGATGATTGAACCTGGGTGGTGGTCTTTGCCATGTTGTCGTAGGAGCCATAAATCTTCTTCTTCTTTGATGCGTGACATTGGTGAAGCCATCATTGTCAATTCTCCTTTCATTCCTTGCATTATTGCTTTCCTTTGCATGATTCATTTTTGCTTGATCAACCTGTTTCTTCTCTTCATTCTTTATGGATTATTCATTTATGGCCTTTGATCCATTTGAATATTCTCCTTCATCAAAACCCAAACCAAATTTGATGCTTGTAGTCTTTTGGTTATTTATGATCTTATCCAGCTTCATAGAAATTTCTTCACGTTTGTGATAACAACTAATTTTTTGATTCATCTCTTCTAGATGCATTCTTAAACCAACAATATCTTCTTCTAGCTTGCTGCAATAATCTATTTTCATGGTTATTTGCACTTCGAGATCTTCGGAGATTTTATTGGATTCTTCTATCTATACTTTCAAATTTGTTATGATTTCATTTGCATCCTCAAGCTTTCTTGAAATTTTCTTATTCTTTTTTCTTTCTATCTTCAATTCATCTAGAGCTGCAATTAGTTCCTCTTCCAAATTCACTTATGTGTCAATTTCTTCTTCATCACATTCCTATTATTTTTTTGGTTTTTCTTCTTTGAGTGCCATGAAAGAGCTTCACCTGTTTCCTTTTTAGAATCATCACTGGAGCTATCTTCTGATGAATTGACATTCTTGGAGATGAAATTTTTCTTCTTGAAGTTGCCTTTTTTGAAATTTGTTTTTTTCTTCCAGTCACTTCTTTCTTTGTGTGATCCTTCATCACTTATGTTATTCTCATTAAGTGGACATTTAGCTACAAAATGCCTAACGCCTCCATAGTTGAAAAATTTAAACGATAACTTTCCTCTGTATTTTCCTTTTCCCCTTTTTAGTTTTCCAACAAAGTTTGCTTCAATTTCATTTGATGTCTCTTCTTCCTCGGATTCTTGTTTTGCTTTCATATTTTTATGGGCTTTAAAAGCAGCTTCTTTGTCTGTGGGTTTAGATTTTCCTATTCTCATCTCATATGTAGTCAAAGAACCATGCATCTCATCCATACTAAAATAATTTATATCTTTAGCTTCTTCTATAGTTGAAACTTTAGAATCAAATCTTTGGGGAAGGGATATTTATACATTTTTTATGATGACAGAATATTTGATTTCCTCATCGAGTCCTCTAATCGCATTAATGACTTCATTAACTCTCAGCATATATGCCTCTATATTCTCATCGTCATTCATATTTAATACTTCAAACTGAGTTCGATGTGTTTATAACTTGGCATCCTTAATATTAATGTCTCCTTCATTAATGCTCTTTAGTTTGTCCCATATTTCCTTTATCGTTTTACAACCCATAATATTTATTAGTTCATTGTCCACTAATCCACACATGATAGCATTCTTTGCTTTTGAGTCATTCTCAAACAGTTTCTTACCGATAGCATCGGTTGGAGAAGTGGTGGGTATTGTGTATCCACTATCTACTGAATCCCAAATGTCGTATCTCAAAGCACAAAGATATGTCTGCATCTTGAGTCTTCAAAATACATAATTAGTTCCATCAAACAATGGTGCTTTTTTTGATGAGAAGCCTTCACCACCTGCCATTGTGTCACTTCCAAGATCACCCTAGTTGGTTAATCCTGTTTAGGAACCTTGCTCTTGTACCAATTGTTAGTCTCACAATGACACTGAGAAGGTGAGATGAATCAGTGTAGCTCTTTAAACTTTAAATATTCAACACTCAAAGCCAAAACAATGAAAACATAAAACCAAATAAAGCAAGTATAACAAGAGAACATCACACAACACAAGATGTACCGAGGTTCACCGATTTGTCTACATCCCCGAAAATTATTTTTTGGACTCTCATACAAATGCAGCCTTTGCAAAGCACCAAATTTACAATTAATTTACTAGCATCCACTGGAAGGAGCACCAACCCCTAATTTATCTGCACCAACAGAAAGGAGCACCAACCCTTGATTTATCTACACCAATAGAAAGGAGTACCAACCCCTCTACCAAGCACCCACTTGATTTTGATATTGATAATAAAATGACATATATGAATGTATTCACTAAAACTAGAACCCTCTATGGTCTGTAAGCTTAAAATCTAAAACTTTCTATTTCACCCAGTATAACATCCCTCTCTCTGCATTACTTAGAATTTTAATCTTCTCTTCTCACAAAAAAAACTGATTGTTCTCTTAGCTCATTTTGCCAATTGCTAAACGCTTTTTGGGTATTATGTAGCATTTTTTCTATGAACTCCTCTAGAAATTTCAGCCAAAATAGATATCATATGAGAAAGTTATGCCCAAAATACTGAAGTGACATTTTGCACCTCTCTCCAAAAATCATGGATTTTCACTCTTTATTTTCTCCACGCACACTTCTCTCTTCACAAAATAAAGTCCCCACTTTTCAATAAAATCCCTTGTCACTTAAAAAGCACACACTTGCATTATTTTTCCATTTCCAATTTTTAAAAAAAATTTCTTTAATGAAGCTTCTTAAAACAATATAACTTCCTTTTTTTATTTTGAGAAGACATTTTGTCAAACACGTCACATGCAAAGAATTGACACCTTACTCATTCTCTTACTTCAGAGCCACGTGACACATCAAACCAAAAATTAAAGATGATATATTTGATTCCTTGAAGGTGTAACAACATTGAAACCAAAACTCTGGCAACTCTGCAAGGTCAAAACGGCCAACTGAAGAATTCTACACAAGTGGAACAAATTGACATAAAAGTGACCTGTACCGTTTTTGCAAAAATCATAACTCTCACCTCATAACTCTATTTTCTATGAATTTTGAAACTTAGAATATTTGTAATTCTAACTACATATATTCTGAATCTTGATATATAACTCATTATGGTTCACCTGTACCACCTCCACAAAAATTGTTGCTGACACATTTTTTCCAAAAAGAGCATTTTTATGAGTCTTGCAATGCTTGTAAAATTCGTCTTGTTTCTCCGTTTTTGTGTAAATTTAGAACACATGTTATTGAATATAATGACCACCTCTTGTTAAAATTTCACTATCAAATTATTCTCGGTTTACTCGCAGTGCTTCTGACAAAACTACCCTTTTTCGACCTGTACAACCACTTGCCAAATCATCCGCCAAGATACCGAAAACATCATCGATCAATCCAAAAACTATGCTGACACCTCCAAAATTGTTATGGACTATTTCCTGACATACTGGCATGTTCCAAACTGATCCATCCTGTCCAACTGCACCCGTGATGACTTTTGCAAATTTTTGACAACTTCCTGACGATTTTTTCAGCTTTTGCAAATTTGCACGAACAACCTGTAACAACTTCACCCGAACATTAAAAACATCCTCATAAGCATTGAAAGTCACTGTACATACTTTGAAAAACCTCTAAAAAACTGTCTACTACATCAACCTGTCCATCTGAGTGTGTTGACAACAATGAAAATACTGTCGCTGTACCTTGCTCAACAAATGGGTATTTTTTATGGATGACATATATATATATATACCTTTTGGTTTCGGCTATTATAAATACATGTATTTTTTATGTTGATTTTCATATGTTTGAATTGTGTTTGCATAGATAGCATAATATAATTTATGATTATGTACAATGAATGGATATACATATGTGGTAGGGTGTAGATATATGATCATACTATAGTGTAGATATATTGTAGAATGGTGTGAATGATTGTATGTTAAATGCAATGCAATGTGATGTGATGGTGAATGAAATTTGCGGTAGATGCATGTAACATAGATGTGATGATACAATATGAGATAATGCAAGTAATATAAATGTATTTATGTAATGTTTGATGACTCTATGTAACATAGATATAGAGATGCATGTATGAGGGAATTGAAATACGTAAAGAAAAAACTTGTATCGTTGCATGTACCTATGTGAATGTGATCCATTCCATAATATTAGGGATATAGGATGGTATAAGGCATATATAACAGTTTTGACCAACATAGTTGTGGTAATCAAATTTTAGACCAAAATCTATGCAAGTGTTGGCAACAACTTATAACTAATCTAACTGGTTCAAATTCTATCATGGACCTGTGTGTGTAAATGAGTGAGGTTCGTTTATCCATTTTGAGGGAGGTAGGATTAACCCATTGTAGACATGTCCGAACTAGCTAGCTCATCCATAAGTGAGCAGTGATATGTACAAAAGGTCACTAATGTGATAGATATGTCACCACTTGTAAGACTATTCCACTTGTAGGCAAGCTCTTGGAGCCTATTGTTAGTGATGGAAATCATCCCATGATGTTATGTTGAACCTAAGGACCAAAGGTGATGAAGCATAATAATGGTGATATCTGGAGTCTTTTCCTTTTATTTTTTGCTGCTCATTTATTTTTGGTATTTATTGTTGTGGTGCACTTTTTCTTTTCTTTTTTTTTTCTTTTTTTTCGTATGAGTGTTGGCTTTTGTTTTCTGTCCATTTTTTTTATTTTTGCTTATGCTTATCCCATTTTTTATCCCTAGGTCATATGTTGACCATGCAAGTGATAGGACGACCAAGGGAAATTGTTCGCTAGATGGTGATATCTACACAAGGTGTTATCTTCCCTAGATTCAAAACTTGTTTAATGTGTAAACCTGTATGAATGGTCTATGAGGGAAGTTGAACCATCTTGAAGAACTATAAGGAGTGTGTAAAACCTATCAACTAGAGGTGACATTTGATTGACTGAACTAGTGAGTGGTCAAAGCTTAACAAGATACCTATGTATACCCTATTATTGAAAAGGGGGAATGGACATCCAGGTGGTGATGCTAACAAGTGCATATGTTACTCTCGTTGAAGGCACATTTTTGAGGGAAGAATGTACAAACTTGAAATGAAATTAAAATAAAAAACATATGGATATATGCAATGGGTGTAATATAATATCTATAATAGGAAGCTCATGAAATGTATAAGGGGAAGTATGTAAAACTTATCTATATATGAGTATGGTGTATCGTAATGACAAAAGTGAGATGATGTGATAATGGTTGCCCCAATGTGTGGGGTGTGTGTGTAATAGACAAATAAACTAAGACCTATGGGAATGCATGTGATACCTGTAGGGATGGTATTTCTAGTTCTAGGGGCATAATGGCTTCAACACCATAGACCAGTGAGAAGGGGGTTGCCCTAGTGGAGTACGAATGCTCATACGGTAAGCCCACAAAGCTAAGGGTATTTGGTTATGCCAATCACGATGAGATTTTGCTACTATTTTGTGAAGTATGGAACATATTATCTTGTTTGTAGCTTCTACCTAACCATTACCCTATGGGTAGTATGGGGTAGAGAAACTGTGATGGATGTTAAATTTGGCACAAAGGGTGTGAATAGTTTTGTTTTTGGAGGATTTCCCATTATCAAAAATAATTTGGGAAGGAATTCCAAAGTGACAAATGATGTGGTCTGTAATAAATACCGCGATCTTAGCTCTTGTGGTATGGACAAGTGGGATGGCTTCAAACCACTTTGTAAAATACTCTATGGTTGTAATGATGAATTTATGATTACTTGATGAAGCGGATGTGATTTATCCAATAAGGTTGAGGCCCCATTACGAAAAATACCACATGGACTGGATCGGTTGGAGTGCTTAAGATGGAAGGTGTGTGAGGTTTACATGTTTTTGGCACTTGATATAGTGCATCACGTATTCACAACAATCATATTCCATCTTTGGCCAGTAATATCCCATGCGAAGGATGCATTTTGTGATTGCCATGCCACTAAAGTGGCCACTGCAAGTACCATCATGGGTGTCTTGTACAACCCATTGAGATTCATGGAGTTCTAGGTAACGCAAGAGGATGCCATCATAGCTACGGTGATAAAGGATGTCCCCCAACAATGTATAGCAAATTGCTCATTATTTTATTTTTGAGTAAATACTTCTTATACACATACACCATGGGGATTGAACCCGGGTCATATCACTGATAGTGCAAGTGGAATCCTTTATGATAGACCACACTTATAGGTATTGCTCATTATTTGAATGCTCAATGATGATAATGTGGTAGATCACATGGTAGGAATCCTAACTTGATGTAGTCTTTAATTTGGATAAACCAAGGGTCATGTGGTTTGGTGTCGACCACATGAATGCCACCATCATCATCTATGGGAGACGTAGGTGATATGGTAGATTGGGTGAGTGTGTGAATGGATACATATGTGGTGTCTGATGATGATTTTTATGGTATTAATGATCCTAATGATACCATTATATCAGCAAAATGGTTTGATGATCGAGGAGAAACTTCAATGTCATACCACTCAAATCAAGAAAGAAGTTGTGTAATATGTTTATATTATTGGAGAACTGGACGACGACATTCCAAATATCTTGCACTTGGTTCACTATTAAGATAGAATTGCCTATGATGTGGAGGCATTTTATATGCATGGCATGCGCCTATTTTAATCCTAGGATCAAGGATTCATATTCTACATTTTTGTTTGTACAAGGGAAGTCCAATTTAAATGAGAAGGGGAGTGGTTCCCCTTCGGGTGTGAAGAACACAATGCCTGCACCCCTAGCATGAGTGAATTAGGAGCCATCAAATAATAGGATTAAATCATTTGATGATTCAGGCTCGACATACTCTTTGGATTCTGTAATGTGGAATATGGAATCGTAAAGAATCTAAATGAGGAGAGGTTGGACATCAAGCAAGGGAGCTTTTGCGAGTTGGTCTATGATGACCTATCCTTTAATGGACTTTTATGAAACAAATTATAGATCAAATTCCATTAGGAGCATGATCCATTTTGATGTTTTGGAGTTGTGATAACTTTTGTTCATCATGTATCACAGGATATTATCTTGGGCAATGACAAAAGTAGTATGATTTAACATATAATGGCAATTTTTTTGGGTGGAAAAAATTATAGCTAGGCATATATTTTCTATATACCCGTATCTAACTTCATAGCTGAATAGCGCATGACTTATGTAATATATGGCTTGATATTTTTTTATCACATTATTTTGAGCTAGAAATGTACCTAGCGCAAAATCTATGGCTGAGTACAAAATTATCGATAGTTGTGGGTATGGGGAGACATAACTAGTGGGGAATTAAGGTAAGTTTTGATAGCATTGAAGGCTTGTTGTCAATTACCATCCCATTTGAAATTTACTCCCTTTTGAAATAGATGATTGAAGGGTTTGCACTTGTCTGATATTTGTGCTATGAATCGACAGGTGAAGGTTATCTTGCCCTGGAGGCTATACAATTGTTTTAAGGTGGTAGGCAGGGGCATCTCAATGATGGCATTTACTTTGTTAGGGTATACCTCAATGCAAAATTAGGTGATAATGAACCCTAGAATATTGCCTAAAGTAACACCAAAGAAACACTTCTTTGGGTTAAGGTGGACATTGTGCTCTAATAAATGGTCAAAGATCTTTCGGAGATCTTCTAGGTGTTGTGAACGTTCCTTGGACTTTGCGATGAGGTCATCAACATAGTCTTCCATAATTTTATGCATGTAATCATGGAAGATATACGTCATTGTGCTCTGGTAGGTTTCCCTAACATTTTTAAGGCCAAAAGGTATGACCTTGTAGCAAAAGGTTCCCCAAGGGTTTGTGAATGAGGTCTTATATTGATCAGCAGGGTTGATCTTGATTTGGTTGTAACAAAAGAATCCATCCATAAGGGAGATCATCTCATGGCCTACAATAAAATCGACGAATGAGTCGATGTTAGGTAATGGGAAGTTTTATTTGGGATAATATTTTTTTAAATCATGAAAGTCAGTGTAGACACATACTCTACCAGATGGTTTTGGTACTAGAACCATGTTGGAGATCCATTCAGGATAATCTATAGGTACTATAAAATCTACATCTAAGAGCTTTTGTAGATCATATTTGATGAGTAACACAACTATTGGGTGCATGCATCATATTTTTTGTCTCACTGGTTTGGCATCTTTATCTAGCGTGAGGTCATGTACTACAAGGATGGGATCGAGGCCTGGAATATCCTTATGCGAATACTTTGATATACTTTTGTAAGAAATTAGTGAACAAAATATGCACTTTGTGTGAAAGGCTTGTGGCTAGTTTAACGATGTGGGGATTTTTGGGGTCATCATCGATATCTACATCGATGGTTTCTTCTATGAGCATGTAAGAACCGTCATGCATTTTTTCTAGAATTAGAATGAGGTGGAGGTCATCAATGGCCTTGGTAATATCATACTTGTCATCTAGGTATATGTCTATGTGGTACACCTACAGGATGTGAGGTGGTGTAGAGGGTGAATGAGAATTTGCAGCACGTAATACATGAGGTGAGAGTAAGAAATCTTGGGGCACTAGTATGGGTGAGATGTGCAAGAGATCAATGAAATTGAGGTTTGGTGTTTCATCGCGGGTTGGTTGGTATATGTATCAAAGTGGGGATAAGAGGTTCACATCGACTATATTAACCAATGTTGTGGAGGAAGTAGGTGGTGAATTGTTTGATTATGTAGACTCAATAACCCATGGATGTCGTAGGAGGCTCAATGGAGGGTGTAATATGATCATTGGAGAACTCGATCAATGGAGGGCAAAATACGATCATTGGAGTAGCAGATCTATGAAGTTGCCAATGTAGAGGCAGAAATGTGGCCAAATATGTTGGCGACAGTGGGGAAGATGCCATGTCATGCTCTATATCATAAGCATTGAGAGATAATGTAGTCAATTGACTTATTAACTCATCAACACAACATGAGGATGTTGTGTTGGAAAGAGGAGTTTCTAGAAAGAAATAACAGGGAATTATGATAGTTTAATGGGAGGATGGGTTATCCTCTAAAATTTCCATATCGATATACTCTTCCAAGGTGTGTGTTGTAAGTGGGGAAGGGTTTAGGGATAATTATTGGAGTTCATCATCTAACGTGTGAATGGTGGTTGGGAAATAACCTAGGCCAGATTTATCGGTAGGTGATTAGACATGAGGGTTAATGGGTGTACGTAATCCTTGTTCATAACAACCTAACCCAAATATGTGCCAATGGAAATATTGAAGGTAGCAATATGATCAAGTGTACCACAAAAGCTAGATTGTGGTAGTGGAGGGACTACAGGTGGGAGTGAAGAATCGACTCTTGCATAGACAAAGTTAGTGTGATTTTTGGGGATCCTAATTCTATAATGGTTGTGATGGTCAAAACTAAGGCTAAGGGATGACCGAAGTCACATGTGGATTGAATAATAGGTGGACGTACATAGGCATCGTACACATTGTAATCCATTTGGCCTAAATTTATCCTAAATATGGAGATGTGTGGTGATGTACGCAATGGGGAATGAGGTGGCGAATCAAAATCATAATATAATGGTGCAATATGAGATTCTCTTATAGTGATAGTGGAAGAGTGTAACCGTTGGTCATCAAGGCAAGAAGCTCACTACTCCTACTCATGACATTTAGCTATGATAGCTAGGATAGGATGATTTTCTTATGGGAATTATGAAGAAGGAGAGGATGCTGGTGTTGGACTACGTAGGGAGGTGAATGACCTAGGTCACAAGAAAAAGGAAAGGGGAAGTGTTTGCGGTGTAGGAAGAATAGGTATTCTTGTAGGGGAATATGATTGGAGTTGAGTGGTAGGACATGAAGTAGGTAGCAATGGTGGTTGCGGCATCACAAGTGTATTTACGAAAGATGATGGTTGAGATGGTGGTGGTGGCCACATGGATGGTCATGAAAAAGGTATGGTAGTAGGGCTATGTGCTATAGAAGATGGTGCTAATTGTGTTGTCATCGAGGTGTGTGTCCTTAATGAGGATTGTGGTAGTGAAGTGGATGTTGGGGAAGATGTCAATGCTCCAATAGAATTATGGGAAGAGATGAGAAAGAGTTGCATGGAAGAATAGGAAGGTGTGGGTGGAATATCTCTAATGTTGTAGAATTTGAAGGTATCCTCATCAATAGGAACACAATGGACAAGTCCATAATGGACGTATTTAATGCAATGATGTAGCATGGAAGGAACGCACTGCATGTCCCTGATCCATGGGCAACCAAGGAGGATATTATATTGCATCTCACCTTGTAAGATGTGGAAAAGGATGGAGATTGTACGGATACCTACTCAAATGGGTAAAACAATGAATCCTACTGTGGTTCTCATGGAACCATCAAATGTGATAAGTGTTGTTGAGTCTCATCATTTAATCTCAATGATTTATCAATTCGGAGTGGTGTCCAAGGCTGTCTACGATAGAAGGCTAGGGCAGAGTACAATTCAGGCATTCATATTTCAAGCATTTATTGGTGAAGCAAATTTTGGTTTAGCCTTTTGGTGTCACACTAAACCTAGTCTGAAGAATGGAAACTAAAATAAATTATAGGAATTGAAAACTAAATCTAAATTGTAGAATTTAACAATTAACTACAATTGCATGAATTGAAATTGCTAAATTGAAATCTAATCTACTTTTGTAGAATTGAAATAACAGAATTGAAATTGCTAAATTGAAATCCTAAGTTACATTTGTTGAATTGAAACCTAATTACTCTTGCATAATTGAAATGATGCTTGTAAATGAAACTTATGCTAAAAACACCTGTCAATGTCCTGCCACAAAAGGTCATCAAGCTTCTACTACAGGAATTGACAGCAAAATGAAATATGCTAAAAATGGAAAGTTGCTAAAACAAAAAATAGAGAAAACATAGAAAGTAAAGGAAAAATGGGTAATATAATTTGCTAGCTGACATAAACACAAATGTTGTACACAAACATAATAGAAATTTGGCAAACAATCTATTAATTCTACTGCAGAAAAATTACAGATTAAAACCTGCCATAAAATCCCTCCTAGATCTAAAAGTGGGCCCATACTTCTTGATCTATAAGGAGGTGAAAAGCACCCCTTAAATAATTAACACTCAGAACAGAAAATGATAAAATAGCTGCACTTTTATTGATGACAGTACATGCTGAAAACTGTTACAGAAAATTGTACAGTCCTAATTGCTGCTATTGAAAACTCTCCTCTATTCTAATTCCTAATTGGATCAACTAAGGAGGGAGCTGTGTTATTTATATAAATATTTACAACATATCCCATGCTCAAATCAGCCTATGTGCTACTGTAAAGTGATTTGTCAATAATTTTGGATATGAAATAAATGCAAATCTGGACAGTTTGTGTTGCAGTAGTAGTCATTGGCCCTTAGAAAGCATCTTCAGTGGTGGGAGTACATGGGAGGATTCTAGAAATATCTCACACATAATTCTCCACTTTAGAATATGCCATTCCTATCTTGCAAACAACTTTCTATTATGCTACAGTTTTTTTGGGTTTATCCTAGAAGAGGATCAAAATTGATCTTTTTCATGAATGGTGGCTTTGGACAACAAGGACGGCAAAGTCAGATGGGAGATATTTTCTTTTAACCTTTTCAACATTATTTTCCTTTTTCCATCGTTAGAAATCAGTCAAAAAGTCAAAAAGCACTTTTTGTTCTCATTTCGAAGATAAGTGGCTCATTTCGAAGAGACTGTATTTCTCATTCCGAAGATGTCTTGTTCATTCCAAAGATCTTCGGAATGAACAACTGTGTGCTCTTAAAATTATTTTAGCTGCATTTCTCAAGTGTATTAGCCCTCAATATCATATTGCAATAGCCTTCATTCCTCTCCATGTGTGAATTCCATGTCTTGCCATTCATTGGTAGCTTGCTGGAATTTACATGGTAAATTACTACATTTTCTAGTTCTGCTGCACAGTTGTAAAATATTGGCATTTCTTGCAAATTCAAACAAATTAGAACATGGAAAAATTATTCAAATATCAACATGAAGGAGTACATCAAGTTGCTACTGAATTTATACACTTCATTCACCAAGTAACCATGCTGAAATAGTGCAATAGTCTTGCACAATTGCCCCCGCTCTATTATACCCTGTTGTTGCCTATTTAGACCATGTGGGAATGCTTCTAAATAGGTCAGATGTCTTCTATAGTCCTTCTGAACTCATTCCATCCATATCCTCATGCTTTGCTTGACAACTTCAAGGTGTTCCTATAAAGTAACAGCTTGCTAATTTTTATATGACTGTTTTTTCAAATTTTTAGATTTATGACAGTCCTAAACTTTTGGCTTCAATGTGGATTTGAAACAAGTTGAAGGGCATGAAAACATTCAAAAACCATTGAGAATTTAATGGATATCAGCATACCATATTTGGTTAATTGAAATGCATGTTCTTACTTGCTACTTAATCAAACAAAATCAGTCACAAAATGCTGAAAATAGTCAAAAATAGAGATATAGTATTCCTAACATAAAATCATGTAAACACTTAACAAATAGTATATTTTAGTCAACTATTTGGCAATTAACTTATCATATGGTAGTCAAACATTATGCAATAATGAGGCACTTTTGGGTCTCATCATCCCCCCTAAATTGAACTGATGCATGCCCTCATGCATCTTAGTAGGCCATAGTAATATGCGGGTTTTATTCTTGTGAACAACATCCTTTGCTACCTGCTAACTGAGAAATTCCTCCTTGTTGCACTATATCAAGTATTTTGTAATTAAGCACATGTATGAATCTTTTTCTATTTTTCTACAAGTTTTAGTGTTGCAAGGTACCTCTTAAAGGCTTGATATCATATGATTCATCTTGCAATAGTCTTATTGTGGAACCATATTTGGTAGATGCACTACTACTGATGGAATTTTTTGTTCTTAACAACATTTCAGCCTGAATGCTTATTTTTTTTGTTTGCACCTTTTGAACAAAATTGATAAAAAAAAAAATTATTTGAAATGCTTGAGGGATGTACTTACTTGTGGTAGAGCCTTATAAACCTCAATATTTGATATATCCTACTCTTTTTGCTATTCTGTAGCATTTTCAACAATTTTGGTATAGTTTCTACTCATTTCGAAGATATCCTGCTCATTTCGAAGAGACTGTATTCTCATTCCAAAGATGTCTGCTCATTTCAAAGAGATTGTATTTCTCATTCCAAAGATTTCTACTCATTTTGAAGAGACTGTATTTCTCATTCCAAAGATGTCTGCTCATTCCGAAGATATTAAAAAAAATGTAGAAATGACCTCATATGCAAAATTTAGCTATAGATTCTATTGTGGGTCCATCTCTAGAGTGTATAAGCCTTCCATAACATCAAAAATCCCTTCTTCATAATTTTTTTTAGATGCTATTCTTTGTTTTGTATGTTGCTTTTTTATTCCAGTAGTACTAAAATAGAACCTTCGAGTGCATTTTGTTGATTATCCTCCAATTTATCAGACAATTGTGAGATATAAACTTGTAGTTCTCCTTCTAAAATTTGCCCTACAAATAGAATTGTTGCCATGTCTGTCCCAAAATCAGGTTTTTGCACAGTTTTGGAATTTCCATGCAATTAAGGGCATAAGGGGGTGTTTCTTGACATCTTGAACATATTCCTTTTTCAACTTGTCACTATTGTATGAATAGTTTATGCCAAATACCGACTATCATACACTAAATGCTAAATGTTTATTATGAATTAAATGCAAGAAACACATACCTTACTGTCCTGAAAATTGTTCATGCACCTTACAAGTTGCTTTTGATGATTGTTAGCAGGCTATCTGAAAACATAAACAAACATAACACATGTGCAGTGTGAGATTTGTACAATGGTGGAACAATGATGGGTAGATCAACAAGGCAATGCATGCCGAAAAATCGGTTTTCATGCAAGCCAACTCAGTAGCACCTCCAAGAAGGTTTTCATTACTGAATTATTCATTTTTTAATTTTTTTTCCTCTTTTTTTTTCATTTTTTTTTTCAAGTGCTTCAATGAGAGAGAACATCTCCCACTCTTATTTGGATAAGACCAATCCTTATTCTGCAAAAGCATATCAATTTGTTGTATGAAAACACCATCTCTTTATGTTGAAACTTGCAACATTGATGCAACCTTCCTTTCTAGATGAGCAGTAAGAATCTTCTTACATCATAATTGCCTCCTTATTGCTGGAAATGAAGTATTGGCTCCATTTTTCCTCTTCCTTTCTAAAATTTATGCTTGTCCTCATGTATTCCCATTTTGTGGGACATGCCTTTGCTGCAAATTTTTTTTTTCTCTCTCCTTTTTTTTTTCTTTTTTTTTTTTCAATTTTTCTTGTCTTGCTTGTACCCAAGAAGGAAGTTCACAAACAAGACTATTCTTCTTTTTGCTTTTCTTGTATTTTTTTTTTCTTTTTGTCAAAATTTTTATCATCACTCTGAATCTGATATTGAAGAGAAATTCTCTTCCATTATGTGTACATCCAATGGAATATCCTTCAAGAACTCCTCCTTAGTTAATGGTGCATGGTATACCCGAAGGCAATGTCCATTCACCACTAACATCCTCCATGAATTACCAATGGGAGAAAGAAGCACTGCTCCACATCTAAAAACTTCTTCAATCAAGTGTTGTCCATGCCTCCTAGTCTACAAAATCTTATCAATATGTTCTTGAAACAATTAAATACCAATTCCCAAAAGATGTTAAGTTCTTACATCAAGATAAAATCTTGATATACCCTTGTAATTCCATGTAAAGGGATTGAAATATTGTTTCAAAATAACAACAATTTTGCTTTTTGTTTATAATTCAGCCAGCTAATAATGTTCAAGAATTTTCTTGGCTGCACTTCAATTTGTTTCATTCCTAGGAGGACAGAATTTACCCCTTTGTAAAATGGAAGTAAATTTTATATATGCAGTTTTTCTAGTTTTTCTCATTTATCCAAGGCTAATTTCTATGTATTTGGACTAAAGGTTTTCTGTGTATCTCCATTGATTTTTGTCTCTTCAAGTTCAGGTAAGTTCTTGTTTGAGCACAGTTGGATGTTGCTGTAGTCAATAACATTTCCTGCAGTTTTTTTTTTTTATATACCAGATTCAACTACATAGATAGGGTTTGCCTATCTCGTATTATTCAGACTGATCATAGGTTGGGCTAAAAAAAAGAAATATTTTTGGTTTGCACAATAAGACAAGAAGTGTACAAATTTAGCATATCAACTACTTGTCAGGTAGGATCACCTCTAATGATATTAACTATTGTCTGTGTAGGTTAAGAATTGCTAGGTTGCGGTTTAACGCGGTAAAATCCTAACAATCTTTAAGTAATAATGGAAAACTCTAGGATCATCATTAATTTGTAAACTCCTATTTTGATTGTACAAAAGTTTTTGTGATTTTTTTTTTTAGCTTACATAAACAGGGGTTGTCTGTCCTATATTATTCATATTGGCCACAGGTTGGGCTGAAGGTGGTGGTTGATTTACTTGCCCTGTTTGTTGTTGTTGGGATATATCTTTGAGAAGAATTCAGACTAGGCAACAGACTTTGCATCTCTAAGTTATGGAAGTAAATGGCATTCATCAATGATATGTCCCTATGAACAAATGCTACAAGTAGCTAATATGGCTATTTTGTTCAAGGGATAGTCTTGTATATCTACCATGATATCTTTCCAACACCTAGTACAAATTTGTTTATACTACCCTGATGATATGGATATAAAAATGGTAGTACTAGCAGATGGCTCATCTAAGAGATCTTATGTTTCTTGATAATGAGGATGATGAATTCTTTCAATTTTTATCAAGAATTTCAAACATAAGCAATTTAACCCCCAAGTGTGAAGATCACCTCCCTATGGTTGCTTGTTTTCTAAATGGACTTAAATGCAACTATCAATAATTATTATTTATACCAACTATTACATTCAGATTTAACTCAGAACTTCATAACTTATCACAATAATAATTATTTGACTGCTTTTACCCTCTAACAACACCATGTTCCCCAGCAACGGTGCCAAAATTATGAGTGTCGTTGAGTCTCATCATTTAATCTCAATGATTTATCAATCTGGGGTGGTGTCCAAGGCTGTCTATGATAGAAGGCTAGGGCAGAGTACAATTCAGGCATTCATATTTCAAGCATTAATTGATGAAGCAAATTTTGGTTTAGCCTTTTGGTGTCACACTAAACCTAGTCTAAAGAATGGAAACTGAAATAAATTACAGGAATTAAAAACTAAATCTAAATTGCAGAATTTAACAATTAACTACAATTGCATGAATTGAAATTGCTAAATTGAAATCTAATCTACTTTTGCAGAATTGAAATAACATAATTGAAATTGCTAAATTGAAATCCTAAGTTACATTTGCTAAATTGAAACCTAATTACTCTTGCATAATTGAAATGATGCTTGTAAATGAAACTTATGCTAAAAACACCTGTCAATGTCCTACCACAAAAGGTCGTCAAGCTTCTGCTATAGGAATTGACAACAAAATGAAATATGTTGAAAATGGAAAGTTGCTAAAATAGAAAACAGGGAAAACATGGAAAGCAAAGGAAAAATGTGTAATATAATTTGTCAGCTGACATACACAAATTTTGTACACAAACATAATAGAAAACATAAATCACATAATACAAAATAAAAACAAGAAAATGAAATCTGGCAAACAATCTATTAATTCTGCTGTAGCAAAATTACAGATTAAAACCTACCATAAAATCCCTCCTTCTAGATCTGAAATTGGGCCCATACTTCTTGATCTAGAAGGAGGTGAAAATCACTCCTTAACTAATTAACACTCAGAACAGAAAATGATAAAATAGTTGCACTTTTATTGATGACAGAACATGCTGAAAACTGTTACAAAAAATTGTTGTATAGTCCTAATTGCTACTATTGAAAACTCTCCTCTATTCTAATTCCTAACTAGATCAACCAAGGAGGGAGTTGTGTTATTTATATAAATATTTACAACATATCCCATGCTCAAATCAGCCTATGTGCTACTTTACAGTGATTTGCCAATAATTCTGGATCTAAAATAAATGCAAATTTGGATAGTTTATGTTGCAGTAGTAGTCATTGTTGGCAATTTTGGGTACCTTGGGTACATTGCCTTTGCTCAAGTGTTGATGTTGTCATTGATTTCAAGAAGATTTTGAAGGAATTTGATCTGAGGTCAAAAGGATCTAAGTTCAAGAAAGGTTTTTTTTAAAACCAAGGCAGATAAAATAAAAGATTTTATTTAAAACCATGGACAACATATTTGAAATGGGTTTTTCTTAAAACCCAAGTTGGCTCTTCGTTTCGTTGAAAAAGGTGCCCCGATGATGAAGATATTTAATTTTAAATATTTAGTTTAAATTTTATTTATTTAAAATTAAAATTAAAATTTTAAATTAAATTAAAAGGGCCGACGTGTTTGGAAATGCATCAAAGTGCATATTAAATGAGGCAATTAAATTCTTTAAGGTTTTGGAAGTGTGTTCGACATTAATCACTGTAGCAATATGATTAAACCCCTGCGACGTTAAAATTTTGGATTCGCACGATAATCGAGGAACATAGAAAAGTGAAGTTCGTGTTTCGTGCGACACACGGGTGTCGAGGTCTTGGCACCGATCAGAGAATTAATTGGTTTTAGAACCATTCGAAAACATTGGAGAAGGTCCGAACGCTCCGTAAATATGGATGAATCAGTGCAGAGTAAAATACGAACGATAGGGTTGCACTTCGTTTGACACGTGGCAGAAACAAAAATAGCACACAGATTTCCAAGGTTCGGATTTCGAGGTCTTAGCACCGGTGTGAGAAGGAAGTCGAAGCACGTGCTTCATTAGGCTTAATGGGTGATTAGCCCATGTGACGCTCGTTCTCTGGTTGAAAGTGAAGGACCAGCGAAGCATTGCGGGGATGAACAGTTGTTTGTAATGCGTGAGGCAGGATAAGTGTTAAGGTCAGGGCTCAATTTTCGTGCCAAGAAAGATTCTATTTTGGAGATTAGAGGGAGGCCCCTCTCCCTTCCTCACGTGGGGGTGGATAGCCCACGCGGTTTAGCCAAGCGCCTTGGCTAGAGGAGACGGCGGGTCAAATCGCACCGAATCCCCTTTTTGAGGGATGTAAGAGGTATCCACGCGAACTCCATTTATTGCAAAAGGGCAGTGAATAAAATATATTAATTTTGCAATGTTGATGATATTTCCAAAGTTTGTTTGGGAGGTATAAGGTTAGCAAAATTAATATTTTTTATATAGTTTTTATTAAGTGTAATGGAGTAGATAAGGTGAATATAAGAAATATGTTATGTATGATTTGTTGAATGAGGTTGAAAGAAGAAGACATAGAACCTTGATTATATTTGGACCAAGGAATATTCTTGAGGAAATATTAAAGAAATATGTTGTCTACTAACCTTCTTGAGTTTTGCAAAAATGTGGTTATGGTTATGACAAATTTGTGAGATCTTCTTCATCTTCAATAAGGTATGGGCACATTCTTCTTATGAGTATGATTGGTGTATGTTTTCCTGAAATAAGATTGGAGTGAAAAGGTATTCAACTAGGTTTCCTTTGGTTGGGTGTAAATCCTATTTTTTGGTTTGTTGAAGACTACTTATGCATTGTTATCCTTGATGAGAGTTTTGGTGAATGCATAATTCTGGTTGAGGTAGTGGAAGCATTGTGCACTAGAGTGTATGTTTGTAAGTCTTGCTACTTGCATTGAGATGGTGAAACCCTTAGTTGGTTGTTTTGATATTAATGGATGAGTTGCTTCCATAGAGGTTGTTTTGATCAAGTTAGTGCTTTACTTGATACATGATTTGGGCTTACTCCATTGAGTTGATTTGAGCAAGTTCTCTTTGCATTTTGGTGATTTTGTGTTGGTGGCTATTTTGTTCAAATATCTTTGGAGAAAAAAGGATTTCTACTTGTTTCCTTTTCTTGTGATGATTGGTTGAATGCTTCAATGTTGATGTTGAGTTGAATGTTGTTGGTTAAACCTTGTCTATGAGCATTGTTGTTGAAGCCCTAATTGGTTGAGAAAATATATTGGTTGTGGAAAGAACATGAGTATCATTGTTATATGAGATATTGCATGGTTGGCAATTGTTGGGTTGTGTTTCATGTTCTTGAGAAAAGCATACTACATCTATCTTATTCTTTTGAGATTTGAGATTGAGTTGAGATTGATATTGAGAGTTAAGTATAGAACATATTGAGTCTCTGACAATTCTCTTTATGGTTCTATGAGATTTGAGATTGAGATTAGGAGTTAAGTATAGAACATATTGAGTCTCTAACAATTCTCTTTATGCTTCTATGAGGTTGATGAATCACATTGGGTCTCTAACCATTCTCTTTGTGGGTTCATGCCAAGCAAGTTTTTCTTGATGAACTTGTGAGTAGGTTTTGTACAGGTTCCGTTGGGGACTTATGAGCTGGTTTTGGATAGGTTCCTTTGGGGACTTGTGAGCTGATTTGGACAGGTCCTAGCAGAGGACTTGTGAAGCTAAGTTTGATAGTTCTATCAGAGAACTTGAGGACAGAGGTGCATTGGTTCTATGAGAAGAACCCGAGGACATTTGTGCTAGATCGAAGGACTGTGTTTAGTGCAAATTCAAGGACCAGCTTTGAGGTGATAGAGTTGAGGACAGAGGTCTCCAGCCAGAGCAGGGAAAACAGGTGTCTTCTATGGATAGAGTTCCATTTGCTAAGGGCAGCGGAGGCAGAGGTCTTCTAGAGGATCACCATCCAGAACAGAGGTAGGGGAAGTTATCTCCTTTGAGCAGAGGCTCATAAATTCAAATTGGGGGAAGGTATCTCCTTTGGGCCAAGGCTCATACACATTGTAATTGGGAAGGTTTTCCAAAGAAATTTGATATAACTTTTAGAGGAAAGTTTTATCCGTGGAGTAGCCCACCTTGGGTGAACCACGTAAATTGTTGTGTCATTTTGTAGATGATCTTGTGCATTGTTTTGATATTGCTTTGGATATGATGCTTTACTATTTTGAAGTATAAAGGAAAAGTAAAAAGTGGTCTTATACTATTCACCCCCCCTCTCAGTATAAGCTTGTGTTCTTCAGTCATTGGCCCTTAGAAATCATCTTCAGTGGTGGGAGTACATGGGAGGAGTCTATAAATATCTCATACATCATTCTCCACTTCAGAATATGTCATTCCTATCTTGCAAACAACTTTCTATTATGCTATAGTTTTTCTGGGTTTATCCTAGAAGAGGATCAAAATTGATCTTTTCCATGAATGGTGGCTTTGGATGGCAAGGACAGCAAATTCATATGGGAGATATTTTATTTTAACCTTTTCAACCTTCTTTCCCTTTTTCCATCATTAGAAATCAGTCAACAAGTCAAAAAGCACTTTTTGTTCTCATTTCGAAGATAAGTAGCTCATTCCGAAGAGACTGTATTTCTCATTCCAAAGATGTCTTGTTCATTCCAAAGATCTTCGGAATGAACAACTGTGTGCTCTTCAAATTATTTTAGCTGCATTTATCAAGTGTATTAGCCCTCAGGATCAGATTGCAATAGCCTTCATTCCTCTCCATGTGTGAATTCCATGCCTTGCCATTCATTGGTAGCTTGTTGGAATTTACATGGTAAATTACTACATTTTCCAGTTCTGCTACACAGTTGTAAAATATTGGCATTTCTTGAAAATTCAAAAAAATTAGAACATGGAAAAATTATTCAAATATCAACATGAAGGAGTACATCAAGTTGCTACTGAATTTATACACTTCATTCACCAAGTAACCATGCTGAAATAGTTTAACAGTGCTGCATAATTGCCCCTGCTCTATTATACCCTGTTGCTGCCTATTTAGACCATGTGGGAATGCTTCTAAATAGGTCAGATGTCTTATTTAGTCCTTCTAAACTCATTCCATCCATATCCTCATGCTTTGCTTGACAACTTCAAGGTGTTCCTATAAAGTAACAACTTGCTGATTTTTATATGGCTATTTTTTCAGATTTTTAGATTTATGACAGTCCTAAAATTTTGGCTTCAATGTGGATTTGAAACAAGTTGAAGGGCATGAAAACATTCAAAAAACATTGATAAGTTAATGGATATCAACATACCACATTTGGTTAATTGAAATACATGTTCTTACTTGCTACTTAATCAAGCAAAATCAGTCACAAAATGCTGAAAATAGTCAAAAACAGAGATATAGTATTCCTAACATAAAATCATGTAAACACTTAACAAATAGTATATTTTAGTCAACTATTTGGAAATTAAATTATCATATGGTAGTCAAAAATTATGCAATAATGAGGCACTTTTGGGCCTCATCAAAATGCACGAAGATCGAGAGATGGAGTGTAAAAATGTGCTAGTGGGATATGCAAGTGATTCAATGCCATTATAGAGATAATACTAATGGAGGAACCGGTATTAACGAGGATACACTTGTAGGTGATGTCGTTGATGGTTGCTTGGATGTGGAGGAGAGGATCCACTCCTCCTACCAATTATATTATCTTGTGATCATGGAAACTAATAGAGGGTTGAAGGCATTGTGGGATGTTCCCTACAAATTTTACGAAGGTATTTGTGTCATGTATCTCCAGATTGATGGAACGTAGGATGTCATTCAATGCCTTGTGATGGGGTTGATATTGTTGTAAGAGGTTAAAAATGGATATCCAAGTGAGGGTGTTACGTAATTGGTGGGTAAGGCTACCACAGATTGTAATGATGTTTTATGGTAGAGGTGGTATGGTGCTCGGAGTCATGGAGTACTGTGGTGGTGTAAATTGGACCAACGAGGAAATAATAGGTGTTATTTGGCATGATGGATATCATTGGTTTTGAGTGGTAATGTTGCTCATACCCACTACACCATGTGATGGGGTATCACGCTAGATATTTTTTACCTGTCTAGGTGGCCCTAGAGGGTTGAAGGGTGGTCTTTGGGGCTTAGTCCCCCTATGGTCAGGTAAGGGGTTTTGTAAGATCCCTAGGTTTTGATTTTGTGGGGCAAGGTATTTTAAAACTTGGATGGTACCCCTATCAATGAGATCTTAAACTTGACCATGGAAAGAGCGACAAGAATCGATATCATGTTCGTGTTCTCGATGATATTGGTAGAAGGCTTGCTCATTGTATCCATGAGGTTTAGGTAGGTTTGGATCCAATGGTTAGATATTAGGCAATAGAATGTGACCTCCCTCATATAACCTCTGGAATAGTATCAATAAATGTTCAAAAAGTGGTGTGATATTACGTTGTTGGACCTGTGGGTACATACCGCAAGGTTGATATGGCCTATAAGGGGGAGGTACATTAGTTTGAAATATTTGTCATTGAGGAAGAGGGTGTTGTGGAACCGATGTAGGTGCTAAGGTAGTGGTTGTCACTTGATTTACTTGTGGTGGTCAAGGGAAGGTTGGTTGGGAGTATTTCTATTAAAACAAAATTTATAATTGTAGTTGGGCTTCTATCTTAACTTGATTTTTCTTGATTGGACCTTGATGTCCTCAATTAGTTTAGCTTGGACAATGGTTTCTTCAAAGGT
The DNA here is from genome assembly GCA_028583015.1 of Wollemia nobilis. Taxonomy (NCBI): domain Eukaryota; kingdom Viridiplantae; phylum Streptophyta; class Pinopsida; order Araucariales; family Araucariaceae; genus Wollemia; species Wollemia nobilis. Next base: position 1,598,710 of record JAQPPZ010000569.1, on the reverse strand, counting down.
ACGAATTTGATGAAGCTGCAAGGAGGTGGAAATATGTTTGTGGTAACTCTTGGAGAAGAGTGTCACTAGCACAGTGGTAGGGAGGCTATGGGTGAGGTCATGGATGATCGATCTTCATCTTGACAAAAAATTGGTTATGGGTTCGTCGCCAGCCTATCGTAAGGCATAGACATCTAAGAAGTTAGTCTTATTTTTAAAATTTATGGATAAGTATTCTAAAAAGGAGTTGGTCAAATGTTTTAAGGTATACAAGTTATGGCATATAAGCATGTTATACTAGTCTAAGGCTTGTCCCATAAGTGATATGGAGAAGGTATGTAATATAAGGAAGTTGCTACTATGAAGCTAGTAGCAAGTTGAGTGATAGTTACTGATGTGTTCTCTAGGATATTCCTTACCTTTGTACTTATCAAAATTTGGTATCTCAAAGTGATAGGGGTAAGTTGGGATAGGCACTTATGGATGAAATGGCTTGCTATGGAGTTCATCATATGTTGGTTTTTGTGGTCCATAACTGGTCGTGCGTAGTTTTAACATCTTGACTTCATCTCGTAGGAGTTGAAGAACAAGTGTTAAGGGTGTGGAGGACTGTGCTAAGGTGGGTCAAACCTAGGAATACGATGGATATTGGAGTTGCTATTCTTCCCAGTACTGAGGGGGGAAGTGTGGCAACTGGTCCTAGTAAGGTTGTTGTTGGGCAATGTATGATTTCATGGCTAGTGGAACACTAGGTTGTGGTACAGATGTTTGTTGGGGATAGTAGTATTGTAATTGTGGGATGTTTTTTTGTGGCATGGGTACCTACTGGGTAGGATCCTACTGTAGTGGTTGGGCCATAGGCAGTGATGACCACAAAGGAGGAGGCATGAAGAATATATATCCAGTAGGTAATGATGGAGGTATCGAGTCTACTAGTGCTAGGGGTGGTCAAGATAAGGTGTTAAAGGATGGGATCTATCTATGTACTGAAGGGTTGGGGATGGTAAAACTAAACTGTGTAGAGTAGCCTAGAGAGGTAGGAGTGTAGGCTATGGGTCTTGATCCATAAGTATGAAGAAGACTAGCAGTCAGGACCTAAAAAGGAGGAGGAGGTAACCTAAATGTCGATGTAGATGAAGGTTGAGTAAAGGATTGGGTAGGGTACATTCCAAAAACTTGATATGGAGGCAAGAATGATGAGGAGGAAGGAGGGTAAGCTTCTAGGGTAGCCTCTTGGGAAGTTGGAGTGAGGAATGCATCTACTCTAGATTGGGTGTGAGTTTCTAGTTGTTGTTGATATTATGTGGTATGGGTTTGAAGATGTGGCTATGATAGGTCCTCAAATATTGGGAAGAAAGGTGATTGGGATAATGATGGTTGAGACTCTTAAGAATAGTATGGGTGTGATGTTTGAAGGGATGCTTGTTGGTCCTGTAAGGAGGGTTTTTGTTGTGTGGTTTGGAATGATGGCATCTAGGTACTTGTGGTAGAGGAGGAAGGGTCTAATATCATTCCTATAGTAAGGACAAACAATGCAACCTCGAGGTGAGTGCGGTTCAATATGGAGGATTCATTCTCAAAGAGGGATTGAGATAAACTCTAGAAGAAAGGGTGTGAAAAGGTAGGGGATGTAGGTGGATTCTCCTCATCTATGGTGAATAACGGGTTAGGTTGTCCTGGAGCAGTGTAGATCACATGGTCATAGAATGTGGTAGGTGTATTAGGTGATGATACAAGGAAAAGGAGTGGATAATATTTTACAAGTGAAGTGGTGAGGGCTTCACTCAAAGTGGACATCTCACCGTGAGGTGTCATGTGTGTATAGTGTGGATCAAAATCTGTGAGTGGATCGGGTGTGTATGTGGACTTCTCCTTCATGGTCGAAGGAGGAGGGATTGTTTGACTAGAAGGGGTGCTAGGAGCCTCCTCTATAGGGTATGCTTGCTCACACGCACGGCTATAGGTGACAACAGACATGATGATGAGAAGTCATGTATGCAATGTGTAAAGGGGGTTGGAAGTAACCCTATGATGTGTGGAATCAAACTAAAGTGACAAGTTGTGTGGAGCTAATAAATAAAGTGTTGCATGGTGTGATGTGCTGAAACCAATTTGTAATCATGCAGATAACATTAAACTAGAATTAGTTCTAAATGCAAGAAATAAAGTGTTTTCTTTGTTTTAGTGTGTTTTGATGTTGATACTTCCTGAGTAGAATCACTTGTAGTGGAGTGAATACTCTAGAAGATCAGGAGTTTCATCAGTATTGAACCTCTTGCAACACCCAAATATGCATAGAATAGAACAATATCACGACGTGCGAATGGTGACCTATATGGAAGGTGCAATAAAATGATAACCTAAAGGGGAGGGAACTCACTATATTGAAATGAGCTTACTATATACTCTCATAAGAAGAGTTGGCACTATCTAAGACCTACTAGGCATGGTCAACAACCCCATGCTTTCACTTCACCCTCAGGTGGGCTTAGTCAATAATGATAGTTACTGTGTCCACAAATTATGTAAGCCTTGTGGACAAAGGTGTCTAATCATATCCCACTCTAAAGGTAACTCCTAGTGATGAAATACAGAAGCCCAATATCAAAAGTGGGGGGTTTTTCAGTGATGAAGTCTATAAAACCACTCATGTGGGGATGCTAGGTGCCTAAGGAGGTGAGATGGTGGAGGGTACGACTCCTACCATACTAGTATTGAGCAATAGATTAGGGATGAAATCCAATCTCATCGCTTGTTTTGAACCACGTGTGTGTGGGGGTTTGAGGTTGCTAACTATGATGTATAAATCAAGAAATCTAACAAAATGCCTTTTTGAAATTAAATCTAACCCTAATTGCGCTTTTCGAAAGTAAAAGGCTAAATTAAAATGCATTTTGTAATATAAATCTAATCCTAACTTTTTAAAACATGAAAGAAATGTAAGAAATATTAATACAAAGATAAATAGAAAATCTTAAACAAAGATGTAGAAAGGAATATGACAATTGTGATTTACTCGAGGGATTTGTGAAAGATATGGGAAATCCTAATTAAAATAAAGGAAAGGATCTAAAATTTGTATTTGCAAACAGGAATCTAAAATATGCAAAAAGAAATTTGGAAAATCCTAATTCTTAAATGCATGAAAGAAATTTGACTTTGATTTTTGTACAACAAAGAAATTCGAAATTGCTTCAAGAGAAATGTGCAAAAGGGATTTGCAAAACTCTAATTCTAAATATGACTATTAGAACTAAAATATGAAATGCTTGTAAAGGGAAATTGATGTGAAATAACAAGAAATAAATGCAACACTTATGCAACATGCGATTTACAAAAAGAAATAAAAAATTTCTCAAAAATAGATGAAATCAAACTTTTTGGTTTTGTGCAGGTTTCTACAACTAAAGTAAACATTTCTAGCATGATGGGTGCGTAAGAAAAATGAGTTTTACCAAATGTATCAATGCATTTACTAGTAAATATTTCTTCACACATAATTGTCAAAACAAAGAAATTTTTTGGGAATATCTGGTTTTTGATGCTATAGGTGGTCTTCTTTGCTTCTCTGTTGTTCACCCTTGCAATTTTGAGGATTTTGAGGTTTGTAGGACCAATTATTAGGTCAGGGGGTGAATTGGATCTAGATTCATAGGTCAGAGGACCAATCAGATCTAGGGGCTTGAAATCCCTATTTTGAGGACTTGAGGGGGTTGTCAGGGCTTCAAGGTTCTCTGAGATGTCTAGATTGGTACCTGCAACAAAATATAAATAGAAAATTGAGTTAAATTCATGAATAAAACTATTCTAACAAAATCCTTTATGGGGTCCCACCAGGCATGCCAGAATGAAATGTACAAAAGAAATGCATTTGATATAAAAATTTGCTAAAACACATATTATACATAATTGTTGATTTTATTCATGATTAAATTACTTTTTGTGTTACAAATGGGGGAATTCCCCTTTCTTTCTTTCACAAATTTATAATAAGTTTGATGCTTTCTCTTGGGCTCCTCAATTTAGGTGGGCTTCATGCATAACGTGTGCCACCACTGGTTGTATTTGTTGTTGTTTTCCTCTACATCTATGCTAGACCTGAAAAATGGAGTTAGTAAGTTTGGGGGCTTGCCTCAGTTAGACCCCATAGTAAAAAGGACAAATCGACTCAAAATATGTAATGAAAACTGAAATAAATTGCATAGAACCTCATAAAACATTAAATGGAGCTTACCTGCAATATTTGGAGTGAAATGAGTCCTATAGACCCAACTCGTAAGCCAGGGGGTGAATTGGTGTCAAATTCACAGGCTGGGGGGTGAATTGCACTATAAGCACTTTCTTTTGGAAATCCTTGCATGGATGGGTTCCTCAGGTGCTATAATGTTACTGGTATGGATTATATGTCCTTGCTTGCACTTTTGATCATATTTTTATAGAGTTTTTGTACTTCAACTAAAATGGGAGAGAGAGGTAGACTGAGCGATTAGGTCCACTATTTATAGATAAACCTAAGGTGTAGGGGGTGTGGTTAGGGGAACTAAACCCTAAGTTTATGTTCCATGGTGGTTAATTTAGGTTTTGTGAGGTGTCATCCCCACATTCCCTAAGGAAATATCTCATCCTCACACATGTGTGAGGAGAGATTAGAGTTAACTAGGATTAGTCAACTCTAAGGTTAGATTAGGGTTGGATTAGGGTTTCCTAAGAAATATCCTAACTAACCTAGTGCACACACATATGGGAGGGAATAATTAGGAATAATTAGGGTTTAGGAACGTAATTATTCTTTTTAATCCAAAAAGTGAACTTTAAGTGAAGTCACTTTAAAATTAAAATTGGAATTAACTTTAATTTAGACTTTTTAGGAACTAATAGTCTCGGGGGTCCTAATTAGGTCTAGGAAGGGCTTAGGCTACCTTAGGTGATTGATAAGTGGTCCTTTTATGGGTGAAATATGGTTATAATGTGGATGGAGTAGTTTAATAGGGTTTTGTACCTATAAACTAGTTGAATGGCCTATGTAATTCTACGATATGCAATGCTAATCTAGATTGATCTACTCTACTTTACGCATGTCTATAGTAGTCTACACATGTCTATAGTAGTCTACGCATATCTACGATAGTCTACACAGGTCTAGAGGGATATACAATAGTCTATGCCAATCTACAATAGCCTAGAGGTATCTAGGATGGCCTATGTAAACCTACAAGTATCCAAAAAGATCTACAAGTATGTAGAGGTAGTTATGTGTGACTTTTAGGTGTCTACAATAATATTTATTTTAAATATTATAAGCCAAAGAGGTTTGGGACAAAGCTCTAAGTGTTTGGTTAAAAGGTTGAAGACCCTAGTTTAAAGACCATGCAAAAAACAAGTGACTAAGGCTTAAAAATATATTATTATAATATTTTAATATTATAATATTAAGGACAAAAGTTTGAAGCCAAAGGTTTAATAATAAAAATTTTATTATAATATTTTATATTATAATTTAAAGCCAATTTGGGTTTTGGCACCAACATTTTTAAAGGTTTCAAATAAAACCTATAAAGCATCAACATCAAGAAAGGAAGGAGAAATCCATATTAATATGGATTTAATTTATGCATTAAGGTAATGTTGTGATTCAAATGATATTGGTATTCAATTTTCTTGCGTGCGTGAATCATGAGAAAAGAAAGGATGAATTTTAATTTAAAAAAAAATTAGGTTTCATGGTTGAATAAATAGAGGATCATAGGGTTTTATTCTCAACCAAGTGGTTGGCCTAGTGGCAGACTGGGCAGTGCTAAGGTGCAGGGCAAGCAATAGGTTGTGAGGTCAAAACTCGGTGGCAATAGTTTTGACATTTTGCTAAGGATTTTTTGTGAAGGTGTTAAAATATACAATGTACATATTTGGTTTTGTGTGAGCAGTTGGCCTAGTGACAACCCAAGTGACACTAGCACGCTGGCAGGCAAGAGGTTTCGTGGTCGATTCCCACCTGCAGTAGTTGTGGTAAGCGAATATATTTTTTTTGGTGACCAATTTTGAAATATTAAGGGCCTAAATTGTGCTTGATTATTGTGTGCTATTGGCCTTAAGGAGTTATAATGGAAATAAATATTTTATTTTTGCCATTGTTTTAGAAGGAAATAAAAGGGGAAAATTGCAGTTAATTTTTGAAGTATTATTTTGTGGAGTAATAAGGTAATTAGTGGTAAATCAATTTATGGGTGTATTGTTGAAATATTTAAGTGGGGGATAAAAGGTGTATAATGTGCTTTTATTGTTTGTAATAATTGCTTTAATATTCAAGGGCTTGGTTCATGATTTGATGTTTTATTTTGAGAAACTAAGAGAGTTATAGAGCATCTATTTGAAACATAATTGTGCACACATTTTGAGAAGGGTTTCCAATATATGAAAAGGTGTTGTGTTAATCCTTTTGAAGTTGCAAAATATATTATTTTTGAAATAGGTATTTGAGGACACATCTTCATCAAGCATTTTGAGGTATAGTGGTTCAAATTTTTATCTAGGTGGTTGTGTTTTGAGAAAGTAGTATTGAGGTGGAGTTAAAATGGTTGATTGGTATGCATTGTTGGAAACATTTGCATTAGGGTTTGAGACCTACATGTACATTATTGTTGAATGAAATTGGAATTAATTGCATTAGGGTTTGAGACCTACATGTGCAAAGAAAGTGGAAATAATTGTATTAGGATTTGAGATCTATATGTGCATTATTGTTTAATGAAATTGGAAGCAATTGCATTAGGGTTTGAGACCTACATATGCTCTATTGTTGAAAGAAATCTGAAATACTTGTGTTAAGGTTGAAACAAAGTTTGTACATCATTGTGAAATATTTTTTGCAATGGTTTGAAAGACATTGAAAGTAATTGTGAAGTATTTGAGATCAATATTGTGAAGCAAATTTATGCATTATTGTGTTTGATCATTGAGAGTAAATTTTCAAAGAATAGAGATCCGTTTTGTGGAATAAATTTATACACTAGTTTGATTTGATTTGAGAGGGTTTTGTAAGAGATAAATATTGTATTGGTTGAATGCAAGAGTTGTGAATGTGAATAACATATTGGGTACTTGATAAAGCATATCACTCTCTATATGTTCCAAAGGTTAAATGAATTCTAGGTAGAATATATCTAAATTGCCTAGTTGAAAAAAGTATTTCTAAAAGAGATATAAGCATTTGTTTGTATGCAATATTTGGAAATATTTTAGTAGGTTCAGTTAGCAGTATTGAGGCAGATTTGAGCAAGTCTTGTGAGAAGACTTGAAGAAGCATTAAGGTAGATTTGATCAAGTCTTGTGAGAAGACTTGAAGCGGTATTAAGGCATATTTGAGTAAGTCTCATGAGAAGAATTGAAGCAGATTTGATGTAGATTTGAGCAAAGTCTTGTGAGAAGACTTGAAGAAGCTTAAGGTAGATTTGAGCAAGTCTTATGAGAATACTTGAAGTAGCTTTAAGGTAGACTTGAGAAAGTCTTTTGAGAAGACTTGGAGTAGCTTTGAGGTAGATTTGAGCAATACTTATGAAGACTTGAAACAACGTTAAGATATTTTTAAGGTAGAGTTAGAGAAAATTTGTGCTAACCTTATGACGAGGTTTGGTATATATTTGAGATAGAGTTGAGAGCAGGCTTTTGATTAGACCAAAGTAGAGGGGATAGAGTTCTCCTGTGGAGATATATCCATAAACTAGAGCAAAGGGGATAGAGTTCTCATATGGAGATATATCCACAAACTAGAGTAGAGGGGATAGAGTTCTCCTGTGGAAAGATATCCACAAACCAAAGTAGAGGGGATAAAGTTATCCTCTGGAGAGAGATCCACAAACCATAGTGTAGACACCTAAAACATGTCATGTTTAGGAGAACTACTCATGTGGGTATTCATAGACCATGTAACTAAACCTCAGGACCTTCCAAGTGCCAAAAGTGCTTTTCACCACTCATTTTGGGGCAATTTTAGTCCATCCAAGCCTAGCCACTATGAACCAGAGTGGCTAGATTCTAGCCACTGAAGCTCAAATCGGCCAGCCCTAGCCACTACAAACAATAGCAGCTAAGCCCTAAATAACAATTTGCCATCAAGCTAACCTAATATCGGGTGGAAGTGATAGTTTACATGCAATAAAGTCGAGTGCGAATAACTTTGCATTCCTCCTTATAGCCAGTCTACATGAAAGCCTCAAGTCTAGGTTTAGACATCAGTTTAACTAGCCTTCAAACATAGGAAAAGACAAAACTTCTGAAGAACACAAGCTTATACTGAGAGGGGGGTGAACAGTATAAGACCACTTTTTACTTTTTCTTCCAATTCAATATTATGTTGTGTAAAGATAGCAGTATCAATAGCAGTAATCAAATCAATGCACAAAAACCATACACAATAGAGACACCACAATTTACGTGGTTCACCCAATGTGGGCTACTCCATGGAGAAAATATTTTACTAAAACTTTCTCAATCAATATCTTTGGGAATCACTCCCAATTACAATGTTTATGGATCTCTATCCAAAGGAGATGTTGATCCCCTAATCTCAAGTTCATGGATCTCTTCCATAGGAGAACTCTTTCCCCTTCTACTCTAGCTATGTGATCTTCTAGAAGACTTTGTCTCTCTACTGCACTGATTGGTGGACCTCTCTCCACTTGAAGACTCCTCACTCAGATCTATCTTCAACTATGTTGGCTGTTGGATCTCTATCCACTGAGACTCTATCCTCTATACTCTGTCACCTCTAAATCTCTATCAATAGGCTCACTAAGAACCTACTCAATAGGCTCACATAGAACCTACTTAACAAGCTCACACAGAACTTGTCCAAATCTACGCTAGCAAGCTCACCAAGAACTTGCCCAAATCTGCTCTAGCAAGCTCACCAAGAACTTGCCCAAATCTTCTCTAGCAAGCTCACTAAGAACTTGTCCAAACACTATCCTCAAATCTGTCCCAACACTATCCTCAAATCTATCCCAAAGGCCTTCTCAAAGGCTCAATCAATCATGCTCAAGTAGTACTCAAAATGAACTCAACAATGAATGGCAATCTCAACTCAAATTAACTTCATAGAAGCATAAAGAGAATTGTTAGAGACTCAATATGTTCTAATCTCACTCTCAACCCAAATCAATCTCAACTCAACTCATAGAAGCATAAAGAGAATTGTTAGAGACTCAATATGTTCTAAACTCACTCTCAACCCAAATCAATCTCAACTCAACTCAAGTCTTATAGAACCATAAAGAGAATTGTTAGAGACTCAATATGTTCTAACCTTAATCTCAACTCAACATAGAATGATGGAATAGTTTGTTTCATAGAACTTGAACAATCACTTCACACATCACTTGACTAGGCTCAATCAACTCAACTCAACCAATCATCACAAGGAACAACTCTTTCTCACACAACCCTAGTCCAAGTATGTATCAACCAACTCAAATGTTTCCAACAATGCTCAACCACAAATCTCACATAACAATGATACTCATGTTCTTTTCTAACTCAAGTTCTTTCACAACCAATGGGCTTCAACAACTATGCTTATCAAACAAGGTTTAGACACAACTCTCAATTCAGAAAACCTTGAAGCATTCAACCAACCACTTTCGAAAAGGAAACCACAAACAATCCTTTTCCCTCCAATGATATTTTAGAAATCAACCACCATAAACAATCAATAGGAGAATGTGCCCATACCTTTTATGAAGATGAAAAAACCTCTTTGTAAATCTGCCACAATCACAAAATTCTTTTGCCAATCTTCACAAGGGTTAGTAGATCACAAAATAATCAACATTACTCCACTTTTCAATAATCATCACCAAGGCCTTTAATTGCACAACTTCCTTATCTCTCCTAAAACCACTTGTACCATAAAATAAAATAAATCAAAATATTGCATAACCTTTTCACTCCCAAAACCACTTATACCATAAAATAAAATAAATCACAATATTGCATACCTTGTCACCTCATGAAAGAATTAATCCTCTTGAAAAAGAACAAGGCAAACTTCACTTTTGGAACCCCTTTGCAAAATCAGAAATATCTCTTTACACACACCTTATTTCTCCTTCTAAATAAGTTAGTCAAATAGCCCTCGAAATAAGCTTTTCGACGATATATAATATGCCCCCTTTCCAAAATAAATTGAAACCTTTACATATATATATATGCCAACCTCCATTAATTGCACATAGGTCGGCCCTCCATTAATTTAAACTTAAACTTTAAACTTTAATATCTTCATCACCGGAGGTCCTTTTTCGATGAAACAAAATTCCACCTTGGATTTTAAGAAAATCCCTTTCCACATAAGCCCACCATGGTTTTAAATAAAACCTTTTATTTTACCTGCCTTGGTTTTCATAAAAACCCTGTAAATAGCCATGCTTTCCAAAATATCATAAATGCTTATTTATGAAATATTTTGGCCACCAAACAAAATATGATCCATGTGATATCAATGATCCATGTGACATCAATGACAACATAAAATGCCTCAAATTAACTCAAATTTCCAACAATCTCCCCCTTTGTCATTGATGGCAACACCTCTAATGCAAACACCACAATCACTGCAAAAACCATCTCTAAGAATCAAAGCTGCTCCCCCTAACTCAATACTCTCTATGGAGGCTTCTCCCCCTAACTCAATACTCTCTTTGGAGGCTGCTCCCCCTAACTCAATGCTCTCTTTGGAGGCTGCTCCCCCTAACTCAAATCTCTCCCCCTTACTCAAATCTCTCCCCCTTTGACATCAATGGCAAAAGGGACACCTATGGGGCTAAAATATATGACTCTTAAGCTTAGCCCCCTCACCCCCTTCTCTTTTGAGGTGATTAATTTTGGGGTGGGAGTACTTTTACTCCCATATCACTTTGTTTCTTTCCTCTATCAACTTCCTTCCATGTTTTTCTGATATCCTTCTCTTGATGAATTACTTGATCTTCTTGTCTAGAACCTTTTTGACCTTCTTGCCTTGAACCTTTTTGGAATTGAGTCCTACACCATCTTGCAATATGCCCAAAGTTATTGCAATTAAAACACTTGATATTGTAGCCTTTGGTTGGTGCCCATGTCCTAAAATTATTCTTAAAATAATTTCCATATCCATTCCTTTCCTGAACCCTGTATTGTGAAGCTCTATTTTCATGACCATTATAACCATGACTTCTGAATTGTGTAGCTCTAAAACCAAAACCATGTTGCTCATTTCCTTTGCACTGAAAATCTCTATGACCAATCATGTTGCATGAGAAGCAATGTCCCTGAAAACCATACCTTCTTCCCTTGAAGTTTCTTCTAGAAAAATCAAACTTCTTTGATCCATGGATCCTGCAATGTATAGCCCTGTGTCCAAATCCATTACAAGAAAAACAATATCCTTGAAAAGCCCTTTGTTCATGCCTTGGTCCCTCATACCTTTCTTGACCATTATCCTTATGATCATCTTCAACTTGTGCATTGCATTCTTGAACCTTCTTTGTAGCATCTAAAATCTCTTCCTTGCCTTTCTCTTCAAGAATTTATTTTCCCTTTGAGCTTGATTCACCTATCTCAAAACAAGAACCAAACTGAATATTTGGAGCCATAGGAACTTTGGAACTTTCCTCACAAATCTTAGGTGCTTCCTTGCTTTCATATTTTAGAACTTCCTTTCCTTTTGAGTGTGATTCCCAAAACCTAAAATATGAGACCTTTGGTGCTTTGAAACCTTTCCAAAACTTGTGCAACTTATCCTTGGAGTCTTTCACTTCTAACCTTAAGTAAACAACTTCATGTTCTAATCTTTCACATTCTTGCTTCCTTACCTTTAATTGTTCAAGCATATCTTCTTCAATTTTCTTTGCCTCTTCAACCGTGATTTTTAGATCAATGAGATCTTGTAGGAGCTTTACCTTCATCTTCTCATCCTCTTGTGCTTGAGCCTTTAGTCTTGAGTTTTTTATTTTCATTTCTTCATAAGCTTGTTATGACACTTTCTTTTCTTCATGATCATAATTGTGCCTGTTTTTCTCTTCATGATAAATTCTTACTTGAGATTCCTACTTTTGATCTTCAGTAGGAGATTCTTCTTTTTCACTGTCACTAATATCATTATAATCTTCTATAGCAAACAAACTCTCAATATTTCTTTGACCATGCTTGTTTCCTTGATGTGTCATCTCATATTCACTATCACTGAAACCATTGCAATATCTTGATCTGTGATCTCTTTGACCACACACAAAACATTGTTCTCTTTCACCTTCTATTCCTAGGAATAAATGTTCTTCCTTTTCATCATCTGAATTGTCTCTATCACTATGATATGAGCTATCACTTGCTTCTACAATGTAGTAAGATTTCTTTGCCTTACGAAAAAATTCTTCTTCTCATACCTGTTTTTCTTGAATCTATCATCTTTGTCATGCTTATGCTTTCCATCTTCTTTTCTTCTGTGACCCTATTTTTCATCATCATTGATTTCTTCATGTGGACACTTGTATGCATAGTGACCAAGATCACCACACTTGTAGCACCTAACTTTCCTTATATCTCTAAAATTCCTTGAGTCCTTATTCCTTTTGATGAAGTTAGCTTCCTCATCATTTTCTAAAACTCTATCTATTTTTGAAACTTTCCCTTTCTCTTTTTTGAAGCCTTGAATGCAATCTCTTTTATTGGAGCTTGATGCTTACTTACCCTCATCTCATAAGTTGTGAGAGTACCTTGCAATTCTTCCATTGTTAACTTGTTGATATCCATTGTCTCTTCTATTGCTGAAACCTTTGAATCATATTTCATGGGAAGTGATCTCAAAACCTTTTGAGTAACTTCTGATTCTTTCATCTCAAAACCTAGGCCTCTCATGGTGTTAGTAATCTCATCAACTCGAAGTAAGAACTTTGCAATATCTTCAGAATCTTCCATTTTCAATTCCTCAAATATTTTTCTATGAGTTTGTAGTTTTGCCAACTTTACCTTGGAATCTCCTTCATAAGTATTCCTCAACTTGGTCCACATCTCATTAGCTGAAGTACATACCATGACCTTTGCAAAATTTGTCTCACGTAGCCCACTCAAAATACAATTCATTGCTCTTGCATTGATCTCAACCAATTTCCTGGTAGTCTTATCTTCCTCGGGATCACCTTCAACCTTATACTCTTTTTCAACCATCTGCCATACCTCATATCCTTGTGATATCAAGTAGTTCTTCATCCTCATGCTCCAGAAAGCATAATTGTTACCATCAAACAATGGAGCCTTATTTGAAGATAATCCTTTCTATGAAGCCATCTGTGTTCTTTGTAGAATCTTCCCTCAAGTTGTTAGCCTTTCCAAAGGAACCTACTCTGATACCAATTGAAGAACACAAGCTTATACTGAGAGGGGGGTGAATAGTATAAGACCACTTTTTACTTTTTCTTCCAAATCAATATTATGTTGTGTAAAGATAGCAGTATCAATAAAAGTAATCAAAGCAATGCATAAAAACCATACACAATAGAGACACCACAATTTACATGGTTCACCCAATGTGGGCTACTCCACGGAGAAAATATTTTACTAAAACTTTCTCAATAAATCTCTTTGGGAATCACTCCCAATTACAATATTTATGGATCTCTATCCAAAGGAGATGTTGATCCCCTAATATCAAGTTCATGGATCTCTTCCACAGGAGAACTCTTTCCCCTTCTACTCTGGCTATGTGATCTTCTAGAAGACTCTGTCTCTCTGTTGCACTAACTGGTGGACCTCTCTCCACTTGAAGACTCCTCACTCAGATCTATCTTCAACTATGTTGGTTGCTGGATCTCTATCCACTGAGACTCTATCCTCTATACTCTATCACCTCCAAATATCTATCAATAGGCTCACTAAGAACCTGCTCAATAGGCTCACATAGAACCTGCTTAACAAGCTCACATAGAACTTGTCAAATCTATGCTAGCAAGCTCACCAAGAACTTGCCCAAATCTGCTCTAGCAAGCTCACCAAGAACTTGCCCAAATATGCTCTAGCAAGCTCACTAAGAACTTGTCCAAACATTGTCCTCAAATCTGTCCCAACATTATCCTCAAATCTATCCCAAAGGCCTTCTCAAAGGCTCAATCAATCATGCTCAAGTAGTACTCAAAATGAACTCAACAATGAATGGCAATCTCAACTCAAATTAACTTCATAGAAGCATAAAGAGAATTGTTAGAGACTCAATATGTTCTAATCTCACTCTCAACCCAAATCAATCTCAACTCAACTCAAGTCTTATAGAACCATAAAGAGAATTGTTAGAGACTCAATATGTTCTAACCTTAATCTCAACTCAACATAGAATGATGGAATAGTTTTTTCATAGAACTTGAACAATCACTTCACACATCACTTGACTAGGCTCAATCAACTCAACTCAACCAATCATCACAAGGAACAACTCTTTCTCACACAACCCTAGTCCAAGTATGTATCAACCAACTCAAATGTTTCCAACAATGCTCAACCACAAATCTCACATAACAATGATACTCATGTTCTTTTCTAACTCAAGTTCTTTCACAACCAATGGGCTTCAACAACTATGCTTATCAAACAAGGTTTAGACACAACTCTCAATTCAGAAAACCTTGAAGCATTCAACCAACCACTTTCGAAAAGGAAACCACAAACAATCCTTTTCCCTCCAATGATATTTCAGAAATCAACCACCATAAACAATCAATAGGAGAATGTGCCCATACCTTTTATGAAGATGAAAAAACCTCTTTGTAAATCTGCCACAATCACAAAATTCTTTTGCCAATCTTCACAAGGGTTAGTAGATCACAAAATAATCAACATTACTCCACTTTTCAATAATCATCACCAAGGCCTTTAATTGCACAACTTCCTTATCTCTCCTAAAACCACTTGTACCATAAAATAAAATAAATCAAAACATTGCATAACCTTTTCACTCCCAAAACCACTTATACCATAAAATAAAATAAATCACAATATTGCATACCTTGTCACCTCATGAAAGAATTAATCCTCTTGAAAAAGAACAAGGCAAACTTCACTTTTGGAACCCCTTTGCAAAATCAGAAATATCTCTTTACACACACCTTATTTCTCCTTCTAAATAAGTTAGTCAAATAGCCCTCGAAATAAGCTTTCCGACGATATATAATATGCCCCCTTTCCGAAATAAATTGAAACCTTTACATATATATATATGCCACCCTCCATTAATTGCACATAGGTCGGCCCTCCATTAATTTAAACTTAAACTTTAAACTTTAATATCTTCATCACCGGAGGTCCTTTTTCGATGAAACAAAATTCCACCTTGGATTTTAAGAAAAGCCCTTTCCACATAAGCCCACCATGGTTTTAAATAAAACCTTTTATTTTTCCTGCCTTGGTTTTCATAAAAACCCTATAAATAGCCATGCTTTCCAAAATATCATAAATGCTTATTTATGAAATATTTTGGCCACCAAAACCAAATGTGATCCATGTGACATCAATGATCCATGTGACATCAATGACAACATAAAATACCTCAAATTAACTCAAATTTCCAACAATCTCCCCCTTTTTCATTGATGGCAACACCTCTAATGCAAACACCACAATCACTGCAAAAACCATCTCTGAGAATCAAAGTTGCTCCCCCTGACTCAATACTCTCTATGGAGGCTGCTCCCCCTAACTCAATACTCTCTTTGGAGGATGCTCCCCCTAACTCAATGCTCTCTTTGGAGGCTTCTCCCCCTAACTCAAATCTCTCCCCCTTACTCAAATCTCTCCCCCTTTGACATCAATGGCAAAAGGGACACCTATGGGGCTAAAATATATGACTCTTAAGCATAGCCCCCTCACCCCCTTCTCTCTTGAGGTGATTAATTTTGGGGTGGGAGTACTTTTACTCCCATCTCACTTTGTTTCTTTCCTCTATCAACTTCCTTCCCTCCCTTTTTTTTTTTTTTCTTTTTTTTTTTTTTTTTTTTTTGTTCTTTTTTTCTTGCTTTTTTGGTTTGGTTTTTCCCCCTTTTTCCCTTTTCCCCTTTTTTTTGCTTTTTAATTTGTTTTTGTTCTTTTGTGTGGTGCCCTGTCCTAATTTTTTCTTAAATATTTCCTTCCTTCCTTTCTTGAACCCTGTATTGTGAAGCTCTATTTTCATGACCATTATAACCATGACTTCTGAATTGTGTAGCTCTAAAACCAAAACCATGTTGCTCATTTCCTTTGCACTGAAAAGCTCTATGACCAATCCTGTTGCATGAGAAGCAATGTCCCTGAAAACCATACCTTCTTCCCTTGAAGTTTCTTCTAGAAAAATCAAACTTCTTTGATCCATGGATCCTGCAATGTATAGCCCTGTGTCCAAATCCATTACAAGAAAAACAATATCCTTGAAAAGCCCTTTGTTCATGCCTTGGTTCCTCATACCTTTCTTGACCATTATCCTTATGATCATCTTCAAATTGTGCATTGCATTCTTGAACCTTCTTTGTAGCATCTAAAACTTCTTCCTTGCCTTTCTCTTCAAGAATTTATTTTCCCTTTGAACTTGATTCACCTATCTCAAAACAAGAACCAAACTGAATATTTGGAGCCATAGGAACTTTGGAACTTTCCTCACAAATCTTAGGTGCTTCCTTGCTTTCATATTTTATAACTTCCTTTCCTTTTGAGTGTGACTTTTCTTGGAAGTAAGATACCTTTGCTTTGAAACCTTTCCAAAACTTTTGCAACTTATCCTTGAAGTCTTTCACTTCTAACCTTAAGGAACATCCATGTTCTAATCTTTCACATTCTTGCTTCCTTACCTTTAATTCTTCATTCATCTCTTCTTCAATTTTCTTTGCCTCTTCAACTATGATTTTTAGATCAATGAGATCTTGTAGGAGCTTTACCTTCATCTTCTCATCCTCTTGTGCTTGAGCCTTTAGTATTGAGTTTTCTCTTTTCATTTCTTCAAAATTTTCTTTTGACACTTTCTTTTCTTCATGATCATAATCTTGCCTTTTTTCTCTTCATGATAAATTCTTACTTGAGATTCCTCGCTTTTGATCTTTACTAGGACTTCTTCTTTTCAACTGACACTATTATCATTATAATAGTTATAGTATCAATCAATCTCTCAATATTTCTTTGACCATATATGTTTCCTTAGATCTGTCTTCTTATCTTCTTGCTCAATGGCTATGGCAATATCTTGATCTATGATCTCTTTAACCACATACAAAACATTGTTCTCTTTCACCTTCTTATTCCTAGGAATAGATTTTCTTCCTTTTCTTCATTTAGAATGTATCTCTATCACTATGATCTGAACTATCACTTGCTTCTACAATGTAGTAAGATTTCTTTGCCTTAAGAAAAATTTTCTTCTTCTCATACCTGTTTTGCTTGAATCTGTCATCTTTGTCATGCTTATGCTTTCCATCTTCTTTTCTTCTATGACCCTATTTTTCATCATCACTGATTTCTTCATGTGGACACTTGTATGCATAGTGACCAAGATCACCACACTTGTAGCACCTGACTTTCCTTATATCTCTAAAATTCCTTGAGTCCTTATTCCTTTTGATGAAGTTAGCTTCCTCATCATTTTCTAAAACTCTATCTATTTTTGAAACTTTCCATTTCTCTTTTTTGAAGCCTTGAATGCAATCTCTTTTATTGGAGCTTGATGCTTACTTACCCTCATCTCATAAGTTGTGAGAGTACCTTGCAATTCTTCCATTGTTAACTTGTTGATATCCATTGTTTCTTCTATTGCTGAAACCTTTGCATCATATTTCATGGGAAGTGATCTCAAAACCTTTTGAGTAACTTCTGATTCTTTCATCTCAAAACCTAGGCCTCTCATAGTGTTAGTAATCTCATCAACTCGAAGTAAGAACTTTGCAATATCTTCAGAATCTTCCATTTTCAATTCCTCAAATATTTTTCTATGAGTTTGTAGTTTTGCCAACTTTACCTTGGAATCTCCTTCATAAGTATTCCTCAACTTGGTCCACATCTCATTAGCTGAAGTACATACCATGACCTTTGCAAAATTTATCTCACGTAGCCCACTCAAAATACAATTCATTGCTCTTGCATTGATCTCAACCAATTTCCTGGTAGTCTTATCTTCCTCGGGATCACCTTCAACCTTATACTCTTTTTCAACCATCTACCATACCTCATATCCTTGTGATATCAAGTAGTTCTTCATTCTCATGCTCTAGAAAGCATAATTGTTACCATCAAACAATGGAGCCTTATTTGAAGATAATCCTTTCTATGAAGCCATCTGTGTTCTTGTAGAATCTGCCCTCAAGTTGTTAGCCTTTTTGAAGGAACCCACTCTGATACCAATTGAAGAACACAAGCTTATACTAAGAGGGGGGTGAACAGTATAAGACCACTTTTTACTTTTTCTTCCAATTCAATATTATGTTGTGTAAATATAGCAGTATCAATAGCAGTAATCAAAGCAATGCACAAAAACCATACACAATAGAGACACCACAATTTACGTGGTTCACCCAATGTGGGCTACTCCACGAAGAAAATATTTTACTAAAACTTTCTCAATAAATCTCTTTGGGAATCACTCCCAATTACAATATTTATGGATCTTTGTCCAAAGGAGATGTTGATCCCCTAATCTCAAGTTCGTGGATCTCTTCCACAGGAGAACTCTTTCCCCTTCTACTCTGGCTATGTGATCTTCTAGAAGACTTTGTCTCTCTGTTGCACTAACTGGTGGACCTCTCTCCACTTGAAGACTCCTCACTCAGATCTATCTTCAACTATGTTGGTTGCTGGATCTCTATCCATTGAGACTCTATCCTCTATACTCTGTCACCTCCAAAGCTCTATCAATAGGCTCACTAAGAACCTTCTCAATAGGCTCACATAGAACCTGCTTAACAAGCTCACACAGAACTTGTCAAATCTACGCTAGCAAGCTCACCAAGAACTTGCCCAAATCTGCTCTAGCAAGCTCACCAAGAACTTGCCCAAATATGCTCCAACAAGCTCACTAAGAACTTGTCCAAACATTGTCCTCAAATCTGTCCCAACACTATCCTCAAATCTATCCCAAAGGCCTTCTCAAAGGCTCAATCAATCATGCTCAAGTAGTACTCAAAATGAACTCAACAATGAATGGCAATCTCAACTCAAATTAACTTCATAGAAGCATAAAGATAATTGTTAGAGACTCAATATGTTCTAATCTCACTCTCAACCCAAATCAATCTCAACTCAACTCATAGAAGCATAAAGAGAATTGTTAGAGACTCAATATGTTCTAAACTCACTCTCAACTCAAATCAATCTCAACTCAACTCAAGTCTTATAGAACCATAAAGAGAATTGTTAGAGACTCAATATGTTCTAACCTTAATCTCAACTCAACATAGAATTATGGAATAGTTTATTTTCATAGAACTTGAACAATCACTTCACACATCACTTGACTAGGCTCAATCAACTCAACTCAACCAATCATCACAAGGAACAACTCTTTCTCACACAACCCTAGTCCAAGTATGTATCAACCAACTCAAATGTTTCCAACAATGCTCAACCACAAATCTCACATAACAATGATACTCATGTTCTTTTCTAACTCAAGTTCTTTCACAACCAATGGGCTTCAACAACTATGCTTATCAAACAAGGTTTAGACACAACTCTCAATTCATAAAACCTTGAAGCATTCAACCAACCACTTTCGAAAAGGAAACCACAAACAATCATTTTCCCTCCAATGATATTTCAGAAATCAACCACCATAAACAATCAATAGGAGAATGTGCCCATACCTTTTATGAAGATGAAAAAACCTCTTTGTAAATCTGCCACAATCACAAAATTCTTTTTCCAATCTTCACAAGGGTTAGTAGATCACAAAATAATCAACATTACTCCACTTTTCAATAATCATCACCAAGGCCTTTAATTGCACAACTTCCTTATCTCTCCTAAAACCACTTGTACCATAAAATAAAATAAATCAAAACATTGCATAACCTTTTCACTCCCAAAACCACTTATACCATAAAATAAAATAAATCACAATATTGCATACCTTGTCACCTCATGAAAGAATTAATCCTCTTGAAAAAGAACAAGGCAAACTTCACTTTTGGAACCCCTTTGCAAAATCAGAAATATCTCTTTACACACACCTTATTTCTCCTTCTAAATAAGTTAGTCAAATAGCCCTCGAAATAAGCTTTCCGACGATATATAATATGCCCACTTTCCAAAATAAATTGAAACCTTTACATATATATATATGCCAACCTCCATTAATTGCACATAGGTCGGCCCTCCATTAATTTAAACTTAAACTTTAAACTTTAATATCTTCATCACCGGAGGTCCTTTTTCGATGAAACAAAATTCCACCTTGGGTTTTAAGAAAATCCCTTTCCACATAAGCCCACCATGGTTTTAAATAAAACCTTTTATTTTGCCTGCCTTGGTTTTCATAAAAACCCCCGTAAATATCCATGCTTTCCAAAATATCATAAATGCTTATTTATGAAATATTTTGGCCACCAAAACCAAATGTGATCCATGTGACATCAATGACAACATAAAATGCCTCAAATTAACTCAAATTTCCAACAACTTCTCATGCTAACATCTAGTGTGCATGCATAATTCAGTCCTAGGGTTGGACATTGACCTAGGGCTTCAAAGACATTATAAGGTGCAAACCTAAGAGCACCAAAGGGAGAATAAAGAGCTTTTTTAGAGAGATTTTGACACTTAGAGAGCTTTCTTGTAGCGAAGCCCTATCGAATCATAGAGAAAATTGGAGTGCTTATTAGGAGCAAAGAAGTGTTGGATGATTGAGGGTTCATCATTTACAGGATATTCAACACATCGGACATAAACAATAACCATTTCAACTTCAGCAACAATCCTAGATCCATAGCTTTGGAGCAATAGAGATAGATTTTCATCTTAGCAGTCGTTGTCTCAGACAACAGTCTGTAGGCCTAGTCTATGGTTCTTAGCATTAGTTTCTTTCATTTGGCTTATTACATATTTTCACACCATTAGCATAGATCCAATTTATTGCATTTAATTGCATTCATAGCATTAGTTTCTATTGTCATTGAGATTTTTTCTATTTATCATTAGGGTTATTACTAAAAACCTCATCTAGGGATATAATCTTGGATAGCTGAGTGTTTGTTGTTGTTTTCATGCTTACAGGACCACAGGTTCACTAGATAGGTTATCAACATACGAAAGCAAGACGATCCCTCTAGCAACTAGACTTGGAGGAGGTATTTGTAAGCCCTCATACAGTTCTATGTGCATCACCAGGAATCCTACAAGAGCGCATCACCTCTTACAATGGGATACCATACATCTTCTACCCTACTTTGTAAAACCTGTATCAAATGAAGGGAATCCCTTAGAGGGATCTATATGTAACCGAACTTGATAAAAGCAATAAATAGCATTATTCATTCATTTCTTTGTACTTCGGTTGCATCTATTTTTGCATCTTTTATTTAATGCATGATTAAATGTAAATTGATCAAACAATATTCGCAAATAGAGCAGTGGACGGTGCACTACTTCCCCAGGGTTGCTACATATGGGGATCATGATGGGACCCCGCCAAGTTTTTATTTCCTGCTGATTTACTGACTCAACTTTTTATGTGCAGGTTTAGCCACTCTAGTCTATAGCGACCCACAATATTAGATGCTCTTGCTAACAATGGCCAAAAATAAGCCGCTATGATCAACAACGGTCAGATCTGGAGTGCAGCAGAGGATAGAATCTCTGTTCTCTGAGCTGGATTAGAGGTTGGTACAATTATTCTGATGATTTATGGTTCTTTGTCTACTTCTATTTTCCTAAAATAGAAAAATTAAGACACATTTTGATTTGGAAACTAAGGAATGGAAAGGAAAGAACTTGCATCTTGCATATTTTAGGGTTTTTATTATATTTCCACTAGGTTTTGTTAGGAACAATGACTTATGCTTGTAAAGTCTACCCTAGAATCTAGTATGCTAGAAATCGTGTGTTGGTTTTCTTGCTTTGAGAGATTGCTACAGGCCATATCTGCACAAAATACAGTGCATCCATGAAACTCATATTAGTTTATGCATATTTCTTAAAACTAAAATGTCATTTATATTAGGCATATAGGAAAGTTGCATTTCTATTGTATGATGCATTTTATTTTATACAAATATAAAATGAACCCCACACACGCATACATATTTTAAATATTGGGGAGTTGGATTTCA
This sequence comes from Wollemia nobilis, assembly GCA_028583015.1. Taxonomy (NCBI): domain Eukaryota; kingdom Viridiplantae; phylum Streptophyta; class Pinopsida; order Araucariales; family Araucariaceae; genus Wollemia; species Wollemia nobilis. Next base: position 1,576,442 of record JAQPPZ010000569.1, on the reverse strand, counting down.
TCACCAACCTTCAATTCAGTCTGGTGATGTTGTCATTCATCTCCTTCCATCGACTTGCCCCCTAGATTTTCCTAGAGTGGAATAGGAACTCCTTTATAGTGGTACTAAGTTACTTGTGTTCAAGTTGTCTCCCACTATTGGAACAATCATTGGTTCAGAGTGGAAGAGCTAGGTGAACCCCCACTGGGATTTAAGTGGTGTACCCTAGTCTCTTTTTGGTAAAATCATGTTTGGCATGAGTGTTCTTGATTCCTACTCTGGATGAGTCTCCTCATTCTAAATCCAAAACAAGAGCAAGAAAACAATAACAACAACACATCAAAATGTACCAAATAGTTTAGGGCACACATAAATTGGTAATCAAAATAAACACTTGCTTGATATTGTTTGGCTATCTTCAATTGCAACACAAAATATTAATTCACAAACATAATGGTTAAAACCAAAAGTAAGCATCCTCGATCAAATACCAAGGTAGAATCTGAAACAACACGCACCCATAGGTGAAGTCATAGTAACATTAAACCACCTACTCATAATATCGTGGGATGCAGTTCTACAAGCTTAAGAGGTGATAACTCAACCCGTGGGGTTCTCCTCGAGAAACCCCAGTTAGGGAGGCACGTCATGGAAACAAATCACCTAAACACAATGAGGCTTCAAGGTCTCCTTCATCATGGAGACACGAGGAGCCCTAAAGGACCTCCTCTTGACACACAGACACTTCTCAAATACATGAGGAGGCTTCAAGGGCTTCCTCTCCACATGGACATAAGAGGGGCTCTAGACCCCATTCTTCACACAGGGATGATGAGGTCTCCCCATCTCCATCCTCACAAAGTAACAGTGGGACCATAAAGCCCTCATCACCAAAAAGATACACAAGAGTCACAACATCTCAAACTCAACATAAGACACTTGGAATAGATCTACCCATTGAGGGGCATGAAACTAGAGTAACATCCAGTCATAGGCACCAAACAGAAGATACCCTTCACACAAGAGGAAGGGTTCCAATAGATTATGACCTCATTGGGGTAAATGGCACCCTATAATATTAGCCATGTAAAAAAAGATAGTTAGATGAGTTGGATAGGTTTTATTCAAGGCCAACTCCTAGAACCATAGCCACAAAAAATTCTGCATCTGGAAGTTCACAAAGTTTTACGTCTAAATGCACCATCCAACCTAGGGAAGCTTCAAAGTGACCCCGTAGTACACATACAGAGTTTGATAATAGAGGCACTTATCAACACACTAAACAAGTTACATTAGCTAGCAATAGCAAAGGAACAGTAGAAACCTCTTCAAGGAATCTGTGAATCATAACCACAAGAAAAAAATTAGACAAGCATAATTTTTCTTTAACAACGCAATCTAACCGCATACGATGGTTAGAAAATGCATTGTGCAAAGAGCGAGAGCTACTTGAATCTCTTGAGCATGACAAACAAAGAGAAATTTTCTTGCACCAACATGAGTAGCATTTAAGAGAACAAGCTGAATAGCTAGCTCGTATCAATTTATAGGTAAATGGTGATGATCACCAAAGAGATAAACATGCTGACTCACCAAAATAAGGGCACACTAGGCAAGAAGAAAGCCCACAATGAAACCACCACTCAAATCATTGATAAAATCAAACTGGTGGGGAAATGGTAAACATGATAAACTAGGATCAGACACATCCTGAATCCCCTCATAGGAGGGAAGATAATAGAATAAGTCAAGTGGATAAAGGGTTACCTCCATTATGACCATGAGTAGGCCTGTAAGAAGAGGAAATCCTTGCCTAAAATGCATTCCAAACACTCACTAAAAATATGAAGTACTTTTAGAAGCAAGATACAGCTAGAAACCAACCAACATTGAGTAAAATACACAACCAGCCATTGTACCCATCAGTTCCTAGTCCTGCATATCCTAAGCACTTTGAGATGCCTAGGTTATAAAATTCAAGGGTGAAGAGGATGCACAAGACCATGTTACCAATTTCATCAATGCATGTTTTCATCTTGAATACAATGATGCTCTTATGCTGAGAACTTTCATTATGACATTTTTGGGGGCTACCACCCAATGGTTCAACCATCTTCCCAAGCATAGCATATCTAGTTTTGAACAACTAGTAAATGCTTTCCTAAAATGTTTCTCCTTTGGTGCTAAGAATAAGGCAAACATTTCAGACCTAGCAAACTTAAAACATTATGATGATGAGCCAGTAATGGATTATGGTGATAGATGGAGAAAAGTCATGGCAAAGTTATCATTCTCCGTCCCCATAGAAGAAATTGTCTGCATGTTCACCAGGAGTTGTTCTAAACACATCTCCCTCTTGTTACAACTTCAAAAATATCCTTCATTTGAGGAAGCCTTGGAACAGGACAAACTCATTGAGGACATAAAAGTAGATGAGGGAACCATCAAGCTCCAAAACAAGGAGTGGAACAAAAATGGCAAGAATGACAAATATAAGCAGAAGCAGGCAAACCCTGCTCTAGTTAATCAAGTAGTATTGTTTGCACCTAAGGATGGGACTGCACAGCAACACCATAATTATCAAGCATAGCCCCCACCAACCAATTATGATCAAAAGAACAATCAAGGATGAAACAAATAATGCAAGCCACCTCATTATTTTACACCTCTATCAGAGTCAATGCAATCAATTTTCAACCAGTTGAGTGAGTCTGGGAAGATCAAGTTTCTTGATGTATCTCTTTTAGATCCCAATCATCCTAATCCAAAAGGATATAGGGAAGATTAGTTTTGCCCTTATCACAAAATACCGGGGCATGAAATTGAAGTGTGCATTGGTTTCAAGAACCAAGTGTAAAATATGATTGAAGTGGGAGAACTTAAAGTTGACAACCCATTGGCTCCTGATAATAGAGATATGGGCATATACAAAAACCTGTTGCCAAACCATGAGGTCCCTAGAGGGCAAGGTGCCCAAGTCAATCAGGTCCGAATCGATACACCTACCCATGGATGCATTGGGATGGTCAAAATTATCAACATAGCAACTAGGATTAGATGATATGGTCAACCACAGCCTCTTACGGCTCCCATTAATGTCCCAGATGCACCTAGGTAGAGGCAGGGGCAAAACAACCTTCCAAGTCCACCAACCCAACCTGTGGTAACTGTTCAGAGTAGGCTAGAATAAAACTTACAAATAAATCTGGCCAAGTTATCTATCTATGAGCTCATACAATAGTCCCCAAAGCATAGGGAGACTTTGATGGATATTTTGAGATAAATTGAGCTCCAACTGCAAGATTCAAATGCATTCACTCATTTTGTGGGACAAGTATAGCAATTCCAAGAATCGATAATTTGATTTTATGATTATGAGATTAAGATAGTACCTACTACCTTATCGTACCCTCCACTACACATTGTTACATCAGTCAATGATTTATCTTTTAAGCGGGTCCTAATCGATACAGGTTCATCAATCAACATCATCACAAAAATAGCAATAGGGCACCTTAAGATCCCCAAATCTAATATCATTCCAGGAGCCTACACGTTAAGAGCTTTCAATGATGCTTTATGCTCTACTATGGGAACAATAGTCCTACCCATTAATGTTGGACATAAGACCATCCCTATGATGTGTCATGTCATGGAAGGGGTCATGCAATATAACATCCTCCTAGGATGCCCTTGGATAAGAGATATGAAGTGTGTGCCTTTTATTTTACACCAATGTGTCAAGTATGTGCACGATGACAAAGTCTATGTAGTTCTGGCTGATGAAGAGCCATTCAAATATGTCTATCATGTGGATATTCCAAGATATTTTATGATTCTTTCCACCCATATGTATGTAGGACCTTCATATCCAACTACGCAACTAGATGATAGAGACAAAGGGGTACAAAAATACCCATCCACATCGGCATCTCCTCTTGCACCTAAAACAACTGACGCTTCAAAGATACCATCAATGTCTAAACCTAAATATAATCAGAAGCTAAAGGCACCCTTAATCAAGGAAGAAAAACCCATGAAATTGCTAACTATAGCCATTATGAAAATCCCAATTCCCATGGAAGAAGATCTCTAGGATCAAGCCGAGGAAATACTAGAACTCGCTTTGCCAGTGTCATTTGTAGGGTCATCCACATCACATGTGACAATACACTTGGCAAGTACAGGGATAGGAGAGTACCTTGTGCAGAACATAACATTCATGTCCATCATTGAGTCTATTCAAAACATGGGATGACCAAAATACCTAAGACCACCAGTAGGAACAGTGGTTCTTGGAATCCCTCCCAACTAGACCAACTTTATCTGCATTGGCCTAGACTGTGCCCATAAGTCTTTGAACATAGAAGAGGACAATGATGAACTATTCATTGTTAATGTTTGCTACCTCTCTAATCCCGAGTTTGCTCTAAGCTACTTTGAACGTTGCCATTGGCATGGCTATGGTCTAGGTATATATGAGCAGGGGCATAGGCGGCCATGCAAGCCATAGTACCAACTTCCCGCTGAAAATTTTGGGTTAGAATACCACATCAGAGGTCAAGATGACTCTCTGGCAGCATCCTTGGATAGATTAAGCTTGGGGTTAGGAGAAGACCCATTATAAAATTTATAATTAAAAATAGTAGTGAAATACTATAAATATGATTTTGTAGCATCATGGGATAATATAGAAAAATACTAATTAAAAATAGTAGTGAAATTGTGTAAGAATTTACCCTCGTCCCAAGGGGGGACGGTGGTGACTGCAACTATTTGGGGGGCACCCTGGGAGGGGATACCCACCAATTATGGCCACTTTTTGCTACCAAAATAACTAGCAGATATTCCTAAAAAATCTAAGGTGTGTTTTCATTGAATTTTGTGAAGAAATTCACCTGGATGGAAAATTTATGCTCGGATTACCTTCTTGAAGTCACCCGGTAACCTCCTTGGCAAAAGAGAGATTCCGAGGGCAAAAAGGTGCAATAAGGTGAGGGGAAATCTTGACAACACTCCGTTGCATATCCTAGAACTCCTCTCTATGTTTTTGTGTGGATATTGAATCCATTTTATAGCCCAAAGGGGCTCATGTGCAAAAAGGCATGCAAGGGCATGCATGGCAGGAGGTGCCACTTGTCAAAACAGAGGCATGCACTGGATGGGGAAGAGAATCTCCATTTTGGGCCTCCATTAAGAAGTGTGTCATAATGCTTTAGTGCCCTCTGACCCACATGCTCCATATGGCATGCTAAATGGTAGTTTTTGGGTGCCATTTGGCCCAGATTTGACTTTTTTTGGGTCAAACTTGCTCACCGTCCCACCCTGGGACGATGGCTCACCATCGTCCCAGGGTGGGATGGTGGGAATCTACCACCATCCCAGGGTGGGACGATGGTGAATTTTGGGCCAAAACCTCCCAAAATTGGGTTGGTAGCCTCCAAAAACCTTTTCGGAGTGGCTAGAACCACTGTGAGCCTCCTGAGGGCTGCCCAAGGGGCCATATGATGTCAATTTGATCATTGTTTGTGGGTGCTTAATCGGGTTTACCATATTTTAGTGTCTATAGATGCCCCTTTTTGAGATGCATTGTGTATAACATAGTTCTAAGCAAAAATAGATGACCAAAATGTTGAATGATTAAGGTTACTCGATAACCTAACCAACTTTAGATGCCTCAATCATGAAAAGGGCGTGTGCTCTTGAATCCTTGTTTCTGACTCATTAAATGAGCGTGCCTATGCTTGAACATTGTCCATCATGAAAGGCTAGGGCCCATGAATTCATGATGCCAATAATTTCAAGCATTATGATGTGATATTGTGTGCTTGTTTGCTACCCCAAGTAGGGGCATGATTGTCTTTATCAAAGATTCATTGAACGAATGCAATTCGCATAATTGAGTGTGTGCTTGCTGATTTGGACTGAGTATGACTACCCCCTCAAGCAATGAGTCGATGAGGGAATGACCAATGAGAAAAGTGACAAGTCGCTTGACCCAGATTTGACTTAATTTTGGTGGGTTTTGGATCCTTTCTTTAGCTTTTTGTGTTGTTTTTGTTGTGTTTTAATTGTTTTAATTGTTTTTGAATTTTTGAGTTTTGATGAGATTTCATAAAAGAATACCTCGTCAACATTGGATGCCCCAACCATGGAAAGGGTATGCCTCTCAGAATTAATGCCTTCGACAAGTTAAGGAACTTGATTTTGGTGTTCTTTGGCATATTGGCAAACAAGCTTAAGTCTAATCCTAGCCTTGGTGGCAGTTGGAAGACGAGCTCAAGTCTACGCTTTAGCCTAGCCTTGATGGCAATTAGGAGATAAGCTTAAATCAAATCCTAGCCTTGATGGCAATAGGAGATAAGCTTAAATCAAATCCTAGCCTTGATGGCAATAGGAGATAAGCTTAAATCAAATCCTAGCCTTGATGGCAATAGGAGATAAGCTTAAATCAAATCCTAGCCTTGATGGCAATAGGAGATAAGCTTACTAGTTTGCTTGAATTTGCTTTTGATCTTTTGCTTATTTGCCCCAAGAAAATGGGGTGCATGACTATCTTTGGCAATGATTCACAAGATGAACATGATTAACTTGATTAAGTTATCCATTGTTGATTTGGATTAAACATGTTGTTATTATGACCAATGGACTTAGTGGATGCCATTGGGGCATTGGGGTGACCAAGGATTTTGGGTTCTTTGGAGTGTTTGGGTGACCAAAGGGTTTATGGATACCTTTGGGGATTTTTGAGGTTGATTGCTTAACTGTTTGATTGCTGATTAGGGGAGGTATGATACCAATAATGCCCCAGTTGATGTTACAAAAATGTTTTCTTGATTTGCAATTATGATAATTTGGAGCGTTAGATGCATTATGTGTTATGATCTATGGATGCATGTGTTGTACTATGATGTTATTTGATGATATGCAATGTGTGTATGCATAATGAAATGGATGATCTATTGATGTGTATTGATGGAATATGAACACTATATGACATACTATGTTAGCACCATAGACTGTATAGAATTCATCAATTCATGTGGAATATTGTCATGAGACTATGTAATGGATTTGTGCAAATGGAAACTGACATACATGTGATAAAATGGAATGAATAAAATGCATGTTCTAGAAGGCCTATGAGGTTTTCATGAGACTCAAACGCTCTAGTCAACTGATCAAAAGTTGTATACTAACCATGCAAGACTTTTTGACAAGGTATGAATCTGTTAGGATGACCAAGATACTCAATATCCCTATGTGTGCAAGTGAGTTCATTCTTGTGAGATGCATAAAGATACCACCATTGACAAGTAGGCTATCCACCAAACCTGTAATGAGGATCACTCTATGAATGCCACAATCCAGAGTTCTGTACTTAGTTGGATTAGACCACTAGGTAGTATAGGTGACCAAAAGCTAGCTCGTCCACATGCAAACATTGGTCTACACACACGTAAAGCTAATTTGGTAGACATATCGTCATGTGTTTAGGATACCGTCATTGCCAGATAGGCTATCCACCAAACCCGTAATGAGGATCACCTAAATGGTTTTTCAAATGCTGAGAATTTCAGGGATTCAAGCTCAAGCGTTGTTATTTTATTCAATTTTATAGGGATACTTGCTCATATGTAGTGATGATAATCACTATTTATTTTGTATTTGATTTTCTTTGAGCAAGGGATTTGGGGAGTGGTAATAACCACTATTATTTTTTATTGTTGCTTTTTGAGGATTTTGATTTTGAATTTTGATTTCAAAGTTGAGCTTGTGGGATTTTTTTTGCTTGTGAATGGTATTGATCTTTTAGGCCTTGGGGATGACTACCCATCCTTCTCAGGGATGTGTAGTATGAATCCTTATGACTTTAGGGATCAAGGGTGTTTGGGAATTTTTGATAGTGGTGAAAACCACTATTTATTTTTGGGAATTGGGTAGGGAAGAGCTTGTCCTTTTGCCAATTCTCAGCATTCTTGAACCATTCGCATAGGGGGATGAGCAGGATAAACTTTTCACTCAAGGTACCCTAGACCACTTTGTGGGTTTCATATTTCCTTTCATAAAACTTGGATTTATTAGTGTGAAAATGTGTTGGGATTTGATGTATACGAGGCACAATCCAATCAAGACTCTACCTCCTAAAAATCTCGCTAGCCTTCTACAAAATTTGAGAAGAAACTAGATATGGCTAAGTGACCAAAAACCCTAATGACATTCTAAAAACAAATGACTAAGTGAAGGGAATGGACACGACTATGGGAATGTATGAAATGTAGATGGAAATGATAAGTAACTATGGAATGAGGTGAATGATGACCTTGACAACATTGATTGTGAATTGTGACTAGTGTACCATCTTAGTGCTAGACATGTATGAGCCACTCTAAAATGCAAAGTGTAAATGATGATTATGCCTAATGTAAGTGATAATGCAATGGTATGCAACTTGATGAGAATGCAATATTTTTTTTTTAATTTTTGAAATTTTGATAATGCCCTTCTTTTTGAAATTTGGATTGGTATATATGTATGAAAGTGCAATGTGATGAATATTTTCCCTCGTGAATGTTTTTGTATTTTGATGTTTTGATGATGTTTTTGAATTTTTGATTGATATATATATATATATATGTACCTGTGACCAATGGGTTTATTGGGGCCATTGGGACATTTGGAGGGACAAAAGGGCTTCTGGATGCCTTTGGGGCTTTTTGGTTGACCTAGATGGTTATAGATTGTCTAGGAGCATTTTGCTTTTTGGGTGACCTAGATGGGATAGGCTTTAGGAGGACCTTGGAGCATTTAGGGGTGACCTAGATGGTTTTAGACCACCTAGGAGCCTTTTAGCTTGTGACCAAAGGGCTTATGGATTCCTTTGGGGATTTTTTGGTTGACCTAGGTGATTTTAGATAGTCTAGGAGCGTTTTTACTTGACCTAGATGGTGAAAACCTGCTAGGAGCCTTTTGGGTGACCTAGACGGTCAGTGGCACTTAAAAAGTGTCTACAACCTAGGGGTATTTGGTTGTGACCAAAGGGCTTATGGATGCCTTTGGGGCTTTTGGGGTTGACCTAGATGATCGTAGATAGTCTAGGAGTATTTTTATTTGACCTAGACGATGAAAACCTGCTAGAAGCCTTTTGGGTGACCTAGATGGTCAGTGGCACTTAAAAAGTGTCTATGACTACCTAGGGGTATTTGGTTGTGACCAAAGGTCTTATGGATGCCTTTGGGGCTTTTAGGGTTGACCTAGATGATCGTAGATAGTCTAGGAGTATTTTTATTTGACCTAGATGGTGAAAACCCGCTAGGAGCCTTTTGGGTGACCTAGACGTTACCGGGACTTTAAAAGTGTCTATGATCCTAGGGGCAATTTGGTTGTGACCAAAGGGCTTATGGATGCCTTTGGGTTTTTAGGGTTGACCTAGATGATCGTAGATAGTCTAGGAGCATTTTTATTTGACCTAGATGGTGAAAACTCGCTAGGAGCCTTTTGGGTGACCTAGATGGTTAACGGCACTTAGAAAGTGTCTATGACTACCTAGGGGTATTTGGCTATGACCAAAGGGCTTATGGATGCCTTTGGGGCTTTTAGGGTTGACCTAGATGATCGTAGATAGTCTAGGAGCATTTTTAGGTTGACCAAGCGGATTGTAGACACCCTTGGAGCCTTTTGTAACTTTGCTTACTTTGTGTTCTTAGGAGGAAGGTGCAATACCTTATATACCCCCAGCATTTATTGTGATTGATGCGATGTTAAACAGGACCTATCCTAATGCAAGTATAATGGCTGAAAAATACCTAATGCAAAGCAATTAAAGTATGCAAGGGTACATGCCAAATGTTTTTGTGTTTTAATGTTTTGCAATATTTTTGAAATTTTGATTATTTTGAATGTTTATGGATTTTGACATTTTATGATTTGTTTGGATTTTTGGTGTTTTAAATTATTTTTGAATTTTGAGTGTTTTGCGAGGGGGAAGGCACGATACCTTAGGCACCCCCAGTGTGTGTGCTACTCAATGAAGGTGAGAAAGGTGTGATATCGTTAGAGTTCTCACTATGATTCATTGGTTGTGATGTGGATGGTGGGGAAGGTATGCTACCTTTGGGTTGCTCAAAGTGGTTGGCAGATGTTGTGTTTGCTTCGTGTATGGGCCAGAGGTCTTGGAAGTCTCCTATCGGTTGGTTGTTAGGAGCAAGAGGATTGCCCACCAGAAGCTCTTGCCTCTCGATCATATCCTGAACTAAATCTCTAAAGGGATAACATGTCTGGATGTCATGACCTCTTTGTCTATGGTAAACATAGTATAGATCTTTCTTGTGTGCCTTTGATCTACGTTTGTTAGGTTTCAATGGATGGATCTCGGGAAGCGTGATTGCTCGTGCCTCATACAATCGATTGAAGATTGATGCTAAGGGCTCTGATAAATGAGTATATTGTCTTTGCTTTTGTTGTAGGTGGTTTTTGGCCAATGGAGGTTGAGCCTGGTAATTAGGTTGCACTGGTAATTGCGGTGGGGGAGCTTGGTTTAAGGGTTCAGAGATGCTTAGAACCACTTGATTGATTGGGGCTACATTTTGCTGCGTGTTACCACCTTTAATGTTCTTGTTTGGCTGTTCCCCTTTGTGGAGTCATACATCACCCTCCTGGACCTTGATGTCCTCAATGATTTGGGCTTGTGCTAAGGCCTCCTCGAATGTTTGATATCGTTGTAATTGTAAAAGAAGTGAAATCTGCTTTGAACAACTTCTAGTAAACATTCGGATGAGTTCCGTTGTGGGTAGGGTGAAAGGTAGTTTTAACATCACCTTTCTCCATCTATTACCATACTCCATGACTGGCTCATCATCAAGTTGATGAAGGCTAGACAAGTCAGTCAAGTTTGTCCTTTTCTTAGCGCTAGAGGCAAAACATCCCAAAAATGCATCGGCCAATTGCTCAAAGGTGTTTATGCTATGACGTGGTAGATGATTATACCATTCTAAAGCATCTCCAGATAATGTTGTAATGAAGATTCTCAACATCAAAGGATCATAATCTTGAAGATGAGAGCACTTAAGAATGAAGCTTGTCACGTGCTCTTCTGCATCTTCATCATCTTTGAAATCTTCAAGTTTGGGCATCTGGAAATTCGATGGGTATGTCAGTGATGACACTGATGGATGTACAGGCTGATTACTAAGCTGCTTTAGTGTGGGTTTTTGATAACCCAAAATTTGATCTGGCTTTTCTAATGCCTTCAACCGATCAGCTAGCACTTTGTATGGCCCTGATGACATAATATGATCATCCTGTTGTCACCCTTTATTAGATGAAGGAGGTCACTTTTGATGTTGAGGTGGATGATAAGTATGATCATTAGGTACCTCATCATAACTGGGTTCAGGGTAGGCATCTATTTGATCCTGATGTTCCCATTGGGACTCTTCATATGATTCCTCCTCGTATTGATCTTGGTACTATTGAGGAGTATGAGGCTTTTTATGATAACTAGATAATGGCCTTTGATGTTGAATGCGAGTTTGGCATGGCCGAGGGGGAATATTTTGAGATTGTATTGGGCGTCTTGCCCGTTGTTGCATCCTATAGGTGCTAGGTGTAAGCACAACTTTAGGTACTGCATTATGTAATTGCTCTTGTTGTATCTTTTGTTGTTCTTGTATCTTTCGTTGATACAACTCTTGTAGGTGTGCTCGTTGTGAGTCCACCCATTGTTGATGTACTTGTTGTTGAGCCAACTGGAGTTGATCCGTATGTTGTTGCCTATTAAGATTTGGCCTAATTGCCTGATGAGTATGATCTGGTTGCTCCATTGCATGGGGTTTGTGTATCCTCATATTTGAAATATGGATGGGTTTATCATGTCTTTCCCCCCTAGTAGGGTCTAATGCTTGTTTTCCATGCTCCCTAAGGATCACATTACCTTGAGACTCTGATTTATGAATTGGCTCTGTATAGTCCGATGATGTAGAGCCATCATATGGTTGCACCAAGTACTCTTCACGAGGAGTAGGTAGATGGTTGGGATCTTCTCCCTCATCTATTAGGAAAGCCTCATATTCAGTTTTGGATGTAAGCTCTATATATTCAGGCTGCATAGAAGCATGATGTGTGGATGTTGAGTGCTCTCTGTGAGGAGTATGAGGGCGACTTGCTCGATCAAATGGGGTGGTTTGCTCATCCAGGCTAGGCCATGGTGTACTCTCATGTTCATATTCTGATTGATGTATAGAGTAAGCTGGGGTGTGAACCCATGATATTGATCTATTAGACCCCTCAGTGGGCAGATTATTTTCTATATAGAATTCTATCAAGGTATCCCAATCAGGGAGTTTTCCTAGAGGACCTATGGGTGCTTCCCTAGTAGGGGTATCTCGAAGGTTTGCCCCCTAGGGATGATTTTGTTGTTATGATAGGACCTAGGATGCCATTCAGGTATGGGCATGTCCTCTAGACTTATTTGGAGATATTCATTGGCTATGGAGCTTGAATCTCTCACTAAATTGGAGGTCTTGTTTTCAACCGCCTTTGGACCAAATTGGTAAAACGGGGGTCCATCGGCCATTTTTAGAAAATTTTGACTTTCCCAAAAATGTTATAAGTGTTATATATCAAAATGATCAGTGCGACGAGCTGATCATAATGGGCTAGGTCTCCAAAATTTGATTTTTGGGTCAAAAATTTGTATTTTTGGAATATTTGGCCCACCGGGGCCCGTGGGGAAATGCCCACTTTTAGGATTTTTTGGGAAATTTTGAACCGTGAAGAGTTAGGACTCAAAATTTCTAGGAGAGGTGCCCTAGGGGCTAACTAAGACAAAAAAACAAATTTGGCACTTTTCGGAGTTGTCTAGCCCACTATATGACCATTTTAGTGCAGTTTTTTGCTATTTTCGGGGTCGAAAATAGAGTAAAAATAAAACCAAAATAACTTTTTCGTTATAGCTCCATTTTGCACGATTCTTGAAGCATTGGATGCAGAATAAAAAAGTAGATTTTTTTTTTGAAACCCTATTTTTTGAAAAATTAGGGTTAGGGTTTTGTCCCAAATAACAAAGAAACACACAAAGCATACAATATGATTATCTTTTTACTGATTAAATGTGTGTCCTAAACTAGTTTTAGTGTGTTTAGATTTGTTGTTGTTCTTTGCTCTTGTTGTGGAATTAGAATGAGGGAACTCAACCAAAGTGGTGACTAGGGACACTAGTGCCAAACATGATTTCTCAAAAGAGTCTAGGGTACACCGCTTAAATCCCAGTGGGGGGTTCGCCTAGCTCTTCCACTCTGAAATAATGTTTCCAATAGTGGGAGGCAGTTTGAACATTAGTGACCTATTCCATATTGAGAGAGTGCCCTATTCTATTTAAGGAATATATGGGCAAGCTGGTGGAAGGAGGTGAAATCCAACGTCACCAGTCTGAATTGGGGGTTGGTGATGAAATCCAACCTTACCAATGTTATAGTGGAACGTGCAAGTGTGTGTGGTTCCTTTTAATCCAAAGAAAGTAAGCAAAGAAGCATTCAATGATCATTCACTAAATGCATGCAATAGGTGTGTTTTAATTTCAAAAATCTAGGATAAAAGGAACCTACAAATGTCACTTATAGATGCAAGCCCTAAATGCTAACCTACCCATTGGGTAAGCCACAAGCAATCAAGCCACAAAGATGCATTGCTACTTCAAATTTCTTTTGATTTTTCTTCTTCCTTTTGCTATGTGATGTTATAATAAAATAAAAAATGTAACTTTTAACCTTTCTATGCAAGCAAATGAAGCAAGAAAACTGATTTTTGATAGTCTCTAAAAATGTAGAAGAAAACAGAGGTTTTAGGCACTTACTTTGTCCATTTTGAGCTCTCCAAATTCTGAATTTTTGGGCAGAAATCTCTCTGTTTCACCACCGCTCCAGGGTGGGATGATTAGAAGCCTCACCACCATCCCAGGGTGGGATGGTGAAGCCACCATCCCAGGGTGTGCCAGATAAAGGCTCTGCCACCATTCCAGGGTGGGGAGGGGAGCACCTGCAACACAAAAAGGGCAAAAATTACAAAATTGAGGTCAGATTTTCACCCAAATCATAAGGGACAAGGGTCCCACCATGATCACCACTGAATTAGGGAAAAATGGTGCACCTAATTATGAGAAAAAATATGTGTATCTATCCCATATTGCACATGAGCATCAAACGGAAGCATGCATGTGAAAATGAAGCAATACCAAGCAATACAAAATGAAATAAATGAGTGTCTTCTTTATTAATTGGGTGGATCAGATCCAAGGTTACATAGAAGTCCCCTTGAGGGCTCAAAATGTGATACAATTGTTACAATATTTGGGGTGCCCAAGGATCAATTCCTTCAAGGAATCAAGGTGCACATCCAATGCTTTTCCTCATACCCACAATCGAGGTGGGTGAGCCAATGCCACCGCTGCTTGTATATTCAATATATGATGTCTGATATTCCTTCCCAATGCCTTCTAATAACCTGCACCTGCACACAAGGAAGCCAAAGGGGTCAAATAGCAAGGGTGTATGGTGGAAAACATGCAATCCCCACAGGGGCAAAATAGCGCATATATTAAAAATATATCAAAACATGTCCAAATGACTTGAAAATTTTCAGAGATGTTAAATAGGATTTTTTGAGAGGATATCACCAAAAATATATCAGAAATTGCATCTGTAGACCCCTCTATTTTGCGCCGCTCGCCTGCAACCTACGAAGAAGAAGACAAGCAAATCCCGAACCTAAACATATCCAAAACTCATGAAATTTGGAAAGTATGCATAAATTGACATTTCAAGACAACCCATATGATTATATTTTCAAATTGGGGCCCAGATCCACCTGCATCAAATTGGGGTGCCCGGATGGGCCCTACGAGCCTACAAAAACTTAAAAATGCTATAACTTTGTCAATTTAACTCCAAATAACCTGAAATTTTAACTGTAGCATAATGGGATAATATAGAAAAATAATAATTAAAAATAGTAGTGAAATTGTGTAATAATTTACCCTCATCCTAGGGGGACGATGGTGACTGCAACTATTTGGGGGGCACCCTAGGAGGGGATACCCACCAATTTCGGCCACTTTTTGCTACAAAAATCACTATAATATGTTCCTAAACAATATAAGGTGTGTTTTCATCGAATTTTGTGAAGAAATTCACCCGGATGGAAAAGTTATGCTCGGATTACCTTCTTGAAGTCACCCGGTAACCTCCTTGGCAAAAGAGAGATTTTGAGGGCAAAAAGGTGCAATAAGGTGAGGGGAAATCTCGGAAGCACTCCATTGCATATCCTAGAACTCCTATCTATGTTTTTGTGTGGATATTGAATCCATTTTATAGCCCAAAGGGGCTCATGTGCAAAAAGGCATGCAAGGGCATGCATGGCAGGAGGTGCCACTTGTCAAACGGGAGGCATGCAATGGATGTGGAAGAGAATATCCATTTTGGGCCTCCATTAAGAAGTGTGTCATAAGGATTCAGTGCCCTCTGACCTGCATGCTCCATATGGCATGCTAAATGGCAGTTTTTGGGTGCCATTTGGCCCAGATTTGACTTTTTTTGGGTCAAACTTGCTCACCGTCCCACCCTGGGATGATGGCTCACCACCATCCCAGGGTGGGATGGTGGGAATCTACCACCATCCCAGGGTGGGACGGTGGTGAATTTTGGGCCAAAACCTCCCAAAATTGGGCCGGTAGCCTCCAAAAACCTTTTCGGAGTGGCTAGAACCACTGTGAGCCTCCTAAGGGCTGCCCAAGGGGCCATATGATGCCAATTTGATCATTTTTTGTGGGTGCTTAATCGGATTTACCACATTTTAGTGTCTACACTATGGTCTATGTATATATGAGTAGGGACGTAGGTGGCCATGTGAGCCATAGTACCAACTTCCTACTGACAAGTTTGGGTTAGGCTACCACATCAGAGGTCAAGATGACTCTCTGGCAGTATCCTTGGATAGATTAAGCTTGGGGTTAGGAGAAGACATTGATTTTATTCTCTAGAACACACCAAGTACAAGATATCTAATCAATAGACAAGTGGCCATGGTAAACATACCACCACCAGATATTTATCATCTAAACTTCTCAATTGATGCCACCCCTACAGGTTGCATCTCATGGGATGAAGAGCGAGAAGAAAATGGATATGGGGCCAGTGATGATGAAGTATAGGTAATCTTAGCCTATCATGGGCCTTGCTATTTACAAATCCTTACCTGATCCAACCATAATGAGAGTGGATATATATCGAACGAAAGTGGCTATGAGTCAGAGGACTCAATAGAAAAAGCCTACCTAGGGCCAAGATAGTGGTCCCATAGCTTGGGGCAAGAGACTAATGCAAATGGCATATTCATAAGTGATGAAGAATATGAGGATGAGACAGACATGTGCCTCTTGTCTTAGTGCCACATACCAATGCCAATGGTTTTTGGATAAGTGATGATGACTATGAAGACGAGACTGAGATGGCTTATCTTGGGCCTCACCACTTACGGTAATTCAACATACTGGTAGAAAGAGAAGCGAAACTTCATGCCATAGACCCTGACTTACGATTTTTGGGAAGACCTATCAACTTAGATACCATTTACCATGAGATCAATCCCCCTCCACCTACGTTCAGAGAGCTCTTGGAACCCAATGATCCTATTATCTAGCCTACTCATGCGCCAGTTTTGAAGATTCCTTTTCTCGAGAGCCTCAACATGAGTATGGAGGGAAAACCTCTGAGACAATATTTCACCCATGTGGTCCTAGAGATTTCATTCCATACATAAACACAATCTCCATTTATTTGACGACTTCACTTCAAAATCTAGCAGATCCTACTAAACCATTGTATCTTGATATATATGCTATTGATTGGGATCGTGATGATTCACCTATAGAGCCTAGGGATATTTTCCCTAACAAAGATATGTTACAACCATTTGATTTTGCACCAAGCCATGAGTATGACGTATTCCATGCTGGTTTGGATCCCGAGTCAGTAGGACCTATAAATCCCATCGATGACATTCATTTGATACCCATGCCTCACTAGCTAGAGTATGGGTCACATATGGCTATAGAAGTGACTTTCAAGGTAGACATCAGTGATGATACTACTCAACCAAATAAATTCAAGTTCAAAGAAATTCTATCTCCAGAGGAACAAGCCATTATAATCCCTCTACAAGCCATTATAATCCCTCTACTTAAGGAGAGGCCTAATATTTTTTCTTGGACCTACAAAGACATGCCAGGGCTTGATCCAAAGTTAGTTGTACACAAACTTTCATTGGATCCCACAAAAAAGTTGATCAAGCAAAAGCTGAGGAAAATGCATCCAACCGTTGCTTTGATGGTGAAGAACAAGTTGCAAAAACTTTTGGATGTGATCTTTATTGTTTCCATTGACTAGCCTAAATGGGTATCAAACATGGTACCTGTGGGAAAATCGGATGGAAGAATATAGATTTGTATAGACTTCAGAGACTTGAATGGGGAAACTCCAAAGGATTCATTCCCATTTCCTAACATAGATGCTCTTATAGATGCCCCCATAGGTCATGAGATGCTCTCCCTAATGGATGGTTTTTCTGAGTACAATCAAATTAGAGTTAAACCCAAAGACCAACACAAAATCACTTTTATTACTCCATGGGGAACATTCTATTACAAGGTGATGTCATTCGGTCTTAAAAATATTGGTGCCACATATCAATGGGCCATGACATACATATTTCATGACTATATGCATAAAATATTAGAGGACTACATGGACGACTTGCTGGCCAAGTCTATATTGCGGCAAGAGCACGTTGAAATCCTTAAGAAAGTCTTCGATCACCTCATTGAACACAACGTCAGATTAAATCCTAAGAAGTGCATGTTTGGTGTAACTTCTGGTAAGCTCCTGGGGTTCATCATTTCTAATTGAGGCATTGAATTCGATCCTGCAAAGGTAAAGGCTATATTGGAAAAGGTCACCCCTACCAACATTAAGGAGTTAAGAAGCCTGCAAGGTAAGGTAGCATCCATCAAATGATTCATTGTGCAATTATCAGATAAATTTTGATCCATGAATTGGATACTACATAAAGGATTCCCTTTTCATTAGGATGAAGAATGCCAACAAGCCTTTGCAGAGATCAAAACTTACCCAGCAACACCGCCAGTATTAGCTCCACCAAGGCTAGACGTACCATTTCTACTATACATATCGACTACTAATTTCACTTTGGACACCATGTTGGCCCAAAAGAATGCACAATACAAATATCAAGCCATATATTACATCAGTCGCACCTTGGTGAGTTACGAGCTAGGATATGCGTATGTAGAAAAGTTGTGTTTGGCAGTGGTCTTTACGACCAAAAAGTTGTGACACTACATTTTGAGCCATACAACCTACGTCATATCCAAATAAAATTATTTGTAGTACATGATGAACAAGACTTATCACAATACATGTACTGCAAAATTGATCATGCTATTAACATAATTTTACCTAGAATTCATAAGCCAAAAGTCCATCAAGAGACAAGTCATAGCTGATCAATTAGCAGAGGCATCTCTTTAGGATAACAAGCCTCTCACCATAGAATTGCCCGATGATGCAGTATTTTCATTATCAAATCCACCAGAACTTGAAGAACCTAATAAATAAAGAGACATGACATTGTTCTTTGATGGTTCGAAGTGCGAGCAAGAGGGTGAAGCAGGGATTATCTTTATCACACCGCAGGGCTCTCCATTGCCCTTATCTTTCAAACTAGACTTCCCTTGCACAAATAATAACACTGAGTATGAGATCCTAATATTAGGACTTCAAACAACCACTGCAATGGGCATTGAGATATTGAATATCTTTGGTGACTCCTTGCTCATAGTTAATCAAGTCAAAGGTTTGTTCCAATGTCAATGCCCAATCCTGAAATCATACAAGGAACTTGTTGACACCTACCTAGCCCGGTTGGAATGGTATGACATCAAGGTAATCCTTCATACGTCAAATATATTTTTAGACACTATGGCATCCTTGGTATATTCAATCCCTCAAAATCTATCTACATATTTCACAACCATTCACTTTAAAGTGCTCTCGTACTCTGCCATAAAATGTAAGGCTTTTGATAATCAAGAATCAGTCAACATGGCCAATATCAAACAAAATCTGGATTGGTCCTTCAGAGCTAGATATTTCTTGCAAAAGGCACATTGGGGGTCATTGATCTCTCAAGGTCTTGTTGGAACAAAATCTGCCTGTGGTTGTTATTTGCGCCTTGATTTTGTCAACATTGAATAGACGAGACTGATCGTGAGATCTTTCGTCTAATCTCCAGAGGAGGTTGGTTCCTTAATGGTTTTTATGGGAAAAGGGAAAAGAGTATTACTGAAAGAGAGGGAAATATAGTCGAGGCTAGAGCTTGAATATGGTGCATATTAAACAACAACTAAGATGAACACATATACTTTACTTGTTAAAGCATTTAATATTATCTCCATGCAGAAATCATGAATTTCCCAATGTGATTTAGATCTCTATCTAACACATGTATATATCAGATTTCAACTCCAACAATATGATTTATGTTTTACATAAGTCCAGATCTTAGAACAAACATAATCTATATTTCAATAATGTGAATAGAAGTGAGAAATGTTAACACATACACTTGCACAATGTGAACCAGAAGCCAAATAGAAGCGTAATTGTATTGCTTGTATTCAAAGTACATACATCCAATCTTGTAAACATCTAAGAGCCGACCTCTTTTTAGAATACGTTTACTCTTATATATACCCTATGGGGGTATCTCTATAATTAGTACATTCTAATATAGAATCAATTACAAGCAATCAGAATATAATCATGCTTCCATATCCTTTGCATGGCTTCCAACAAACAAAAACTAATAGCATGAATCTAGGAATTGATATATTCTACTATCTACTTCCAATTACTGACATAAGCTTTTGAAGGCATCTTATTCATTACTAAATATATCCATGTCGGTAGACCCTTATCATGTCGCAAAATCATGACATCTTCTCCTTTCTGGCTCCTTCAGGCTACATTGCGGGCAAAAATTTACCATGTCATGAAATCATGACACCTTCTCCTTTCGGGCTCCTTCGGGCTGCATTGTGGGTAAAAATTTTCCATGTCATGAAATCGTGACATCTTCTTGGACTTTATCTTTTGTGAGCAGTATGGGGCAAAAATTTGCCATGTCATGAAATCGTGACACTCTTTCTCTCTTTGCTTCTTCAGTCGGTTTTATGAGCGAAAACCCATCATGTCATGAAATCATGATGCTCTCCTGCTTTCTGACCTCTTCGAGCCACATCCTGATGAAAAACCGACATGTCATGAAATCGCGACCTTCTTTATGCCTTAGCCAATTCTTTGCCTCATGTCTCAAAAATGAAATACTGGTCTTCTTATGCAAAAATATTCTATCTACTAGAGGTAGTCTCTTTTAGACTAACATTCTTGGCGCCTTCCGAGGAAATTTTGCTGGCAAAAATATTAGAATCCAGGACCTTCATCCATTGGGAAACGGAGTTAAAAACATAAAATAATACAGGAGAGGAGATTTTTGGGAAAGAATATTCAAGAAGAAATGCAAAATAAAGCATTACCTTTACAAGATATCTTTTGTAGCTTATGGATTTTTTACTAAAAATACATTAACAACTCAAGATAATTTTAAACAGATTTCATGGTTGGCTGCTAGTCCCTCCTTCTGTTAGCTGCTTTTGGTTATCATGCTTGGATTTCTTCAGTTTTTCTATTGTATTAACCACCTCATTGTAGGTAAGGCAAACCTGCTTCCAGTATTCATCTTCAAGATCTGAAGAATCCATAAACAACTGATATATATATTGCAACTCTTCCACTTTATCATGGGACACTATCTTGTTTCTCAGAATCAATTCTTGTAAGCAAGACTTAATCTGTGTAAGGTTCTGCACCATGGTGAATATCAACATTTCCTCTACAGGCTCTTCCCAATTTTCTATCTCTGACTCATCTTCTGTGAAAGCTTTAAGGGATAGTGTTAGCGCATCTTCACTCAACACTTTTGAATTATCATCCCATAAATAGGGAAGTCCACATTTATTAGCCAAATTTAAATGCTTCACTAATCCTTTTGCTTCAGCTTCCAATTCTTGAAGTAGCTTATCACCCTGAGTCACCAGTTTAAGTCTCCTAAAGAAACTTTTTGCTGCAATTTTAGCTTGAGACCATGCTTCACTATGAATTTTAGCAGTAACACTCTCGGGCATCTTTTCTGATAAAACTTGAATTTTTGTGGCCGCATCTGATCTTTCTTGAAGAAATTTTACTGAAGCTCTTAATTCTTCACTGACTACTTCAATTACTTCTTTCACTTTGGCCAGGTACAATAACATGGGCCTTGCTTTAAGGCTTAATGCCAATATGTCTTCGAGCATTTCTCTTCTTACCGCCTTGGCCTTTTCTTTGGAAAAACTAGATGGAGTGTTCTGCTTTTCAACCAACTACTGCTGGAGTTGTTGAACCTGTAGAGTTAGAGAGTGAATCTGTACATCAACCTCTTTCAATTTTTCTTTAAATGTAGCTACTTCATTAGCAGCTTCACCAAATCTATCCTCCCACTTCTTAGCTTCTAGCTTTAGAGCCTTTTCAGTCAGTTTTTGCTCTTGCAGGACGGACTCTAACTCCCTCCTGGCTTCTTGCTCTTTGATAAACTTTTCTCTGAAAAATTCTCCATGTAAGTAAATAGTCCCAAAATGGGCCTGAGATTTTCCCCACTCATCTGACATATGTAGCTGAGTAATATCTTCAGTTGTGTCTTCTGGTTGATAATCCTCAATGGTCATATCCCTTTTTGATTTATGGGAAACTGGTGTTAATTTTACCTTTTTCCTCTGCATTGTGGTGGGATCTAGGGAAATTATCTCTTGAATATGAGTTGGGGCTTTAGAATCTTCAGTAGAATGAGATGCCCACCAATCTAAAGCATTCTTGTTTGCTTTTCTCAAATATTTCAATTTTGAAAGAGTGGGATGATTTTTATCATTTGGAGAAGATATTGACTTAATAGCTGGAATACTCGCGCTAGAGAGGAATGGATTGGGGATCAACTCAGCATCAACTTCAGATTGAAGTTGAGAAAATAATGTTGGTTCTGGGGAAGAAAACATGAATCCAAAGGGAACATTATATCTTTCTTTGAACAAGAAATGGAAGGAAAATCACCGTAGGAATAAGTAGAGAGAAAATATTGAAGGAAAAGGGAAATCATACCTTTGTCTGTTTGAAGCACTTGTTGATGTTGATCTCCTTCTCCGTGGTCTTGGTCCCTTTCACTCATCATATGATCTGGACTTTCACTTTGTGTAGGGACTTCAACATTTTTGTTATCAATTCTGTCTTCACCATCAGTAATTCCTTCAAGATTTATAATTTCAACATTTGGAGGAATTCCCCAGGTTGTCTTCTCTTACGTTCCACATTTTCCTGTTTTACAGTAATTTCCTTAGAAATATTTACATTTCGATCCTCCTGAGCAAAGTCATTTGGATCATCCATAGTCCCAATCTGGACATTTTCCTGTTCAGTAACCTCTGGATTTAGAACGTTACCCTCATTATCCTGAACAATTTGCTCGTTCTCTGGAGCCATTTCTATTTTATCAGTATCATTATTTTGAGCGATTTGCTCAAGAACTGGGTTTCCTTCAACAATTTTATCATTTTTCCTTTAACTTCTGCTATAGACTTTAGCCTCTTCCTCTTAATACAAAGAGGTTCTTCATCAGATTCTGTAGCTGAACTTGATGGGGGAACAAACTTAATAGTTTTAGAAACTGGAGCTTTACTTCTGGATGAATCAGCTCCCAAGGCTAGGCATTTTCCTCTTCTTTCAGCCTGCAAGGGTTCAGTGATCCCTTGTCCTTCTTTTCCTAGACCTTTACCTTCATATCCCATTTTTAACATCATCTGAGTGGCTTTCCCATATGTTTTTCCTTGCTCCTTTGTGAAAACTTCTACAGTGGCCCTTTTCTTGGAACTTCTCAACCTGGTCTGTGCTTGAGCCAATGGTTGTTCAACTACAACCTTCTTACCCTTCCCTTGTTCAATATTTTATTTTTTAGCAGCTTCAGGACTTGTCCCTTTGCTACCACCAACACTATGAGGTATTTTCACAGGGAAAATTCCTAACCAGGATTTCTGATAATGGTCATATCTTACTGAGAATTCAAGGTCATTTTTTATGGGATATCTTGATTCAATCATGTCTGTTTGCACTCTCATAGTCCACCATTCATGAATCTTTCCTATCATCCAATCTGCACCTTTTTTCTGCATCCTAGCAATGGTGTTTTCAGTTAACACATGCCCCTCATTATTTCCTGGGTCAAAATGCAACACATGTTCATAAAAGTCATGCCAAGGAGGCAATGGCTGCATTTGCTCCACATGCCATTCTAATGGAGCATCTTCATCATTATTTCTACAGGCTTCGATATCTGGCCTAACAGAGGTATGGTATACCTTCAATGGAATTCTATTCAGAATAGCCTGTCTCTCTGCAAATCTGTTTAGAGGGTCATATTTCCATCTTTGAGGGATTTCTATTAACCCCAAATCTCTCAGATCCTAAGCAATTTGCTCATTTTGACCTCGTTTAGAAACCACAATACCTTCAAGCTGGAAAGGCATGGTACAGGTACCAGTTTTACCTATACCCATGCCATATTTCACATTAATATATTCAGTTTGCCTTACATATTCCAATGCAAACAATCTATCAGTAACATAATGCGGGAGTAAGAAAGGTTTTCCTGTAAAACCATACAACCTAACAACAACCCCCTGGGTGAGTATAAACCAATCACCCTCCTCAACATGTTTATTTTGTAAAATCTTTTCAGCTCTGGAGGTTAACCTTCTGACTTCCCCATACATTATTTTCAAAGCGGGACCTAGAAATTCCCTATTGAAATCATAATATGACTCGGTTCTGTACAACACATTGGTCCAATCATACATAGGTAAAGTCCTTCCTTTATCATCTTTATCATTAACATAAATGAATGCTAGCTCTTTGGCCATAAAGAAAAAGAACAACCACACTAAATAGGAAGAAAAATGGAAAGAGTACTGAGAACCCCTCTTGATAGCAGATAACCCTTCATGTATTCCTTCAAACAAATACCCTGGCCAGTCAAAAAACAAAGGTCGAACACTCTTATCCATAACTGTAGAGTCATAATTTTTTGGGTTAGATAGGCAATTAACCAAAGCAATTTGCCATCCATGAACCTTTTCATCAGTCTTTAACCCTGCCACCATAGCCAATATGGAAAATAATTCTGGGTTTTTAAATTCAGCTATGGGAATAGGAGTTTCAGGCATCCTTCCTCCATTAGGTGGATTTCTCAACTGTGTGTAAAGAAAATTCTTGATTTTCTTAGAAGGAACAAAATATTTTGCTTGGTCTATCGGGTCAAAAGCCTTGGGCTCAAGAGCGGGTACATACCCAATAGCAAAAGTAAAAATGAAAGCATCTGGGTTTAGAGCAAAAAGCACTCTCCCATTCTTATTTGTAACCACCCTTTTCTTTTCATCGTAAAAATTTGCAATTGCTTTAACTAGTTCGGGGCAAGGGTGCACAGGAATATAAACATACCAGTATAGCAACGAATGAAAAGCAAAAGTAGTAGGAGAAGACACAAAAACCCTAGTCACCATTCTATCTTCAATATCTTTTCAAATTTTTACTGGGTCCTTCCATGTTACTACTGTATCTCCAATTCTAGCATCTCTATCAACAAATTTTTTGCTCACTTCTTCTCCACGTCTTGTTGTTGAAGGTGAAGCAGACGGACCCGCCATTGTTGTTTTTTGAGCATTCTTTTTTGGAGCCATGATATTTTTGTCACACTGAACCTTTCTTTCTGAACTGAACTTGAACTAGGAAAAGCAGGAATAGAAAGTGACGTAACGGATTTCACTCAAGAGTAAAATTAGGGTTTTTACATCAATTAGAAACATATGCATGGTGTGCATTAATTGCGGTTGGTGGGTTGGATTTTCTCGGATCCCCTTGTGCATTGTTTCTGCCACCCTTTCGAATGTTTCGAAAACCTGACCAATGATTATTTGTTGTGCAAATTAAGGTTACACTTACCAAAGCTTTCCCATTTACAAAGGTGGTTCCTTTATGCAATTATTGAAAGGCCATGTGGAAAATTTCAAATTCCTATCGACAACCGATCATTCACCATATTTAATAAAAGGAACGCATATCAAAGTTCTTTGAAAATGGTTTTCTCCCACCAACAGTCGGAAAACCACGTGGCAATTTTGAATTTGAACCGCTATATCTGACAATATCGCACTTTCTAATTTCATCTTTTCTCTTGTTGGTGACTTCTGATTGGTCGCAGGATGCTGACAAAAATTCTCTGAACTAGAAATAAGTTTTTAGAAATATTTACAAACTTACTATAATATACATTATATACATAAGTTTTATCCATTTTCTTATTTGAAATAGAGCTTTAAGTGAAAAGCATTCACTGTGATGGGTAGGACCATACCCTGCTGATCTTTTAACTGGAAAGAATTAAATTACCTTTCAACAATTATCTCGAAAGGGCCTTCCTAGAAAGCGTCGAATTTGTCATGATTACCTGGCTTTGCTTTTTTCACATTCCATTTCAAAACTAGATCTCCCACTTTAAATTTTTTGTAGGTTGTCTTTTTGTTAAACCATCCTTCTGTGTCTGCCATATGTTTCTGGTGATGATTATAAGCCTGTTCTCTCTGTTCTTCTAATTGTAGAAGTTGCATTAATCGGGCATCCATAGGTTGACCTCCTTCTTCATTTATCTGATTTAGCAACTTTAGTGTTGGTATCTCCATATGTATAGGCAAAATAGCTTCTTTACCATAGACTAAAGAATAAGGTGATGTATTGATGGACTTTTTTATTGAAATCCTGTCAGCCCATAGTGCTTGGTTAATCAAGGAATGCCAGTTCCTCTTATTATCTTCTAGTGTTCTTTTCAGAATTCTGAGGAGATTTTTATTTGTAGACTCAGCTAAACCATTACCCTATGGGTAATAATTGGAAGAAGTCTTCAAATATATGCCATATCTGCTAGTAAACTCAATCATTTTTGCTCCGATGAAGGTTGATCCATTATCTGTAATTAGTGAATCTGGTACACCAAACCTTGTAATCAAGCTTTCCACAAATTCAATCACCACCTCTTGATCAACTTTTTTAGTAGGGATAGCTTCAGCCCACTTAGTAAAATAATCTGTGGTAGTAAGTATATACTTATGGCCAATTGATGAATTGGGTTCTATTATCCCAACAAAGTCTAACCCCCACTATTGGAAAGGTTCTTCGACTTGGACAGGTTTTAAGGGCATAGGAGCATTTCTATTTCTCCCTACATATCTCTGACATTGCTCACAACTTTTGGTGACCTTGTAAGTGTCTAAAAAAATGGAAGGCCAATAACAACCTGCTCGGAGTATTTTCAAAGCAGTGGATCTTCCTGAATAATGTCCTCTAGAGAGACCTCCATGGAATTCATTTAACACCTTTTGTTTCTCATCTTCTCTTATACATTTCAAAAGTACACCATCTATATTTTTTCTGTACAACCCTTCTGATTGAAGGGTGTACTTCAAAGCTTGTGCTCTAAATCTTCTTCTTTGTGAAGCATTCAAACTTTGAGGACACATCCCAGTCTAAAAATACTCCACAAGGTCATCAATCCAATCAGTGTTTCTCGAACTTGGATCTGATTCTGTATTAGCCATCACACCTTGGGGTTTCACATGCTCATCTGCAACTTGTTTGGCCAATTCTTGACACAGGGCTCTACCTCTTACTATCTTTGTTGGATGTATCTCTACATCATATTCCTGTATCTTAGTCACCCAACCAACTCTTTTTTCACCAAGTTCTCCTTGTATTATAAAGTTTCTGACATCAGGATGGATCACATAAACAATGATTTTACTCTGTGATAGAAAATGCTTAAATTTTTTCAAGGATTTCATGACAACATAAACTTGTTTTTCAATAAAATTATATCTCTCCTCATGATCGTGCATGGTGGAACTCAAAAAAGCTATGGGTCTCTCTTCATTATCTATCCCCTTCTGTGTAAGAACTGCAACATAACTTTCTGGTTCACCAACAACATATAGAATAAAATCCCGTGAGTAATCAAGATTAACCAGTACAGGTGCTTGTGCTATCTCTTCTAGGATTTTCCTGAAAGCATTCTTCCTTGTATCAGTCCATTTGAAAGGTGCATCTTTTTTCAATAATTCAGTCATTGGTTTAACAATCTGTGCAAAATCTACAACAAATTTTTACACAAAGTTTATTTATCCAAAGAAATATTGCAAGCCTTTCTTATTAACTGGTAGGGATAGTTCCAGAAGTGCTTTCACTCTATCAGGGTCAATTGCTAATCCAGCTTTAGAGATGACATGACCAAGTAAGATACCTTCTTCTACAACGAATATGGATTTCTTTGGGTTCAAAGATATTCCAAATTCTCTGCATTTCTCAAATACTTGTTCAAGGTGTGTTATATGATCTTGCTCATGATGAGAAAAGATAGTCATATCATCTAAATAAATAACTATAATTTTGCTAGCAAGTTCACCAAAGGCTACATCCATTGCTCTTTGGAAAGTTGCTCCAGCATTAGACAAACCAAAAGGTATTCTCTGGTAGGCAAATGTACCCCATTTTGTGGTAAAAGTGGTCTTGAATTGATCTTCATCTCTGACCCATACCTGATTATACCCTGAAAAACCATCTAGTAAAGAAAACCTTTCTGCCCCTACAACTGTGTGTAAAATTTGATCAATCTGAGGAAGGGGATAATGGTCTTTGAGTGATGCTCTATTTAAATTCTTGAAGTCTACACACAATCTAATGTCTCCATTTTTCTTCCTGACTGGTACCAAGTTTGCCACCCAGGTAGAATGTTTAATAGGATACACTATTTTAGCTTGAAGAAGTTTTAGCAATTCCTACTTCATCAAAGACTCTATCTTTGGGTTTACCGGTCTTTGATTTTGCCTAAAAGGCTTGGCTCCTTCTTCTAATTCAATGGTGTGCTGGATAATCTCTTTTCTATACACCTTTAGATCACTGTACACCCAAGCTATGATATCAGGAAATTTCTTGCATAATTCCCTGATTTGGTTCAATTCTTCTTCTGTACAACTAACCCCTACTTTAATCATCTTTCCCGGTTCTAACTCCACTTCTTTATACCGACGTTTATCAACTTTTATTTTATGACCTATAGCCCTATCATTGTTATCAAATAAACTTTCAAGGGTGATAAGTCCCTTAGGGATATGATTATTCTTCAACTGAATCATATCTTCTTCTTCTTCATCTTGTAGATTCCTGTCACTTGAACAGTTCATTTCATAGATTAAAAAATCTAATATTTGCTCATCATTTTCAAAAACTTTCTAGAAGACATTCTTTTCTGGCACTGAAGGTCTATATATGAGTCTAACCATCTTGGATTTCTGAATAACATTACTGACAGGACAAAAATTAGCTCCCACTGATGCCAATAAATCTGCATGGGTATTATGTTCTCTAGGAATAGACTTCATATTTAGAGCCTCAAAGGCTTCTAAGAGATCCCATACTTTATTTCTATAAGCCTTTAAATAATGTTGTTTACTGATACATTTCTTTGTGACTTGATTCACGATAAGTTCTGAGTCTCCATAAATGAGTAGTTATTTCACTCCTAGTTTTTTAGCTTTCCTCAGTCCTAAACAAAGTGCCTCATACTCTGCCGCATTATTGGTGCAGCTCCATGTCAACCTGTAAGAGAAAACCCTTTCCTTCCCTATGGGAGAAATCAAAACTATTCCAGCACCAGCTCCATTCTTACACCTAGCTCCATCAAAGAAAAGCTTCCACATCTGATTAGTAGAGTTATTTTCTTCGATAGCAGGTGTCAATTGTTTTTTTGGTTTTTCAATGGAATAACTTCCTATTTCTATTTCTATCATGGCATTGAAATCCTATAGAGAAAACTGATCTTCTTCTTGAAGATCTTCTAAGGTCTCTTCCATTAGATCCACTTCTTTAATTTCTTCCGTCATTATATTCACGGTGTCAGCTTCCCCTATATTTTCTACATGAAAAGTAGATGGTTTCTCATTAAATATCTTAATCCTCCTACCTTTGAAAGGTATTTCTAAATGTGAGTAATCCAGGGATAGGTATCCTCCTATTTTTATCATGAATTCTCTAGATAAGCACATACCAAAATATGGTGCCAAATCTACCACTACTACTTCTTGTATAACCACCATTTGGGGCATCCTGTGAAGTTGTATGGGAATGTCTTTAATTACTCCTACAATTTTTACTGGAGTACCATCCAACTATAGGACACCTGGATTTCTCCTAGTGTATTCCATTCCCATAATGTCACATATTGCTTTGGGTATTACTATAGTAGCAACACCTGAATCTATCATGCAGTTGTGAACCACCCATCCTTCCATTTGAAGAGATAAATAAAAGGGAGGAGGTCTATTATTTCTAGTAGCAGATGTTAGATTTTCTTGGACTGTATTTGAAGGGGAAATATTTTTACCTTTACCTTTCATTGTCTTTAGAGATTCTTGTAGGAGATCAATTTGACCAGGGAATTGAAGAGCATCATACATACTCGCCTTTGAGGGAGTCTTCTTCATTTCTTCAACTATGTTGAATGTAGGAGATTCAACAATTTTTTCTCTTTCCTTGGTGAAGGTATCATACCTATTTCTGTATCCCTGGGTAGCTTCAGTCCTTTGCCTTTTTTTTAATGAAGGGAATCTCAACCTTTCCTTAGCTTGGTCTTGAGTCTCAGTTTCCTTTCATGGAGTAAATTCTTTATGTATTTCTTGCCCTTGGCTTTGGGCTGGAACTTGAGATTTTTTCTCATAAGGTAAATTTCCTTTGGGAGCTATTTTGGGAGCTGGGGAAAACTTAAAGGTTGAAGTTCCTTAGGATCTACCTGCAGAGGTTTTTTACCCGATCTGGTTAGAACTGCAACTTGTTCTACCATAGGCATCATGAAGTTGTGGTCTTTTTCTCTAATCATATTTACATGACCTTTCATGCTTTTCTCTACTTTCTCAACAGCTATACTTTGTACATAATGTTGATGGATCATACACGAACTCTCTCCATGTGGATCATTACACGTGGTGCACCAGTAATCAAAATTTGCAGAAGGCTCAGCAACATCTTCTGTTTCATTTGTATAAATGATATTTGATCTTTCCTGTCCCTTGTTACTTGACTGCGTTGCATCTCTTGTTATCTGAGGAAACCTTCTTGGTTGAAAATTCCTCTCAGCTTCTCTTTTCTTCATTGAAGTCATATCATTTGCTAGATTTTTCATTGTATCTAGTATAAGAGTGAGCTGATTATCGGGGACTGGCTGAGAAGGTGGTGCAGGTAGTGCAGGTACTAGGAATAGGAGGTAATGCTGGAAGAGTTCTGAGGCATCTATATGGTAGGAATGGAAGGTGGCCCATTCCATTTTGGGAGATCTACATTTTGAAAATGAGAAGAACTGGAAGAAGTAGCATTGGGAGCTTGGGGAATATCAAGGAAAATAGGCATTATTGCTTTAGGCGGATATCTTCCTGTGGCAATAAGATCTCTTTCTGCTATAGAAGCTTGTTGATAAATGGTAGGGAAAGTGAATATTCATGACTATCGTATTATCATACTGATATCTGTATCAAAATCTCTTAAATAATAATATACTGATTGCTCCATGGTTGGTTTCAATCCCACGGGAACTCTCTCCCAGGTGCGACTGAATCGAATATTAAAATCAACAATCTCCTCTTGAGGATGTTTTCTTATAATGGTGAACTAGCTGAGTAGGGAGAATGGATCTGCATGTTGATTGAACTCATCAACAAGTTTACCAGCGAGCTTTGCCCAGGTCATGATTGTTTGAGGAGGGAGTGCTCTGTACCAATAGAGCATTTTTCCTTTTAAGGAAATCACTAGCAATCTGATCATCACGTCTTCTTGAGTGATGTTATAAGTTGCAGATAAAGCTGCAACATCTAAGCAATGTTCATATGTCGTTTTACCTGTTTCATCATATGAAGGCAACGCCTTCAACGCTACTGCAGGAATCGGATTTTGAGCCACCAAATTTAGTGGACCCGTGTGGTTCCATGTGAGATAAGTTGGTGGAGGAGCAACCATTGTAGCAACTATACTTTCCTATATTATAGAACTACTGGTAGTCGCTGAAAATGGATTAATACTAGAAATAGGCAAAATAGAGGGTACAAGGGTGGTAATACTAGTAGCAGGTGGATTTGATCTAGCAGATAAAATTGGATGCACCTTTAGGCTACTAAGATGTAACTCGAAGAACTCAATGGGTTCTTCTGAGTTTCTTGCTTTAGATCTGGTTATCATATAAGTAAATAATCATGAGTTTTTAACCAGATAAATAGATAAGGTATTTCTTGGGTCTATACCTTCGGACGGAGTCGCCAGGTGATTTGATTTGGATTTTAAATATCAAAGGCAAACACCAAACCTTATAGAATACTATGGGATTTAGGGTCCCACCGGGCATGCCAAAAACTGTTGGAACAAAATCTGCCTGTGGTTGTTATTTGCGCCTTGATTTTGTCAACATTGAATAGATGAGACTGATCGTGAGATCTTTCGTCTAATCTCCAGAGGAGGCTGGTTCCTTAATGGTTTTTATGGGAAAAGGGAAAAGAGTATTACTAAAAGAGAGGGAAATATAGCCGAGGCTAGAGCTTGAATATGGTGCAGATTAAACAACAACTAAGATGAACACATATACTTTACTTGTTAAAGCATTTAATATTATTGTAGACACCAAAATAGCACCATTCGATTAAGTGACTACAAACACTGATCGCATGCACATACACAGCTTTCAGGGCAGCCTTTAGAGGTCAAACAGTGGTCTTGACCACTTGCACAGCAGTTCGGAGGGTCAAAAAAGAATCAAAGCAATGTTAGTCATCTTCAAAACAAAGCCTTAACAGAGCCTTAACAAAAACTTTGAAACCTTTGAATCAAAAGCAAAGTATCTGAAAGCAAACAAGCCTTAACAAAAGGGGAGCCCAGCCTTGGACGTCGCGAAATCGCGACATCGCGATATCACGACGTCGCGATATCGCGACCATCGCGATATCACGACAGCGCCCACCACGCACCCAGCCTTTTCCTTAGTGTCGCGATATCGCGACGTCGCGATATCGCGACAGACCCCTGCCTTCGTGCCTGCCAGACACGTAAACATATAAAAGCATGCAACCACTCAAAAGCCGACACGTCATCAGTTAAAGGCAGAGTTAAAGCAAACATTAAAAATGATTTTAAAAAGCAAATATCCAAAGAGAGCATTCAAAGCAATTTACGGCGAGCTTTAATGGAATAACAAGCGGTTTCAAAATATCCGATCCGAGGCCACGCCTCATAACTGCGATCTGTCAGTGCGAGCCATGTCCCATAATGGCCCGATAAGGATCAAATCTGAGCGGCCCTTACGGATTTAGGGTTTGGCATTAATGCTCCAAGAGGCGAAAATCTCTATAAAAACCGGCTCGATACAATGAAAAAAAAGAAAGAGAAGTTACGAAGCATTTTAAAAGCAACAAAGTGCTGTTAAACTGAACACTCGACTGCGTTCACCTGAACCTTCAATCCCGACATTGGATTACATTAATCCATCAATTCGACGACAACTCTTTCCTTTTGAGATTTCGGGCCCATTCCCAGTGGATTGGCGCCGAGATCAGATTTAACGGAGCGGCCCGCTTGGGCATCCCATGCATGTTCATAGTTAATTTAATATATGTTGTCTTCGGATGTTCTAAAACAGTCTATGTTCTATGATCTATGATGTTTTGAATATATTAAAGCAGCTTATGTCTTTATGTTTTCGAATGTAAATTGTCCTCGAATGTTTTAAAACAGTTTATGTTTTAAAGGCAAACGTTTTATTTACGCATTCATTAAATCTTTTACATGCATTTTCCATTGCTTCCTAGAGACAAACCTTCTGACTTCTTACTGCAGGTGCTATTAACAGTTTACTATTTCTTTTGCAGCAAGAAAAGCAGCATCACCGCAAGCGGCGGCAACACTGTAGCCCGTCCATTTTACATGTGGGCATGCGGAAAGAGATCACTATTCATCTGGTGTATTTAAAAGAACGTGTAACTGAGGAGACATATTGTAACCGAGCGGAATTACGTTAATAAAAAGGGTTGTGCTCCTATTTTTAATTTAATTCTATCCGTGTTATTTTATGCATCAATTTAGTTCTGTTTTATTGCATCTCAGTGTTTTATTTCCGAAATCTCATGCTTTCAGTGGCGATCACGGTGGGACCGTTCCCAGATTTTAAATCACAGAAGTTAATTAAACTTGTTGTGTCTTGTGCTTAACAGGTACTTCTTTTTAGCCGGAGGTCAGAAACAACAATTTCGGGCAGAAAGGAGGTAACGATTCTAGCCGTCCATATCATTTTCTGTTGCGAAGTTTCGGGTTATTTCATTTACTGTCATTTTAATTTCTTTTAATTATTACAGTAAGGTAGAGAAATTTTTCTTAAAAATTTTCTTGCTTTATTTATTTTACTTTTTTTTCTTTTTTTTTTTTTTAAGGTAGAGAAATTTTTCTTAAAGATTTTTCTTGCTTTATTTAATTATGTAGTTATCTGCGTAATTATTCATTTAATAATTAAATCTTTTTAATTATTAAAATAAGGTAGAGAAATTTTTCTTAAAGATTTTTCTTGCTTTATTTAATTATGTAGTTATCTGCGTAATTATTCATTTAATAATTAAAAATTTTTGTTAAAGAAAGGTAGAAAATTTCTTTTCAAAATTCCTACTTGCTGTTTTCCGGTTTGTAGTATCTGTCTAGCATAGGGAAAGATTTCTTTTTCGGTTGCCTGTTTCAAATTTGCAAAGTAAAATGAACCTCACACACCACGTGGTATTTTAAACCAAGGCGTTGGTCGTAAAACCCCAACCCTTGAGCAAGACCAAAGGTGGATTCCATCATCACTTTGGCTTGAGATATTGCATCCATTACCTCGATCGCGACTGTTGCTAGACGTAAATCCCGACGAAAGCTGACCAAGTGTTGC
Source organism: Wollemia nobilis (assembly GCA_028583015.1). Lineage (NCBI taxonomy): Eukaryota > Viridiplantae > Streptophyta > Pinopsida > Araucariales > Araucariaceae > Wollemia > Wollemia nobilis. Next base: position 1,542,209 of record JAQPPZ010000569.1, on the reverse strand, counting down.
TGGGGTGATTCCCATGCACGCGAGGATAAGTCTTCTATGGTAGGTGTCATAAACAGAGCGATTCCCCTTCCGTACCGCCTATGTTCCACGTACCATCTGCTCTCACGTACCTATAGTCTCCCTCACGTAAGGGCGGGTATATAGAGAGGTTGGTATATCGGTCCGACAATGGTATATTGAAGGGGCGACCATTTATGGGAGTCATATGAGCCAACATTATGCATTTAAACGTTCTTCCAAAATTACAAAAACAAAACAAAACATCAAAATGCACTAAACCAGTTTAGGACACACTATCTAATCCTTAAAAGAGATAATCACGGTTTTGTGTATGTGTGTGTTCATTTCTGCTTAGTGTAAACAAAAAGACAAATCATCATAAACGAGATAAAATCTGCTTAGATAGTAGAGAAGCAACACAATGGTGTACACCCGTAGCCAAGCCCAATCAAGGGCGGACGCTGCGGAAGGTGCACAAAGAGAGGGCGCTAGTCGCCTTCCCTTTAACCCCAAGGATTTGGTCATACCACCTTGGCGGCCTGACACACAAGGCGGTCCCCTCCACACCTTAACAGATAAGGACTATGGGGGTACCCCTTCTAGGAGCACTCCTGTTCAGCATAGCACTCAACACACATCCTCCCATGAGGGGTACATCCATAGGAGAGCTACCTTAGATGCTCGTTACGAGCGGTCACCGCGCGATGAAGCGCTGAGTCAACCTAGGGTTCGATGGGAGGAACCACATGGTTACACTATCCCTCCCTCAACCCCTCCAGTTGTCAGGACTACGATGACAAATCCAGAGCACAAAGCTCCTCAGGCAGGCCAAGCCAATTTCGTCCGCCAAATCGTGTTCGCTTATGAAAGAGAGCATGAGGAAGATTCCTACCTTCCTCAAAAACAATACACATCGCGGGAGCAATACGCCTCCGCACCTGCTAGATATCATGGTCACACTCTGAGGCCAGCGCCTCAGATAAATGCCGCTACCCCCATCAGAGAGAGATGGCCTCTAGAGATCTTGGATCACTACGACCAAGATAGATATGTCAGAGAGGCATCTAGGCCTTCTACACATGAGGCGACAAGACCAACTATCTTAGAGCCTGTCAAGCATTTCGCACGTCGGGTGCAACTCACGCAACTTGAGCTCGACCGACTACCATTAGAGAAACTGTACCATATTAACGAAGAGCGCCTTCAGCGCCAGAAGGATGAGTTGTTCCAACACACTATGTAGGAAAGGACTCCAACCCCTCACACACATAAGACAAAACATTATGAGAGGCACAAATCCGAACCTCCTGAGCAAAATAGGGTAGACCAAATTGACCCGACAGTCGCCAAAAAATCCGCCCGCCAAGCTCGAACCACGCGGCTTGAGCAAGGTCGTCAGGAGTTAGAATACTTATACATGCAGCGCAAAGCGGATAAGTTGCACCGAGATGAGTCTCCGTGACCTTATCAAGCATCGCCCCCGACGCCTCCCAGACATGAGCGGGGGGTTAATCTTATAACCAATGATGGGCCCCTTCCTCAGGAACCCACTCAGGTTCATGGGCCACCCTTAGAAATTCATCAAGAAGCCTCTGAGGAATCAAAGCAAGAAGAAGAGAGGGATGAAATGCCCTGTCAAGGCATGGGGGGTGCCATCGAGCCACCCCTTCATAGGCCTCAAGTCCCTCAACAAGAACCAACCAAAGAGGAGGAGCTCAAATCCCCTGATACATGCAAAACATTGGAGCACTTAGAGTCGCTAGAGACCAAGATTTTGGAGCTCCCAATGCCCAACTTACATGAGGCTCCTTTCGAAGAGGATCAACCTTTAACCGTAGGTCTACCTGATGATGTAGTCCTCCATGTCTCAGAATCTCTAGATTCTGATGAACTATACACATTGTCCGAAGGTGAGGATGAAACAGAGATAGCTCAAAGCAATCACATACGACAACATCGACATCCCATAAATATCGATGAAGCATGTCAGCAAATAAACATAATACTAGGGCATGAGTGGCGCATAGACCCAGCCCACCGGCATCACATGTCCATCCCACTCCTTGGGGAAGGTCGCGAGCAACTTCCACCCAGAGATATCATAGCACCATCAGTGTCGAAGGCAGACCCTGTCCTCCTATCCGTGCATAAGGCCGATCCATTCGTGCCAATTCCTACTGAGCCGGATCCGATGCACAAATATTGTCAAGTGGGGGTACCTCTATTCCCTGAAGAGCAAGTGGATTACACCAAATGCTCCAAAGGTGTCCATCAACCCTTTGGTCAAACCAAAAAGCTCCAAGGATTATCGCAATCTCTTGGTCAATCCCAAAAATGCTCCAAGGATTTCCACAATCGCTTGGTCAATCTCAAAAAGCTCCAAGGATTATCGCAATCGCTTGGTCACCCCAAAATGCTCCAAGGATTCTTGCAATCGCTTGGTCAATCCCAAATGCTCCAAGGATTCTTGCAATCGCTTGGTCAATCCCCAAAATGCTCCAAGGATTATCACAATCGCTTGGTCAATCCCAAAGGCTCCAAGGATTCTTGCAATCGCTTGGTCAATCCCAAATGCTCCAAGGATTCTTGCAATCGCTTGGTCAATCCCAAAGGCTCCAAGGATTCTTGCAATCGCTTGGTCAATCCCAAAATGCTCCAAGGATTCTCACAATCGCTTGGTCAATCCCAAAACGCTCCAAGGATTTCCACAATCACTTGGTCAAAAATCATGAAAATTCAAAAACAACAAAAATCATCAAAAACAACAAAAATTTGCATCTCATTTCTAGGCATACTCAAATTCATCAAATAGAGAGTTCTTCTCGCAATTCATCTTCATATTCACCAAAATCAATCCATCAAAAATACAAAAATACATAGTTGCATTCAAGCATCGCACCCATACATTGCATATTCATGGTCGTATAGGTCAAAGGCACCATAGGCTGTCATGGTTCTACTAGTCCATCTCGTTCCACACTGTTCCATCTTACAAAAACAGCAAAAACACCATGCACTTTACCACACTAGAGTCAGTGGTCTCTTAATGTATCAAGAGTTTTTCGTGATTCAATCATCATTTTGCTCTTTAGCAATGAAATGTATCAAGTCAAACAGATTTTACGAAGGTAGAGTTACACTTGCAATACACCTTGTTACGTAACATCCCAACACAAATTAAAACACATAAAAATTCCTGAGTTGTGTGAACGAAGGATGAACCCTGCACAATAATCCAGGTTACCATAAGCGAAATGGTTATCTTGCTCATCCCCCTGTGCGAATGACCCCAAGAATGCTGAGAGTTGGCAAAAGGACAAGCATCCTCCCTACCCAATTCCCTAAGAATCCCAAAGTTGCAAAACGTCAAAAATTTGCAAAATGTCAAAACTTCAAAATTTGACACCCTACAGTGCACATATCAAAAGGCACAAAGAATAGTGATTATCGTCACTCCATATCCAAATCCCTTGCTCAAGAGAAAAGAAAAATAAATCAAAATAAACAGTGATTATTATCACTATAAAGAGCAAGTATCCCAATACAATTGAAGAAAAGAAGGGAGTTGACCTTGAATCCCTGGAACTCTCGACGATTCTCGACAGGTCATGAGGCAAGCCTCAATACCGGTTTGGTTGATAGCCTATCGGTCACTAGCGGTAAACTTCTCGCATGACGATATATCTATCACATTAACTTGTGTATAGATCAATGTTTGCATGTGGATGAGCTAGCTTATGGTATCCTGGAGAACACCGCAGATTAATCTAACTACATACAACAAAGGAGTTAGTGGAGCTAATTAGGTGATCCTCAGTACAGGTTCGGTTGAAAGCCCATCTGGAACTGGCGGTATCCTGAAAAATACCACATAAATGAACTCAATTGCACACACAGGGATGTGAAATAGCTTGGTCAAAAACAAGTCCGATTCATACCTTGTTCAAAAGTCTTGTAAGATAAAGTACAATCATGGCTAGTGAGTTAAAACCGTCTGAGTCTCAAAAAACCTTAGCTACATTTCTAAACCAATTGCGCTACTTTTCATCCTTGCAATACCACCCAAAAATACAAAAAAAGAAACACCACATTTGTACATAGCAAAATAATGGAGTTCTAAAACAGTCTATGGTGCCATAACCAAATATCACCAAGTCCATCCATCCATTTCATTTCTGCATATCACATGCACTTGCATCCATCATGCATCCATCAAAATAAATCAACATACAACATCGGTAATTATCATACCATATGCATCCATCAATATCAAGTAGCATGCATCCACCAACATCAATCATTGTGCATAAAATCATGACATATACGCAAAGAAAGAAAATCAAAACAACAAAAACATCACAAAAATGCAACACAAAAAGAAGCAATAAGCATTGTCGGACACGAGTGCTCTTGCACTCAACCTCTTGGCATAGAAAATCGATGTCGGGGCTCAAATTCTCATTCTCCTACTTCCCTAAGAAGGCTATCATAGCTGGACCGCTCCACGGGAAGACGGGTTTTTGATGATTTCACCCCATTATGGCATCACCAAAAGGGTTAACACCCACCAAAAATAGGTCCAAATGTCGGGAAATTGCACGTGCTCAAATGGAAAAACATCTAAAGGCACCCTAACCTAAGTCATCTTGGGTCAAGCGACTCGTCGCTTTTCTCACGAAGGTCATTCCCTCATCGATTCGTCGCTTGAGGGGGTAGTCACACTTAGTCACCAATCAACAAGCACACACCCAATCAAGGCAATGACATGCATTCAAAGAATCATTGACAAAGACAATCACGCTCCCGCTTGGGGCGGTAAACAAGCAATCATTAAGTTGATCAAATACTTGGCATTCCCGAAGCATGAACACAAGGTTTCCCCTGTGGATAAAAGGTTGCGCCCTTTGCCTAATCATGACTGATCAATGTCCAAGCTCAAGTCACACCTCACCAAAATAGGTTAACACTTGAAATCAAATTCCTTAGCTCGTCAGAAGCAAGGATTCAAGAATGCATGCCCTTTCCATACTTGGGGCATTAAAAGTTGGTTAGGTTACCAAGAAACCCTAATCATTAGTGCTTTGGTCGTATATTTTTGCTCAACACTGCGTCACCCGCAGCGCTTCCCAAAAAGGGGCATCTGTAGACACCAAAACAGCACCATTCGATTAAGTGACTACAAACACTGATCGCATGCACATACACAACTTTCAGGGCAGCCTTTAGAGGTCAAACAAGTGGTCTTGACCACTTGCACAACAGTTCGGAGGGTCAGAAAAGAATCAAAGCAATGTTAGTCATCTTCAAAACAAAGCCTTAACAGAGCCTTAACAAAAACTTTGAAACCTTTGAATCAAAAGCAAAGTATCTGAAAGCAAACAAGCCTTAACAAAAGGGGAGCCCAGCCTTGGACGTCGCGAAATCACGACGTCGCGATATCGCGCGGTCGCGATATCGCGACCGTCTTGCTTGAGTTCATAATCCCCCATATTTATTTTAACATTATGATATTTACCTTTACAAGGCAAAGTGCCTCCATTTGCCACCATGGCTTCAAAGGAATTACATGTGTGTGTATATAGCAATTGGCCTACTTAACAACTCTGGGATCAATGAAGTTGCGTGTACTGCCTGAATCAATAAGAATAGTAAGGTGTTGGCCTTTGAAAAAACCCACAACTCTCATGGTTTGTGGAGTGGTAACCCCGACAAGAGCATGGATGGAAATTTCTGCTTTAGGGTCTTGGATTTCCTCTTCCTGTTGAGTTTGTGTGTCATTTGTGTCACTCTCTTCATCACTATGATCACTGCTATCGGGTTCCTCTGCATCTATAAAGAACAATCTCTTATTTGCACATCTATGCCCCTTTACAATTTTTCATCACAATCATAACATAGCCCTTGGGCACGGTGCACATCCATTTCCATTGTAGTTAGTCACTTAGGAGCAGGAGGTTTATTATCAGTATTATTTTGGATTCGAGGAGGAAAGGGAGGCTGAGCTTGAGAAAATCGCTGTGTCCATCGTTGAGTTGAGAGTTTAGATTCGGCCAATTGGGGTAAAATGATAGCCTCCATCATGGTTTGTGGTTTAAAGATCTTGACTTCATCCTAGAGATCATATTTCAACCCACTCATGAAACAACTCATAAAAAATCCCTCATTCAAGCCCCTTGTCTTATTAGCCAATTTCTCAAATTGTGTCTAGGAATCACGAACTGTGGTAGTTTGTTTCAGCTTTGTCAATGCTCCTGAAAAGTATTCATAGTCATTAGGATCAAATTGGGTGAGTAGTTGGGACTCAAAGTCCTTCCAAGATAGATCAAGGGTAGTGGCTCATAGCCATTGGAACCAATGTAAGGCTTCAGATTCTAAGTTGAAGGAAATCCATCTGAACCTGATGATATATAGGGACATTGTGGAGTCTAAAGAATTGATCAACCCGACATAACCACCCATCGACATCCTTTTCCTGAACTTACGTAAATCCAATTTAGGCATTTTGAAGGTCGGATCATGGTCATAGTGAGTGTCTTCAGTTCCCCTTCTTCGGTCTTATGTTTCCCTTCTTCGACCTCGTTCAAAGTTTTCAACTTGGTGTTCAAATGTGAGAGTACCTTGCAATTGTATCTCCACCTCTGTAAGTTATTTTTCTAAGCGAATTCTAGTGGTATCCTGATCCGTTCGGAGCTCTCGAATCTCTTCTCTTATGGTGTGGTTTGTAGTGGTCAAGTAGTCAAGGGATTTTTTCATATTGAACAATAATGTGGCAATTTCTAACTCCTTTTGTCCACAAGTGCCGCTCGCCATTTTGGGTCCTCTTTTTCTCAGTTACTAAAAATATATGTGGGATTTTAGGAGTTACTATTTTTAGTAAGGGTCCAAAATTTAATTTTGGCAATGTGTTGCAACACTGATTTTAGGATAGGGTCCACTTCGGTGGCTGTTTGATCTGAGCGCTCAATGGGGAGATATACTGAATTTCTTGACTTTTTGTGATCTCCTATTGGTTGCTAGCTGATGTCAAAATAATTTCTTCCACTTGGACTTAAAATTTCACTAGTGAGTCCTTAGGAGTCTTTGGTGCAAAATAACAAGTAGCTTCTATTCCCAAAAATTTTGATCACTTTGATTGACTATTGAAAAGTTATGGCCATAGCAAGAAAAATAAAAAATTACTATTTTTGGAAAATTGGTGCAAAAGTTGACCAGGGGCTGCCAAGGACAATTTCTTTGGAATAGAGTGTAGAATTATATGCTAAATTTTAGAGTCAATTCGAGCTCTGTGTGAAGAGATATCCCTTTTTAATAAAATTTCAATGCTTTTTTTTTGCTGTGTTGCTGGTTGTCAGTTTTTGATATGGAGTTACAGTTGAAAATTTAGGACCTAGGATCAACTGTCTCTGACCTGTAGACTGCACCTTGACCACCCTGTCACTATCATGTTCCTTCCTCTATCACCTGTATTGTGATTACTGACACGGTTCCTATCACTGACCCTAAGTATTCTCTGATATTGACAATACTATTCCTGACACTAGAAGCCTGTAATTTTGGATTGTTACAAAGGGTTGTTACTGTCGACCTGACTATATCTGTTACTAACCAGACTATTTCTATCACTGTATTGACTATTCTATTTCTAACCATAGGATTTTGCAGACACTTGCAATATCTATCCTGACTGTTGGTGCATGCAAGTTTGTTTTCTGTGATAAGGAATGCCTTCTCCATATGCTCACTTTTGGGGTTGTGAATGCAAGTTAAAAAAATAGGGATGGCATTGATTTGTAGGTGGAAGTTATGTTTTGTATAACTAAGGTATGCTAAGCAAGGGAGTATGTAATACAGCCCTCTATTATACCACAGTGATGAACAATAGTGCTCGGACCAATATTTCAGGCACTACCCAAGGAGGATTCCACACATACCCTTGAGCACACTATCTACCTCTTTGACAATATGGGAGGGTGATCATCCGAGATGTTGTATCCCATGGACTATGGATAATACAAGGTTGAAAAGCTTCCTAATGGATAAAATTTTGTTTAAACCTAGATTGTCTCCCGATACACTCGAAGATGCATGGGAGCTCAAGTCCGTGTGCAAGTGTTGTCTAAGGCTTGGGTATTGGAGTCTGATCGCCCCTCACTTCACTAGATGCTTTATAGGCTATCTAGCTTAGCCAATAATGACAACTCCTTCACGATATTTTAAAAGCCCCAACACAGGGTTTCTAACCTACACAACTACTAAAAAAAAGATTGTATTTTTTTGTGTTTTCTAGATTTTTGGTCGAAAAAAAGAATGTATTTTTTTTGGATTTTTAATAAGAAAAAACATAAATAAAAAAACACATAAAAATTTATACCTAACAGGCATAATGGCTGGAAAAAATCATCTTAGTTGCAGCAGAACTCAACCCTAGAAAGCGCTCTAATACCACTTGTTAGGATCTCACTATAAAAAATAAGCACACTCACACAAAATACTAGAAAATAACACAAATACATCAAAAAACTCAATAACACTATGTAGAAATTAATGCAAAAATGAAACAATCTCACAATAACACAGAATTACAGGCCTCTTCGAGGGTGCAACCTCATTCAATATTTCATTAGCTTGTAAAAAAATTAATTCATACATGGCTTCATATATTTTAAAGAAAAAATTCATGCAAACCTACCTAAAAGCTTAAGAGTTGGCTTACATGTAAAATTCCACTTGAGCTAGAATCTCCTACCTACCATCGGTTACAATCTTGATAAAAATGGTTACATGAGATTGTGCCACTTGGCTAGGAACCCCACTTGCCATATACATTACAAAGTATTACAAAATAATATCATAATGGGATACCCCACGTTGGAAGTGGGTCATTACATAAGTAAATGAGAATTACAAAATGGTGTTAGGATAGGATCCTAACATATTTTCACTCTGATTTGATTACAGTTTTGGGCTCTTGTTTTGGATTTTCTTTTTCAATAGCTTGTGCATGTTTTTCGGGAAATTTTCTATTTTGTCTTTATTCCATTTGGCTGAAATTTTCTTCCTTGAAATTGATTTGATGCAAATGTACTTCTACAATTTCTTGCAATATGCCCAAAGTTATGACAGTTATAACATTCTACTGCATAATCCATCAAAGGTGAAAAAACATTTCTACTGGTAAAATTCCTTGGTCCTACATTATACTTGCAATCTAAAATCTTATGTCCATAACCATTGCATTTAAAACAGTAACTAGAAAAAGGATGATTGAACCTGGGTGGTGGTCTTTGCCATGTTGTTGTAGGAGCCATAAATCTTCTTCTTCTTTGATGTGTGACATTGGTGAAACCATCATTGTCAATTCTCCTTTCATGCCTTGCATTATTGCTTTCCTTTGCATGATTCATTTTTGCTTGATTAACCTGTTTCTTTTCTTCATTCTTTGTGGATTCTTCATTTGTGGCCTTTGATCCATTTGATGATTCTCCTTCGTCAAAACCCAAACCAAATTTGATGCATGTAGTCTTCTGGTTCTTTATGATCTTATCTAGCTTCATAGAACTCTCTTCACGTTTGTGATAAAAGCTAATTTTCTGATTCATCTCTTCTAGTTGCATCCTTAAACCAACAATATCTTCTTCTAACTTGTTGCAATAATCTATTTTCATGGTTATTTGCACTTCGAGATCTTTGGAGATCTTCTTGGATTCTTCTATCTGCACTTTCAAACTTGTTATGATTTCATTTGCATCCTCAAGCTTTCTTGAAATTTTCTTATTCCTTTTTCTTTTTGTCTTCAATTCATCCAGAGCTGCAATTAGTTCCTCTTCCAAATTCACTTTTGCGTCAATTTATTCTTCATCACATTCCTGTTCTTTTTCTGGTTTTTCTTCTTCGAATGCCATGAAAAGAGCTTCACCTGTTTCTTTTTTAGAATCCTCACTAGAGTTGTCTTCTGATGAACTGACCTTCTTGGAGATGAAACTTTTCTTCTTGAAGTTGCCTTTTCTAAAATTTGATTTTTTCTTCCAGTCACTTCTTTCTCCGTGTGATCCTTCATCACTTCTGTTCTTCTCATTAAGTGGATATTTAGCTACGAAATACCCAATGCCTCCATAGTTGAAATATTTAAACGGTAACTTTCCTCTGTATTTTCCTTTTCCCCTTTTTAGTTTTTAAACAAAGTTTGCTTCCATTTCATCTGATGTCTCTTCTTCCTCGGATTCTTGTTTTGCTTTCATATTTTTCTAGGCTTTAAAAGCAACTTCTCTATCTGTGGGTTTAGATTTTCCTATTCTCATCTCATATGCAGTCAAAGAACCATGCATCTCATCCATACTAAAAGAATTCAGATCTTTAGCTTCTTCTATAGCTAAAAATTTAGAATCAAATCTTTGGGGAAGGGACCTTAATACCTTTTTCACGATGATAGAATCTTCGATTTCCTCACCGAGTCCTCTAATCGCATTAATGACTTCATTAACTCTCAGCATATATGCCTCTATATTCTCATCCTCATTCATATTTAATCCTTCGAACTGAGCTCGATGTGTTTGTAACTTGGCCTCCTTGATCTTAATGTCTCCTTCATGAATGCTCTTTAGTTTGTCCCATATTTCCTTTGTCATTTTACAACCCATAATATTTATCAGTTTGTTGTCCACTAATCCACACATGATAGCATTCTTTGCTTTTGAGTCATTCTCAAATAGTTTCTTACTAGCAACATCGGTTGGAGAAGTGGTGGGTATTGTGTATCCACTATTTATTGAATCCCAAATATTGTATCCCAAAGCACAAAGATATGTCTGCATCTTGAGTCTCCAAAATGTGTAATTAGTTCCATCAAACAATGGTGCTTTGTTTGATGAGAAGCCTTCACCACCTGCCATTGTGTCACTTCCAAGATCACCCTAGTCGGTTAAGCCTATTTAGGAACTTGGCTCTGATACCAATTGTTGAACTAAGCGTGACACTAAGAGGGGGGTGAATCAGTGTGTATTAAAAATTTAATCCAACTACAAAATCAAATCAAAACAAGCAATCACACAAACATGCATCACATAACACCAGATTTATAGTGGAAACCCGATGTGGGAAAACCATTGTGCCAATGGACTGTTTGGACTCCCATCCAAATCCAACCTCAAAAATGTTTGGTCTTTACAATATTTTTGCAGCACCAACTATAGGGAATGGCACCAACCAACCCGAACTTTAGCAACACCAACTACAAGGAGCACCGACCCCTATTGCCAAGCACCGACCCGACAAATTTAAAAAGCTCTGATAAAAGTTTTAAATCTCATAAAAAGACCTTGAGTGGTCTAGATCACAAATATTCTCCTCTAAAATATTATGTCTAACCTTTTCAATCTTCTCAACTCTGCACATTGATTATCTCACACCTTGCACATTTTTTCAATCAAAATGCCAAAGAAAAAATTCTTCACAACATGCACCGACAGTCATTTCTCCAAAAAAACCTCTTCTCCATTTTCTTTTAAAACATATATATGCTTCACATTAAAAAACATATCTCTTTTTTTTTAGCTACACAAAAGTACCACTCAACCGTTATATTCTTAGAAATTGCTAAAATTGCCAAAAAGAGCTGACAGGGTTTTTGTAACAATCATAACTTCCTCCTCAAATTTCCAAATGGGCTAAAAATTGAAACATATATTCTTGGATAAACTAACTACCTTCAGTTTAAATTTCATATTTTAAATCTTCACGGATTATTCGTAGTACCTCCGACAAAGTGGCCTCTGACGCTGATTTTACACCTGTCACATAAACTGGAAAAAGTGCTCCAGAGCCATTTTGCAACACTCACCGTTTCTTCTTCTGGACTCTATTTGGGCTGAAATTTAAAAATTAATCTCTTAGTATATCCAGATACCTCCAATAAAAAATTTGAGGTCCAATTCCTCATGGATTTCTTAATATTCCTCCCACAAAGTGACCTCCGATGTAGATTTTACACCTATCACATAAAGCATGAAACTGACCAACAATGCACCGGCGAAGCAACCGACCGTTCCAAAACTGCAACCACACTTGCTAATGATAAAAAAACCTCCAAATAGTATCTTGGGTTTTCCAACACATTCCATTGATGTTGTTGCAACTTTGACGATTTTTGCAACTTTGACAATTTTGCTACTTTGACAACTTCCTGACGATTTTTGCAACTTTTGCAAATTTGCATGAACAACTTGTAACAACTTCACCCGAATATCAAAAACATCCTCATAAGCATTGAACACCACTGTACATACTCTGAATAACCTCCGAACAACTGTCCACTACATCAACCTGTCCATCTGAGTGTGTTGACAATAATGACAATATTGTCGTTGCACCTTGCTCAACATACGATAATCCTTGCGGTACCATTCCAAGCTTCAGGAAGCCCTATAATTGTTGCCTTCTATTTAAATGTTCATATTTCAACATGCGATAAGCCTTGTGGTACCATTCCAAGCTTTAGGAAGTCCCGTAATTGGGAAAGCCAATCCTGATAAGCCACAACTTCTATAGAAAAGACAACATGTTACTCCTGCATCCTGGAGCTTGTGAATACAGATTGAGAAAAAACCCTATGGTGAATGGTTGTGCCACACTCCTCAGAGCTTGTTAGTCTAAAAAAGACTAACTCCAGTAGATAGAATATTTTTTGCATAAGAAGACCAGTATTTCATTTTTGAGACATGAAGCAAAGAATTGGCTAAGGAATAAAGAAGGTCGTCATTTCATGACATGACAATTTTTTTCTAGGATGTGGCTTGAAGAGGTCAAAAAGTAGGAGAGCGTTAGGATTTCATGACATGATGGGTTTTCGCTCATAAAACCGACTGAAGAAGCAAAGAGAGAAAGAGTGTCGTGATTTCATGACATGGCAAATTTCACCCCATACTACTCACGAAAGATAAAGTCCAAGAAGATGTTGCGATTTTGTGACATGGTGAATTTTTTCTCGCAATGCAGCCCGAAGGAGCCTAAAAGAAAAATATGTCACGATTTTGCAACATGGCAATTTTTCGCCTGTGATGCAGCCCGAAGGAGCCCAAAAGGAGAAGATGTTGCGATTTCATGACATGATAAGGGTCTGCTGACATGGATATATTTAGTAATGAATAAGATGCTTTCAAAAGCTTATGTTAGCAACTAGAAGTATACAATAGAACATATCAATTCCTATATTCATGCTATTAGTTTTTGTTTGTTGGAAGCCATGCAGAGGATTTGGAAGCATGATTGTATTCTGATTGCTTATAAATGATTCTATAACAGAATGTACTAATTGCAAAGATACCCCCCTAGGGTATATATAAGAGTAAACGTATTCTAAAAAGGGGTCGAATCTTAGACGTTTACAAGATTGGATGTATGTACTTCGAATACAAGCAATACAATTATGCTTCTATTTGGCTTCTGGTTCACAGTGTGCAAATGTATGTGTTAACTCACTTCTATTCACATTATTGAAATATAGATTATATTTTTTCTAAGATCTGGACTTACGTAAAACATAAATCATATTGCTGGAGTTGGAATCTGATATATACATGTGTTAGATAGAGATCTAAATCACATTGGAAAATTCATGATTTCTGCATGAAGATAATTGAAAGCATGAGATTTCGGAAATAAAACACTGAGATGCAATAAAACAGAACTAAATTGATGCATAAAATAACACGGATAGAATTAAATTAAAAACAGGAGCACAACCCTTTTTATTAACGTAATTCCACTCGGTTACAATATGTCTCCTCAGTTACACGTTCTTTTAAATACACCAGATGAATAGTGATCTATTTCCGCATGCCCACATGTAAAATGGACGGGCTACGGTGTTGCCGTCGCTATGCGGTGATCTTTGCCTTGCTTCTGCACAAAAGAAACGATCAGCGCTAATAGCACTGCGATAAGAAGTCGAACGTTTGTCTCTAGGAAGCAATGGAAAATGCATGTAAAAGATTTAATGAATGCGTAAATAAAATGTTTGCCTTTAAAACATAAACTGTTTTAAAACATTCGAGGACAATTTACATTCAAAACATAAATACATAAGTCTGCTTTAATATATTCAAAAAATCATAGATCATAGAACATAGATTGTTTTAGAACATCCGAAGACAGCATATATTAAATTAACAAAAACATGTGCAGGATGCCCAAGCGGGCCGCTCCCGTTAAATCCTGATCTCGGCACCAATCCACTGGGAATGAGCCCGAAATCTCAAAGGAAAGAGTTGTCCTCGAATTGATGGATTAACATGATCCAATGTCGGGATTGAAGGTTCAGGTGAACGCAGTCGAGTGTTCAGTTTAACAGCACTTTGTTGCTTTTAAAATGATTCGTAACTTCTCTTTCTCTTTTTTTTTCATTGTATCGAGCCGGTTTTTATAGAGATTTTTTCCTCTTGGAGCATTAATGCCAAAACCTAAATCCGTAAGGGCCACTCAGATTTGATCCTTATCGGGCCATTATGGGACATGGCTCGCACTGACAGATCGCAGTTATGAGGCGTGGCCTCGGATCGGATATTTTAAAACCGCTTGTTATTCCATTAAATCTCGTCGTAAATTGCTTTGAATGCTCTCTTTGGATATTTGCTTTTTAAAATCATTTTTAATGTTTGCTTTAACTCTGCCTTTAATTGATGACGTGTCGGCTTTTGAGTGGTTGCATGCTTTTATATGTTTACGTGTACGCAGGCGCGAAGGCAGGAGTCTGTCGCGATATCGCGACACTAAGGAAAAGGCTGGGTGCGTGGTGGGTGCTGTCGCAATATCGCGACGGTCGCGTATTGCGACCGCGCGATATCGCGACCGTCGTGATATCGTGTAGTCGCGATATCGCGACCGCGCGATATTCGCGACATCGCCCACCACGCACCCAGCCTTTTCCTTAGTGTCGCGATATCGCGACAGACCCCTGCCTTCACGCCTGCCAGACACGTAAACATATAAAAGCATGCAACCACTCAAAATTCGACACGTCATCAGTTAAAGGCAGAGTTAAAGCAAACATTAAAAATGATTTTAAAAAGCAAATATCCAAAGAGAGCATTCAAAGCAATTTACGGCGAGCTTTAATGGAATAACAAGCGGTTTCAAAATATCCGATCCGAGGCCACGCCTCATAACTACGATCTGTCAGTACGAGCCATGTCCCATAATGGCCCGATAAGGATCAAATCTAAGTGGCCCTTACGGATTTAGGGTTTGGCATTAATGCTCCAAGAGGCAAAAATCTCTATAAAAACCGGCTCGATACAATGAAAAAAAAAGAGAAAGAGAAGTTACGAAGCATTTTAAAAGCAACAAAGTGCTGTTAAACTGAACACTCGACTGCGTTCACCTGAACCTTCAATCCCGACATTGGATCATGTTAATCCATCAATTCGATGACAACTCTTTCCTTTGAGATTTCGGGCTCATTCCCAGTGGATTGGTGCCGAGATCAGGATTTAACGGGAGCGGCCCGCTTGGGCATCCCGCACATGTTTTTGTTAATTTAATATATGCTATCTTCGGATGTTCTAAAACAGTCTATGTTCTATGATCTATGATGTTTTGAATATATTAAAGCAGCTTATGTCTTTATGTTTTCGAATGTAAATTGTCCTCGAATGTTTTAAAACGATTTATGTTTTAAAGGCAAACGTTTTATTTACGCATTCATTAAATCTTTTACATGCATTTTCCATTGCTTCCTAGAGACAAACGTTCGACTTCTTACTGCAGGTGCTATTAACAGTTTACTGTTTCTTTTGCAGCAAGCAAGGTAGCATCACCGCAAGCGGCGGCAACATTGTAGCCCGTCCATTTTACATGTGGGCATGCGAAAAGAGATCACTATTCATCTGGTGTATTTAAAAGAACGTGTAACTGAGGAGACATATTGTAACCGAGCGGAATTACGTTAATAAAAAGGGTTGTGCTCCTGTTTTTAATTTAATTCTATCCGTGTTATTTTATGCATCAATTTAGTTCTATTTTATTGCATCTCAGTGTTTTATTTCCGAAATCTCATGCTTTCAGTGGCGATCACGGTGGGACCGTTCCCAGATTTTAAAAAGGGCGTCAAGGTCAATTCCAAGAAGATTTAGGCAGTTGAGGACTGGCCAAAACCTCGTACTCTCAAGGGACTTCAAGGATTCTTAGGGCTTACAGGTTACTATCAAATTTTTTTTTCGTAATTATGGTAAAAATAGCAGCCCCCTCACATCCATGTTAAATAAGGACTCCTTTACTTGGACGGGGCCCGCTGACCAAGCCTTCCTCGAGTTGAAGCATGCTATGACCACAACACCAGTTTTAGTCATGCCATATTTTCCAAGTCTTTTATCATTGAAAGTGATACTTTAGGTCGTGGCATCAGGGTAGTGTTGATGCAGGAATGAAGACCCTTGGCTTTCACTAGTAAGGCACTCTCTGATCATAACTTGGGAAAGTCTACATATGCCAAGGAGATGTTGGCCATATTACATATTGTAACCCATTGATGACCATATCTCATTGGGTGCCATTTCTCCATTAAAACAGACCATCATAGTCTCAAATACTTCTTGGAACAACAGGTTGCTACCCCAAAACAACAAAAATGGGTTTCTAAACTCATAGGATATGATTACGATATCACCTATAAAAAAGGCAAATAGAATCTTGTGGCTGATGCTCTCTCTCGTCAATTTGAGGCCCTCAGTATTTTATGTGCCATTTCCTCACCTGTTCCTCAATGGATAGATTCTTTACAACATGAGGTACTTCAGGATACAAATTTGAAAGCTTTGGTGACCTCACTCTGTGATGATCCTACTTCATTCCTAGGCTACAATTGGGATGGCCATGACCTGTGTTATCGCCAATGCCTTGTTCTTCCTTGCACGTCCCCACTTTGTGAACTCTTCATGAAGGAACTACATACTTCTCCCTCTACAGGCCATTTAGGATTTCTTAAAACATATGAATGCCTCAAGCACACATTCTTCTGGAAAGATATGAAACAAGATATCTGTGATTTTGTCACAGCTTGTGATACTTGCCAAAGGATGAAAGGTGAAATAGTACGTTCTCTGGGTACTCTTCAACCCTTGACCATTCTAGATCAGGTTTGGACTGACATTTCCATGGATTTTATAGAAGGGTTACCTAAATCTGGTGGTAAATCTATTATTCTCATGGTAGTGGATCTCCTTTCGAAGTATGCTCATTTTTTTCCCTTGGCCACCCTTACACAGCCTCCACTATTGCCAAAATATTTCTCGATTCTATTTTTTGCCTTCATGGTATGCCCACCTCCATTGTGTCCGATTGAGATCCCACATTCACTAGTCATTTTTGGCAAGAATTATTTAAGTTGTAGGGAACTCAACTCAAAATGAGTTTAGCCTATCATCCACAAACATATGGTCAAAATGAGATTGTCAACAAATATTTTGAGACCTATCTTCATTTCTTTGCATCAGATCATCCTACTCAATGGGTGAAGTGGCTTCCTTTGGCCGAATGGTGGTACAACACTTTCTATCATACAGTAACCAAACTCACCCCTTTTGAGACCGTTTATGGGCACCCTCCACTCACACCTTCTTCCTACATCCCAGGCAGCTCCAAGGTCCAGGTAGTTGACACCACTCTCAACCAACATATCGATTTTCTTTGCCAGCTAAAGCAGAATTTGGACATGGCCCAGAATCAGATGCGACAATAGGTTGACCAACATCATTCTGAGTGTAGCTTTGATGTAGGTGATATAGTCTTCCTTCGCTTGCAACTGTACAAACAATCATCCTTACAACTCTATCAGTACCAGAAACTTGCTATAAAATACTATGGATCCTATCAAGTTCTTTAATGGATTGGTTCCACTGCTTACAAATTGGCTCTTCCACCCACCTCCAAGCTCCATCCTATTTTCCATGTTTCCTCTCTCAATAAATTTGTAGGTACACAGGTACAAGTTCAGTCAACATTACCATAATTGGATGAAGAAGGGTTTATATTACTTGAACTTGAACAATTGTTGGATCATTGGACCCACACTCTTCGCAACCGGACCATCACGGAAGTTCTTGTTTAGTGGCATGGGGTCCAGACATAAGATGCTACATGGGAGTCTCTCCATCAGCTCCATTACCAGTTCCCTCATTTTCAGCTTTGAGGACAAAGCTTTTCGAATGGGAAGGACATGTTAGGATCCTATCCTGGTGCCATTTTTTAATTCTCATTTCTTATGTAATGACCCACTTCCAACGTGGGGGATCCCATTATGATATTATTTTGTAATACTTTGTAATGTATGTGGCAAGTGGGGTTCCTAGCCAAGTGGCACCATCTCATGTAACCATTTTTATCAAGATTGTAACCGATGGTAGGTAGGAGATTCTAGCTCGAGTGGCATTTTGCATGTAAGCCAACTCTTGAGCCTTTAGGTAGGGTTGCATGAAGTTTTTATTTAAAATATATGAAGCCATGTACAAATTCATCTTTTTGCAAGCTAATGAAATATTGAAGGAGGTTTCCCCCTCGAAGAGGCCTACGATTTTGTGTTATTGTGAGATTGTTCCATTTTTGCATTTAATTTCTGCATAGTGTTATTGAGTTATTTGATGTATTTGTGTTATTTTAGAGTATTTTGTGTGAGTGTGCTTATTTTTAATAGTGAGATCCTAACAAAAGAAAAGAGCAACTTAAGGAAGAAAAGGAATCATTGATCGTACAGATGGTATTTAAAGCACAAAATAAATCTGCACCATGGACACTTGATAGTGTATGCTCCAATAATATGATAGGTGACAAACAGAAATTTGAGAAGTTGTAGCAATATGAAGGTGGTTCAGTGAAATTCAAAAATAATGATGGAGCTAAGATAGTTGGCAGAGGTTCAGTTAAGATCAGTGATGGAAAAATTAGGTCAGAAGAAGTCTTGTTTGTGGTTGGTCTGAAGCATAACTTGTTGAGCGTAAGTTAAATTTGTGACAGAGGTCATGATGTGATCTTTAAGAAGCAAGGCTATGCAATCAAAAATGCAAAAAATGGGAAGTTGATAGCAGCTAGATCAAGGACATCTGGTAACCTATACACTCTCTCAGATACTTTAGAAGGAGCTTGCTTGATTGGACAAGAAGAAGAGAATTGGTTGTGGCACAAGAGGCTCGGTCATATCAGTTTTGACAACCTAGTAAAAATTAGTTCAAAGAAAGCAGTGAGAGATATTCCCACCATTGGCAAACCATCAAATAGCATTTGTGTTTCATGTCAAAAATGGAAGCGAACTAGAGTCTCATTTAAAATAAAATATTACTACATGAGCAAACCTTTGGAACTAGTACATACTGATTTATGTGGACCCATGAGAATGAAAAGCATAAACAGTGATAAATATTTCATGTTGTGTATAGATGACTATTCCAGGATGACATGGGTATTGTTTTTGAAGCATAAATCAGAAGCTTTTGAGATTTTCAAGGTTTTCAAAAACCATGTTGAGAATCAAACAAGAAAAATGATTAAATTTTTAAGGTCGGATAGAGGATGAGAGTTCATTTCAGAGGATTTCACAAAGTATTGTGAAAAATATGGCATCAGGAGACAGTTTTCAGTAGCTAGGACACCTCAGCAGAATGGTGTGGTAGAAAGAAAGAATAGAATAGTGCAAGAAATGGCAGACTATGTTGACTAAGAGCAAAGTAGCAGACATATTTTGGAAAGAGGCAGTCCATACTACAGTATACATCCAAAATAGGTGCATGTTGAGGACGCATGAAAGCAAAACTCCTTATGAGTTATGGTTCGGTAAAAAGGTAACAACAAGATATTTTAAATTTTTTGGCAGTAAGTGTTACATCAAAAGAACTGAATAAAATCTTGATAAGTTTGAAGATAGAGCGGATGAAGGTATTTTTCTTGGCTATTCATCAAAAAGCAAAGCTTACAAATGTTACAACAAGAGGCTAAGAAAAATTGTGGAAATTGTCGATGTTAAAGTTGATGAAGGAAGGGAATGAGTAATTAGCTATGAAGAAAACTACCCAATTTATGAAGAGGTCATTGAAGGAGATGAGGAAGAGGAACAGAAAAGAAATCAAGAATTGACTTAGAGGATTCAAAAAGTGATTCAGAATTGGAAAAAAACAAGAAATTCAAAACAGGTAGTGCGTAGAAAGATCATCCTAGAGAGCAAATAATTGGAGACCCCACAGTTGGTGTTCAGAAAAGAAGAATATTAGTAACTACTCTTTACTATCCACCATTGAGCCCAAAAATGTTGTCGAAGCAAGCAAATATGAAATTTAGGTAAAGGTAATAAATGAAGAATTAGATCAGATCGAGAAAAACAAGACTTGAGAGTTAGTACCAAGACTCGCAAATAAAAATGTAATCGGTACTAAATGGGTCTTTCGAAACAAATTGAATGAATACGGACAAGTAGTCAAGAACAAAGCAATATTGGTATGCAAAGGGTATGCGCAAGTTGAAGGTATTGACTTTGAGGAAACCTTTGCACCTGTGGTCAGACTAGAGGCAATTAGAATATTTCTTGCTTTAGTAGTTTATAAGAATTTCAAAGTTTATCAAATGAATGTGAAATCAGCATTTTTGAATGGGAAACTTGAAGAAGAAGTTTATATTGAGCAGCTAGACATTTTTCAGCTTGGTGATGATCCCAACTTGGTTTGCAAGATATGACTTAAAACAGGCATCCTGGGCATGGTATGCAAGGCTAGATAGTTATATTACTCAGCAAGGGTTCAAAAAAGGTATGGTGGATAGTAATTTATATGTCAAAATAGAAAATGGTCATCATATTGTTGTTGTTGTATACGTAGATGATATCATACTTGGTAGCAGCAAATATGAGTTGTGTAAATATTTAGTAAATAAGATGTAGAAAGAGTTTGAAATTTCAATGATTTGTAAACTTTTGTATTTTCTCGGATTGCAAGTTAATTAAAAGGAGAAGGGCATATTTATTTCTCAAATTAAATATGTGAAAGAGATGCTAAAAAATTTCACAATGGAGGATTGCAAACCAGTTAGCACTCCCATGACGACAGGTT
Source organism: Wollemia nobilis (assembly GCA_028583015.1). NCBI lineage: Eukaryota > Viridiplantae > Streptophyta > Pinopsida > Araucariales > Araucariaceae > Wollemia > Wollemia nobilis. Next base: position 1,521,132 of record JAQPPZ010000569.1, on the reverse strand, counting down.
GCAAGTTGAGCAAGGATGACAAATCTCCACCTGTTGATCAAACTATGTACAGATCCATGATTGGGAGCTTATTGTACTTGATAGTTACTATACCAGATATTTTGCAGGTAGCACAATTTTAGGCTAGTCCCAAGGAGACTCACGTGATAGCAGTGAAGAGGATTTTTCGGTACCTCAAGGGTACTATGTAGTATGGGTTATGGTATACGAAAGGTAAGGACTTCACCCTTATTATGTATTCAGATGCAGATTGGGAAGGATGTGTAGATGACAGGAAGAGTACCAGTGGAGGTGCATTCTATCTTGATGATAATCGTGTTGCGTGGCATAGCAAAAAGCAGGATTTAGTCTCATTATACACAACAAAGGCAGAGTATATTGTAGCGACATCATGTTGTACACAGGTACTTTGGATGAAACAAACTTTGAAGGATATTGGAATAAATTTTAGTGAGCCCATATCGATCATGTGTGACAATACAGTACAATAAATATCTCAAAGAATCCGGTTATGCATTCTCGCACAAAATATATTGCTATCCAGTACCATTTTTTGAAGGAGAAAGTTGCGAAAGGTGAGGTTAAGTTGGATTTTGTTCCAAAAATAGAGCAAGTAGAGGATATCTTCACCAAACCATTGCCCAAGAAATTCTTTGAGTACCTTTACAATAAATTGGGAGTGGTCACACTTCCCAAGCATTGACTAGCTATCGGGGCCACATTCTCAAGGGGAGCATTTGTGTCTTTGTTTATCTTTTTTGCTCATGTTTGTGATTCTTGATAAGTGTAATAATTTTTGCCTGAGAATGTTGTGCATAGACTCAAGGGAATTTGCAGTAGCCCTTTGGTATTTTTTTCAAATGGGGAGAAGAGTTACAGGAAATTGTGTGTTTGTTGCCAACAATTCCAAAGGGGGAAATTGTTGAGCAAGGTGCAACGACAATATTGTCATTGTTGTCAACACACTCAAATAGATAGGTAGATGCAGTGGATAGTTTTTTGAAGGTTATTCAGAGTATGTACAGTGGTCTTCAATGCTTATAAGAATTTTTTTGATGTTCAGGTGAATTTGTTATAGGTTTTTCGTGCAAATTTGCTAAAGTTGCAAAAATCATCAAGAAGTTGTCAAAGTAGCAAAATTGTCAAAGTTACAAAAATCATCAAAGTTGCAACAACGTCAATAGAATGTGTTGGACAGCCCAAGATACTATTTGGAGGTTTTTTATCATTATCAAGTGTGGTTGCAGTGTTGAAACGTCCGATTGCTTCGCCGGTGCATTGTTGGTCAGTTTCATGCTTTATGTGACAGGTGTAAAATCTGCGTCGGAGGTCACTTTGCAGGAGAAATATTAAGCAATCCATGAGGAATTGGACCTCAAATGTTTTATTGGAGGTAGCTAGATATACTAAGAGCTTAAGTTTTAAATTTCATCCCAAACGGAGTCCGAAAGAAGAAACGGTGAGCGTTGCAAAATGGATCTAGAGCACTTTTCCCAATTTATGTGACAGGTGTAAAATCAGTGTCAGAGCCCACTTTGTCGGAGGTACTGTGAATAATTCATGAATATTTAAAATATAAAATTTAAATTGAAGGTAGTCAGTTTATCCAATAATATATGTTGCAATTTTTAGCCCGTTTGGAAATTTGAGGAGGAAGTTATGACTGTTACAAAAAGCCCTATCAGCTCTTTTTGGCAATTTTGGTAGTTTCTAAGAATATAACGGTTGAGTGGTACTTTTGTGTAACTAAAAAAAATATTTGTGTTTTTTAATTTGAAGCATATATATTTTTTAAAATAAAAAGGGAGAAGAGGTTTTTTTTTTTGGATAAAGGACTGTCGGTGCATGTTGTGAAGAATTTTTTTTCTTTGGCAATTTGATTGAAAAATGTGCAAGGTGTGAGATAATCAATGTGTAGAGTTGAGAAGATTGAAAAGTTTAGAAAAAATATTTTAGAGGAGAATATTTTTGAGCTAGACCACTCAGGCTCTTTTGATGAGATTTAAAACTTTTATCATAGCTTTTTAAATTTGTCGGGTTGGTGCTCCTTGCAGTTGGTGCTCCTAAAGTTCGAGTTGGTTGGTGTCATTCCCTATAGTTGGTGCTACAAAAATATTGTAAATACCAAATATTTTCAAGGTTGGATTTGTATGGAATTCCAAATAGTCCATTGGAACAGTGGTTTTCCCACATCGGGTTTCCACTATAAATTTGGTGTTATGAGATGCATGTTTGTGTGATTGCTTATTTTAATTTGATTTCATAGTTGGATTAAATTTTAATACACACTGATTCACCCCCCTTCTCAGTGTCACACTTAGTTCAACAATCTCTCAAGGTCCTGAGGAGTGTGGCACAACCATTCACCATAGGTTTGTTTCTCAATCTGTACTCACAAGCTACGGGATGCAAGAGGAACAAGCCATATTTTCTATAGAAGTTGTGGCTTATCAGGATTGGCTTTCCCAATTACAAGACTTCCTAAAGCTTGGAATGGTACTGTAAGGATTATCGCATGTTGAAAGATGAACATTTAAATAGAAGGCAATAAGGTACATCTTATTGGGAGAGATCCTTTATAGACGAGGTTATGATGGAATGCTCCTCCGTTGCCTTGAGCCACTGGAAGCACCTTGGGAAATTTTGTAGGCTCACAACGGTAAGTGTGGTGGTCACTTCAGTGGCATGGCCATCATTAAGTGCATCTTGAGAATGGGTTACTATTGGCCCACTATAAAAAAATACTATTGCAAGTATGTCAAGAAATGTGTTAAATGCCAGCTTCATGCAAACCTCACACACTTGCCATTCTAAGCCTTGCAAGCCATCCAGGCAGCATGGCCCTTCTCGCACTGGGGACTAGACTTATTTGGTAAGATCTCACCCCCATCCTTAGATCGACACATGTTCATTATTACGACCACTGAGTATTGAAGTGATCCTCTTAACATCGACAACTAGACCAAGGATTGTGGAGTTTATACTCCACAATATCATAAGTCATTTGGGGTCCCTTCAAAAATAATATCGGATAATGGTCCATATTTCAAGAACAAAAATATGCGTGCTTTTATGAACAAATACCATATTCAACATAGTTTTTCAACACCCTATTATCCGCAAGAAAATGGATAAGCATAAGCCTCAAAAAAAACAATAGTCTCCATCTTGAGGAAGACGGTGACAGATAATCATAAGGATTGGCATCTGCAATTGTCTCTTGCATTATGGGCATACAATAATAGTGTGTGGATTCCCATTGGGGAAACACCATTTTCACTTGTATATGGCGTTGAGGCCATCATGCCCCTAGAGTTGGAAATTCCAACCCTACGCATAGCATTGAAGGACTTCATAGATGATGACACCGCGCGACAAGACCGCCTTGATCAATTAATGCTTCTTTATGAACGCAGAGTCAATGCCCTGGAGCATCTCCACTTTTATTAGGGTCGCCTTGCACGAGCTTACAATAGTAAATTCCACTTAAGAGAATTCAAATTTGGGGATCTTGTGCTCAAAAACAAAAAGATGAATAAATTCTGATTATGAATTCCTTCACGGGCATGATTTCAGGGGAAATCATGAAATTCCTTCATGGGCATAGTCAGAATCAAGAAAAAAAAAAAAGAGAAAAGGAGAGGTAAAAATTTAAAAAAAAAAAAGAGAAAAAAATGAATAACTCAGTAATGAAAACCTTTTCTAAGGCATTACTGGGTTGGTATGCATGAAAACTAGTTTTCTGGCATGTATAACCTTAAGAAATTTCTGAACCATCATTGTACAAATTCACCAAGTGCACTTGTTTTGAAATGTTGCAGAAAATCTCAAGTGAACATCAACAAAGGCAGTCATTCTTCAAAAATGGCATTAACTATTTTTATCAGGTATATATTTCTTACATTTATTCATTGTAAAATGATTGATATATAGTATATGACGATTAACCATTAGCATAAAAGGTATTCATAAGAGTTGGCATACTTAAAACATGTTTTGAAAATGAAAATATTGATTTCTGCCTAATCTTCGGAAGAAGAATGTCAAACACAGTGCCTATTGTATTATCTTCAGATTGAAATTGTCTTCGGAATGAAAACAGAATGAATGTTGCACTTTGTCTTTAGAAAGAAGCTTTGTCTTCGAAATGACAATTTATCTTCGAAACGAAACTTTGTCTTCGGAATGATGACTTGTTGCATCATCTTCAGAATGAAGATCTGTCTTCGAAATGAAATTTTGTCTTCGAAATGAAGATCTGTCTTCGAAATGAAGTTCTGTCTTCGAAATGAAGTTATGTCTTCGGAATGACGATTTGCCTTCGCAATACAGCCTGATCTTCGAAATGAGGATTGATCTTCGAATGAGGATTAATCTTCGAAATAAAGATTTAAATTTGCAGAGAAGATTTGTCTTCGGAATGAGGGCCTGTCTTCGAAATGAAATTATAATCTTCGGAATGAAGTTTTTTGCAATGAAATTATAATCTTCGGAATGAAGTTTTTTGCAATGAAACTATAATCTTCGAAAAGAGCATTTCCACGTGGCATCCAAGAAAGACAAGGTACGATAAAAGCAAATTCTTTTAGCTGCATACGATAAAAAGGGACACGTGTCAGCAAGGATATGGTTTATTTTGCATGGTACTAGAATCAAGGAAGACATGGTTTATTTTGCACGTGAGAATCCACGGACTAAACAGAAAAATTAAAACCAAATGAGGTGGATCTGACGGTAAGGACGTCCATGCAATTATTGACGGACAAGTGTTCGGTGCAACAGTAGAAATGCGTGCCACCTTTCTTTTTGAAGACATATTTGTGAAGTACAGTGCTTAGGTTATGGTTCATTCTGAAGAAACAGACGAGAAATAGGGCAAGCGAAGACTTAGAGCTAAACCCTGCAAATCTGCAACATAAAAACCAGAGATCCAGTAGAGGAATAGCAGCAGCAGTGAACGGTTTTTAAATAGAAAATATGGGGCGAAAGATCAGAACGAAACCAGCAGATACCACCTACCTCCGAGAAAATTTGGCAGTCCTACAGATTTTTGAAGATGGAGGGCTTATGCCATTTCTGGATAAGTTTAATGGGTCCTCTAAAGATTTGGCTGGCATGTTCGCCCATACATTCAGAAACAACCGAGCACATGTTAACGACATGACTATTGAGGTAACCCCTAAAATTTTAAGTCACATTACTGAGCTGCCATTAGAAGGGATTTCAATTTCTAGATCTGGCAAGAATACATTGGCAAGTGTAGTTAATCAATTTGTAGAAGAAAATGATAGATAGCCAGAGTATTTAACCCATAACAACGTATGCAAAGGGTTAAAAAGGGCCAGCCTACAGGAACCCTGGGATGAAGTAGCCACCTGGGTAATTAAATTCCTAACCTGTGAAGGGCAGTATGTGCTATTGTCAGGGCATCATCTGTGAATTTTAAACCATCTCAGACATGGTGAGTAGCAACCGAAAGTTAGGGTAAACCTTCCCCTGTATCTGTATCAAGAATTAAAAAACATGGCAAAGAGATATCAGGAGGGCAAAGGAAGCCTTCGCCACCATGGCCTCATCAAACTAGTTTGCCAACACCATTTTACAAGAAACCCTAGGAGTTTTGATAGGTTTTACTCTACCCTAAACGATGTCATTTTTAGGGATGAAGATGAGGAAGAAGAAGAACCAGATGCTGCTGACATTACTGTAGATGAAGAAACAGCTACTACAAAAGCTGTTGCAGAAGATGAAACAAAAATTGCCACAGAAGCTGTTACAGAACCACACCCAGCAGCAACAATAGAAAACCTTGCTCCTGAACCCTCAACTTCACGAACCAAGAAACAAATAAAAAGAGGATCTGGAATTGGCAACCGAACAGAAAAACAAAATAAGGTTCATTTTTCTGAAGTGACTACTGATTTGACAGAGCAAGAAATAACAAGGGAAACAGAGGCATCTGAAACTCTCCCCACAACCCCTGCTGACACCAGAAAATAGAGGAAAAAGAAGAAGTTTGCATCTGGAACTAGGAGGTCCACTAGAATCCATTTGAAAGAAACAGTAGAACAGGTTATGGAGGAAGAAGGACAAAGTAGCCCAGATGTCACAGAAATACAACCAGCCTCTAAATTTTTTTCAAAATTCCCTGAACAGATAGCTGAGGCAGAAATTGGGTAGGATAATTTGGAGGAGGCTACAGTTCAACAGGCTATAGATATGGTAGATGCCCTTATAGACAATTTTATAGAGCCTCCTGAACAAGAACAAATTGTTGTAGAAGAAGAGATATTGGTTGAACAGCCAACTACAGCTGACTTGTTTGCATCAGCTTCTGAAGTAGAAATAGAAGTGGAAGACATCACAGAGCAGTTGAAAGCAGCAAGAAGTGTTGTCAGAACACAAACCAAGTGGATTGAGGAGAAAGAAAGCATCATTGAGATACAGGAAAGAAAAATTACAGAGCTTCAGCAAGAAGTGGCAGAATTGAGAAAAATGTTGTCACAGCCAACTGTATCCATTGATGAAGACAATTTGGCTCAATTGCTTTTGGATCTATCAAAGGCAGATGATTCTGTTGAAACAGATATGGGTGTTCATTCACGACGACACCCCTTCATTCCCAGAGAAGTTCCCCTCCTTCCAAGTAGCACCCCTTCATTTTGAAGAAGTGCCTATTCATTCTAAAGTAGCACCATCTCATTCTGAAGCATTGCCTTCTTGTTCTGAAGATGCTTCAAAAATGGTAAAAAGCATAGCAGAGGATGTTGAAGATGAGCCACCAACACAAGAACAGTCCCAACAACAATAAAATGTTCAAGTAAGTACTCCTATTGAGGTCCCTGTATTTCAAAATGTTATACTTTCAACAGATAAGGGGGTACAAGTAGAATTACTATCTGATGACAACCCAATAGAAATAGCAAATAAGGGGGTACAGGTAGAATTATTGGTAGATAGTCAACCAGTGGAAGTGGCAGAAAAAGGAGTTCGGGTAGATCTGTCGCCTAGGATCCCCCGTAGTCAGACCACCTAATATTGTGTCTCTAGAGCAGTATAATGCAGACATAGCCAATTGGATGATTAGATATGAGCAGCTTGCCACTAAGACTGAGAAATTCAAATTGGAAAGGAAACAACTAGAGGCAAAAGAAAAAGAAAACCAAGCATTAAAAGAAAAAGTGTCTGACTTATGCCAAATTGCTGAATTTTTAGTTCAATTTAGACGACCAGACAGATTTTACAGCCTTATTTTGAAGGAGAAATACCTCAGATGGCAGGTCATGAGTATTAGTTCAAACCTCCCATATAAATTGGACACAACTGCAGATTTCTTGGAGGCATATTTTGACAGCCCCATAGAACAGAAAAATCTCCTATGTGAACTGTTTTTGCACAGTTTCTTCATTCCAGAGGAAGTAGAGTTTCATCCTCAAATCTACATTGGAGATGTTCAGCTAAGAGCATTTATGTCTACTTTGTAGAATCAGCTTTACTGGGATCAAAAGAAAAAATAGAATAAAGAGATTGAAACAAGGGCTGAATTGTTAGTCAGAACAATCCAGCTAAACCACCTAGTTATCACTAGACAACACTTCTCAATGATGAACAGGGATGATGTAAAGAGGATGTACTTGAACAACTTAAGGGACTGTGTGGCCAGATTCAAAAATTTTAGTGATCACAATTTTTTCCCAGCTTTGTCAGTGTGCAGAAACAGATGGGATGAACTTTCCATGTCTTTGTAAAAAAGAGAACCCATCTCCCCCATCAACATAGAATGGTCTAGAAGAAGAGCAGAAGGTGTAGTCCAGCTAATTGAAATCATGCAGCATAACTAGATATGTCTTAGGTTTAGACCTCCAACCATCATTACTCCAGTTCCATTCTATTTTAAGGATGATGCCCAACCTGATGAATAGTTTGAAGACTGGCTCAAAAAAAATCAAGAAAATAGGGGGTATTATATAGGCAAAATATTATTGTACAGGTCATGGAATCTAAACATGGACATATGTGATTCCATAGCCCAACAGAATGCATGAGGGCATGCATTAATATAAGTTGGAGGGAAAATGATGAGGCCTGGAAATGCCTCAATTATAACATGTTTTTAACACTAAAATTGCCTATAAACTCCTATGTTTTATCTGATATGTTAGTTAAGTTGATTCAATATGTTGTATATTAACCATTTTGCATGATCAATGTATTTGGAATATTATATGCTGATTTTTATAGCTTTTTGCATAGTTTTGTGTTCTTTTTGCTATGACTTGCTAAAATGGGATATGCTTAGAATAATAGCAGCATTTCACTAATCATGTTTTGATTTGTCTTAAGAATTTATTTTACCTAAATCTGGCAACAGTGCAAGCAGACTGCTGCTGTGCAACAAAAATTGGTCTTTCCCATGTAAATTTCAGCCAACTGTCCATAAATAGCAAGGCATGGAATTCACATGTGGAAAGAGATGAAGACCATTGGAATTTGATCTTAAGAGATAACCCACCTGATAGATGCAGAAGAAATCATTAGAAAAGCACACATTTGTTCATTCCGAAGTATCTTCGAAATGAACAGATATCTTCGAAATGAGAGAAAACAGTGTCTTCGAAATGAGCGGATCTTCGAAATGAAGAATGCAGTGTCTTCGGAATGAGCGGATCTTTGGAATGAATAATGTAGTATCTTCGGAATGAGCGATCTTCGGAATGAAGATTGCAGTATCTTCGAAATGAGCGATCTTCGGAATGAGAATTGGATTGTCTTCAGAATGAAGCCACTAATCTCCAGAATGAAAACAGAATGCATTTTTTTGACTTGTTGATCGATTTCTGAAGCTGTAAAAAGGGAAATAAAGGTCAAAAAATGTAAAGGAAAAGATCTTCCATCTGTCTTTGTCGTCATTGCCGACCAAAGCCATCATTAATGGAAAGATCAAAGAATAAATCCAAAATTTGTTGCAGCATAGTAGGATTAGATCTTTTGAGATATTCTTTGTTTGTAATCAGATCATAGGACAACTATAAATATTGCTCCCATTCAGGTTGAGCCTAGTAGGTAGTAAGTAGTAAGAAAAGAGTAAGGAAGCTAGAAGAAAGCAAAAAATACAGGGAATAGGTAGAAATTGACTGTTACAGTCCTGTAATAGTTTTTCAACAAAATTCTTGTAATCATGTTCTTTCATCAATAAAGTGCACCAGTTCTATTTCATATTGCTTGTAAATGAGTGTGATTAAGATCTAGAGAGAGAGAGAGACTCATACCTTCTTCTGGACAAGGAGGTTGGCTACTTCCAGACCTAGGAGGAGGACTAACAGCAGGTTTTTATTCTGATTTTGCTGTAGCAGAATGAGTTGTAGAACTTGTTATTTCAATTGCTTGTAAACAGATGACAATATCTGCAGTCTTAGTTTATTTATGCTTAGATTAATCTTGTGCTTAATGTTTTAGCTGTAATATTTACTTTCAGCAAAGCTTCCATTTTATTTCAGACTGTTATTTTCAAAATTTGTTTTTTTCTGCAATTTTTTGCATTTTGTGTTTTTGCTGTCAACCCCTGCACAGAAGATTGACAACCTTCTATTACAGAGTCTTGACAGGGTTTTATTTTCCATGTTATAATTAGATTTCTATTGCTGCAAAAGTAAATAGATTTCATTTCTGCAATTAGAATCAGACTTTCAATTCTACAACTATTATTTCTGCAACATAATTAGGTCTCATTCTGTAATTGTAAATCAGGATTTCATTTATGTAGTTAATGATTAGTTTCCATTTTTGCAATTAGATTAAGGTTTAATTTATGCAATTAGATATAGGAATGTCCTAAAACCCCCCACATAACCGGTTCCACCAATAAGATCTATTGCTCTAGATTGACCTAAGTTATAGTTGTTTCACTTCTTCTTTCGCAGATAGCCTTGTACACAGCCCTGGATTGACAAATTCATTGAGAATTAATGATGGTATAACGACTACGCATCACATGGATCGACAGGAGAAAGCTGCAACAGAGAATACTGGGGTTGATGATTTGTGTCAATCTTTTGAGGAACTTTTTGTAGATCCAGAGAGAGATACAGAAGATATGGATATTGATGATGATAGGGTGTTTATATCCTCAAGAGATGATCTTGAACCTGCATCAGTGCAAGATGCTCTTGGTGAGCCTCAGTGGAAGGTCGCTATGGATGCAGAGTATAAGTCTTTGATGAAAAATAAAACTTGGAAGCTTGTCGATCTACCATACGAAAAGAAGCCCATAGGCTGCAAATGGGTGTATAAAGTTAAGTATAAGGCATATGGGACAATAGATAAGCATAAAGCCCGACTTGTTGCAAAGGGCTATGCTCAAAGAGAAGGCATTGACTACGAGGAAACTTTTGCACCTTCTGCTCGGATGACAACCATTCGAGTTCTTTGTGCTATGGTAGCACAATATGGGTGGAAAGTACACCAAATGGATGTCAAGAGTGCTTTTCTAAATGGTGATCTCCAAGAAGAAGTCTACATGACTCAACCGAAAAGATTTGAAGTGGAAGGCCAACAACAGAAAGTTTGCAAATTGGTCAAATCCTTATATGGTTTGAAATAGGCCCCTCGGGCTTGGTACATAAAAATGGATAATCATCTACTACAACATGGATTTAAGAGATGTCTGTCAGATATAAACCTCTATTTCAAGAAGGAAGGCTCTGAAATAGTGTTGCTTGTACTCTATGTTGATGATCTACTCATAACAGGGAGTTCAAAAATAATGATCTCTACTGTCAAATAGGATTTGAGCAAATCTTTTGAAATGACAGATCTCAGACCTCTCCATTACTGTCTTGGTCTAGAAGTGAACCAGAAGGAGCACTACATCAAAGTGTCTCAGAAAATATGCCAAGACACTACTAGAAAAATATCGCATGACTGACTGCAAGCCGATGGCAACACCAATGGAAATAGGTCTTCAGTTATCACAATATGACAAATCACCTCAAGTATATGCTACTCTCTATCGTCAATTGATTGGGAATCTCATATATCTGACCAACACTAGGCCAGATATTGTATTTGCTATCAACTATCTTTCAAGGTTCATGCAGGAACCTAAGACTACACACTAGAAAGCAGCAAAGTGATTTCTTCACTATGTTCGTGGCACAATGGAATATGGCCTAGAATACAAGAGGAACAACAAATTCTTCTTACAGGGATACACGGACTCTGACTATTCCAAATCATATGATGATCGTAAATCAACTTTAGGATATTTGTTTCATCTTGGATCTGGTCCTGTCTCTTGGCACAGCAAGAAGCAACAGGTGGTTGCTATTTCATCAACAGAGGCAGAATATCGCGTCGCAAGTGAAGCTGTGTGCGAAGTGATATGGTTGCATCGCATCCTGACAAGTATGGGTCTTCCATAAAAATCTCCAATACACTTGTTATGCAACAACATGGGTGTTTTGAATCTTTTCAAGAATCCAGTACATCATGAAAGAACCAAGCACATTGACACACAATGTCACTTCATTCGAGATGAAGTTCCAAGGCACCAAATTCAGCTTCAGTACATTCCCACAAATGCTCAAGTTGTAGATATTTTTACTAAGGCACTTGCACGTGTCAAATTTGAATTGTTTCACAGCTCTCTTTGTATTGCAAAATGATGTAATCAGGGGGGATGTTAGTATAGCTAGTAGTTATACTATTACCCAAATAATGTAATAAGGGGGGATGTTAGCATAACTATGATATTCCATTATTGGCTATGTTGTTATATTGTTGTAACCAAGCCTATTTGGTGCCTAGGTGGTTCTGTAACCTACGGGCTAATCTAAGGCTTGCTATGTATTATTTATTCAATTTAATTCAAAGGATTGTTGATCGATTTCACAATAAGCTTCAAATAATTAAATTGATTAGACAGTAAATAATTTTCAATTCTTTCTTGTCTATTCCTTAAGATGACAATTTCACAATTTGATTCATGATTTAGAATTAGGCCTTCCTTTTCAAATATGATATCTTGCAAATAAGAGCCTATTTTTAAAAACTTTAAAGCCAATTTATTTTTTATGTTTGTAGGCCAATCAAATTTATACAACAATTTGCAAGCATCTAGGATATCTATTAAATGAGGATCATCATAAGTTTGTATCCTAGATTCAATTGTTACTTGTTGATGCACTTGATTCAATAACTCAAGCCTATCTACTTTTGTTTCATTCGACAAAGCAATATCATTAGTGGTATGAGGAGAAATTGACTCAAATTCTTTATCAACCACAAATGGCATTTCATCATTAATAACATTTTAATTGAACAACTAATTAGGCAAACCTTCACCTGGAGTTCAAATGGTGGAACACAAAAGGTGAGATTTTACCTTTGATACATTTCCATTTACCAATACTTGGAGAGGATTTGTCACTTCTTCTTTTTCCTCATGATCTTCGTCATCATCATCATGTAACACTTCTTCTTCGTCCATGACCTGTTTATCAAAGAAACCAAAATTAGACACTCAATTAAAAATATGCCCATCCTTTTCAAAACATAGGTCTTGTCTATCTAGGAATGTGTCACATAACACATCTTCCTGATCAATCACTTGAGTTGTTTCAAATGAAGCAATATTTTCATTTGAATCTAATGCAAGTAGTAAACAGTTTGATGCAGCAAGCAGTTGTGACTCCGTTTCCCAATGGATAAAGGTCTTGGGATCGATTGCATCCATACGAGCTGAATACGCCACAAGCCGCCAAAAGTGTTGGTATTTTTGCCACACTAAAAATAAATTTTTAAATTCATTCAAGTGAAGTACATCCAGTGGTGAAAGAAAAACTAGATGAAATGATCTTTAGATATTTTGTTGTGATAGATATTTTCTCAAGATTTCCAACGATATATTACAATAGATAATCGGGTGAACGGATCAAAAGTTATGGCTTCAAGAAGTTTTACCACAAAAAATCAATTTCGAGGTAGAAAATCAATTTCAGGGAAGCAAAAGCAATTACAAAGTGAAACAAGTCAACGGTTGATTCACCCCAAGTGAGAGACGAAACTCCCTTTCACCCCTCCTTGGGGCGAACGTAGAAAATTTCCGAAAATAGAAACTTTTCGAAAATGGCAAGTCGTCGAAAAAGGAAAGTCGTCGAAAAAGGAAAGTTGCCGAAAATGAAAAGTTTCCAAAAATGGTAAGTTTCCAAAAATGGCAATTTTCTGAAAATGACAAGTTTCCTAAAATGGAAAGTAACCGAAAAAGGAAAGTTGCCGAAAAAGGAAAGTCATCGAAAATGGAAAGTTTCTGAAAATGGCAAGTCACCGAAAAAGGAAAGTTTCCAAAAATGGAAAAATGTCGAAAATGGAAAAAATGCTGGAGTTTGAATTGGCGAAGAAGGGACGAACTTGGCTAAAATCGTGAAATATCTCAAGGAAGAAGTATAATGCTTTTGCCCCAAGTGAGGGGCGAAACTCATTGTCGCCCCTCTTTGGGGTGAAAGCCAATGGAGAAATAAAATCATTTCACCCCAATGAGGGGCAAAAGCCATGTGCGCCCCTCTTGGAGGTGAACATAATGATGAAAAGTGACTTCGCCTCAACGAAAGCAATGGGAAAAAGCATCTTAGGGGTAAAATTGATGGTCGAAAGCAATGGACGAAAGCATTTTCAGAGGCAAAATTGCCCAGTTAAGGGGCGAAAGCGTTTTAAGGTTTAAGGGTGAATGCAATTATGATCGCCTAAAAGGGAAGGTGAAACTCAGTTTCACCCCTTCTGAAGGCGAATGTCAATTTAAAATGGAATGACGTAGTTATCAAAATATTTTCGCCCAGAAATAAAAACAATTACTTGGGGCAACAAGAGCCACGATCCATAATTTTTGCAAGGATTAAATGCTACATCCTCCAATCTGGTGTGATCCTGATGATTTTTGAAGCACCTTTCATGGACTTCATTCCTTTTCAAAGCAAAATTATATTTCACTGATTTCAATCGACAAGGGTAAGATTCCAAGGTAAAGAAGGAGAGAATGTGATGGTGCCCAGGATTTAATGTTCAAGCTATCGATTGACGCGTGACATTACTGAGTCTCAATGCACCGATGCTTGGGACGCTCTCTCTATCATCCATTTTTGCTGATTTCCCAGGCGCGTCCCATGAAAATTGGATCGTTGTCCCCTGAAGAATAATCTGATTCGAGCATCGCCATTACCAAGGGAGAGAATTGTTGTTGCTGATATTTGACCAACCGATATTTTATTTGTAAGCATATTAAATGAAAAGAGGTGAAAACCTCTATAAATGCTACTCAATATTCATTGTAAAATGGAGGTTGGACATTCTGCAAGAAAACTTTCTAAGTCTTCTGCATCAATAAAAGAGACTTGGCTTCTGAAAATTGCAAACATTCTTATGTGTATGATTTCCTTCTGTTTTAAGCATTTCTGTTTATGCTCATGTTCATGTTATTAAGTTTAAAATTCTATTTTTGGATTTAAAACATTGTTGGTGAATGAGTTATTTTTGGAATGCAATCTAGAGGTTGTTACTGCAAAGGTGTAAGTAAAATTATGTTGTTTTCTTTCTATTACATGTTGTTATAACACTTGGTGGAATTCTTGCTACTAGTCTACCCCAAATCCTACATTCTAGCCTGTGGCCATATTTTCCTTTCTTTCTGTTATTTTTTCAATTTCTTTCTTGCATCCCTAGTCTTCAACCAGTCTAGGATTAGTGAGGGAACCAGCCCTCTCTAGAGATTGGCACAGAGGACATTCCTTTCCTCCGACCTTTCAATGTTGGCTGTATCTAGGGTGCACAAACATAGTTTTTCTTGATTAGGTAGATATTTGACCAACAATCATCAATGACATCAAACGCAAACTATTCAATCTCTGTAATTTCCTCTATCTAAGGTAACATGGGTATTATAGAATCCTTAGCTGAAAAAATGCTTTCCATCTCTTGCATCTCAAATGGGAATAAATTGAGTGAGTCTATTTCTTTGCCTAGAATAGTAGTCATTATTGATGTAGACAAAACTAGAATTCTGAATGTATTTGTATTATTTTAGTGGTGCTTAAATAGCACTAATAGTTACAACCAGAAATAGGTAGGTGCAAAACAAGTGCAACCTCCCATACAAATGAACAAGGCTTAATCTAGAGTGCAGTCTAACAACCTCAACAGATTAGCCAACGTACATAACTTGCAATAAAAATAGGCATAGCCTAAGATATCCTTATCATTCCTCCCCACTATATAAGCATTGGACTCCAATGCTTTTACAAAATGGTGGGCGAGAATTAGGGAGTGTTGGGTACCATCAAGCTTGCACTCCATATTACAATTTTACAAGGTCACTTGCTTACAAAAGCATACAAATGATCATAAAGCCCAAAATAAGGCTCTAAGCACCTTAATACAAACTTAAATAATTAATTATTAAAAAATAATAATTTATTTAAAGGTGCTAAATAATTAAATTAATTTATTTATTTAATTAAAGAATCAATTAATTAATTTTGAAAATTTAACAATTATTTTTTTTTTAATTTATTAAATTGCACGTGCACATTGCACACACGTTGCACAACGTGTTGCATACATGCTAAAGTGCACATTGCATGCACATTGTACAACATGTGGTTGTGCATGATACACACGTTGCTAGTGCATGATGCAACGTTGCATGCATGTTGCACAACGCGTGGTTGTGCGTGATGCACACGCTACCAGCACGTGATGCACACGCTGCACAATGCATGGTTGTGCATGATGTGCATGTTGCATGCACACTACATAGAGCATGGATGTGCATGATGCACATGCTACCAGTGCATGATGTGCATACTGCATGTACACTACACATCGCATGGATGTGCATGACGTGCACGCAATCGATGCATGATGTGCACGTGATCGGTGCATGATGTGCATGCTTCCAGTACGTGGCTGCACGTGTACGATGTTTAGGTCACATGTTGTGGCAGCCTGCCACGTGTAGGCCAGCATGCAAAACTTTGCGTGCGACTGCCATGCAGGCCAGCACTGGCCCACTGCTTACCCATGTGCTACTTTGCATGTTCGCCATGGGATGTGTGTCCCCTCCATGCACATCCTGTGTTGAGGCGTGCACATCCTATGGTGAGGCATGGGTCTTCTTGGATGCGCATAAAAAGGAAGTGAAGGGGACGAGAAGCATTCAAGCTTTTTTTTTCTTTAGAGTAGGATGAAAATGGTAATCTAAACCAGTCTTCAATGCATGCAATGGAGGAAAAGGCTTCGAACTCACGAGCAGTTGAGGCAACGGTGGTGGCCAAGGAAATGGTCAATCTATAATGCAAATCAATTGCAGATCTCTCAGCTGTGACAAACCAGAGGACCAAAAAATAGATCCAACAACATCACAAGATCCACCATCTATAGTGGAAGGTGTATCGCTCCAAAATTTTCACACCCTTACCTTCAGGCTATAGGATCCATGCCCGAAAGGGGGATGTGAAAAGGATGGCGCGGTACCTCGGACTGAGAGGCCTTGCGAAGGTCCCACCTCTCGGGGGAGGTGTATATTGGTGATTTTTCGACGGATGGTGGGTTCACCAAGAAACATTTAATGGCAGTTTCCACGCCTAGGTTGGGAATGTGTTTTATGTGTTCTTTTTAGCCTTAAGCATTCAAGTCCTAGGTTTGGCCAAAATGCGTCTAAGCTATTCTATATGAAGATGCAGATTAAATGAATACAGAAAACAAAATTAAGACAGAAAATAGAGAAATTAAACAATGTTAAAGGAAAATACCTGATCCGAATGTCTGATGAAGATTCTGATTCTTGAAGCAGTCAGGATCGCCTCTAATTTGACAGGATCGTCTGAGATCTGACGAATTCGTCAGAGACCTGCAAACAGAGAAATAGGTGCAAAACACAGAAAATACAACTATTCTAACAGAGGGAAACAATATAAATTGACAGTAGCAATATCAAACTGAGGATTATGAACAGAAATATGAATGCATCATACTGATTAAATAATAATTATGACTTAATTATGCATTTGATCTAGATGGGTGAACTCCAAAATGCAAGATAGCATAAAATATCAAATAAACTAGCTAATTACAACATAAAAAAGCAGATTAAAAGATGAAGAAATGCAAACTTTAGGCACTGATTGCCTCAATGTTGACTGCAGTCAAAATCATCTCGTATTGGTGCGAAATCATCTTTGATTCGACAGGATCACCTCCGATCTGAACAGGATCGTCTGCGACGATGTAAGCTTGCTCCGGCTAAAAAACACTAAGGTACCTGCAACAAAATTGGTATAGAACTAATGCAAATAGAAATTTGGGATGTTTTAACGTGTGTGAAGTCAAGTTACAGAGAATTTCAGCCAGGGGGGTGCTAAGGGAAGGGCTTAGGATTAAATAGGCTTAGGAGGGAGGTTAGGAGGTTGGAGATCATCCCTATTTGGGAGATCTCCAACGGGGAGGGTCTCTAACGACGCAGACACGCTTCTGCTCGGATTAGAGACCCGTTGGAACAGAAGCTAATTGTGCAAAATCAGTTTTGAGACAATATCGTCTGGACGTCCTAGCCCAGACGAAATCGTCAAATATGGGGTGATATCGTCTGATCGACGACGATATCGTCAAACGTTCAAAACAAACTCTAAAAATGGCACGAGAAAGGGGGAAACGGATTACACGACGGTTAATGGGCGGTTTGGGAGGTTAAAATTTGAATTTGAATTATTTACTAGAGTAATTGTAATTATTAAGATAATTGTAATTATTAATATTTCACTGCGCCAATTTTAGGGTGCTACATTTTGCCCCCTCTTTAGCGAATTTTTCGAAGAAAATGCGTTAAAGATGAGTTCTTATTGATTTACGAGAAAGCAAAAATTATTCCCATTTTTAGGCAATGATTCTTGGTCGAATCATACGACAACTTACTATGGTGCCCCCTCCGTGTTTTTACCCAAATCGAACGTTTGAGGTAAAAACGCGAAAAAGCAAAATTTGAAAAATGTTTTTAATTGTTATTGTTTTGTTGTTTATGTTGCAGAGAGGATTGCTAAAGAGCAGAGAATGGAAATATGGGAGGTTGAAAGATGACTTGGCCGCTCTAACATAGGTAGAGCGGGATCAGCTGGCACAGGTCGGCTTATAGCATGTGGCAGAAATGCCACAAGTGTCTACAGACATGGGGCTACTGACAACCCTAACAGAGAGGTGGTATCCGGGTTCTTCCTGTTTTTGGCTACCTACAGGGGAGATGACTCCTACTTTGGAGGATGTATGGAGGATTCTAAGAATCCCCATACAAGGACGGTTGATCACTCCTATGGCCAATCAGGGCCATGCTATGGGGCGGTTGTGTGGTGACCCGAGCTTCGCCCTGGAGAAGGGCGGAGTGAACATCAAGGCACTACGCCAGATGCCTGGGGCATTGAGACTCACACAGGTTTTGGTCGGAGTAGTTGGTGGACTTCTGCTGTGCCACCAGAGCGGGTGCAGGGTACCATGGATACTAGCAGATGTGATCTGCGACATGCGGGACCATGGTTACAGATTTTCTTGGGGCATCTTTGTGCTATGTCAGTTGTACAGGATCCTACATGGGGTCGTGTACAAGGGCGATCGATGTCTAGTTATGAAATCACTCCTACAGGTTTGGTGCTAGGAGCACATTGCAGTGCGAGGCCGGTAGGGCTTCCTTTGATAGGGATTGACGGGGAGAGGTCCCGATTTTTCTACTGGTGGCTCCGGAGAGGGTCACAGCGACGGATTGACCTACCGATGTCCCGAAGACTGCTGGATGACCTTGTCCTAGACCAGATCACTTGGAGGCCATGGCGAGAGCACCCAGGGTGGGCCGAGGATGGACAGGAGCTGGCTCACATCAGGCAAGTTTGCTGGTTGAGGATGGAGAGGTGAGAGGTGGAGCTCCACCGCTACGACCAAGTTTTACGATAGTTCGGTCTATAGCAGGGGATCCCATCTCTCAGGGATTACGAGTTTTCTCGGACTATCCGGGATAACACCACAGTGAGTGGGGCTCCAGACATGCAGCGCTTCTGGAGTCAGGACTCGGACGATGCCCCCATTTAGCCAGTGGATGGGGACGACGCAGGGGTAGCCGATGGCTACGATGCCTGGTACCCAGGCATCCGCCCTCCTCGGATGACAAGGGCTCAGGGTCTGATACACGTAGTTGTGCATCAAATAGGGAGGCGACACCAAGCGGCTATGGAGGCGGCCCAAGGTCATGGCGGGAGAGAGCAGAGGAGGCCACAGGCGCAGGAGAGGCCACGACAGCGGGAGAGGATGGCGGAGAGACCCCCTTCTCCATAGAGAGAGAGGCCACCATCGCCCGATAAGGGCAAGGGTGTCGACACTGGGGAGAGCAGCGAGACGGCGACTCTCTGAGTGGAGACAATTCATCTCCAGGTACAGGTGCAGACCCTACAGGAGGAGGCTGCACGACATCGAGCTGAGGTGACACAGCTCAGAGACGAGATTGCACGCCTCAGAGCACGGGGCGGAGGGGCGAGCACTGGGGAGCTGACATGGGCTATTGCCCAAATCACTTTCTATCAGACATTATACTATCATATGGTGCCAGAGGAGGATAGATTACCACTTTCGGCTAACATCACAGATCCGATTCGAATCGGGTCGTCGAGGACTTCATCCCGATCCACGATGAGGACTCGTAGTACCACTCATACTACGATGGGGCCACCTCGTCCACCTCAAGGCGGGGGAGGAAATGAGGCTGAGAGCTCGAGGGGTTCTCGAGGCTAGGCTACTGCACTACATTGTACAGATGGATATATAGCATTTATTATTTTTTGATAGAGGATTGAGTATGCCGAGATACAGATTGTGGCATACCAATCCAATTTTGATATGATGTATATATATGGTTGATATATATATGAGATGAGATATTTTTGATCCTATGACTTTTGTCTTATGTACTTTTATGATGCTTTAATATTTTTGATGTGATTGATTTGATGATTCATGTAATTACGTCATTGGAAATATTATGGTTTGAATGTCATGCTGTAAGATTTTAAATGAAATAATCTGATGTAACAAATTGGTTGTTTGTGATGTGATGTGATAAAAGATAAAAAGAGACTTCTAACAATAATTTCAAAGGACATTGTCGCTATTATAGACCATTTCATGGAGTCGCTGCTCACTTGGTCGTCAAGCTAATCCCAGTATAGAAATATTGTTAAAAAGTAAAAGAGTGCTTAAGAGACTGTCTTAAGACTTTGGTGCAATGGTGCAAATGATGATGGTGATGGTTTGTTTTCAGATTTTCATAAAAATAATATGCATGAAATAATGTTAAAATGATCTTTGCTAGGCATAAATTCCTAAGTGTGATAAAATTTTTGGATAATTCCCTAGGAATTATACCATCATTGCAAAATTGAAGGTTGACATAATGACATGAAATAGTGAAAATGTGCATGTTGTTTAAAAGCATAATTTGTGTAACATAATGATTTAAGTCATATGTTTTTCATGATTTTTAAATAGATGGGGAATAAAAATTGTTACAATGGTTTGTGCTAGGCATAGAATATGTAGGTATAGACTTATACCATCATCGTGAAATCCAAAAAGATATAGTTTTATTGCATGATTGATTTTTGATAAGTAGAAAATATGAAGATGAGGACTTGCGCTAGGCATAAAATTCCAATTTTGGTTTTAGAACTATACCATCGTCGCGAACGTCAATAATATATATATATATATATATATATATATATATATATATATATATATATATATATATGTGTGTGTGTGTGTGTGTGTGTGTGTGTGTGTGTGTGTGTGTGTGTGTGTTTTTGATTGTATGGTTTTGAAAGAAATTTTGATGTTTCTATTATGCATGTAGTTGTCTTTAGACTAAACAACTGTACTTTAAAGAAGAAAATGAATTATTTCAAACAATTTGCAAAATATTTCAAAGTACTTTGAAGACAAAAGTTAGATTTATAAGGAATCCCATGTGCATATGTGAGTTCATTTCCAATCTTGATTTATCATAATGATACACAAAATCTCTCAAATACAAATGTGTGTGCAATTGCTATGTTCATTTACCAGTTTTGAGCAAGATACTATGATACAAGTGATTTGAATGAACCAAAGAAGTGTTCATTAACCATGATGTAGATGCATATAACCATATTAGACTACTATGTAAGTTGGATTATCAAGAGCTAGCTAATCCATAAGCAGACATAGGTCTGTACAAAAGAAGGTCGCTAATGTGACGGACATATCGCCATGCTAGGAGTTACCCAAGGCTAAGCGAGTTGGGCACAAACCACCTGTTATGGGGCTTACCTCACAGTTTTCGAATAATTGAGAATTCCAGGGATTCAAGCTCATCAACCCTTCTTTTCTTTTCAAAGGGTAGGGAAAGGGATTTTATTGCTTTTGCTTTTGCTTTCTTTTGCTTTTCTTTTCTTTTTCTTTTTTTGTATTTTTGCTTGATATTTGAGATAATGCTAAAACATTGTTGTGATGATACAAAATAACATTTTTCTTTTTCTCTTTTTCTTGAACTTTTCTTTTTCTTCCTATGCTAGGGATACTTGCTCGAATTAGCTGTAGAGCAAGGGATTTTTATTTTGGGTAGGGGTGAGTTTGTCCTTTTGTCAATTCTCAAAGATTCTAGACCATGTGCATGATAGGATAGCAGGGGAAACTTTTCGCTCAAGAAACCACTTCTACTATGTAGCAAAGCATGGAAATTACAAATATAATCATTTTATTGTGAAAAGATATGCTTGGTTTAAGTAAATAACAAGATCAATTCTCTATGCTCAAAATTTATTTAATTGAATTTTGATATAAGAGAGATTAGTAATCATGCCAGATAAAATCAGGATATATATTTTTGTGTTTGTGATAGTGGGAGATTCCAAATAAATGCTAATTTATCCAAAATAATTTGAAACATATAACTGCAACATTTGTAAGAAGATATATATAAATACTTTTTGAGAAGTTTTGAGAATGTTGACTCTCTCTTTCTTCTTTATATTGTTTTGGTTTCGAAAGAGTCAAGAATATTGTTGTTTTGATTTTTATTATTTTTGTTTTTGAACAAAAAATTAACAAGTGCCATAAATAAATACAACAAATAGTTTTGAAGATTTTGATGATTATGAATGTTTTTGGTGTTTTTGAATTTATAAATTGAAAGAAATACAAGATAGTGATTTTGAGTTATTTTAAACAAATATATACAAGGATGAAATGACCAAATTTTATACATAGTAACGTTTAAGATGCAAAATATTCATGGGTTCTTTAAGTTCTTTACCATCTAAGGTAGATAATTTGTATGCTCCTGATTCAAATTTAGCAGTGATAATGTATGGTCCAAGCCAGTTGGGCTCAAACTTACCTTTAAGGCTTGTAGTTGCATTAGTATTTTTTTGAAGATTTTGAGGATTTTGATTTTTTTTTTTTTGTATTTTGATTTTAATTTATGAATTGAAATTGGTGGTATATACAAGATGATCTATATACACTATACAAGGTTATTTGAGTATAGCATGTCTAAGGTTGCTTCAAAATCAAAGGAGGTTTTGAAGGATAATCTGGTTGAGGTGAAGGTAAGAATAGAAGGTGATGAATAAAAGGTAGTGATAACAAAAGCTTTGTTATAATGTAAAATAATGTAGCAAAATATTTGACTTTTACATGTGGAAAATTAATCATGTTACAAAATAAAATGTCAGAAGGATAAGAAGGTTCTTCATTCTTATCACTATCTTCCAAGTCTTGATAAGATGGAGAAAGTATATGTGAAAGATATGCATGGGTGTTATTAGGTAAACAAGGATGATCATATATGGATGAATAAAAGTGAGGAATAGAAGATAATTGTGATAATAGAGAAGTTGATGTTTCAACCATTAAATATTCTTCAAATGGTTTTCGGTCACCATGTATGGTAACCATTTTATTTGCAATTTCAAACTTCAAACATTGGTGAAGAGTGGAAGGGACAACCCTCATCGTATGAATCCAAGGACTCTGGAGAAGTAGGTTGTAAGGTGAAGGACAATATCCTACATAGAACAAAGCATCCAAGATCTTGGATCCAATATTAAGGGGAATAATTATAGTACCTTGAACTTCTTGAATTTCATTGTTAAAATATTTTATAATAACATTTGATTCATTAATATCTTCTTCCTTTGTTTTGAATTTTTGGAATAATTGATAAGTGCATAAATTAAGAGAGGAGTCATTATCTACCATGATAGTTTTAACAGGTGTTTCTTTACTAGATCCTGTAATGTAAAGATAATAGTCTTCTTGTGGAGTAGAGGAAGGAATCTCCTCATCATAAAATGAAATATGGTTAACCTCAAGAGGGTTTACACCATTAATTATGTTCTTAGAGAAAATATGATGAGGAACAATTTGTTGGCTAGGTATTTTGAACAAAATTTCCTTATGATAAATTTGTAATACTTCTAAAAGGGATATCTTTGCTTGAGGATTAATCACTTGTTGTTGGCTATCAAAGGGGATTTCAGATTGAAATTTTGATTTTAAATATGAGCTTTCTATGCTTACATTCCATTTTGGATCATTCTCTAGAGTCAAAGATAGTTTTGAAGGTTGGTCAAATGAGGAATCCATCTCTTGAATATCAGATTGAGTTGATTGAACTCGAGGTTGCTCATTTGTAGTTTTTGTTACAATATTAATAATATCATCATGATGGGATGCATTAACATGCAATATTTGATTGGTTTCTTGTTGTTGATAATTGAATAGGGGTTCTTGGGAGATCCCCATGTCTTGATTGATTATTGGTATTTGTTGTGTAGGAGTTTGATTATTTACTGGAGATTTATAATCTGTTGTAGATTGTAATTCCTTTATATTAAAAAGACCCTTATCAATCAAATCTTGAATTGCACATCTTAAATCTTTACAATTTTGTGTCATATGTCCATCCACTCTATGATATTCACAATGTAGCTCAGGTTTAAACCAATCTGCTGTGGTATCAGGTTTTCTTATGGAAGGTAGTTCAATCTTATTTGTATCAAGTAAATGCTTGAGAATTATATCCATTGGTTGATTGAGCTTTGTAAATGTACGTGATGAATGTTTTTGAGAGATTTTTGATAGGTGCCTTAGGAGTTCAGTCATAAAAAGACCTAATGGTTTCTTACCTCTCTTTTCTTTGTTATGGGTAGAATGATGATAGGAAGATTGCGAAGCATGAGGTGAGAACATGGTAGAATTGGAAGAATAAGTATTTTCTTGTTGAAATGAATGTGTTGTATTAAGAGAAGAATATTGAAAAGGTGGCGGAGGATTGTATGTGGATCGATAGACATAATATGGATATATGGGATAATAGATAATATCGTTATTAAGAGGATTGGCAAAGGGATTGTTTTGTTGGGTTATAGATGAAAAATAAGAAGAGTGTGATGGAGGTGATGTTGAATAGGGATGAGGTTGGTCATAATCAACAAATGTATTTGGTTGAATTCTTCCAACATTACCGATGGGCTCATATTGATTTGAGTAAAAACTCATGGTTTCTTTAGTACTTCTAAAAGTAATATTTAACATCTACTATTTAGAATTGAATCTAAAACATACAAACTTGAAATGATGATTTTGTTTTTTGTTTTTGTACACACACATATATATATATATATATATATATATATATATATATATATATATATATATATATATATATATATTTTGTTTTTGTTTTCAAAAGGTTTATGATGCATTCACGTCGGGTTCACCAAAATGTATCGCTCCAAATTTTTCACACCCTTACCTTCAGGCTATAGGATCCGTGCCCGAATGGGGATGTGAAAAGGATGGCGCGGTACCTCGGACTGAGAGGCCTTGCGAAGGTCCCGCCTCTCGGGGGAGGTGTATATTGGTGATTTTTCGACGGATGGTGGGTTCACTAGGAAACATTTAATGGCAGTTTCCACGCCTAGGTTGGGAATATGTTTTATGTGTTCGTTTTAGCCTTAATAATTCAAGTCTTAGGTTTGGCCAAAATGCGTCTAAGCTATTCTATATGAAGATGCAGATTAAATGAATACAAAAAACAAAATTAAGACAGAAAACAGAGAAATTAAGTAATGTTAAAGGAAAATACCTGATCCGGATGTCTGATGAAGATTCTGATTCTTGAAGCAGTCAGGATCGCCTCTAATTTGACAGGATCGTCTGAGATCAGATAAGATCATCTAAGATCTGACGAATTCGGACGAATTCGTCAGAGACCTGCAAACAGAGAAATAGATGCAAAACACAAAAAATACAACTATTCTAACAGAGGGAAACAATGTGAAATGATAGTAGCAATATCAAACTGAGGATTATGAACAGAAATATGAATGCATCATACTGATTAAATAATAATTATGACTTAATTATGCATTTGATCTAGATGGGTGAACTCCAAAATGCAAGATAGCATAAAATATCAAATAAACTAGATAATTACAGCATAAAAAAGCAGATTAAAAGATGAAGAAATGCAAACTTTAGGCACTGATTGCCTCAATGTTGACTGCAGTCGAAATTGTCTCACATTGGTACGAAATCATCTCTGATTCGACAAGATCACCTCCGATCTGAACAGGATCGTCTGCGACGATGTAAGCTTGCTCCGGCTAAAAAACACTAAGGTACCTGCAACAAAATTGGTATAGAACTAATGCAAATAGAAATTTGGGATGTTTTAACGTGTGTGAAGTCAAGTTACAGAGAATTTTAGCCAGGGGGGTTCTAAGGGAAGGGCTTAGGATTAAATAGGCTTAGGAAGGAGGTTAGGAGGTTGGAGATCATCTCTATTTGGGAGATCTCCAATGGGGGATGGTCTCTAATGGCACAGACACGCTTCTGCCCAGATTAGAGACCCATTGGAATAGAAGCTAATTATGCAAAATCAATTTTGAGACAAGATCGTCTGGACGTCCTAGCCCAGATGAAATCGTCAGATATGGGGCGATATCGTCTGATCGACGACGATATCGTCAAACGGTCAAAATAAACTCTAAAAATGGCACAAAAAAGGGAGAAATGGATTACACAACGGTTAACGGGCGGTTTGGAAGGTTAAAATTTGAATTTGAATTATTTACTAGAGTAATTGTAATTATTAAGATTTCACTGCGCCAATTTTAGGGTGCTACGGAAGGAAAAGGGTGAAATCTTCTGGATTCATCAGCATCCTCTTCTTTTTCTAGATCTATGATAGTTGCTTCAAAAGCAACAAAGGGGTCTTCTTCATCACAAAGACCTTCAAATTTTGCATTAACAACAGTATGGTCCAAAGGAAGGACGATGGGTTCCATGCCCATATATCTTGGTTCGATTCTAGGTATTGCTTCAGGATTTTCTTCAATAATTTTTTTTGTAGCAATTATTTCTTCTACAGCAATAATTTCAACAATTTCTTATGTAGTAGCAATGAGAATTGCTTCCACAAGAAGAATTTCTTCTTATGCAATAGTTTCTTCTACAATAATTTCCTCTGCAATTTTTGCCACAAATTTTTCCATAGGAATTTCTTCCATAATTTCTTCTTTTTTATCAACTTCTTCCATTTTAGTAGGAAGAATTTTTTCTTTTGCAGATTCTTTTGTTGGCATTTCTTCTGCAACAAATTGAATTTTTATAGCAATTTCTACAGGAATTTCTTCTGCAACAACCATTTCTTTTGCAGGTTGTGCAACTTGAATCTGTTGGATATTAGCAACGATCAATTTGAGTCGTTGCTTCAAATATTCAAAGAAAATTTGATCTTGGATAGACAACATGGTGCCCTACCTAAATAGGAGCAGAATCTACTGCTCTGATACCGATGATGTAGATAACTCAACGTGAATCTGATTTATTCATAACATAATGCAAATATATAGTGCTTACAAAGAATCTCACGTAGGTTAAGTGGTTGCAACAATTTGCCAAACATGGCCAACCACTTAACTAACATATAACTATCTGCTAAACAAAGGTGACAACTAACTGCTAGAAGATAAAGGAGATCTCTAACAACTAACTAAACACCCAAACCACTTAACAACCTATTTCTAACATGGGCATACTATACCTCACGTAAATACAAAGTGCAAGAAATAGGAAATTAATATAATAATAATAATAATAAATAATAATATATTAACTTAGGCTTAAGTGGATAAGCCTAAGTTATCCTCAATAATTATCATCCTTTCCTCTTTTAGCAAGATGTTCAATAAACTCATCTTCAAAATTATTGGATCTTGGAACCTTCTCAATTTTTGCAAATGGCTTACCATTTTCTGATTGTGCAGGGCTTGCACAATCATCATGTGAGATAGCCACTTCATCATCCTGTGTATCAAGTGAAATATAAATTTCATTAGTAAGGATGTGAGAAAACAATGATTAATCATACCTTTTCCTACAGTTATAATAATGGTCGTCTAAACCCATGGTATGAAACTCTATTGCATCCTCCTCATAACTTTCAAGCTCTTCAAGAAATTCTTCTTCAAATTCTTCCTGGTCATTATTTTGAGGATGTTGAAGGTTTTGATCATCATATTTAATCATCTCATCCAAATTTATGGAAGGTCCTAATTCATCATGTGTTTCCAAATTAGTCCACTCTAGGACTCCTCCATTATCTAAAAGAATATCACTTTTAGTATCTTCAAATTTTGTCTCATAAGGATGATTTGGAGCATCATCAAGATATGCATCTTGAGGCATTTGTTCTATTGTGGTTGTCGCACAACTCACCCCAAAATTGGGGACCCACCTTTCATTTTTGTATTTGGGTGTTTGTATTTTGTTTTAAGTGTCTAATGCTTTGCTTTGTTTTGGGTTTGCAGTTTTCAAATTTGTTGTTGATGATTTTTATCATCAATTTGTTGTCGATGATTTTTTATCGTCAATTTGTTGTCGACGATATTTTTATCGTCAATTTGTTGTTGACGATTTTTTATCGTCAATTTGTTGTCGACGATATTTTTATCGTCAGTTTGTTGTCGACGATATTTTATCGTAATTTTGTTGTCGACGATTCTTTTCGTCAAGTTTGGTGTTAACAATTTTATTGTTAAATTTTTGTGTTTTCTTTCATTTATATGTTTCAAATAATATATAAAATGAAAATAAAAATATAAAAATAAAATATAAAAAATAATATAATATAATATATATATATATATATATATATATATATATAAAGCAAGGTCATGTAGGTTCCTTTATATTTTTGTCGTAGTCTTAATAGTTCTTATAATTGTAAAAATGATTTTACATTTGTAAGTGTTTAATGTAGATGTTTTAGTTTCAATTCTAATGCGCATGAGTTGGGATGTCGCAGGAATTTTGGACAACACAGGTCGATGACGTGAGCTGATATGGACCTTAATGTAGACAATACACATAATGAACGAGGGCCCGTGCAACACCAAATATGGATCTGACAGGCAATGTGACGACAAAGAGCAGTGTAGATGACGGCGACAAATGACACGTATGGGCCCACATGAGACCGATGTGGTCAATTGGGCATAAATTCGATGGAGCAGCCATAACAGGCATCAACATTGGTAGAGTAAGGACTTGGCAATGTGGAGGAATATGTTGAGACGGTCAGTAGCATTAGTGATGTGGAAGACCATTTGATCGGGAATCATAGTAAATGAATCATAGTAAACGGTAGTCGATGAAGCTATTTTGAATAGTGTGTTAATTCTACAAGGTGGATGACTAGAACAAACCTGGTTTGGTAGACGTCAACGAAAACCTAGTTCCCTAGACCGATGTCAAAGATAAATATGATGAGTTGGCAACTGGTTGGGGATGCGGTAAGGCAATAGAACACCGGGGCAACGACATCTACAGTGGACCCCATGGATTCCATGACGGTCTAACATGATGTGGACCGATGTTCGTGGAGCGGATGTGAATCACGGGGGTAGGGTAAGCCCATAGTGTTTTTACAGAGTATTGTGATGGCCAGACGAGCGAATTCAAAGGGGTGTTAACCAGTGATGTCAACTTATCACCATCGATATGTTAGCACTTTCTTTATGCATACGAAAACTCCAGCAAGTCTTAGGTCCAATGGAGGGAAAAACGAATGATAATACACCCGTTAGAGACTGGAACCTGTGGAGAAAATATGGACCCAATTAGGATGATTTGGTGTCGTGGTATGTATATATTCTAAAATGCGGGAAGGGTTCCCTTATTTCATATTGTTTCGATCGTTTTTGATAGGTAGCATGAGACATATTCCACGTGGAGGTTGTGTCATATTTTGAGGCGTTAGTGAATGGTGTTTTGGGAAATAGATTCCCTCCAAGAACCTTAATTAATGTGGTGTTAAAATTATACTCTGCACCATATGCAAAATGCTACGGTTACGAACAAAGGCAAAAGGGGAGAATGAAGAGATTTTTGTGAAAAAAAATAGAATGTTGAAAGTCAGGGAAATGAAACAATACGAGTAGAAGAAATGAACAACATGAAAAATGGAGATGAAGAGATGAAACAAGGATTTTAAAAGGGCATCGAGATTATGGTAGAGGGGTTGGTTCTTTTCTGGAAAGACCAGAAATGCTGCTGAAATATTGATGTAAAAGAGAAATATTATTTTAATGCAAAGGATTTTTTAGAAATTTGGACTTTGTTAGTAAAATAGGAGGAGAAAATTTTCTGCATGCTTGGATTTAATTTTTTATTTTTCCTTTTTTCAGGTTTTGGACTTATAGATGATGTTTGATGCATTTTAATGGTCACATCATTGAATGTTTGAAATCTGAAATTTATTTTTTGTGTCCTAGGAGCTAGCACTTAGTTTATTTTGATTGTGCAAATGCAGGTTGGAATAGATTAGGTTGCATGCAAGAGTTTCTCACATCTTCGGTTTTGCAGGACAGGGTACCATCAAACTGATAAAGCTTTGCATGTTTACGTTTTCAGCATTCAAGTTTATTTCAGATTTTCATTTTTTATTTTCTAACTTTTCATTTTGCAGATTTTTTTTAAACTTCGAGGATTAAAATAAAAATCGAAAAAAATAAAATGACAAAAATAATTACATGGGTGTGAAGAATGAGATACAATCTATCATACGAAACAAATTCGAACTCATTCCGAAGTCATTTCGATTTTATAAAAATTGTTGAAAATGATTGTTTTATGCATATTTTTATAATTTCAGAATTTTATTTTTTCACATTTTGGAGGTAAATCAGATTTTTAAACTTTGCATTTCCATTCATAAGCATAATATGACCTTTCCTTTATGAAAATTTCAATTTCATTAAAGGGGGTAATTTTTATGGCATTTCATAAGCCATCATTTAAGAGCAATAAATTCACCTTCTCTTTATGAAAATTCTGATTTCATTAAAGAGAGGTAATTTATACATTACATCAAAGGTTATTGTTTTAAAGCATTAAATTATTTCTTCTTTATGAAAATTCTGATTTCATTAAAGAGGGATAATTCATAATGACATTTTGAGGCCATTATTTTAAAGCAATAAATTGTTGTCTCTTTATGAAAATTAATTTCATCAAAGAGGGATAATTTATTAATTATATCAAAGGCTATCTTTATCTTCATGATAGAAGCTACATTTAATGGATCTTTTCATCATTTTAGATTCACATTCATAGATAGGTTTTAATCTTCTACTTCATGCTTAAAGTAGGATTTAATACAAGATAAAACTTGTTTAAAATCTACTTAATAAAGGAAGATAAAATCTACCTAAAAATATTCAAGATAAAAGGAATTAAGGCTTACATCATGGTCATATGAGGGCCAATTCACATTTGCTTTTCTTTAAGTTTTATGAACAATCATTAATATGGCATAATAAAATAAACCAACACATGCCCCTTGTTAACAGTTACTTGCAATCACTAAGGTATTCCTAGCATTTAATTGATATATCTTCATTGAGATTACTAATACACATGTGCAATGCTTATATAGCGGAACCTTGGAGAAGTTGTTTTGTTTCTAACTTCTTTGCAAGAGAGGGTTTTGTGATCAAAATCCTAAGGTGAGTGTGGTTTTGCAATTGGGTAAAATTACCACTCAACATTTTGGCGCTAGAAGGAGGGCTTGAATTGGTTTTATTTTATTTATGCTAAATTGTTCATTGTTGTTCTAAATGCTTTTGAATTGTTCATGCAATGAATAATGTGATTTTGGTGTAACTTTGAGAGTTTTGAATTGCTAAATATTTCAAGTCCATTTGATTAGCATCTTTGGCCTCTTTTAACACTCAACACTTTGGGAGCTAAGAGGGCCTGAATTGATTTATTTTATTGCTATTTAGATGCTAAATTGTTCATGTTACTTGAAATATTTATTCAAAGACATTGGTCTTGACTAACGAGATTTTGTTGATCACTTTCATTGATTCTAACATTCTCTATTTGATGATGTGTTAATACTAACCTTTTTGCAAATTTGAGAATGTTCTTTAATGTCATGGTTTAATTGATGCATATCTTTTGTTGATACTAACATGATGATCTTTATGGTTTACTCATTTGAAAATTGTTAGTCATTTTATGCTTCTTTGCAAGATATCTTTATTTGACTAACAAAGTTGGTTTTGAAGTTATTCTTTGAGTTTCACTAATGGCGACATTTGATGAACTAAGAGCAGAAATGGTATCTCTAAGAATAAGAATGGTATCTCTCTTAGGGGACTATTATAAGTGTTTACATATACTTGGAATACCCCATCAAATTCTTGAATGTATATTGGAGGGTCCACCACAGTGTGGGCAGAATTTGGCATTGGGATACATACAAAATTTGGATATCTACAAGAGCATGTTAATTCAATGGCAAATTTTCCATGAGGATGTTGCTTGTAGGTTATTCTCATACATTTTGGATGACATATCATTCTTTTGGTATGGCCAATTACCCATGGAGGTTAGGACTTCTTGGGTCCAACTAGAAGCAACATATCTTTATCATTTTGGTAATCAAGTTGACTTAGATATGTTGCAAAATCAGTTTACCTCTATTCGTAAAGAGCCTAATGAATCCATGAGTCAATTCAATGAGAGGTTCTATGAGTTGCACTCTCAAGTGTGGGAAAATTTTGACATAACATAAGAGGAAGCTATTCAAGTATACATGGGAGCCATACCCCCGTACTTGCTACACTTTTAAGGGAAAATCTTGATGACCCATCTTTGCATAGAATCTATGAGGTCGCAATAATGGTAGAACAATGGCAAGTGGAGGCACAACATGTTCCCATGAGAGATTGTTCTTCTGGAGTTATTGATGCCAACCTACACCAACCATCTAATATAGCACCCTCCACTCCAATGATGCCTAAGGTGAATGATCAAGGGGATGAATTTGAATGTCCAAATGTTATAACCACCTTAGATATCATCCAAGAGGAGGTGCAAGTTGCCAAGCCAACATCCACCAATGAGGATTGTGTAGAGATGGGTTCATTTCTAGAAATGCATGAGTATTCAGATAATGGAGGTGTCCTAAATCTAATTAGTTTTGAGATATGTGATAGGACATAAAACCTTCCATGGAATTGAATAAAGTGGTTGAAAGTGAAATTGAAAGAGAATCAATAAATGAATTTGAAGACATAATAGAATTTCACCACTTGTTCTTGAAAGACACTTTGGATGAGATTCTTGAAACTAATGGTCAAGAAGACCCACACCTTCCAAATTGTGATAAAATTGAATCATGGGTTACAAATGTGAATTATGATAGTCTTACAAACTTGAATACAAAGAGTAGCCCACTTTTGGAAATCATTGAACCATCTAAGGAAGGTGAAGGTGAATTTGATGAGAAACACCTTGATGAATTGGAAGATGTTGAAGAAGTAGTTGAGCATCACAACTCGATTTTGGAAGATGATTACTATGATTCTTGGAAGAAATTGGATGAATATGCTCACTCTAAACCTTCTAATGAACCCTTTGTGTCAATTGATATGTAGGATAACACAATTGCTTTCTCGTAGGAAGATATTACAAGTCCTGTACAATCTGAGGATGTTTTGGAAAAAGGGTTGGAATCTCATCAAGTGTTGGAAAATGATGATGATCCTACTACCATGCATAAAGAAGAAAAATAATTGATAGATGAATCAAAATATCATACAAAAGATACAATGGAGTTTCATCCCACGAATTTAAATGACAATTTTTACAATGGTTGGGGAAGATATGAAGATGTATTATTTTCTCACACTCCTATTGATGAAACTTCTATTCCTCTTGATATGCAGGATGTTGAAACTTCTACTTCACATGAAGATATTACATTTGCAAGAATAGAGAAGGTTCCAAAATTTGATCATGTTGAATATGAATTTATTGAAGATCTTGTTGAAATTGAAAGGGAAGAAATGGTAAATGTTTCTTATGACTCATCTATTTTGGATGAGGAAGAGGTAAAATCCTCTCTTTCATTTTGGAATAATGAAAATTTGGATACAAATTCACATGATTGTTTTGAAGATTCGAATGAAGAAATACCATGGGTGGTTAGCAAGGAATTAGAATTCACTTCTACTCCTTCAAGTGATGAAAATATAGCTTGATTTGAAACAACTCAAATGATTGATCAAGAAGATGTGTTATTTGACACATCCCTAGATAGACAAGATTTATGGTTTGAAAAGGATGGACATACTTTTGATTGGGTGCCTAACTTTGGTATTTTTGAATAGGTGTTTGATGATGATGAAGACCATAAAGAGAAAGAAAAAGTTACAAATGCTCATCAAGTTTTGGTAAATTCTAACCATGATGTGTTGAGTATGGATGACAAGGTGAAATCTAACCTCTTTAGTGACTACAAAAATTTCAAGTGATGGATTGCATGATGTCCCTTTGGATGCTAATGCTATTTATGATGAAATGCCATTAGAGGTGAATGAAGAATTAAAGTTGATTTCTACTCACACCTCTAATAAGATTGCTTTGATGAATGAAAAAGAAGTTGATGCACTTGAATTGTTAAATCAAATTCATCAACAATTAATAATTGAATCTAGGATAAAAACTTATAATGATTCTCATTTAGTAGATATCCTAGATGCTTGCAAATTTTTGCATGACTTTGATTGGCCTACAAACATGAAAAATGATTTGGCTTTAAAATTTTTAGAAATAGGCTCTTGTTTGCAAAACTTCATTTTTGAAAAGGATAGCCTAATTCTAAATCATGAATCAAATTGTGAAAGCTACACTTTAATGAATAGACAAGAAGGAATTGAAAATCAGTTATTGTCTAATCAATTTAATGATTTGAAGCTCACCTATGGGATTGTTAATGGAACTAAATCAAATGAGTGGGGTGAGAGAGGCAAGATGAAGATTGTTGTATTGTTTGGCCTAATCTTGTTTTCATTGGATTTCTGTAAAACTTGGCATGCGTATCATGTTATATGTCTTTTGAAATGTGCTAATCATGTTTGGGATCCAGGGAAGTGATAGTTCAAGCTTTGCACCATCTTGTACCATATTGTACATTTGTATATAGTTTTGGTTTTTTTTTTGTTTGTTTTTTGTTTTGTTTTGTTCTTGTTAGTTTGCATTAAGTTAGATTTTGGTTTGTGTTTTTAGTTTTGTGTTTTGGGTTGTTCCCTTGTTTTGAGGTGATGTTTCGTGGTCGCTAACTTATGGTCTCGGCCCTTTTCTTTTTTTAGTAGGTTGGAGTATCTAATCTGAAAGTAGGTGAACCTGAGAAAAGGGGGATGAGTTATTTGGTGATCATGCTCAGATTTTGGGACTAAGATGGTGGAGAGTGGAACAATGAAATATTTCGCTAGAGCTCCACATGTAACTCACATACATTAAAGGGTATTTCTAGAAATTATGAAGGATGAAGTTATCTTGATTTGCAACCCTAGGCGAAAATCCAACACGCTCCACTTGTAGGCTTCCTAACCCTAGTGATGCTTGAAGCTTTGCAAAGTTTTTCTTTTGAAAAAAAAAAGAGGAAAACGAGCATTGAAAAGCTTGATCAAATCAGTCACAAGATCTAGATAAACTCTACCGGGGCTATGGATGCTTGACCGGTAGTAGGGCTCTGTCTAGACATAGCTCGGGTAAAAGGAAAGGCTTTGCAAAGCATTGAGCGAACACAAGGGTGAGTTAGATAAACCCTACCGGGGCTATAGATGCTTGACTAGCAGTGGGGCTCTATCTGTAAAAGTTTTCATTTTATGAGTTGTACTTCATAGCCTAATGCAAAATGGATGATGGAATCTGGAGGGTTTTTAGAGATGCAAGAATGAATCACTTTTTCACACACTGAGCAAAGGTAGATGGATTAATTATTTTTATTCGAATTTGTTTACCCCCACCTTCTTGGGACATTGCTAAATAATTTATGTTTCGTTGATCTTGTGTGTTCTCATTTCATATTGGGTTCTTCACCCAAAATGCTCAGGAGCATTTCCCAGTAGAGTCACCATTTGTTGTGACTGTCACACAACTCACCCCAAAATTGGGGACCCACCTTTTATTTTGGTATTTGGGTGTTTGCATTTTGTTTTAAGTGTCTAATGCTTTGCTTTGTTTTGGGTTTGTAATTTTTGTCAATTTTTTGTCGATGATTTTTTATCATCAATTTGTTGTCGATGATTTTTTATCGTCAATTTGTTGTCGATGATTTTTTATCGTCAATTTGTTGTTGATTTTTTTATCATCAATTTGTTGTCGATGATTTTTATCATCAATTTGTTGTCGATGATTTTTATCATCAATTTGTTGTCGATGATTTTTTATCGTCATTTTGTTGTCAATGATTTTTTTCATCAAGTTTGGTGTTAGCAATTTTATTGTTAAATTTTTGTGTTTTCTTTCATTTGTATGTTTCAAATAATATATAAAATGAAAATAAAAATATAAAATATAAATATATAAAATAATAAAATAATATATATAAATAAAGAAAGCAAGATCATGTAGGTTCCTTTATGTGTTTGTCATAGTCTTAATAGTTATTATAATTGTAAAAATGATTTTACTTTTATAAGTGTTTTAGTTTCAATTCTAATGCCCATGAGTTGGGATGTCGCAGGAATTTTGTACAACACAGGTCGATGACGTAGGCTGATATGGACCTTAACGTAGACAATACGCATAATGAATGAGGGCTCATGCAACAACAAACATAGATCGAACAAGCAATATGACAACAAAGAGCAATGTAGACGAAAATGACAAATGGCATGAATGGGCCCATATGAGACCGATGTGGTATATTGGGCATAGATTCGATGGAGCAACCATAACAGGCATCAACATTGGTAGAGTAAGAAGGACCTGAAAGAGTGGAGGAATTTGTCGAGATGGTCAGCTGCATTGGAGATGTGGAAGACCATTTGATCAAGGATCATAGCAAACAATAGTCAGTGAAGCTATTTTGAATGGTGTGTTAATTTTGCAAGGTGGACGACTAGAACATACCTGGTTCAGTAGACGTCAACATAAACTTGGTCCCCTAGACCAACTTCGAAGATAAATATGACGAGTTGGCCACTGGTTGGGGATGCGGTAAGGCAATAGCACACCGGAGCAACGACATCTATAATGGATCCCACAGATTGAATTCGACAGTGGGCAATCATGACAAAATCACCATTCATGTGTGTCAAGGCATGTCAAATGGGCATTTCGAGATGGAGGTGTGGGATATTTGGCTCACATCGACTAGTGAAGCATAGGCATAGTAGGGGTTCAGGTTTAATGATAGTGTGGATAACAATTATCGGGTGAACAGTGCAGGTCAACTCCAGGGCGCATGGTGGCTATGTATACGAATGTGTTGTTTAGAGACTGAAAGTGTATGATGGCTCTATAAATACAACCATATGACCAGGACCATCGCTGTTAGACGAACGTGGCAGTAGAGTGGATGGCATTTCGTTGTATATTGCCAGAGGCTATAAGAGAAATGAATGGAGGTCCATCATCGAGAATAATAAGATGGGATAGTAAAGACAAAAGGAGGCTCACTGAGGGTTCCCGTGATGATGAACGATAGATGACGAAAAATAGTGTGAGCTTCTCTCTCGCTGATTAAAGCGGCCACGCTTAGAGCCAGTAATCTCGATGAAGCACGCAAACGAGGAGATTGAATCATTTGACCACCAATATTTATAGGTGGACTAACTTACTCATAGGTAAATCGTAGCGAACACAGTAAAAGTCCTCATTGATGAGGACGCTTGAGTTAAAGAAGGTAAACATTGGGGGTCTAATATCATCATTGAATACTCTTATAAATAAGAAACCCCTCCACGTAGGATGCCAGACAATTTAGAGAGATGCTTATGTGGAGGTTTTATATTCCTATGGCAAGTTTCGAAATGAGACGTTGAATTAAAGGGTAGGAGCGTAGATCACTGACATGGCAATGAGGGTTGAGATAAGTTAGATCGTCAGGTATTTTGGTCAAGTAACATCAATCCCATGGCGTGGATCGATGTTCATGGAGCGGACGTGAATCACGGGGGTAGGGTAAGCCCATAGTATTTTTGCAGAGTATTGTAATGGTCAGAGGAGTGAATTCAAAGGGGTGTCAACCAGGGATGTCAGCTTATCACCACCGATATGTTAGCACTTGCTTTACTCATATGAAAACTCCAGCAATTCTTAGGTCCAATGAAGGGGAAAATGAGCGATAATGCACTTGTTAGAGACTGGGACCCATGGAGAAAATATGGATCCCATTCGGATGATTCGACATCGTGGTATGTATATATGCTAAAATGCAGGAAGGGTTCCCTTATTTCATATTGTTTCGGTCGTTTTCGACAGGTAGCATGAGACATCTTCT
The DNA here is from genome assembly GCA_028583015.1 of Wollemia nobilis. Taxonomy (NCBI): domain Eukaryota; kingdom Viridiplantae; phylum Streptophyta; class Pinopsida; order Araucariales; family Araucariaceae; genus Wollemia; species Wollemia nobilis. The sequence continues at coordinate 1,483,202 of JAQPPZ010000569.1, read as the reverse complement.
ACATGGAGGTTGTGCCATCTTTTGAGGTGTTAGTGAATGGTTTTTTGGGAAATAGATTCCCTCCAAGAACCTTAATTAAGGTGGTGTTAAAATTATACTCTGCACCATATGCAACATATTACGGTTACGAACAAAGTCAAAAGGGGGAGAATGAAGAGATTTTTGTGGAAAAAAAATGTTGAAAGTCAGGGAAACGAAATGAAACCAGTAGAAGAAATGAACAACATGAAAAATGGAGATGAAGAGATGAAACAAGGATTTTAAAAGGGCATCGAGATTATGGTAGAGGGGCTGGTTTTTTTTGGAAAGACTAAAAATGTTGCTGAAATATTGTGTAAAAGAGGAATATTATTTTAATGCAAACATTTTTTAGAAATTTGGACTTTGTTAGTAAAATAGGAGGAGAAAACTTTCTGCATGCTCAGATTTAATTTTTTATCTTTTCCCTTTTCTGGTTTTGGACTTATATATGATGTTTGATGTATTTTAATGGTCACATTATGGAATTTTTGAAGTCTGAAATTTATTTCCTATGTCCTTAGGAGCTAGCAGTTAGTTTATTTCAATTATCCAAATGCAGGTTGGAATAGATTAGGTTGCATGCAAAAATTTCTCACATCTTAGGTTTTACAGGACAGGGTACCATCAAACTGATAAAGTTTTGCATGTTTACGTTTTCAGCATTCAAGTTTATTTCAGATTTTTATTTTTTATTTTCTAACTTTTCATTTTGCAGATTTGTTTTAAAAAACTTTGAGGATTAAAATAAAAATCGAAAAAAATAAAATGACAAAAATAAATACATGGGTGTGAAGAATGAGATTCAACCTTTCATTCGAAACAAATTTGAGATCATTCTAAAGTCATTTCGATTTTATAAAAAATGTTGAAAATGACTGTTTTATGTAGATTTTTATAATTTCAATTTTTTTTTTTTTCACATTTTGGAGGTAAATCAAATTTTTAAACTTTGCATTTCCATTCATAAGCATAAGATGACCTTTCCTTTATGAAAAGTTCAATTTCATTAAAGGGGGGTAATTTTTATGGCATTTCATTGGCCATCATTTAAGAGCAATAAATACCCTTCTCTTTATGAAAATTTTGATTTCATTAAAGAGAGGTAATTTATACATTACATCAAAGTTTATCATTTTAAAGCATTAAATTATTTCTTCTTTATAAAAATTCTGATTTCATGAAAGATGGATAATTTATAATAACATTTTGAGGCCATTATTTTAAAGCAATAAATTGGTCTCTTTATGAAAATTAATTTCATCAAAGAGGGATAATTTATTAATTATATCAAAAGCTATCTATATCTTCATGATAGAAGCTACGTTTAATGAATGTATTCATCATTTTGGATTCACATTCATAGATATATTTTAATCTTCATTTTCATACTCAAAGTAGGGTTTAATGCAAGATAAAAAACTTGTTTAAAATCTACTTAATCAAAAGAAGATAAAATCTACCTAAAAATATTCAAGATAAAAGGAATTAAGGCACTACATCATGGTCATATGAGGGTCAATTCACATTTACTTTTCTTTAAGTTTCATGAACAATCATTAATATGGCATAATAAAATAAACCAACACATGCCCCTTGTTAACAGTTACTTGCAATCACTAAAGTGTTCTTAGCATTTAATTGATATATCTTCATTGAGATTACTAATGCACATGTGCAATGCTTATATAGTGTAACCTTGGAGAAGTTGTTTTGTTTTAACTTCTTTGCAAGAGAGGGTTTTGTGATCAAAATCCTAAGGTGAGTGTGGTTTTGCAATTGGGTAAAATTACCACTTAACATGTTCATGTAATTGAGCAATGTTTCCTTTAAGCTGTAGAACTAGCCTTTGTAACTTATCCTGCATACCAGGTGAAGCGAGTACTTCATTAGAAAGAGTGGTAAAGTTCTCCCATTTTTTCCACCAACAATAATCATCTTCTACAATTGGGGTGTGATGTTCATCCACTTCTTCTTATTCTTCAAATTCAACAATGGGTTGCTTTTCAAACTCACCTTCACCTTCCTTAGATGGTTTGATTATTTTAAAAAGTGGGCTACTCTTTGTATTCAAGCTTACAAGATCACAATCCACATTTGTAACCCATGATTCAATTTTTTCACAATTTGGAAGGTGTGGGTTTTCTTGACCATCAATTTCAACAATCTCATCCAAAGTGTCTTTCGAGAACAAGTGGTGAAATTTTGTTATGTCTTCAAATTCATTTATTGATTCTCTTTCAACCTCACTTTCAACCACTTTTGATGGCTTAGGGGTTTCTATAATGGGATCATTTGATTTTCTATGATTATCTTAATCCTCACTTGTAAATAATGACTCTAAGCCTTATAGCTTGTCAAAACTTGACTCATGTTGGCTTTCTTGATCATCATAATAATTGTCCTTTGAAAACAAATGATGAGATTCTATCCTACCTTCTGGACAATCTTTAGATTCATATCTTGACTCATCAAATTCACTCTCAACCACCTTTGGTGAGTCAAGGGTTCATTCAACAATATCAACTCTTGTATTTTGATTCCAGTGATTATCCCCATCTTCCTTTGTGAATAAACATGAAACAATCTCCATATCTTGATAGGTTTGTTACCCCAATCCTCATTAATGGACATTGGATTTGAGACTTGCACATCCTCTTGGATGAATTCTAAGGTGGTTGTAATATTTAGACATTCAACTTTGTCCCATTGATTGCTCACATTAGTCCTCATTTGATTCAGGGGTGCTATATTGGATGGTTGGTGTAGGTTGGAATCCATAGCTCCTAAAAAATAATTCATCATGGAAGAAGGTTGTGCCCCACCCTGACTCATGGGTGGTACCTAATTTTGAGCCTTGGGATTAAGCAATGATGCTTGATCCACCTCATCCCTCTTAAAAATATACCATTGTTCTACTATTATTACGGCCTTGTAGACTCTACGCAAGGGTGGATCTTCAATATTTTCCCCTAGAAATGTAGCAAGTAAGGGGTCTATGGCTCCCATGTATATTTGAATGGCTTGCTCTTCTGAAATGGTGTAATGTGCATGCATTTTGATACACGCCCTATGGAACCTTTCATTGAATTAGTTCATTGACTCATTAGGCTCCTTATAGATAGAGATAAAATGATTCTTTATCACAATTGAATCAACCAATTTTTCAAAATTGTTGATAAACATTGCTTCTAGTATAGCCCAAGAAGTAATAGAACTTTGAGGTAAGTAGATATTCCAATCAAATGCAACCTCATCCAAAGTGTATGAAAATAACCTACAAGGAAAATCTGCATGCATAATTTACAAATAAATTAACATGTCCTTATATCTCTGAATATGTTCCTTGGCTTGATCCAGATCATGCCTAAGCTGAGGTAAACAATCTTCTAAACCTTCAAGGATTTTATGGGTAAGCCTATTTAAATGGCTATAATAATCCCCTATCCAAGATGCAATTTGTGTCCTGGTTGGAATAACCAATGCCATTAGTGAACCTTAAAAAATATAACTTTAATACCAAAATTGTTAGTCAAATAAATATCTTACAAAGAAGCATGAAATGACTAACAAATCTCAAATGTTTCACATATAAATCATGTTAGCATCAATCAAAATATATGCATCAATTAAACCATAGCATCAAAGAACATTCTCCAATTTACAAAAGGTTAGCATAAATGCATCATAAATTAGAGAATTTTTAATCAATGAAAGTGATCAATATGTCAACAAAACTTTGTTAGTCGAGACCAATGCTTTCAAATAACTCTTTCAAGTAACATGAACAATTTAGCTTCTAAATAGAAATAAAGTAAACCACTTTGGACCCTCCTTCTAGTGCCAAAATATTGAGTGGTAATTTTACCCAATTGCAAAACCACACTCACAGTTAGGATTTTAATTAGAAAACCCTCTCTTGCAAAGAAGTTAAATTTTGCTATATAAACATTGCACATGTGTATTTGTAATCTTGTAAATATGTGTTAATTGAGTGTGAGGAATACCTTGGTGATTTCCAAGTAACTATTAACAAGGGGCCTGTTTTGGTTTATTTTATTATGTTATGCTATAGATTGTTCATGAAACTTAAAAGAAAAGCAGAATGTGATTGGCCCTCATATGACCACGATGAAAGCCTTAGTTCATTTTATCTTGGAATGTTTTAGGTAGATTTTATCTTTTATTGTTAAGAAAATTTTAGATAAGTTTTATCTTCCTTAAACCCTGCTTTGAACATGAAAATAAAGATTAAAATCTATCTCTAAATGTGAATGTGCAATGAAGATTGAATTCCTTTTATTGTTTTTTTTTTTTGGTAATATTAAGAGATGGGGGTTTTGACCAGGAATCCCCCAACCTGTTACAACAACTCCACCATGGAGACACACACCCACCCCCTCACACACTCACCCACACCACGATTTGAACCTTGGACCTCCCGAAGAAGAGCCAAAGCCCAAACCATTGCGTTGCACCCCCAAGTGCAAATTCCTTTTATTATTGCTTGATGAATAAAAAGGAAATAAATATGCATGAATAGCTATGAAATGTAAAGGCCTTAAAATATCATTATAAATTACCTCTCTTTAATGAAATTATAATTTTCATAAAGAAGAAATAATTTAATGCTTTAAAACAATAGCCTTTGATATAATGTATAAATTACCTCTCTTTAATGAAATTAGAATTTTTATAAAGAGAAGCCAATTTATTGCTCTAAAATGATGGCCTATGGAATGCCATATAAATTTCCCTCCTTTAATAAAATTGCATTTTTCATAAAGGGAAGTTCATTTATTGCTTATGAATAAAAATGCAAAGCTTAAAAATTGATTTGTCTTCAAAATGTGTAATAATGCAAAATTCCAAAATTATAAAACCCTTATAAAACATTAATTTTCAATCATTTTTATAATTTCGAAATGGCTTCAGAATGGGATAGAATTTTTTTTTTTTTTTTTAATCATCGAAGTTTAAAAAAAATATGCAAAAGAGAAGGGTTAGAAAAATAAAAATAAAATCTGGAAATGGACCAGAATGCTGAAAATATAAACATGCAAAGCTTTGTCAGTCTAATGCTACCCTATCTTGCAAAACCAGATATTATGAAAGTTTTGGATGTAACCTAGTCTATCCGGACTTGCATTTGCACAACTCGAAATAAACTAGGTGCGAGCTTCTAAGGAACAAAAATAAATTCTCTCTTTCTAGATATTCAACAATGCAACCAAGAAATGCATTACATTGCCTATAAACCTAAAAACAGAGAAAGGAAAAATAAGCATTAAATCCAGACATCCAAAAATGATTCTCCTCAAGTCTTGCAGATTTTTGACATTATTTACCTTGAAAGCAGACACAGTCTTGTTACAACATATCTCTAGTAGCATGTTCCAAAATGTCTAGCCTTTGGCATTGGATAAACTTGCAACCCAATTTATGTTCGTCAATCCTCTATTTAAAATTTTCAATTTACCTTTCCTATTTCCTATTTCCTATTTCCTATTTCCTTCTGCTCTTTGGCTTTTCATTTTCATTCTTTAGTTTTGAAATAATTTTCGTTTTCCCTTCCAATATTATGTTTTCGTGGTCTCCTTCCTTTTAGATACTTTATCCCATGGTGCTTTTCAATAATCGGTAATGTCTTGGCCACTTGTACAATGCATATTAGTCGCGTCTTTTTATACCTTCGACACCATTTGTAAATTTCCTTCAAGAGCATTACTATCTGCTCACTGCCTACCTGCTCCATGTAGTAGCCACATCTATTTCTTTTATCATTTCAAACAATTAATCACATGGGGCATGCAATGTTAGATATTCCTTTATTCATTTTAAAACAAAATTCATATGCGGTCGCGGTCACTCTATTTGGAACGACCATTATAAGATTCTATAATGAGGCAACCGTCATGGTCTGTGCTGCTCCTAATTACCACTACCTCTGCTGCCAATGTCACGGTACATACACATGCATATGTTATTCTATGGCCTGCATCCAATACTTTGTAGAATGAGATGAAACCATCTCCACGCGTATGCTGAGTTTTTTTCACGTGAATTTGAAGTCCATGTCCTATTCGATTCGTAATGCTTCATCATGGTGAATATCTTAGCTTCATTAACAACCTCTGTAGTTAGTCACGCTACCACCCTGTCCAAGTATAAGTTACCCATAATACCTTTTTCGTGGCTTGGAGTCCATCTACCTGGTGCAAATATCCATGTTTGCACTACTTTATGCTGATGCCATGACTCTGGTGTTGCTACATTGTACCTGATAGTAACCTACACCACCTCTGAATTAGCACCTACTCAAGCCGACTACAAACCGCATCAATCCACATCATTATCATTGATTTTTGGGGATATCCATTGCAGCGTGTCGTTGCTAAATTTCCCATGATACCCCATTTTGCCACATCATATCACTCTCACTGTGGAGTGCCCTATCATATCCATGTCATTGAACGACCTTGCCACTGTTCATGAGTGAAACTTTCTCTGGTAACCACGTCGCCAGGTTCGTCCATATGCTATATATCCATTGTCTAGCCCCCCGACGTCCATAGTGCTCCCATACAATCTGCTTATCGATGAGCCTCTATATGAAACATTTAGCCAACACTCTCTTTGGACTAATAAAAAACTATAACATCTTTGTGAAATTTGTGAACACTGCTCCCTATATACGTCATAGCCAACTATCTTCGTTCAGCATTTGAAATTGATGTATGTCTACTTCTACGATGTCTAGTCAGTGTCTTGGAAAGGACAATGCTCAACATTTTGATGATATTTTTGGTAGTCATATCCCTCCTATTGTTCCATGTTCGTTCTGCTTGGCCTAATATCGAATATTTACTACAGATATTCATGATAATATTTTACTTTTCCACTTTGGTTTATCCTCCGATGATTATTTGAATTAGCCATTTGATTACTCTATGTGGGCATGAACTTTGATCTGTTACAGCTCTTCTAAAATCTGTAATTTCCCCAACAATGGGTACGCCTACTTAACTAAACCCTTTAGTATCTTGACATTGAACACTTAGACCACCAATTGTGGCATATTCTCCGACTCGTAGCTCTTATTTTATCTGTGTACACGTTGCTCTTTCTGGTGGAGGTCGTCGACGTGTACTCCTCCTCCTATACCAACATCTAAGCTGATGAAGACTTCTAAGCTGGTGGAGGTTTATTTATTTTTTAATTTTTATTTATTAACTCGTTGGACTGAATGCTTGTCTCTTTCCTGGTGCTTTCAATGGCGTAAAAGGTTTAAAATGATTGTGGCATGGTGGTTATAGGGGTGAACTATGTGAAGATCTATGTGGCGGCTTTCGGGCGGACAGTGCAGAATACTGTGGTGGCCATAAAAAGCTGGACAGCCTACCCGGATTCATGGCGGCTACCGATTCCACCATGTAAATTCAAAAAAAAATATATATATATATATATATATATATATTAAATTTAATTAATTTAAACATTTGAATTTGAATTAAAATATTTGAGTTTAAATTAATTAAATTTAAATATTTATTTTTAATTAAACTTAAAAATCAAAAATAAAACCACACTACAAACCTAAACAAAAACACAACCTAAAAATAGAGCAAACCCACAACACTCTATGGGAAACTTAAAAGGGAGAATCACGAAAACTATCACACAAGGACAACCAAAAATCTCAAGACTCAAAAATTTAAGGTGGGTCCCCAAATTTGGGGCTAGTTGTGGAATGGCCACAACACCCCCCCTTGTGTGATAATTTTGTAAAAAAGAACATTGGCTTGTCCCTCCTTTTGTTTGTAAAATAAACAAGTTTGGAAGGAATTTTGAGAACCCTTTCAATTTGCAAAATAAACAATGTGCAATTCTTGTTTTGTATCCCTCCTTGTGGAAAAAAATGCACTAGTTGTCTTTGTATTTTGCAAAAATTGATGCTCCTTGGGTTGCAAAAAAAATGAAGTTGCAAAGTATTTAAAGAAAAAATATCTTTTAATTCTTTGTCTTTCTCTCTGCCTTGAGCAAAAAAATATTACTTTTGAATTGCGTTGCATGGGGTTTTAACCCCTGGCCTCCTGCAGCGTAGCGCCCAACGTTGGCTCGAGCGACCAGTAGGGCTAGCACTCCCAACAAAAAGAGAAGGTGATGACCTTCTATTTCTTTCCTTCGACACAGAATGTTTAGAAAAACTTCTTTGTAAAAAACATGTTTGTGTGCATGGGGTTTGAACCGCTTGACCTCCTGTCGTGCACTGTCTTAGTACCTACTTACCGACCGTCTCAGATGCCACTCTAGATTAAAACTAAAAAGAAGGTGTTGGGTTCTTGTTTTTTTCTCTATCGAAAAAGGAAAAAAATATATCTTGGGACTTTAGTCCCACATACACTAAGAGGGTGCAAATTTAGGACTTTAAAAATAAAAATTATTACATTAACCGTTGATTACCTTCGAGAAATCAGTGAGTTGGACTCCTTTTGCCATTGTCCATGTGGCATGGCTGGAGGGATCCACTGTCATCTAGTGTCAGTCCAGGTGGCACATGGCTTAATTGCCATGTGTTTGCCATGTCAGCGTCGAGTCCATTTCACCATCTGGTCTAGCATCCGCCACATCAATATCGAGTCCATGTCACCTAGTGTTCAGTCCACATCAGATATTCGCCATGTATCCAGTCCACATTAGCTAACATTCGATCCATGTTAGATGTCTACCACATGTTCAATGTCTTGATCCACGTGCTTATAGTGTTTGCATCGATCCTTGGGATACGTGCCCAAAATAACAACGATATCAGAGATCACCTGTCTATGCCCAGTTTCAATCCATGTCTATTTTGATATGTCCAAGGTTCTCGCTCTAGGATTTATACCCTAAATACCTACTATCCACCTCAAGAAGCGTTCCTTGAAAAATGTGCCCATAGATTTACCCAATATTATGATGGCTCTGATACCATATAGGAGTAGAATAAGCATTAGGTATTGATTTGATATGAAGCAATTTATAATACATGAGTCCAACGAAGTTATAGTTCGTGCAACTAACTTCCCTAACCTTCTCCTAGAGAATACGCTAACATAATATAATAAAACATAATGATAATGAACTATGCTAATAGGGATAGGGATTTTGCTCTCTGTGTTCTAGGCTTGGCGTCAATTAATTCCAATGTTGTGTGGATTGACGTTCTTGGTGCGTTCTTATAGAATGACTTAGGGTGGGAATTAGCTCAACTTCGTGGTGAATTGGATGCTTGAATAGGCAGATGTTCTACTCAAACTATGGTAGTCTCCATTGGTGGAAAGGTAGGTGTCATTATGCAATTTGGTAGGGCTTTGCTATACCTCAGAGGGATGTTAGTTCACTCATTGATTCGATAGTGCTTTGATATGGCTAGTACACATGAAATCTTCTAAATTTTGCTTGTAAATTTGGGGCTTTAAATAGACACATAATTTCTCATCCTAGCTTCTCAGGGAAGCCAAGAATAAGAAATAGTTATTCTTTTGCAGTTGAGGCAAATATTCTAGAAGTTTCGATTTGCTTAATCGATCAAGAATGCATTGCTCTCCAATGGATTTGACTCAGCTCGGGTAGCCCGAGTTTGTTATAGACTCGATCGCTATCGACAGGTGTGGCTATGGTGGCTATGGCCATGGTTGTTATCGATGGGCACAACTAGCTCGTAGCCACTCTGATTATCAATGGTGACAGCGGTCGTCGTTGATGCCATTAGAGGCTATGGCTAAATAGGACTAAGTTGCCCTAATTGAGTGGTTAAAATTACTATTGGATCTTGGAAAGGTCCAAGAACAATCACATGGCATGAAAAGGTGTCCATATGAGTAGCCTCCTAAACATGATGCATTTTAGGTATTTACACAAGTCATCCATCATTTCCCAATTTTCTCTCAACTTTGGTGGTTTTCCCATATCAATCCATCGGTGAGAGTACCTGGTACTACAACCATAAATTCATCAGTAGTACCATATTTCAAAATAATATAATCAAGCATAAAGTACAACTACCAACACATTGGTAACATAAAATGAGATTATGCATTATATATACACACATCAATACATAAATCAAATATCAAGAACAAGTATTTCCAAGGAGGATCGTTATAGATTTAATCTAGCTAAAGAGCCATTAGTGGTATTAGAGAAAATCTTGGTGAAGCCATATTGGATAAAAGCTATCACCAAATTCTTTGGTGTGAATTTGAAGAATATTGGAAAGGAAGGTTAAAGATTAAAAATGCTAGCATCAGAGCTACACTTTCATGTGAATTTGAATTTTTTGAGAGGAGATACCAGAGTTGTACTTTGGACATTTTGTGATGCCATTTGGAGGAATTTATTTGAGAAGCTTGAAGAGCATTTGAAGAATCTAGTTGGTGTCCAAGAGATATTTGAAGATAATATTTTTAAAGAATATAGTAATTTAATTATTGGAGAAGAGGTGATTATAGTGAAAAGAATTTATTTTATTGTTGTTGTTGCATTGTAGCTTGGTGAGCAAAGAACAAAAATAATTTGTTGTGTTATAGTCTAGTGGGTAGAGAACATAAGGAAATTATTTTTTGTAAAGCTAAATGTTGATGAAGAATAGTCTGGTGAAAAGAATCCTAGACATCTAAGAAAAATCTCTAACTGCTTGATGTGAGCAAATACTGCAGGAGCCATTGAGATCCAATAAAAAATAAAATAGAGATAAGGGACATCGAGATTCAACACATAGACAATAAAATAGATATAAGGGCCATCGAGAGTCAACACATAGACAAAATTTATTGATAGTAAATAAAGGAGGTAGAGGCAAGAGTCATTGTCATAGAAAATATTAGACAAAGGACCAAGGAGGAACCTAAAAAATAAGGTGAGATCCATTATTGCAAAAGAACCAGGGAGGAACATAGAAAAAGAGATAAGAGTCATCATTCCAAAGAACCAAGGAGGAAATTAAAAAATAAAGTGAGATCCATTGTTGTAGAAGATCCAAGGAGGAACTTGAAAAATGAGGTGAGAGTCATTATTTCAAAAGAACCAGGAAGAAAGCCAAAAAAGGAGGTGAGAGGTATTTTTGTAGAAGCACTAGGGAGGAAAGTGGATAAGGAGATTAAAGCCATAATTGTAGAAGAGTCAATGAAGAATTATAGAGATACCTAGTCTAGAGAACCAGTGCATACTCCAGAAGCCAAGCACCTACAAGAAGAGTTTTCTTTGAAATAGAGGACATAGTATGAAATGGTGAATGTGAAAATCCTAAAGCCTAGAAAGTTGGTATGGTTAAAGTGTAATGTTTGCTACGGAATCTAAAAGTGCATAATAACCTTATTTCCTAATGCATGTTAATTTGGACATGGCAAAAATTAAGGTAAGAGAATTAAATTTGAATTTTCTAAGTGTAAAAGGGGCATATTTGAGATATATTTTGGGCACCTAGTATTTCTAAAATTGGACTTATAAGATTTAAAAGGCTTTTATTACAAATTGATTGATAATTGATGATTAATAAGGAGTTATAAGGGAAAGAATTATTTGAAATTTAAAAATTGAATTTTTTTCTAGAGAGATATGGATTGATTGAATTAAATGAATGAATTGATTGCTTGATTAAATCTTGATTATTTGAAAATTTGAAATTAAAATTAAAATTAAAATGTGGAGATATAAGAAAAATTGAAAATTGATATGATTTTGAAATTTGAGAATTTGATTTGAAAGGCTTTGTGGGAGTTATAAGAAGTTGATAAAATTAAAATTTGAATTACTAAATGATTTTCATTACGTCAAATAGTAAAATTTTCCTTTCTAAATCTTAATTTTTGAGAAAATGAAATCAATTCTTATTGTTGAGAAACTTTAGGATATAGTGAATGGAACAAAAAATATGCCAAATGATGTAGCAAGAAAAATAAAATTGAAGGAAATGATGCAAAATCCCTTATGTTGATTACATTTGGGATAATTGATGAAATTCAACCATACATAAGTGAAGTAGAGACTTCAACAGTTGCTTGGGAGAAATTATGCAAAATATTTGAAGGAAAGAACAAAGCAACCATCTTACATTTGCAATCACAATTATATTCATTAAAGTTTAATAGTGGAGAGAGTATAGAACTATTTCTTCAGAGAATAACATATTTAAAACAAAAAAATTTAATAGTATATTTAAAAGTTAAGTTATTAACTCTGGGAGAAAAAATTAGAATATAAGCTTCTTGTCCAAGTTACATTAAGAACTCTTCTAGTAAATTTCAATCATTTAGTCACTTCATTTCAAGTGCTAAATAAAACAACCACCTTTGTTGAGTTGGTTACTGTTCTTCAAGAATATGAGGTGGAAAATTTATTCAAATATGAGATGATGAAAAATGCTTTGATATCAAAGGAAAATGTACCAAGTAACATTGCAACATCATCACAATCTCAACCTGAATGGAAGTAGAGATATTGTTATATATGCAATAAATTAGGTCATACTACAAGTTATTGTAAATATAATTATGAGTCAAATAAATAAAATATTTTTTCAAAATTCTCAACCAAGTCAATATCAATATCCATAGCAACAACAACGACCAAGAGAAGATAATCAAAAGGGTAATTTAGTTCAAGAAGTTCAAGAGATGCAATAAATAAATGAAGTTGAAGAAGGAAATGAAATTAGAGCTCTAACAATAGGGATTATAGATGAAGACCAAATTTAAGATAATTGTAAAAAGGATGAAAATGAAAATCATCCAAAAAATCCTAATCGCACTGGTGTTTCAGATAATGAAATAGAAGCAATAGAAACAAATGAAAGAAAAGACTTAAAATGAATATCATTCCATAATTGTAAACTTTGTGAGAGAACCAAACCTTAAAAAAAATTGAAGTACATTATGGATGGATAAAAATGTCAAACTAGAACAGGATCATGGATATGTTGAAAGGTTTTTATGGTCACAATGAAAGTCTGATAAATACTGTAGGAAATAGGTTAGCATATCAATGCATAATATCAAGAAATGCTAGAGATAAAGGCAAAGGACAAAAACTAGAATTAGAGATTGAAGACTAAAAGTCTTCAAAACCAAATAATGTAATACATGGGGGTGTTGAAAAAACTAAATTATTCTAGTGGTAGTGGATCATCTCACAAAGCATGTTCATTTTTGTTCCTTGTACCATCCTACACCACCTCCTTCATTGTCCAAATACTTTTAGACTTCATATTTTGCCTTCATGACATTTTATGAGTCGAAATTGATTAGACATTTTTCGCAAGACTACCCAAACTTCCGAGCTCCTTTCGGCTATATCGCACTCATCCGAACTCAGATTGAGCTAAAATTTTTAGGGTAGATGCATGAAAAACCCTAGAACGTCTCCACAAATTTTCATATCATTTGGAGCAACACATATCCTAGCATATCCCTATGTGTGAACGAGATATTTGGCAAGTGGCTATGCGAAGGTTTCATCTGGGTTGAGTGCAAGCAGCTCCAGAGGTTGGTTTTTAGGGCCTTTGGGCCCTAGCGGCCAATATTTTTGTGGTTTTTGCTCAATATTTTAGCAAGAAATGTTGCAGGGGATACAATATGGGTTAGAAATTTGTCTTTCAACAGATCATACTATGAACTTGAGTGACAACGGCTTCCAATTTGCTGCACAAAAGAAAAGTGAAAACCATACCTTTCCACGATGTCTAGGGCAAGGATTAAAGAGATCATGAAATAAGTTTCAAGCAGTTGATCAAAAAATGGCTCATATCTCAAGTGAATCTGGTGCTAAGGTGCACCCACAAAATAATTCTACTGTGAAAACCCCTGTCAAGGGTAAGAATTTCGAAGACTTAGTCCCAAAAATAAATTTTAGGGATGCCCTTCATGGTGGACAGCCTCAGCCCAATGCTAATATCAATATTAGGGCTTCCCATAAACCTCTAAGAATGCCTAATATTGATCCCAGGAAAACGGAGTTAGGATGTCTTAAAGAAGTTATGGAACTCTTATTGTTAAGCTTGATATGGGTAACATTCAGACTGGCATTGAAGATTTGGAAAAAAAAGGACTAATTTGTTGGTTTCCGAGTCTATCTGCTTTCAAAGTCTGGGCTGCAAAAAGCTGGAAAACTAAAGGTGAGTTACAAATCTCTATTTATCCAAATGGTTATTTTCTTGTTTTATTTGCTAATAATGAAGATAGAGAGAAAACTTTTCAAGGGGGTCCTTGGTTTTTTGGAAGGGCTGGGCTTTTCATAAAGCCCTGGCATACTAAATTTAAAGCCAAAGAAGAGATGCCTTCTATAGCTCCCGTGTGGGTTAGACTCTTTGGCCTCCCTATTGAATTTTGGAATCCTACTGTTTTTTCTTCAATTGGAAACTCTTTAGGAACTTTTATGATGACTGTTGATTGTACTCAAAATTTTGAACATATTATTTATGCTCGATTTGTGTTTTAATGGATTTTGACAAACCCCTACCTAAAAAGATCACATTACAATTTGGGGAAGACACTTGGGAGCAAGTAGTGGACTATGAGAACATTCCTTTCGTTGTAGAATTTGCCATGAATATGGTCATTTGGCCGATGCTTGCCCAAATAAAATTCCTGATCAAATGAAAGAAGATATAAACTCAGCATATTTCCAAATACCTAAGAAGAAGAACACTCAGAAAAAACCAGTTATGAAGGATCAATCAAAGTCATCTTCTAATATGTTTGAAATCCTTTCCACAAATGATGTCGCAAGTGAGGAGGAAATAATGGAAACTGAAATCTTAGAAACACAATTTAAATATGAAGGGAAGAACTCAGAGACAAACCAACAAATCAAAGGTTTTCAACAGAAAAAAAAAAATTACACAAGAAAAACAATATTTCAAATGTCAAAACTTCAAATAATGCAGGTCCCAATATGGTGGGCTTCTCAAATTAGGGAAACTCTTCTTTCTATCATTTCTTTGGATGGCTCCAGTTCTGAAGGTACCTAGTTTCTTCTTGTTTTTTTATTTATTTTTTGCTTCTCTTTGGTTCATTCAGTTTTTTTTAGTTCCCAAGCTCATTCTATTCTTTATTTTGTTTCCTCTGTTGATTTTTGCCTTAATAGTCTTCTGGTCTAGATAGGTCATTGTTTTGTTCAAATTTTTTTTTTTTTTGGTTTAGTTTTTTAAGGTGGGTGGGTTCTTTTGTTTTGTTTTTTTTTTGTGTTCTTTGTGTTGTTTTTTGTTGTTCTTGTGTTTTTTTTGTTTTTTGTTTTTTTTTTTTTTTTATGTTTTTTGTTATTGTTCTTGTGTTTTTTTCGTTCTTGTTCTTGGGTTTCTCTTTGTTTGTGTTATTTCGTGTTTTTATGTGTGAGTGTTTTCTATGTTTTTTGTTTTTGTTTATTGTCTGTTGTTGGTTGTTTTTTATTTTTATTTTATTTTTTTAAATTTTTTAGGTTTTGGTTGTGTTTATTTTTCATGTTTTTTTGGGTTATGTCTTTGTAGTGTTCTGTTGTTTTTGTCTTGTTTGTGTTTTGTTATGTGGTTCTTGTGTTTTTCTATGTGGTTTGTGTTGTGGTTTCTTTTATCTTATTGTGCGTGTTTGGTTGTGCTTTTGTTTTTGACACACTCAAGGAGCATGTTTTTTATTTTATTTTATTATTTTTGTTGTTATTTACTTATTTTTAAATTGGTTTTGTGTGTTTGTTTGCTCCTTGAGTATGTCAAAGGTGTTAGGCCAGGTCCGAGTCCTAGGCATTTTTGGCGGAATGGATACCCCTGCCTCCTTGGGTCTTACCCGAAAGTAGCATCCCTTTTGGGATGTTTTCCACAAATAAAAAATAATAATAATACATGGGGGTGTTGGAGATCATTACATTATTTGGTATATCTTAAAGTACCCCCATGGTACAATTGTACATATTGTAAATATTATATTAGGGTGTGATTTATTAGACTAGACTATGTGATTTATAATTTTCCTAATGTATGTGTCAATGTGTGAAAAGAGTCATGTGTGTAGATGTCAAGTATACAAGTGAAGAGTCACATGGTATGTGGCAAGATGTAAAGTCAAGAGACATGAGAGGTTTGTCATATGTGTGGAATAGGAAAGGATGCATCTCTCGGATATGTGAGGAGAGCAATAGTCAAGTATTAAAGAGTCATCTCCTAAGGTTGTAATGGGGAGATAAAACTCCATGTATTGTATCATCAAGAAGAATCATCAAAGAATCAAATATCTCACATATTTGATCAATATTATTGTGATTATTATTATGAAATATTGTTATTATTTCATGAATGTAATTTATTTATATTGATCAAATATTTGTATGCTTTAATATTGTGATTGATTAATATCCTATATATCGGGGCCTGTGATTTAATTTGGCTAAAAAAACATCATTTAATATTTATCTTATTTACAAATCTTCCTCACCCTCACCCACTATATCCTTCTTTTCTACCTTAGCCTTTTCCTCTTGTAGAATGTTGATTATGATGTTTTTCTTTTTCTATGGCAATTGAAGCTTGAGTTAGCTCTATTATTTTTTGACACTCCAGCCTTAGAAGCAAAATATTACTCCAAGTTTTCTTCTCTACTATTTTCAATTATTTTTTCATGGATATGAGTGATCCAATAAATTCATTTAAATCCGAATCTTCAAATATTTGTTCTCTTTAATAATTATTGTGTAATTTTCTAATCCTCACTTAATGTTCTCAACATATTTTGACAATATTTCCATGTATTGGTCCTTTGATACAATCTATATGGAGGGATCCAACTAAACAACATTCTTTCCTAGCAGTGAAGGATTCATGGTTTATTGACGCCCACAATGTAATATTTAGTTTTTTTCTGATTTGCATGCACTAGATAACAAAATGACAATTGGTAAGACAACAATTACCAAAATGGTAACATTGAATTGGCAAGATGAAACTATCACAAGATGACAATACCTTGAGATGGAAAGGGCAATTCCACTTGAATGACACTTCCACTTGTATGACACGGTTAACTTCCACTTGTATGACACGATGCAACTTCCACTTGTATGGTATGGTGAAACTTACACTTGAACAATACGATGCAACTTCCACTTGAATATTATGGTGCAACTTCTACAACTTCCAAATGAATGGTCAGTTTCTAATCAAACAACTGACTCAAATGACCAATCCTAACGTGGAGGGTAATTCCTACTCAAATGACATCTTCACATAAACTAAATCATACATTGTCCTCACCTACAATCCTATACAAATACTAGTCTATTCAACTTGCAATATTTAATGCAACTACAATTCAAACACATAGAACAAGTTTAAGGTGGAAATTTAATGGTATTGTCAATGTGTCAATTGGTTGCATATTACATTGTTTTTCTAGCTCTCATGCATAAATAAGTAACTGGAATCTCTACCTTACCTTTGTCTCTTCCTATTACCTTATTAACTCAATTTGCATGCCCCTTTTTGTTTTCTCTCAATGAATTCCACTCCTTAGATTTTTTCTAATGATTCCTCTCCCTCCTTTATATGTGAAATATGGCAATTACGGTTGGTACTGTTTGGATTCTTTCACATCATATTCATCGGGTAAGAAAAAATGTTTAATGAACTCCAAATCATGAACATGAATTATTCTTACCAGCTATTATCATTTTATCTTGGATTTATTCATAAGACCACCTTTTATATCTTATCCTAGATTTCCTTTGATAATAAAACCTTCTATTATAGAATGCACTCAATATTTTTTGCACTTTATCCCATTCCTTCACACCAATCCAACCATAATCAACATGTATTTTTTTGACTACTTTCTCTGGGTGCCAACACCTTATATTGGAGTGATTATATTCTTCACAAATTTTAAAAGGATATAGGCTCCAACACCTAATTGCTACATATCTAGATCTTCCATACTGACTACAGAAACCCATCTTAGGATCTTCATCCCCTATACTAATTTTTCTTCTCACAATTTTTATCATTGCTTTTTGCTTGATTAGTATATCCAAAGCCTTCATTCTTTGGGCTTATTTATAGCATTATGGGTATTTTCACACCTTGCTTATATCTTCCCAATTCTTTGCCATCATATCTCATTCTTCTCATTAACTTGGAACCAATAACTTTGGTGTGTCTTTCAAAGTAGCTGTTGGCATTTTTGCCACATTAATTTTTATTATTAATTATGCATGCTTAAGCTGTGGCCCAATGCAGTTTTGTGAGTTTCGAGAATTAAATGCAATCCAAAATTAAATACTTTGAGGATTTCCAATGCATTCAAGGTCAAAGAAGCGCCCAAGCCACCAAAATTGAAGGATTTATTGGTTCGAAGCTGCTGTTCGTGGATTGAGTCAATGGTTTCATGCATATTTAAAAAAAAAACAAATTTAATGAAGGTGGTTCTTCGAAGCTGACATGTACATTGCATTCAATTTTGTGGGTCTCCAAGGCTGCAATTAAGGGGATCGTGTGCATAATTTCCAATGCATAATTGTAGATCACAAGGAAGTCGGTTTCAAATGTTTAATGCTGCAAAGAGGACGGCCCTCTATAAAAATCAATGTAAGCTTCATTTGAAAGGGTGGTTGGAAAAACTTGCTGCTAGAAACTGAAGTGCATTTGCAGGAATAAAGGATTGGCTTTTATTTTTCAAGCGTTTGCATTAGTGATTTCCTTTCTGTTTATGTTGCATTTCTAATAGCATTTGTATGTCTTAATGGCTGTTGCATTTAAATTCTGCATATTGGATTTATGCACTTCCGTGAGAGTATGATTCCCGAAATGTGATTTTGGAGGGTTTCTCTGCGTACATCGTGCGAAAGTTAGGTTGATAACTTTTATTGCTTGCTGTTACTGCACTTTAAATTTCCTGCTGTTATTTTTCGATCCCATCACTTTGGCCTGTGGCCATATTTCCCATTTCTTTCTGTAACCTTTTTTTAATTTCTTTCCAGTAACCCTTATCTTACACCAAGTTTAGAATAGTGAAGGGAACCAGCCCACTCTGGAGATTGGTCTGGGAGCCATTTCTTGCTTCCAGCCTTTCAATGTTGGCCAGGTCTAGGGTGCACTCGTAAAATCCTTTCCTGTGGCAGATTTTGGACCAACAGTAGCCAAACTATTCATCCCCACTATGTTCTTCAACAATATGGTCTTCATCACATCCATCAATGACTTGATGAGATTTATTTTCCTCTATTATCTCTTTATCATATTTCCTTCTTTGCTATAGAAGCAAAAATTATTGCATGGTTATTTTTATTATCACTACTACTAGTGACCTGGACCAACTGCCTCTTTCCCATGATTATTATATTGCTTGTGTCCTCCACTTATTTTTCAATCGCTCTCAACACCACCATTTCTTCCTTCAACTCTGTCTCATAAATTTTCAAGAACTTTTTATCTGTATTTAGGCACATTGTAGGACTATTGTCCACTTTTTCTCCTTTGTCCTTTAATGGACTTAATGTGTACCATTCACCATCTTTCTCAATAGTGTAGGTATTCACCCTACCATCATGCATTGAATTTGTATTAAACTACCATGGCTTTCACAACAAGACATGACAAGCATTCATATTCATAACATCACATAGTATCTTATCTTTGTTACAACCAATTTGGAAGTCTACCATATATTGTTCACTCACCAAAATTTGATGTCCCTTTTGCAATCATGATATCTTATACAATTTTATGTTTTCATTCCTCTTCAACACAAGCTTTTCTACCATCTTCATAGACACTAAATTATCTATACTCCTAATGTCCACAATGACCTTACAACACTTACCTCCTAATTTGTGCATGGTTTTAAAAAGACTTATTCTTTGCATTGGTTCATACACCTCCTTAGCTAGTTTTAACAATATCCTTTTCATCATAAGTGACTCTCCTTGTTATGGTTTCTCCATGTGCTTCGATGAAGCAATACTCTCTTCATATACTTGTGCAATTTGGTTATAGGTTTCATTTCCATACTTGCTAGTATATTGTGATTGAGGATACATATGCTCTATGTCCTTCTTCCAAGAATCTATAACACTTACCAGTAAAACCATGTCCTATTTCTATACCAAATCCACCTTGTCCTCTTATGATTCACCCTTTTATTAGGTACTTTTATTGAAATCACTTTAAGAAATACTAACTTCTTCTTGCATATGCTTCCCTCTACTCTATTTTATTGTTCTCTTCCTCTAGAAAATTATCCTCTTCTAATGGAATTTTTTTGTTGCTTGCGAGTCAACTATTCTTCTACCTTTAGTACATATTGATATGCCTCCTCAACTATTCTATTTTGAAGCAAATCAATTTTATCTTGTATAGATAACTTTAGCCCATTTATATATATCACAACTTTTTCCTCATCATTTTCAATATGACCAACTCTTATGGTCAATTTATAGAAATTTTCAGTATATTCTTTCAATTCCCAACTCCTTTGTTTGAGGTTTTGGAGTCTTATAAGCAACCCAATATGATAATTAACAAGTAAAAATTTATATTTTAGTTTGGATATAAACTTATCCCAAGTCTAGATTTTATCCTTACATTTTTATTATCTCTCTATTTGGACATGATCCCACCAAATCGAAGCATGTCCCTGTAACTAGGTATATGCAAATTTGATCCACTTTAGATTCTCCATAGATTCATACTCAAAAACTATTTCCATGTTTGTTATCCAATCAATCAATTCTTTCAGATTTAAACTTCCATTAAAACTAGGAGTATCCATATTTGATTTACATCCATGCTTTGGTTCTTCTCCTTAATCCTCATCTCGAGTAGATGATCAATCTCCTCTTCGCTATCACTAACCTCTTCAAGATGAACACCTCTTCTTTGGGTAGTCTAAATTGCATCTAGTATGGTGGTGATTCCTCTCAACATTTTAACTATATCCATTGGTTGGGGTCCCAAACCACATAATCTTCCTCTTCCTTATTATGTCATTTCTCTAAAAACTTTATTTTTGACTCTGATAAAAATGATATAGTTTAGGAGGGGTTCAACTAAACAAAAACCTCCCCTAGTATCAAAGGATTCATGGTTCACTAACACCTAAAATGTAAGATTTAAGTTCACTCTAATTTGCATGGGTTGGATGACTAGATAACAATTAACAAGACAATAATCACTAAGATGGTAATGTGGCAATTGGAAAGACAATACTACCACAATATGATAGTACCCCAAGCTAGCAAGGGAAATTCCACTTGAATGACACTTCCACTTGTACGACATGGTGTAATATTTATATGGCATGGTGCAACTTCCACTTGTATGACACAATGAAACTTCTACTATATGGTGCAACTTCCACTTGTACAGTACGATGCAACTTATACTTGAATGGTATGGTGTAAATTCCACTTGAATAGTCGGTTTCTAATTAGATAACTGACTCGAATGACCAATCATGACTTGGAGGGTGATTCCTACTCAAGCAATGTCTTCATATGAACTACAATCATACATTGTCCCCACCTACAATCATGCACAATTACTAGCCTATACAATTTACAATATTTAATGCAATTACCATTGAAATGCACAAAATAAATTTGAGGTGGAAATTTAATGTTATTGTCAATATGCCAGTAAATTGTATATTAAATATCTTTTCCCTAGCTCCCATGCATAAATAAGTAACGAGACCCTCTACCTTGTCTTTCTCTCTTCCTCTTCCCTTAGATCAACTTGCACGACCCTTGTTCTTTTCTCTCTATGCATGTCACTTCTTTCCTTTTTCTATTGATTCCTCTCCCTCTAAATGAAAAATGTAGTAGTTACTTACGTTTGGTAATTACCATACCTATAACCATTCAAATGCTCCCACATCATCCTTCACCATAGATTCCAATTTTGTGCACAATGTCATGCAAATTTACACAATAATGATGCATGTTCTTGTTGTCCTTTATTCTTAGATTTCATATTCTCTCTTCAATGTATGTAACTTCACTAATTTTACTTGTTCATATACTTGATAAATTGTGTTCAAGGTCCCAAGCTCCTTTGGCAGTCTTGATACTTTTAATTCTTACAAAAATACTTACATTAAGAGTTATTTGTATATGATACAAATCCAATGCATATTTTCTTTATGCTTGCTCCATTTTATTTATTTCTATTGTTAATAGAATACTTCAATCTATGCGTTTTTTATATCTATTTTCCACAAATCTTCACACTTCTTTGGAAGTAAGCAAAATCTTCATCTTTATGTGACAATAATCATAATATTTTCCTTTAATTTTTCTCTACAATATTAAATTTTAAATTATCTAGTTAAATATAATGAAATCGCTAAGCTCTCCACTTCTCCAATCTCCAAAATTTAAATTATCTAGTTAAAGATAATGAAATTGCCAAGCTCTCCACTTCTCCAATCTTCAAATTCTAATACCACTATGTGTGATGTGATGTTACTTTAAATAAAAAATATAGCATAGAAAAAAATGAATAGAAAATTAACTTGTATTAAAAAGGGTAAAATAGAAAATAAACTTGTATTACTATGGGTAAAAAGGATAGAGTAGTTATCCCCAACCATACTCAGGTTACCAAAGCATAGTGTACATCCCTAAGACCATGAGACTTGAATCTTGGACCTCTATTCAAAGTGCCAAAGTCTCCACCATTAGGCTACTCGAGCTACACATACAATGTTTCTCTTTAAATTTGTACATACAACTTCACAATGCACTATTATTATATGCAAATACAATAGAATGTCTCTTAGTTGTCTCGAGAGACTCTTGATGTTTCTCTTGCTATCTAAATTCGAACGATAATTTTTTTCTTTTTAAAATTTTCACCTATAACTCCAATTTTATCTTATTTTTTATATTTGTCATATTCAATGTCATAACTTTTAATATGAAAGTCATATTCTTATTTTATAATTTATTATAAGTTGACAATTATATTTTTATTTTATAATACTATGAGTTGATTATCACTAAGATCTCAACATTTATAGTCAAGGAAGCTATGGTTTTAGGATTATTTTAAGATGATAAATTTGAGACCCACTATTTTGTTGGCATTCAATTTTTAAGTCCACTTCAAGGATTTCTCATTCTTAGCATCAACATGTATCACATCTCTTACAACAATCTAATATAAATGATTATAATTTGGGGTTGCAATTCAATTAGTTGATACTAGGTGTTATTATTTACTTTATGTTATCTAACTAAAGTTATCAATATAAGCTATAAAGTATGATTAACTGGTCTAACATTTATTGATCCAATATTAAAAAAGGACCATATCTATAATGTATTTTAAAATGAGTGAATTTGAGATAAACAATTTTTATAATCATACTATATTTCGATAAATAACTTAAAAGCTTCTATCTTAGAATTTATTTAAATCATGGATATCTTTAATTTATTTTAAAGGATACAAATCTTATGATTCTCATGTCATAAGAAGTGATTAAAAAAATATTATTAAAAGATAAAATCTTTCTCTTTATTCTATATTAAATTTAATAATTGAAAAAACTTTAAAAAATAATTATTAAATTGAAAACTTATTCCTAAAATGTTTTAATTGTAAAACATATTTGAGTGTCTATGTCTTAGACTTGCATCCAAGTTAACACCTAAAAATCAAATCTTTATGAAAAATGCCACTATGAAATTGTCATAATCCTTCTAATACCATAGATTTAATGGGAATCTACATCTACTTTCCAATATTAAGATGCCTTATCTTCTAGAAGCTGTGTTCATAATTGCTTTTAGGATATATTCTAAGGAAAAACCTTCGAATATCCACTCCTTTGCACCTTAATATATTCTTTTCTTTGCATGGCAGGAAAATATATATATATATATATATATATATATATATATATATATATATATATATATCACGTAAAAGACAACCCCTTTATTTGGAGTGGTGCACTACAATAAAAATAAAGTCTAAATTTTGTTGTCTAGATTTAATTATTAATTTAAAGAGTTGTCGTTGATGATAATGTTAAATTGTGAAGAGTGCATATCTTAATAAAATAGAATATTAGATTTATCTAATGCTACCTGTTGCCATGTTAGAATTGAACAATATTCAAATCTTTCTGGCTAAGCTATGTCCATTGCATAATATCATTATATGCAACGTATTAAGTCTACAAGTCAATTTGACAAGATCATTTAAGATTACATAAGATAAGAAAATAATTATAATAATAAACCTGAGTCAAGAGAAGTCAAGGATCCCTTATAGTATAGCATATGCAAAGATTGAAGAGACTCCATTATTCACTTGACAAGAGCTTACCTTTAAAGCATGGTTGCAGTACGTTTCGATACTTTATTTTAAAAAATGATTTCGTTTTACTTTACTATGATTTATCCCTTTCACTTGTACTATGATTTATATAAGATTTTAGTGAGGGTTGTATTTATATTACATAATAATAATAAAAGTTTGATAATTATATACGTGTGAATGAATTAAATTGTTTTTAAACAAAAATTATATTATTTAATAATAATTTATTTTTAAATAATATTATAAGATTTTATTTCATTAAAAATTTTGCATAAATAAAATGTTAGATGATGGACATTGTTTATAACATGTGAAATCTCAAGAATGTAAATGAGGTGTCTATGTACAACAATTATCATTGATTCAACACTAACACAATGGAATTCATTTATTGATAATTTGTCAAAGCATAATTCAAATATATATTATAATTGATATTTTATTGAGGTGAATAAAATAGAAGATTTTCAATCTTCGTAAGATTAAAAGTAGTTTATAAGACAATGTTTTTTCCAAAGAATTATGGTTACGAACATTAGAAAAACCATCTATTGTATTCTGCTAGGGTTTGGGTCTATCGTCATTCGTAAATTTGGTTGCTTTGGTGTTGATTACTGATATTACCATTAATTAGGTGACTGCTATCCTTTTTTATGGCTTCATCGTCCGTAGATGTAACGGTTGTTACCAAAAGTGGAACTCGTGGCGTCAAAGCAAGCTCGAAAGTTTATTTTGAAAGTGGTGGATGAGGTAATGATTCTTCTCCAAATGTTGTGCTCTCTCTTGATGATATTTCTCCAATTGTAAAATGGTATGAGAATCATTGTCTTATAGCTTATTTTGTTGGTCGAATCTTGCCACAAGAATATCTTCAAAATTGGTTGAAACTTCACTGGGAAGCTTATGGCATTGTGGTTGTGGGTATCCGCAATCTTACTAAAGGTTTTTTTTGCTTTCCTTTAAAGAACCCTCGTAAGTGCAAATTGTGGTTGCTAAGTCCAGTTGCTAGTTTCTTCACAATACTTTAATGGTCCTTTCTCCTTGGACTCCTTTTCGAGTTTTGGAGCAAGTTGCCTTGAAAGTGTCGATTTGGCTTAAAATCCATGGTCTTCCACTACCCTTATGGGCGTTTATTTCCAATATTGTTAAACCCATTGGTTGGGTGATCTGTCATGAAGAAGAGCAGTTCTTCTCAACACAACCTAATATAAGAGTTTGTGTTGAGGTTCACCTCGTACAGGATATTACAGAATTTATGGACATTTAGGTTGGTACAGAGTTTTTTATGCAAATTTACTTTAATTTACCTAATACTTGTTTTCGATGTCAATCCACCATGCATCGTATCAAGGACTGTTCGTTGGTTTCTCAAAAACCTCTGATGGTTGCCCCTACTCCTCATACCATACCTACACCTCCCAAACCCTCTATTGAGGGTGATTGGATCATGGTTTCTAATAATAAGGGGGCAACCAACCCTAAGTCAACACTTTCTAATGGAGATAAGGTTGTGAAGCCACCATCTTAGCCTCCTATTGTTCATGTTCATCCTGTTTTGACTCCTCAAGCTTCGTCTGTTGAGAAACCTCCCGAGCATAAATCAACCTCAAAATGGAATTCACTACCAGTACTCCACCCTCCAAATATTCACATAGTCCATCTCAAGATGGCTTGCCATCATTGAGGGGAAGCCAAGAGTCTAAGTGTCGTCCTTCGACTGTTGGTGACTTATTTGAACCTTCTTAGACCTCTATTTAATAGGTTTTTAGTGTTGGTCGATAGTGTGGGCAGTCCCTCGATTGTTGGTGAATTATTTCAACCTTCTCAAACCTCTACATTTAATAGTTCTTCGATGTTGGTTGATAGTGGGGTAAGCCCTATGGGAGACAACTCCATGGATATTCCTCCTCCATGAATTTCCTTTCGTAGAATGTTCAGGGACTTATAGAGTCCTCAAGAAGATTTTGTTTGATCTACTCTACAAATTATTGGTCATGTTGATGTTATTGTTAGAATATATTATATTAGTTGGTACATGCTAATGTACCACCATGTGTACATGTTTAGATTAGGAGTTTATCTTAAATTAAAGTTTGAGTATTTGCTTAATGTAATGTAATAAATGCACAAGTGTTAGAATGTGCAAAGTACTTGATGATGTAAATGTGCATGTTGTCTATGTGCACATGAGTCCATAGAATAGAAAGGTGAAGAGTCATAGGAAGATGGAAGGTCAAAATTCACCTCTCATTATATATATGCTATTGTATGGACAAGGGGAGAGAGAGACACACACACAATTTTGGTGTGCACAAGGTAGAGTAGTAGTAGTTGATATGATAGATACAATGTAGAGCATGTATGAAATATGAAGAGTTTGATACCTCCATTTTATAGCAATATACTATTTTCGTGAGCTTTCATTAATTGTTTATTTATGAGTAGTTGCAAAATTTTCTCATGATATTTACACGCTTAGTATATTTCCTTTTTCATATTCTTAATATTGCATGCTCATTTTATACCTTGTGGTAGTTATTCATTAAATATACAACATCAAAAGCTAACAGTGGTATCAAAGCCACAAGGGAGATTGATAGGAGATAGAGAGAGTCACAAGAATATTGAGAGGAGATAAGTATATTTCATATCTAGAATTTTTAAAATTACTTTTTAGCTAGAGTCTTTCCACAGGGTTGTAGGAAAACTCATGAAGACTAGGACTCAGCATAGATTTTTTCCACTAGATTGAAGGATTGAAGAGAAATAATACCTCGACAAGAAAAATCCAGAAAATTAGTAATTGTAGAATCAAATAAAAAATATAAAAGAACACATTACACTAGAATTTATCCTGGGCAACCCTTTCAAGAAAAAATCCAACAAGAATATCTCCTTATTGTATAATTTGTATCGTCTCCAATACAATAATATCCTTTCGATCACTTTTCACTTGTGATTACATTTCTTGCAAATTCATTACCAAACCCTCATGCAAGTGTTGTTTTCTATACCAACAACACAAGAAGAGGTTTTACAATACCATGGGCGCAAAACCATGGGCCGACATTACATTAACCCAAAAATGCCCATATAGGTCTAAAAATAACTTAAACCCCAAAAACATTTTCCTTGGGGCTAATGCCCTCGGACTCCCAATAGGGGATGTCACCCTCGTATCCTTGCTCGGGGATTGGCCTGGCTCGAACCTCGATGACGAAATGTTTACAGAGTGTAAATTCCTTTCAGAGTTAACCCCTCATAAATAACATGGAAAATATTCAACATAATTCTAAAATTCTCCCACTTGTTGAATACTTTCCATAGGGGCTAATAATTATCATTATCAACTGTCAAGGATAACCATACCCATAGATCTTCTACACCAAGAAAATTTTTGAGCAAGTACAACCTTTGTTAATGAATTAGCAACATTCTTCTCTATATCAACTTTCTCCAATATCACCTGATTCTCTTCAACCATCTCTCTCACAAAATGGTATTTTATATCAATATGTTTTGATCTATCATGAAAACTAGGATTGTTTGCAAAAAATATTGCACTCTGACTATCACTATCAATTCTCACAACCTTTTACTTAATACCAACTATTGAACATAACCTCTGTAGCCACATTGCTTCTTTACAGGTATGAGTTGCTACAATGTACTCTGCTTCTGTAGTGGACAAAGCAACAATTGATTTTTTTTTACTCATCCAACTTACTGCCCCTCCAAATAGCCTAAACATAAGCACTCGTGGATCTTCTCTTGTCAAGATCTCTAGCCTAGTCAACATCCACAAACCCTTGTAGATTTACAATATCATTATCTCCAAATTTTCCTTCGTAATAGATAGCATAATTTGTAGTTCCACACAAGTATCTCAAGATCCTCTTCACAACAATCCAATGTTCCTTTCCTGGATTGGACATATATCTACTAACTACTCCCACTGCATGTGCAATATCAAGTCTAGTACAAACAATTGCATACATCAGACTGCAATAATACTAGCGTAAGGAACATGATGCATTTCTTCAATTTTCTCATCTATTTTAGGACATTGTTCAGTGGATAACTTTTTACCAAACGGATATGGAGTACATAACGGTTTACAATCATGCATCCTAAACCTATGTAGTATCAAATTAACATATTTCCTTTGATTTAACCACAACTTTCTATTTTCACGATCCCTTATTATTTCCATACCCAAAATAAATTTTGTAGCACCCAAATCCTTCATGTCAAATTCATAAGATAACTGATATTTTAGCAACTTTATCATCTCCTTATTATTACCAATTAACAACATGTCATCCACATACAATACAATGATAAAAAAAATTGCACCTTCCTTTTTTTCCTTTTTTTTTTTATTTGTGGAAAACATCCCAAAAGGGATGCCACTTTCGGGTAAGACCCAAGGAGGCAGGGGTATCCATTCCGCCAAAAATGCCCAGGACTCGGACCTGCCTACCACCTTTGACATACTCAAGGAGCAAACAAACACACAAAACCAATTTAAAAATAAGTAAATAACAACAAAAATAATAAAATAAAATAAAAAACATGCTCCTTGAGTGTGTCAAAAACAAAAGCACAACCAAACACGCACAATAAGAAAAAAGAAACCACAACACAAACCACATAGAAAAACACAAGAACCACATAACAAAACACAAACAAGACAAAAACAACAGAACACTACAAAGACATAACCCAAAAAAAACATGAAAAATAAACACAACCAAAACCTAAAAAATAAAATAAATAAAATAAAAATAAAAATAAAAAACAACCAACAACAGACAATAAACAAAAACAAAAAACATAGAAAACACTCACACATAAAAACACGAAATAACACAAACAAAGAGAAACCCAAGAACAAGAACGAAAAAAACACAAGAACAATAACAAAAAACATAAAAAAAACAAAACAACAAAAACACAAGAACAACGAAAAACAACACAAAGAACACAAAAACAAAACAAAACAAAAGAACCCACCCACCTTAAAAAACTAAACAAAAAAAACAAAGAAGAAAAAAGAAAAAAAAATGAACAAAACAATGACCTATCTAGACCAGAAGACTATTAAGGCAAGAATCAACAGAGGAAACAAAATAAAGAATAGAATGAGCTAGGGAACTAAAAAAACTGAATGAACCAAAGAGAAGCAAAAAAAAAAAACAAGAAGAAACTAGGTACCTTCGAACTCGGAGCCATCCAAAGAAATGATAGAAAGAAGAGCTTCCCTAATTTGAGAAGCCCACCATATAGGAGGGTGGCCATAACAAGTAAGATCACCTTTGTCCAAAGCCCAATTAGCTAAAGCATCAACACTCTTGTTTTGATCTCTCGACCACATGATTGTAATCAACTTTCAAAAATCCCATCCTGGATTAACCGAATCTTCTCAATAATTCTTTTTATTCTCCAATCCACCTTATGATTCTTAGAAGGAGTCTTCAAGAGATTAATCATAAGTTGAGAGTCGACTCAACTAACACCTTTTCCCATCCAACCTTAGTAGCCTCCTCGAAGGCCTCTCGAGGATACCATACCCCTCAAGCAAGGTTATTGGAAAGAATACCCAAATTCTCAAGCAAAAGTAAAAACCAGGGAGCCATCCGAAAGTCTACCAATTCCTCCCACATCGGCTTTTCCAGGGTTCCCTCTAGAGGGTCCATCGAATTGACTTTTCCAAAATCCTTAGGAGGAGGTTGCCAATTTCTAGTCCTATCCATCTTACTAATACTCACATTCCCTTTAAGTTGGTTGCCCTTAGAAGGTTTAATCTTCAATCTTTGCATCACTTGATCCCATCTTTGGTGGGAGTTTTGGGGGTGATTAAGGAGTTGATGGACTGATTCAACTAAGTTGGCTATGGTCTTTTGCCAAATATAGTGAATATCCTTCCTATCTTGATTAAAAATTTGGTTGTTCCTTTCATTCCAAATATTCCAAAGAAGAATGGTAGAACCCATCCAAACTAATCGCCTAATAAAATGATCAACACCCTCTTGATTAGGCCAATCCCTCCAAAGCTGTTCAAAAGTAAAAAAATTGGACCACTGTAAGCCAAGTAAAGTGGCCATTCTCCTCCATAGCTCATAGGCTAAAGTACACTCAATAAAAATATGGTTGATATTTTCTACATTCTCTTCACACATTTCACATCTAAAAGGGCCATGAAAACCACGCTTCATAAGTTGCTCACCAAGAAGCACCCTACGATGCAATAAAAGCCAATTAAAGAACCTCACCTTAGGCCAAAGCTTTTGAGCCCACAATTGAGAAAATATGTCGAAGAATGGTTGGGATTATTATGGCATAAGGTCAAATAACCTTGAGCAACGGAATACTCACCCTTAGTAGTGTTGTTCCATCCAAAACAATCTTTTTCATGGGACCAAGAGAGGGATCTCATATGAAGGATGCCTTGGATATCTTGTCTTTGCCTTTCTGGGATTTGAATAGGCCAGTCCTCAATAGGGATCCAATATCTACCAACCTTTGAATTACCAATATGGTACCGATAGTAATTAGCCACCTTTATCCAATTAGCTCGGTGAAGCTCCTCCATCAAAGGCCTCCAATCGGGAAACTGAGTTATCAAAGGCTTGTGACCATCCCAAGAATCTGTCCAAAAATTTGCATGTTGACCATTATGAATGATCCAAAATAATTTTTTCTTTATCAAATCCTCACCAGTCTTAAGAACTGCTAAAATGGGAGAACCTTTGGTAGGAAGTTGATAGCGAACAAGGTCTTCAGGACTTTTGTTCTCAGCATATTTAGCACGGAGATTATTGGCCCAAAGAGCATTGGGGTTATGCAACATCCTCCAATATAATTTAGCAGCTAAAGCTTTGTTGTTATTAATTGAAGACCGGAATCCTAACCCCCCTTCACTCTTAGGAAGACATAAAGTATCCCATTTCACCAAGGCCCATTTTCTTTTCTCCTTAGTACCACTCCAAAGGAAACGATGACTCGATTTGATCCAATTCTCGAAGAACAACCTTTGGGATATTCAAAATGGAAGAAACATAAATAGGAATAGCTTGAAGGACTGATTTTACCAAGGTGATTCTACCCCCCGAAGAAAGCCACTTGTTGGTCCACTTTCCAATTTTCTTCTTGACTTTGTCCAACAACCAATTCCAATCTTTATTTTTCCGCCTTTGAATATTTATGGGAATACCTAAATAAGTGATTGGAAGAGAGGTCTTCTTATATCTTAATTTATCCAAGACCATGGATTCCTCGTCTAGCAGAGCAGTGAAAGAAAATAACTTTAGATTTGTCTTCATTGATCAACCGCCCAAGAGCCTTAGAAAAATAGCTAATGATTTGCTTAATATTAGAAGCTTCCTTAACCGTAGCTTTACCTAAAAGAGTAGAGTCATCCACAAATTGAAGATGAGAGATAGGTCTAGCTCCATGAGCAATGGTAACTCCCTCAAGGGTTTTGTTTTCCCTCTTTTTGGTTATAGTCCTACCCAAGCATTCAACAAGAATGATGAATAAATAAGGGGATAGCGGGTCACCTTGCCTAATACCTCTGGAAGCTGGGAAAGACCAAGAAGGCCTGCCATTGATAAGAACTAAGTAGGAAACTCGAAGAGATACATCCCATAATCCAATCCATCCAATCCTTAGAGAAACCAAATTGCCTCAAAACTTTGATAAGGAAGTGCCAATCCACTCGTCATAAGCTTTGGATAAGTCTAACCGAATGAACATAGAAGGAGAATTTTGCATATCCATGGAATGGATGGCTTCCCGAGCAAGAACTATCTCATCTACTATTTGACGTCCTTCCACATATCCCCCTTGCTCTGGGAAATAATCTTATGCAAAAGAGGCTTCAACCTTTCTCGCCATGATTTTAGTAATGATTTTGAGAAGAACATTACATAAAGCAATAGGTCTAAAAGCTGAGATATGATCAACCTCTTGAGCTTTTGGAACAAGAGTAATATAAGTTTTATTGATAACCTTCAAAATTTCTTTGGCTTTCCCGGCTTCTTCCACCACCTCTAATAAATCAACATGAAGGATATCCCAGAACTCTTGGTAGAACTCAATAGGAAAACCATCAAGACCTGGGGTTTTCCCTTTTTGCATTTTAAAAACTACTTGTTGAAGCTCATTGATAGTAACAGGAGCAATCAAAATAGAGTTCTCCTCAGAAGTGATAAGAGAAGGGATTGCTTGAAGAACATTTTGTTGAGAAGCCGAGTCAAGAGGAGTAGCAACAAAAATATTGGAAAAGTAATCAACAACAATAGAGTTCATGCCATCCCAAGTATAAACAACATCTCCAAGATCTGAATTTAAGGAAGAAATAAAGTTGTGAGATCTTCGAGCTAGAAGAGATTTGTGAAAGAAATTTGTGTTTCGATCTCCTTCTTTGAGCCATTGAATTCTAGATTTTTGCTTCCATAAGATTTCTTCTCTTTTTTCCCATTCCTCTAACTGAGTTGTGAGTTTAATTTCATCTCGCACTTCTCTTCTCTCGTGAGGCCATCTAAACGGATTTTCTTATTCAAATTTTCAAGATGAGCAATAACTTCATGTTTTTTTTTATGAACATCCCCAAACTCTTTCCAGCTCCAAGTCTTGATTTTGGATTTAATGTATTGCAGTCTTTTGGCAAAACAGAACATCTTAGTCCCATGCCTAGGTTTACCTTCCTTCCACCATTGTTGCACACGAGGTCTGAAGGAAATGTCTCTAAGCCACATTAATTGAAAACGAAAAGGAGAGAAACTCACATTGGTTTTCCACATTTCCACCATGATAGGCCAATGATCCGAACCAACATTATTAAGAGTCTTCACTTTAGGAATGTGACCATGGATTAAGAAATTTTCAGAGAGCAAAAACCTATCCAATCTCTCCATTATACAAGCTAAGCCTTGCCTTCTCGTTAGACCAAGTCATAAGGCCATTATCTCGGTTGGATATCCACAAGATGGAGGTTTGCAATATATTCGCTCATGAGGTCGTTGCTTTTGTCCAAATTTCTATTTCCCCCCTTTTCTCATCCAGAGAGAGGATGGTATTGAAATCTCCTCCGATCAAGATCCAAGCTTTAGGAAAATGAGAGATAATATGAGTAATATCCTTCCACTGTCTTCTTTTTTCCTCCAAAGAAGTCGGGGCATAAACAGTAATGCAGAGCATAATCTGGTTGGAATGTCTACTTTGAATAGCTATAGCCAACAAACCCCAACCGCCAACCATATGGTGAATAACTACCTCTTTTGGGTCCCAAAGACAAGCAATGCCACCCGAAGTCCCTTGGGAACCGAGGGAAACCACTTTTCCAACTGGCCAAATTTTACCGGCAATTAAGTCCATATCCTCCATTGACATCTTTGTTTCTTGAAGGAAAACAAGATGTGGATGATTTATCTGAATCATTCTTCTAATTTCATTTTGTTTTGAAAGACTCCCTTTGAGTCCTCTAATATTCCAAGTGATGATCTTCATTAATACCAGGGCTAAAAAATTTGGGAAGGGCATTAATCTTACCTTCCTCTACAAGCTTTTCACCTTCTTTTACCATATGATATTGATTGGTCTTGCGACCTATTTTTTGATTGGAATCCATCTTCAATTTTTTTTCCCTTGTTTCTTGACTTATTCCAATTGAATCTTGAGATGGCTTCTAACCTTGAAGAATGCTCATACACA
Source organism: Wollemia nobilis (assembly GCA_028583015.1). Classification (NCBI taxonomy): domain Eukaryota; kingdom Viridiplantae; phylum Streptophyta; class Pinopsida; order Araucariales; family Araucariaceae; genus Wollemia; species Wollemia nobilis. The sequence continues at coordinate 1,449,142 of JAQPPZ010000569.1, read as the reverse complement.
GCCAAAATTTTACTAGATGGTTCAATGGAGTCTATATTGGGACCTGCATTATTTGAAGTTTTGACATTTGAAATATTGTTTTTCTTGTGTAAATTTTCTCCTTTTTTTTCTCGTTGAAAACCTTTGATTTGTTGGTTTGTCTCTGAGTTCTTCCCTTCATATTTAAATTGTGTTTCTAAGATTTCAGTTTCCATTATTTCCTCTTCCTCACTTGGGACATCATTTGTGGAAAGTATTTCAAACATATTAGCAAATGACTTTGATTGATCCTTCATAACTGTTTTTTTCTGAGTGTTCTTCTTCTTAGGTATTTGGAAACCTATTGAGTTTATATCTTCTTTCTTTTGATCAGGAATTTTATTTGGGCAAGCACTGGCCAAATGACCATATTCATGGCAAATTCTACAACGAAAAGGAATGTTCTCATAGTCCACTACTTGCTCCCAAGTGTCTTCCCCAAATTGTAATGTGATCTTTTTAGGAAGGGGTTTGTCAAAATCCATTAAAACACAAATTCGAGCATAAATAATATGTTCAAAATTTTGAGTACAATCAGCAATCATCATAAAAGTTCCTAAAGAGTTTCCAATTGAAGAAAAAATAGTAGGATTCCAAAATTCAATAGGGAGGCCAAAGAGTCTAACCCACACGGGAGCTATAGAAGGCATCTCTTCTTCGACTTTAAATTTAGTATGCCAGGGCTTCATGAAAAGCCCCGCCCTTCCAAAAAACCAAGGACCCCCTTGAAAATTTTTCTCTCTATCTTCATTATTAGCAAATAAAACAAGAAAATAACCATTTGGATAAATAGAGATTTGTAACTCACCTTTAGTTTTCCAGCTTTTTGCAGCCCATACTTTGAAAGCAGATAGACTCGGACGAAAACCCACGAACCGACAAATTAGTCCTCTTTTTTCCAAATCTTCAATGCCACTCTGAATGTTACCCATATCAAGCTTAACAATAGGAGTTCCATCACCGCTTTAAGACATCCCGACTCCGTTTTCCTGGGATCAATCTTAGGCATTCTTAGAGGTTTATGGGAAGCCCTAATATTGATATTAGCATTGGGCTGAGGCTGTCCACCACGAAGGGCATCCCTAAAATTCATTTTTGGGATCGAGTCTTCAAAATTCTTACCCTTGACAGGGGTTTTCACAATAGAATTATTTTGTGGGTGCACCTTAGCACCAGATTCACTTGAGATATGAGCCATTTTTTGATCAACTGCTTGAAACTTGTTTCGTGATCTCTTTAATCCTTGCCCTAGACGCCGTGGAAAGGTATGGTTTTCACTTTTCTTTTGAGCAGCAAATTGGAAGCCGTTGTCACTCAAGTTCACAGTATGATCCGTTGAAAGACAAATTTCTAACCCATCTTGTATCCCCCGCAACATTTCCTGCTAAAATATTGAGCATAAACCACAAAAATATTGGCCGCTAGGGCCCGAAGGCCCTAAAACCAACCTCTGGAGCCGCTTGCACTCAACCCGGATGAAACCCTCGCATAGCCGCTTGCCAAATATATCGTTCACACATAGGGATGCGCTAGGATCTGTGTTGCTCCAAATGATATGAAAATTGGTGGAGACGTTCTAGGGTTTTTCAGGCATCTACCCTCAAAATTTCAGCTCAATCCGAGTTCGGATGAGTGAGATATGGCCGAAACGAGTTCGGCAGTTTGGGCAGTCCTGCTTAAGCATCTATTAAACAATAAATCCTGCACCTTCCTTTTTGAAATATACACATGGATCTGCTTTAATTTTTCCAAACCCAAGTGTCAAAACAAACTTGTCAAATTTTTGGTTCCACATTCTTGGATACTGCTTAAACCCGTAAAGAGACTTCTATAGCTTGCATACCAAGTCCTCGTTACCTTTTACCCTAAAGCATTATGGTTGTGACATATATATGTCTTCATAAAATCCACCATGTAAAAAAATTATCCTTACATCCATCTATTCTATTTCAAAATCAAAAGCAATAGAAATAGCCAACAAAACTCTAATTGATGTTAGTTTAGCTATAGGAGAAAAAATCTCACCAAATTCAATTCCTTCAACTTGAGAAAATTCTTTTGCTACGAAGCGAGCTTTGTACTTCTCCAACTTTCCTTCCACATTGTACTTTTCCTTGAATACTCACTTACAACCAATAGATTTTCTACCAAGGGGTAATTTCACCAAGTCCCATATCTTATTTTTATATAGGGACTCCATTTCTTCCTCCATAGCCCTTTTACAAGACTTATTCTCACTTGACTGAAGTGCCTCCTTTATAGTCTTGGGTTCTTCATTAGTAATTGATAAATTAAATGCAAAATAAAAATTTGAAGGGCTATACCTTTCTAGGAGTCTTCTCACACGATCTGATCTCCTCAAAATTGGAGTTCTAGGTTCTGCATCTTCATCTTCCTCCTCACCTTCTTCCTCTAAATATTCCTCTTCAGACTCTCTCTGTAGAATTCTTCTATAGCACTAGGTTCTACCACAAGTTCTTCCTCCTATTCCAATTTTACTTGAACTATTTTAGGTTCTTTGCTTGGTTGCATTTCCTATTTTGGAACCCCTTTTATTTCTCTAAATATCACATTACGACTATAAGTAATATTCTATGTTTCTAGATTCTACAACTTATATCCTTTCACACCAATACTATAACCCAGAAATATGTATTTCTCATATTTATAGTCTAGCTTAGTCCTTTTCTCTTTTGGGACATACATATAAGCATTGCAACCAAAAACCCTTATATGACTGAGAGAGGGTTTCTTACAATTCCACACTTCTTGTGGAGTTTTGTCCACCAAAGTTGAGGTAGGAGATCTATTGATGAGGTAGCAAGCAATTAACATGACTTCTACCCAGAATTTATTTTCTAACCCTACATCACTTAGCATGCTTCTAGCCTTATCCATCAATGTTTTGTTCATCCATTCTACAACTCCATTCTGTTGTGGAGTATATGGAGTTGTTCTATGCCTTTCTATTCCACAATCCTTGCAAAACTACTCAAATTCATTAGAGAAATATTCACCACCATTATCACTTCTCAAAACATTTATCTTTTTCTCTATCTAATTTTCTACAAGAGCCTTAAACTCTTTAAATTTATTGAAAACATCAGATTTGTTCCATAAAAAGTATACCCAGGTATTTCTTGAGAAGTCATCTATAAATGTAACAAAATAGATGAATTTACCTAATGATGGTAATTTTGTAGGTCCAAACACATCACTATGAACTATATGCAAAATTCCTTTGGATCTTGTAGCACTACTAGGAAACTTGACTCTGGTTTGCTTTCCAAAGACACAATGCTCACAAAAATCAAAATTTAATGGGCAATCAAAAATTCCTTCAGCCATACCTTTCATTTTCAATGTTCGAAGGCCTTTCTCACCAATATGCCCCATGCGTTGATGCCACAACATTGTCTTCACTACAGGAATACTTAGAGCTTCTTCTATAGTATTAATTTCCTCTACAACTAAAGAGTTATTGCAATCAATACTTATAGTGCTAGCCTCAAGTCTGAATAGATTTCCTATACAAACTCCTCTTGCCAACACTAAAAATCCAAAAACCATCTTGCAACTATCCTTATTGAATTTCATAGTCAAACCTGTGTCATTCATCTTACTAACAAATACTAGATTCCTTTCCAAACCTGGAATATGCAACACATCGGAAAGGGTTTTAACTCTTCCATATTTTAACCTCAATTTGACTCTTCCTCAACCTATTATTTTATATGTCGAATTTGTCTCCCAAGAAGACTTCACCTTCATTTATCTTTTCATATTCATAAAACCACTCCCTATGAGGAGTCATATGAAAATAAGCACCTGATTCAATCAACCATGAGTCATGGTGTTCACTTGAGCATGTTGCAACTATGAACAGGTCCCTTGAATCTTCATTTATGGTCTTCATTTTTGCAAATATTCCTTCATTAGCCTTTTTAGATCTACAATATCTTTTATAATGCCCTATTTTACCACACTTCCAGCATTTCCTTTTGTCAAGAACAACAAATTTCCTTTTGTTAGGAACAACTGATTTCATTTTATCTCTTTTATAATTCCCTCTTTTACCACACTTCTAGTAATATCCTTTTCCTCTTTCATCTATTTTTACACCAACAAAGTTTAATTGACTTACCATAGTGTTAAAAGCATTTAGATGTTCAAGAAAATAATCACCATCATTCATCCAAATAGAATACAACTTCTTTCAGCGAAAGTTACCAGTGACTTTGTCTGATATAGTGCTCCTAACTTTTCTCATAACAACATTATTGTGGCCTCTATCGATACATTCAACAATACTGAATTAAATAAGCATAATCTAATAGAGCTCCTTGTCTTCCTATCGATATTTAGTCATTCCTCATCTATTGTTCATATTGGTTTTGCTCTCGGGACTATGACCCATTGATCTTTATCCACCAATAGATCCTCCATATTGAGTTTCCATAACTCAAAATTTTATCCATTTAATTTTTTGATCTCTACCCGTGTGCTTCCCATAATTTTTCCTTCACCCAAATTCTTTGGCATACTGCTCTCACTCAAGAATCAATTTATCCTAGGGTTAAAACCCTTATTCTTTGAACAAAGCTAAAACCTAACTCTAATACCAAATGAAGAGAAATAATACCCCGATAAACAAAATCCAAAAAAAAAGTAATTGCAAAATCAAAGGAAAAATAGAGAAGAAGAACACATTACACAAGAATTTATCCTGGGAAACCCTTTCGAGAAAAAAATCCAACAATAATATCTCCTTATTGTATAAACTTGACCATCTCCAATACAATAATATCCTTTCTCTTATGATTACAAATTCATTACCAAACCCTCATGCAAGTGTTGCTTTATATACCAACAACACAAGAAGATGTTTTACAATACCATGGGTGCAAAACCATGGGTCGACATTACATTAACCCAAAAATACCCATATGGGTCTAAAAATAGCTTAAACCCTCAAAAATATTTCCTCGGGGGTTGCCACCCCCATGCCTCCACTCGACACCTAGCCCAACCCCAAACCTCAACAAGGAAATATTTACAGAGTGTAAAGTACTTTTAGAGTTAACCCCTCTTGAATAACATGAAAATATTCAACATAATTCCAACAAGGATAACTAGTGATGCTTATTGATTTATAGAGATCTAGATATTTGCATGTATTTTCTTGCTACTATCTAAGTTTTTTGTTGTAGAAAATTAATTCTTAGAAGTTGAGAAGCTTCCTACAATATCTAGGAAGAATATCTTCTTTGGAATTGATCTAATACTTGAAGCAACAAGTTGAATATTGAAGAATTTGGTGGCCTAAAGAAAAATGTCCCATTGTAAAATTTGAAGATTGAATTTTTCAGATTAAATATTGATAAAATAGGAAGAGGTCAAAGGGTCCATATTAAATATAGAATATCAAGGAGACTCAAGAAAGAGATCTCCATAGAAGATAAGACTCCAGATTGAATAAAGAAGAAATCAACTTTATTGAAGATTGAGAAGGAGAAAACCCAAGAAATAGGTCCCATTTAAGAACTTCTAGATTTGGAAGAAAGAATACTAAATATTTAAGATAGAGAATGACTAAGAAAAGTCCCATTGAATATTTGAGAAGTTGTAGAATTTGAAGATCCAAAAGATGAGGTCTCAAGAAATTTGGAAGAAGAAAGAAGAAGGCTAAATATGCCCTATTGAAGAAATTGAAGAAGTGGTCATTGGAGGATATTTGAAGAAAGCTCAAGGGAGAATATTGCAAGAAGGAGTAGCTCCTAAAAATAATAATTTGGGATAATTATCGCCATCCGACAACAAGCCCAAAAAGGAAGAAGGATTTGGCAAGAAGTTTGCCAAATTTTAGAAGAGATTTTTGAAGACCTCAAGATATTCAAATTCTTGAGGCGAAGGCTAGAAAAGAGGCCCAATTTGAAGTTGAAATTCACCAAGGAATATTGAAGGAGAAAGAAGCTACAAGAGGCCACCAGATTTGAGAGTTTTGAGGATAGCCACAAGGATTTGAAGGCTGATTTACAAAAGATAAAATTGCTAATTTTGTGGCAAAATTTGAAGAGTCACAGGAGAGAAAATTCAAGGTGGCATAGAGCTACAATTTAGAGAATATTTGGGTAGATTTTGAAGATACCTTGAAAAACAAATTGAAGAAGGATTTGGCAAACAATCAAGAAAATTGGGCAGCATTAGAAGGAGAAACAAAAGTTGTGAATTAGATAATCTTAAGGAAGAATTGAGAGCATTTTTGGACAGCATAGAAGTTGATTTTTGAGCACCATTGGAGGTTGCAAATTAAAGGAGTTTTGGAAATAAAACTAAATGGTTTTGGAAAACAAGATTAGAGTTGTGAATTGAAGGAGTTTCCTATAAAATTTGAGAGAGTTAAGGACAACAAAACGAAGGAGGAATTGGCTACATTAGAAGCTGAAAATTAAAGAGTTTAGGACAACAAGAGGGCAGCATTTTGGGTAGCACTAATAGCTACAAATTCTAAAGTCCAAGAGAACAAGTTTGGAGGATAATTGAAGCCACAATAATCATTTTTTCAAGCAGTAAATTAAAGGCTAAAAAGCAAAGAATTTGGGTAGCAATTATAGTTGCAAAATTTACAAATATAAGGCAACATTTGAGTAGAAATGAGATTTGCAAGATTGATAATTTTAGGGCAGAAAATAAAAAGGAATTGAAGCTACAAATTTCACTAAATTGGGGCAGCAAATAGGTGAACCAAATCACCAAAAATACTAGCTACAAAAGGAGGCCAAAAGGTGTGTAAAAGTGGTGCTATGAAAGTTCATTTTTAAAGTATTAAATCTAGTTCATTTTAAGGTTTTTGAAAGCACCATATTAAGAGTTATTTAAGGAGAAAAAGCTAGTTTCATTTAAGTATCTCCAATCCAAGGAAGGAGACTTCGTTATTATCTTGAAATATGCAAAACAAAATAGCAAAGGTAGAAGTTAAAACTTGATCAAAAAGGGAGTGATAAGTAGAAGAAGCATATGTTATGTTTATAATTGAAGTACAGATTTTTCTAAGTCCTATTGAGCAAAAGAAAGAGATTCAATAGTGAACAAAGGTAGGGCATATTTGTAGTATCTAAAGACATCGAGAGGTGTGCTTAGTGTGGTAAAATTTTGGTGAAGATAAATCACCAAAGGCATAGAAGAGGTTCCATAGTGAAGTTGAGCCACCATTGAAAGGTAGAACCACCATAGTGAAGAAGAACCATCGTATTGAATGTGGATCCACCATAACAAACTTGAGCCACCATAGAGAAGAAAATCCATAGTGTTATACAAAGAAAGTAACGTAAAAAGGAAATACAAAAGTATTATAGAAGACAGTGTTACTTGGAGGAGTTGAAATGTTAAATATTTTGAGCACCACCAAAATTGAAGCAAGCTTCGTTACAAAAAATTATTGAACGTTGACTCTATCACAAGAGGAGAGTGTTGGAGAAGTGATAGCTAAAATAACTTCGGTTAATGTTGGTAAGTTGAACATAACAAGGGAGTTTTTAATGCTTGAGATCCAAGCAACAAAAGAATCTATTTAGGGCATGTTAGGAGCATCATAAGGAATGTAAAGCATTGAAGAAACCATCTACCATGTGGAGAACGTTAAAATTGACATGGAGAAGAGCACAATTATATTTATAACGTTCAAGGAGTCATAATATCATAGATAAATCAAGGCTTAATAAATATAACATTCTTTCCAAGTGTTGACCGAAGATCAATTGGATAAAACACCATAAGTAATAGTCATAGAAGAACAAAGGATATTTGATACCACTTGGCACTTAAGACTCAAAACGTAAATCATGATTGAAGGAAGGTGCAACATCTAAGAGTGTCTATTAATGCATGGATCGAATATAGTCTATAGAGAATAGAGCGAGTGCATGGAAATAAAACTTGAGCACCTTGTAAAAGCTTGAAAAGTGTAGAGAGTCAAACTTCATAAGGCTAAATTTAATGAGTAAGAAGACACATTAATTGCAACAAGAGAAAATATTATTTTGAGCATAGGTTGCAGAGTTGAAGCAATACCTTTATGAGGCTCAGATACAGATTCAATTGAGCCAGCAACAGGTGGATAGTACTGAGGAGATGCTAGAGCCACATTTAGATTTTGCAGTAAATATCCAAGCACTAGCTCAGTCTAATATGTGCATTCGCACCATGAGTGATATGGACCAAGCTTGGTCTACCACCAAGGTTACATTGTGCAGTTATTTTTACAATTTGGATCTGGTGAGAGAAGGCAGGAAAATACTTAACATAATTGAATGGTAGAATTTTGTTTCAATGGTTCATTTTGATACTCTCGCTGACAAGATATTTCTAGTTTTTATAGATGAATGGGATGAGCCACTGTCGAAGGAATAGTTAGAAGCATCCTGGAAGATTTTTGTGCATGATACATTAGAAATTGATAGGTGGTAAGAGCCAATTATGGAAGAACAAGTGTTGCTGCTCATTAAAAAGTTCACTTGCATGGAGTCATCCTTGTTTGAATTAGCTCAGCGATCTAAGCACCTTAGCTTGGAGGATACCCAGATTCTGTAGTACATTTATGAATCACTTAGTGTTCCTTTCCCATTTACCATAAATGCTTGGGATGAAGTAGTTACGGTTTATGAAATCACCTATGAAAGTTTGAAGGAAAAAGAAGAACAAATCATAGCAGAGCGGGCACCAGCTGAGTAGGGGCAGGGAAAGACATATGAGCCAGACATGCCATCTATTGCAGTTGGCAAGAAGGACCACTGAAATCCCAATGGATAAAGGCCTAGGATCACTTGCATCAACGCGATTTGGATACCCCAAGAACTGCCAAAATTTTTGGTAGTTTTGACACCATGCCACATTAAAATTTTGATCAAATTTTGTTGAATAGTTTTTTATTGTAAAAGAGAAAAATACAGTGAATCAAAATTGCAGTGTTTTGTATAATGTGTTGCAGTTCATTTTTGTGTGTTAATCTTCTTTCTATTTTTCATGGGTCTCATGATTGGGAATAATGGATGTTATAAGGAAAAATGGTTGTGGAAAATGGCGTGTAAAATAAGTTGAAATCACCCGAAAACATTAATGAAACTTGCACCTAGGACTAAAGGTAAAGTAGACAACAATATTTTTGTCCCAAGTGAAGGGTGAAAACTCTTGTCGCCCTTCCTCAGGGTAAAGACGTCCTTGTTTTTTGAAAGCAAGGATGCCAAGCAGAGAAAAGAGTAAAAATGCATTCGCCCCACTTCAGAGTGAACGTAAATTTAAAAGGAGGAAAATATGTTAAGTCTGGAAATATGACTTTCGCCCCAAGTGAGGGGTGAAAGTCCCTTTCACCCCTCCTTGGGGTTAAAACACATCTAAAGGAAAGGTTCATGGTGGGCCCAAATTTGAGGTACAAAGGCAACAAAATGGAGTACATTCACCCCAAAGGTGGGGCAAAAGCATCGTTCGACTCGCCTTGGGGTAAAAATCTTTATAAATAATGATGAGTTTCCAAGTCAGCGTGTGGAAAATTCAACTGGGGTTTCTCCCCAAGTGAGGGGTAAAACTCTCTCTTGCCCCTCCCTGGGGTGAAAGTCCAAAAACAATGAATTCGGAGGTGTTGCACCGCGGGCCCCACTAAGATATCGTTCCCTCACTTCGGGCGAATGTCAAGAAAAGGTAGCAAGGCATCGAGATATAACATTGGAAAGTCAAGGCTCTTTCACCCCAAGTGAGAGGTGAAACTATCTTTCACCCCTCCTTGATGCGAAAGCATATGGAGAAGAAACATGTTGTGGACCCTAAATTAACATGTGTTGGAAGGAGTTTTAAATTGCAGTGAGCAACGCTTTCACCCCAGGTGAGGGGCGAAACTCCCATTTGCCCCTCCCCGAGGTGAAACTATGTGAAAGACATTTTGAAGCACCAAAAATGAAAACAAAGGCATATAACAAGGTGTTTCGCCCAGATTTTCTCAAGGGTGATTGTTGTCATGATTATGGTACGAACGTGATACAAAGAGTTTTAAAATGAATCAAGCTATGGGCCATGCATTGGGTAAAATAATGTAAGAATGTAAAGGTGAAATTTAATGGTGAATAAGAAGAATATTTTTGCTTCTGAAGAACACAAGCTTATACTGAGAGGGGGGGGTGAACAGTATAAGACCTCTTTTTACTTTTTCCTTTATACTTCAAAACAATAAAGCAATATACCCAAAGCAATATCAAAGCAATGCATAATATCATCCACAAAGTGACACCAATTTTAATGTGGTTCACCCAGAATGGTTGGGCTACGTCCATAAAACTTTTCTCTAAAATTTATCTCAAAGTTCTTTGGGAATCCTTCCCAATTACAATGTTTATGAGCCTCGGCCCAAAGGAGATACCTTCCCCCAATCAGAATTTATGAGCCTTTGCTCAAAGGAGATACCTTCCCCCAATCTGAATTTATGAGCCTCTGCTCAAAGGAGATACCTTCCCCCAATCTGAATTTATGAGCCTCTGCTCAAAGGAGATACCTTCCCCTATGCTCTGGAAATGATCCCTCAGAAGATCAACTGCCTCTACCTCTTGTTAGCACGTGGAACTCCTTTCCACCGAAGACCTCATCTCCTTAATGCTTAGCCTAAGAGACCTTCGCCTTCTATGATCACGTCCACGACAGCTCAGCAACCTGTACCAAACACAGTCAGTCGATCTAGTACAAGTCTTCCTCTGTCTGTCAGATTTGTCCAATGCTTTGAACAAATCAATCCTCTGCACACAAGCCTTCTCAAAGACTTGCCAAATTTTTCCTCAGGTTCTTCTCAAAGAACCAGTGCTCCTCTATCCTTAAGTTCTCTGATAGAACTATCAAACTCAGCTCACAAGTCCTCTGCTAGGACCTGTCCAAATCTGCTCATAAGTCCCCAACGAAACCTGTCCAAAACTACTCACAAGTCCCCACCGAAACCTGTCCAAATCTGCTCACAAGTCCCCATTGGAACCTATCCAAAACTTCTCACAAGTCCCCATCGAAACCTGTCCAAAACCTGCTCACAAGTCCCCACCGAAACCTGTCCAAAACTGCTCACAAGTCCCCACCGAAACTTGTCCAAAACCTGCTCACAAGTCCCCAACGGAACCTATCCAAAACTGCTCACAAGTCCCCATCGGAACCTGTCCAAAACCTGCTCACAAGTCCCCACCGAAACCTGTCCAAAACCTCGGCAAGCTCACCAAGAAAAACTTTCTTAGTAGGAAATCACAAGGTGAATTGTTAGAGACCCAATGTGATTTTTCAAACTCATAGAAGCATAAAGAGAATTGTTAGATACTCAATATGTTCTATACTCAACTCCCAATCTCAAAACTCAACTCAAATCAACTTAGCTCAAACTCAATCTCAAATCTGAAAACTCAACTCAATATCTAAAATGGATAGGATAGAATGCTTTCTTTCAAGAACATGAAACCCCAACAATTGCCAACTATGCAAAGAATCACATAACAATGATACTCATGTTCTTTTCACCATCAATAAGGGCTTCAACAACAATGCTCATCAAACAAGGTTCAATCAACACCATTCAACTCAAAACACAACCTTGAAGCATTTCACAATCAACATCAGAAAAAGGAAACAAGTAGAACTCCTTTTCTCTCCAATATTGTTTGAACAAAAAGCATCCACCAACTCAACTCACAATAGCACAAAACTTTTCAAATCATCAACAAAGGAGTAAGCCCAAACACTTTAACTAAGTAAAGAATAGCTTGATTATCACCAATTTAATGAAAGCAAATGTCAATCTCAAAGCTGCCCACTTAAGGTTTCACAACTTCACACAAGAAGCAATTTTCACCTTAAAACATCATGCTTTCATTTCCATAATCAACCAAAAGCACTCTCAACATTACAAGAAAAATTTATCCCTTATACACCTTATTTCTCCCTTATAGTCTTATCAAAAATAAAATGTATCTCTCATAAGAATGCAATAAGATATTTCAACAACACCTTCAAAAGAATATTTTATCAAAATAACAACAAGCTTTAAACTCCTTATAACTCCTAAGCTATTTTTCCCTCTAACAAACTTCCTCCATCCGCAAAATACACTTAGCAAAAATAATTTCGAAAATACCTTGGCCAACATCAAAAATCGCTATGGAGAAATTGTGCACGAATTCTAACACCACCCGCTGCGTCCACTTCACGACGAAAAACACTTTCGCGATATTCGAACGCGAAACCTCCCGTTCGGGTAGCGCGCCAACAACCTAGCCGCTACCGGTGCGCCAAAGGCACCCGATGAGGTTTAAACCTCACACTGTTAACCTTGTTCCTTCTATGCCAAGGATTAAATGAATCAACAGTCCCTCCATTTCTTCTGACGCGAACACGACGACGATAAAATTTACGACGAATTCGACAAACGGCGAGTGCAAACAAACGAACAACGGATTCACGAAAACGGCGAAGACACAGTCGAATTCACAGCGAGCAACTCCTTTCGAAATTCGGATGGGATCAATATTTGTTTTCATCGAGGGAGATTTATATGCATTTTTATCATAAGCTCTTGACGTCGACGAGGAGTTTAACACGTCGACGGAGGTCTTGGCTAGCGCCCACAATTTAAAACATAGCGCCCACCTAGTTAAGACATTTGTGCCATGGATTAGGAGAACCCATTGCAAACAATATTTTAATATTTATTTAAAAATAATTAAAGGGAACCTTAACAAGGTTTTTAATTATTTAAATAAATACTTCCTCCTGGACCCAAATGCATTAAACCAATGCATCCACCTGTAATCTTTAAACCTGCCAACTTGGGGTTTACAAAAGACCTTTGGAACTGTCATGCCGAACCTTCATCAAAATAAATTATTTGACATCAAATCAAATTCCTTCAAGAGCTTCTTGACATCAATGACAACTTATACACTTGAGCAAAGGCAATGTACCCAAAGTACCCAAAATTGCCAACAGCTTCTTAGGCGAAATTATATGGAGTGGTGCAAAGCATGATTCAAAGACCCAGGATGAGCGAAAATAAAGGTTGTTGATTTATAGGCGCTCTCCCAAAATGCTAGCATGGATAAAAGGAAGTGGAAATGTGCTTTTGCTCGGTTTTACTTATTGCTCCATTTTGGGTGAAATTGTTTTCTAGTATTCACGCAATTTTTTTGAAGAAGCCCAGTCTTAAGAATGGTGTGAATTTAATGATTATGGCGAAAGGAGTCATGTTCCCATATTTCATGCTAAAAGGGTGCAGGATTAAGTATCACAGGATTATTTTTGTGAGTTCCAAGACATTACCAAATTACTTCACCTCTTTTTTAAGTAATACTCAGGTATAGTGGACTTTCTTAATGAGGGTGAATTTTTTAGGCACAGTGGAGGTACTAATTCAACGACCATATTTGCAGTTTTCTGTGTACCGATGCCCAAACTTGCTGACTTCCCAGGAATTTCCCTTAAAATCTAGATTGTTGCTACAAAAAGAGAATTTTCGAGGATTTTCAAGGAGAATATTCCTCTTGCTAATTATTGATCCAAGGACATTTTGTATTTTGTGTATTAAATGAACAGAGGCAAAAACCTCTATAAATACTATATGTTTTCAATGTAAAAAAATGGGGAGACACTCTGCAGAAAAAAACACTTCAAATTTTCTGCATAAATAGAAGATATCTGGCTTTTGATTCTGTGAATGACTTATGTGTGTGGTTTATTTCTACTTTAAGCATTTCTATTTTATATTCATGTCATTTATCTGCTAAGTTTAAATTTTACATCTAGATTTGAACACTACTGGTGAGGGAGTGAGTACTCAAATACAATTCTGGAAGTTATCTCCATGAAATTGTAAGTGTATTCTTTACCTTCTTCTTGTTATATGCTGCTATAACACTTGATTTAAATTCCTGCTGCTAGTGTGTCCCAAATCCTACATCTTCTGGCCTGTGGCTGTATTTTCCATTTATTTCCATTATTTCTATTTCTTTCTCGCAACTCTAAACTTAAAATCGATGTAATATTAGTAAGGGAACCATCCCTCTATGGATATTGGCTTGGAGGACATTTATTTCCTCCGACCTTTCAATGTTGGTCATGTTTAGGGCGCATAAACGTATGTTTGTATTTTAGGCAGATATTTGATCAACATTTTTAAATATAAATTATACTAGTGATTTGGGCCAATGAAACCCCACTATAAGGTTTGTATTATATCTTGTCTCTAGTCCAATCTCTTGGTGTTGTAGACAACAATTAATTATATTTCAATATTCTATAGAAGTTGAATACTATGTTGCCAATGAGGTCATCAAACACTTTTGATGGATACACATGATTTTAGATAAATTGGGTATACCTTTGTAGTTTTGGTCACTCTCCATTGTGTTAATTAGAGTTTCATTAACCTTTTGGTAATCCAATGTTTCATTGATAGACAAAGTATATTGAGGTTTGGATGCATTATATTTTATGGCTCTATGCTTGTGGAGTGTTGGATTCGGTTTGTGTTATTAGTAGAGCAAAAAATAGATATCCTACCCAAGGTCATGCTCTAAATTCCTTTTTGTGATTACAGAAGTGTCTTTGAGTAGGAGAGTGTACCTTAAGGACAATGACTAATAAGGGTATCTCTCTATGTCCCCCATTCAACTTAAGGGGTGATGTTGAAACATGTGGTGTTAAGCTTCACTTGAGGCCATGAATCACTTCGGTATTATATTTGTTGTATAGTCCTTTGGGTCCTTGTACACCTTGTATAGGTGAATATATTATAATATTTTATTATAACCTAAAAGTTATTTCTTTAACCTTGATCTAGATGTCTCTTGTAATTGGGTGTTTATACCCCTTTCTACCAGTCATTTCTACATTGTTGGAGTGTAAATATTTTCCTTTAGTGAAATTATCTTGGTATTTATGGACACCCTTCATATTGTAAGTATTATTTAAATGAGGTATATCTTTTCTATGTAGTGTGTTTATTCTGTTTGTTTTTAAAAAGTATTATAAAATCTAACAAAAAATATCTATTTAAAAACAAAAAATGTTTATTAACAAAAATAATAATAAGTGCATATTTGGAAAACACTCTTATAATCACATAGGTGAGAGGATATAGAAACATTAAATTATTTATTTTCATTGTCCCATTGCTTATACCATTTGGGCCTAGTTTTAAAAAATATGAGACTATATTAGATAATTTCACTAATATTGAAAGAGTTGTTGGCATTTTAAATTAATTATTTTAAAGCTAAAATATTATAAATTATGTGTACAATTGGTCCTATTATTATTTGTTAGAATTTATATCTTGAAAGGAATAATAGAATTTTTTAAAATTAAATTTTAAAATTGTGCCTAAGTTTGAAATCACATTATTGTCTCTTTCTTTTTTATACTGTTTATAGACATGGTGCTCATCATAGAAAGTCTCATGATAAAAAAAAAAAAGGTGTGAACCTCCCAATTATAAAATTTGAATAGACATAGTAGGTCATTTATAACAATATTATTAAAACAAAGGATCTACTTTACTATACTAAAATAGAAATGTTCAAAAAGTTTATTAATAAAAAGTATTACTCAATATTATTTCATTTTTGAGTAATACTTCTTATAAACATACTCTTTTTGAGTAACTTTTTAAATATTTTTTTATATTATTTCATTTTTGAGTAATACTTATTATTCAATAAGTCTTAATCTTTTTCATTAAACATATGCAAAATTTTAAATATAAACAAATTAATAAAATTAAATTGCTATGAGATACAATAATTTTTTAATTATATTTATTTAAAACTATATATATATATATATATATATATATATATATATATATATATATATATATATATATACCGTTGATTTATTGTTTTTTATTAGGATAAAAACATGATTTTGAAAGAGTCCAAACCTTTTTACAACACAAAGTCAACCCATCAATTGTATAGCTATCAAGGGCATGTAGCCAAAAATTCCCTAGATACAAGACAAACAGTATCCATCTAAGACCCCAATTAGTTGTAGTCCTCTCTCATGAACTTTTCTAAGCCCCCATCTCCTATCCTCTTCTTTAATGGCACAAATATGTTGATTTATTGTTTCTTTGTAATACTTTAGTCTAATAAAATTTAAATATGCTTTAAATTTGTTATAAGACGTTAAAACAAACCCACCCTTGTATTATTTTAAAACTTTATTATCATATTGTCATCGGCCAAATTACCACGAAGTCCCTTTGTGCACGGTTATATTTTTTTTGAAAAGGCAAAAAAAAATTATTGATAGAACAAGAATCAAATTATAGTCATAGGTCTACCATTTTTGGCAAGCCATAAAATTCGAATAAAACTTGGGTTAACATCTCCAAAAATAACAAAAAAAAAATGAGTACCATCTAAAGAGCAAAATTTTTTAATCTGGTCTCATTTTTGCTTTAAGCTGATTCTAAGTAACCTAGCAGGCTTGACAGAACTGCAAACACTACCAGTGCTATCTCAAAAAGGTCCAAAGAGTGTTGTAAGAGGTAGCAAATAACTCAACAAATAAATGTTCATCCTCCATTGATCCACAAGGCTTAGTGGACTCTAGACCTATCATCATCCTTACTTAAGTCTTTGCTGACCAAACTAAGAACAATTTGGTTCACCTTCAGCCATTCAGAAGTGTCTCTTTCCTGATTAGAATTCAACACATATCCAACCGGACTTTCACTACCATGTTTAGCCAAAAAGTTAGTAGCTGCATTATTTTGTCTATCAACATATATTGGGATGGCATCCTCAAATTTAATTTGGTTCATAATGTTTCTTATCCTCCCAGCCTTTGCTTTAAAATTTCTAATAGCATCCAAAACCCCACCATAATTTGTGAGTCAGACTCAACAATGAAATTTGCAATTTAGATTTTTATTTTTTATTTTTTTAATAATAAATTATTTTCATTACTTACCATATTTTTAAACTTTCTTTGATGGGATGGTTAGTTCATATGAAAGTTGTTTTATTAAGCCCTATAAAAATATTAATTATTTTAAAGTTGTATTTTTTTTTTATATAAACTTGATTATAAATTTATATAAAAATTTGAAAAGTATTTTTATGAGGTCATAGATTATATAGTAAGATCTTCATGAAGAATGTGTTTATAACTGAACGCTATTAATTTTAGATGTCGCCATTCAAATATGGTATACATCCACATCCCTTTAGGATTTGAACCTTGAACCTCCTATATAGAATTTGAAAGTCTTTAACATTAGGCCCATATAAGATAAGACACGTTAATCCATGAATAATATTTAAAGGATTTTAGTAATAACTCAATATTTTAAACACTTTAAATATTTGTGTAATGACCTCCAAACTAGGAGATTTTATTTAATTAGTTATATTCATTTATTTTATTCTTTTCAACAATTTAAAACATTTGAATATCTCTTGTTAAAATTGAAGCATACATTATCAATAGTTGGTAATAAACCTTAGAAAGTTTTGGTTAGAATTTTGTGTAAGCGTGGTTAGTTACAAACAACATTGACAAAAGGCACTTTTATTAAAATTGAAGCATACCTTATCAATAGTTGGTAATGAACTTTAGAAAGTTTTGGTTAGAATTTTGGGTAAGCATGGTTAGTGACAAATGACATTGACAAGAGGTGATTTGTGAGGACAAACTATTAAATGCTTTCTTCTTTAACATTGTTGGTTTAACTACTCTAAGAATGAATTGGTAAGCTTACAAAATTATTGTCCTTCATATATCTTAAAAACATGAGTTCCTTAAGCATGGCCTTTCTATTGACAACATGAGTCTCTAGTAGAAAAAGCTTGTCTTGGTTGATGATCTCCTTTTAGTCCTCCATAGCAACTTGAAGGGTCATCTCTTATAGAAAAAAAATAAGATTTCTTAAAGATATTTGGGATCAGAGTGCTTGGGGTTAGTCATTTTGGAAAATTGTAAATTTTCATTTTTGCTTTCCTTAATTTTGTAATAATACCTATATTTACATCTTAGATTCTATTTTGGGCAAGGTATGTGTCATGGTGGACACTAATGCCACTGACATTTAGAAGGACTAGAGGTGGAGCAACAAGCACCAAGTCTAACTATAGTCATCCAAGTTTCTTAGTCAGCTTTTGGTTCCTATGTTTACTATCTCAAAAAACTCAATGGGAAGTGGAACCTACAATTTCTTAAGAATAGTCGACTTTACATTATCAACCATATTTGGAAAAAAAGCACAAACACAATTGCTTGCTTAGAGACTGATACATTATAAAAACCTTATTTCTACCTCCATGTCTAAACTCAGCATCTAATCTATCAATTATGAATTTTACTCTCAGCTTGAGATTGTTTCTTATGACATTTGGTATTGCAAGACGATACGATATTGGTGGGACTATGTATTCTTTTTTGTCTTTTCTCACTTCAAAAACCCTTTTTGAAGCTTGTTCTTTTAGGATTTTCTCAGTCAATGAACACAAATTTGGTTTGAAATATTTGTAGATTGTGCACCATTTGATTTATCTAGAAGCAAAGATGTAATAGGGTGTTTATGAGAGTAGACATCCTCTTGGGCTTGCATTGTTTGTTCTAATAAGTGAACTTTTATTGTAGATCACTTATCTTTGAGGGCAGACACAAACCAACAACACTTTGATATGAGATATTGGTGGGAGAATATAACAACCTCAATTAGAAGTTAGTGTTGTAAGGGAAGAGTATTAGAATGTTCACATCAAAGTCTATGAAGGAAAAGTTACTAGTCTACTAGATGTTATCGCCATCATGTGTCTCTCACAGTCTATTGATCATCATGTTGAGATGATTAACATGTTTGTAGGATAAGATCCGCATGTGTAGTCTCTTTTTTACAATTGTTGAATTTATCTCCAATATGAAGGAAAAGTTACTAGTCTACCATATGTTATTATCATCATGAGTCTCTCATAGTCCATTGATCATCATGTTGAGATGATTAACATGTTCGTAGGACAAGATCTACATGTGTAGTCTCTTTTGATTTTTTTTTGTTTTCTTAGCATTGTGTGGTGTAGTTATGTCTACTACTGCATTCTCTAATTTTAGCTATATCTAGCCCATTTTTACTAGCTTCATATAATATGGTTGTCTCTACTATGTAGTAGTATTTGAATTACTTTGATTCAATATGTCTATAGTGTATTAAGACCAATTATTTTGATTCTTCTTTTATTTGTGTATGATGTTATATTTGTATGGTTACATTCTTGTTATCTGGTGACAAGATTGTGTTTATAATTATTTTTTGGTTAACAAGTAACTAATATTTAATTTTTCTTTATAGCAAACTTCTATTAATAATAATATAAGATATGGCCAATGATGGTCCGAAATTGTGTGCGACGCTTTCTACCCATGGTGGGTTAACTGCGCTTGGATCTTCGCTTTACGCTCATAGTGGGAGAGCTCATCGTGTCCATGCTCTCAAAAATATGAGATTATGAGCGAATATGAGATTTTGTTTACAAACTTGGCAAAACCAAGATAGAAAATTTTAGGGTTTCTTGCAACAGAGATGAGCTAAAATCAACGGCATCAATAGTGGCCCTTGCATGAATGTGAGTGTGGTAGTGTGGATGGACAAGGGAAGGAGTGAATAGTATTGAAGAAACTAAGTTTAGCAAAACGGCCTTTGAGGGTGAAAGTGACTGCATCAGAGAGATTCGTAGTTCCATTAGGGTTTACGGTGGAAATTTAGGGTTTCTTGCAACTTCATTTTTTGGATTTCGGGATGGAGGGTTTCAACAAAGATGCATGCATTGAGCCAAAAATGAATTTTAAAGAAGCAATCCATGGAGGACCACCTCAAACAGGAGGGGAACACAATCAATGATTGCCAAGGAAACCATTGAGGATGCCAAAGGTCGATTCAAGGAAAACAGATATGGGTTGCATGAAAGCAACTAATGGATCCCCAGTAGTGAAGTTGGAAATAACGGATGTCCAGGAAGGAATAGATGTGATAGAGAGGAAAGGCCTAATTTGTCGATTCATGGGATTCCGATCGACTCTTGCTACCTTCAAGCAATGGGCTGCCAAAAACTAGAGCACTAAAGGTAAGTTCCAAATTTTTACTTACCCTAATGGCTACTTTCTTATTTGTTTTGTTAATGAAGAAGATAGGGAGAACATTTTTCAAGGGGGGCCATGGTTTTTTGGTAGGGCAGGGCTCTTCATGAAGCCCTGGCATACCAAGTTCAAAGTTGAGGAAGAAATGCCATCAATTGCCCCTGTTTGGGTCCGTTTATTTGGTCTTCCGATAGAATACTGGCATCCAAAGATATTCGCAACAATTGGAAATTCTTTAGGAGTTTACATGATGACTTCTGATAGCACCCAACACTTAGAGCATATGATTTATGCAAGG
Source organism: Wollemia nobilis (assembly GCA_028583015.1). Lineage (NCBI taxonomy): Eukaryota > Viridiplantae > Streptophyta > Pinopsida > Araucariales > Araucariaceae > Wollemia > Wollemia nobilis. The sequence continues at coordinate 1,428,678 of JAQPPZ010000569.1, read as the reverse complement.
ATTTGTGTTTTGATTGATTTTGACAAACCACTTCCAGAGAAGATTACTTTACAATATGGGGAAGAAATATGGGAGCAAGTAGTAGATTATGAAAATATTCCATTTAGATGCAAAATTTGTCATGAATATGGCCATCTAGCCAAGGATTGTCCACATAAGGTCCCTAACAAAGAGAAAGAGGATGGGGACTTGGCAGGGTTTCAAATCCCTAAACAAAAAAACACAAAGAAAAAATAGCAACAAAAGAGAAAACAGTAATTTCACCTAACACCTTTGAAATTCTCTCCATGGATGAGCAAGCAGATGATGAGGATGGTCAAATGGAAACAGTTATTATGGAAACACAGTTTGATGAAGAGAGGGAACAGGAAGGATTGCATGATGAGAAATCACTAAAAGAGCTTACCTTGATGTTGAGAAATAACAGTAAAGGAAAAAAAAGTACAATGTAGAAAACCAACCCAAGTGCAAAACAAAAGGGCAGATTCAAACTACAAACAAAATGGATCCTCAAAAAGACCATACAAATTCCAATAGTAGTGTCGTGGCTCCAAGTAACCAACCTATAGTCCCAATTGGAATGAAGCAAGATACGAATAAAAGGATAAGGATGCCATAATCCTAAGGTTTATAGTCAGTCTCTTTATGGCAATGTTGGAAGCTTTGGCTATTTTGCTAAGCAATTTCTGATATTTTTGGTAATTTGTTAAGCTTTGGTTTATTTTTAGTGTTACCATTTTTTGTTTGATTTGTCATTAGCTCCTTTGGCTTAGTTTTTGTTGTATTTGTTTTTCCTGATTTTGTTTGTGGTGTTTTTTATTCATTTTGTTGTTTCTATTTTGGATTTGTTTTGTTTTGTTGTTTTTGTGGTTTTTTTGTGTTTCGTGTTCTGTGGTTTTTTGTTTGTGGTGTATTTGTTTCTTTTTGTTGTTTTTGTTTTGGTAGTGTTTTGTTATGTTGTGTTTGTGGTTTTTTTGTGTGTTTCGTGTTTTGGTGTTGTTTTTTGTCGTTTTATTTTATTTTATTTTTTGTGTTTTTTTAATTGTGTTTTGCTATGTTGTTTGTGTGTTTGTTCTGTGTGGTTCGTGTTTTTTTTGTGCGTGTGTTTGGTTGTGCTTTTTCTTGTCGACACACTCAAGGAGTATGCTTTTTTTGTTTTAGCTTTTTGTGTGTTTGTGTTCGTGTGTTCTTGTTTTGTGTTGTTTCAGGCATGCTCCTTGCGTGTGTCAAAGGTGGTAGGCCAGGTGCGAGCCCTGGGTATTTTTGGCGGAAGAGATACCCCTGCCTCCTTGGGTCTTACCCAAAAGTGGCATCCCTTCTGGGATGTTTTCCACAAACAAAAAAAAATATAAGATATTAAAAAATAACTAATTAAATTTTCGAACTTAAAAAACTTAAATTTAACCCACGTGCTATAGGTGAGTTGGAGAGGGTAGGGCAATCCTCCAAAGGAGGTCCTTGGTTCGAATCTCCTCCCTACCAAATGCACATTGGGTGCCCAAAATCCAGTTGATAATGTTGGTGCATTTAGGGCCAGGTGCGACTCCCGAATGATTTTGACGGTGTAGAACCCTTGGTTGCAGTTTCTGAGACCAAGGCAGCCCCACAAATTTTTTTTTACTAAATTCAAAAAATACTTAAATTTAAAATTTTCAAATATTTTGTGTATAATTATGAAATTGTAATACTATATTGTATGCTTAATACAGTTTGATTAGAAGAAGAAAAAGGAAATCATAGCTTGAAAGAAGCCCCACTGCAACTTCATCTACAAAATAAATTCTACTCGTCATTTGAAACAATCATAGGATGCTCTTTTGTTGCCCTTTAACTGATTTAAATAAAGATATGGTAAATGCGAGATCTCAAACGCCCACGTTAAGTGTATTTACGGAATCGGAAGTTCAGTTGCATGTTTTTACCAATTTGCTAGACATCAAATCAACGTAAAAAAAAATTATTCTCGACCCAAAAATATATTCTTGAAAGGCCATCCGCTACAAGACAACTGCATAATAAATACGTGCTTTAAAGTGGGGAGCATGTTTAGCCGGCATTGTTGCCAGATTGGCTGCGTACATGAGTGCTTGTCCCATCCTAGACATTTTTTCATTTTACTTTATCAGTCATACAGTCCAAGTGCCAATCCCACCTCCTTTGTGTGCTATCAATTCAGTTCCTCATACACTCTGTCTTCCATTCTCTCAACATGGTTAACCAATGGCTATACGCTCTCCCAAACCGCACCAACTTAACCCTCGGTCCCATGGACCCACAAAAATGATCGTGGTGCCCCGGGGCTCAATAGGACTTGTAATTTGGTCGGATCTTACCACTTCGCAATCCTAAACGATTCTCCTTGGATTTGTAAGAGGAGAGCAGAAAAATTTGGGAATGATACGAATCCCTCTCCCTGCACAATTTCGTTTTAACTCGAAATAAGCATTCACATGATACGACACACGAAGCACCGATACCAAAAATAGTTGAAGTACTTCCTAATCCCTGTTCCCGGGGCTCCTTTCCGCCGGATTCCCTCCATATTCATGCGTGTTCGTGCCCACATTCCCCTTCCCCCTCTCTTTTATTTACTGCCTCCACTCCCCTTCTCACATTCATTTTCAACTTTCCTAAGAATAACTCATATGGCCATAGCGTAAACTTACAATTGCATTGTCGTTTGTTCTTGGGAAAGCGTTCGTACAAATATATGGGTGGATTCTGTAAAATCTGATACGTAGGAATTTTCAGGTTGAGCAATGGGTGCAGAGGATCTGGAGAAAGCCCGAGCGCTACAAGTCACACAAGGCGAGGCAGAGGAGGACTCGGATTCATGCGAATTGTTGAAGGAGAGGAAGAAGAAGAAGAAGAACAAGGAAGGGGAAGAGAAGGCGCAGCTTCGGCAATGGCCAGGGTGGAAACACATAGTATGGGAGCTTGATAAGCAAAGAGATATTGGGTGGCCGATTGCGGCCATGAATATCATGTGGTTCGGGCGCATGGTCATATCGACGGGGTTCCTGGGGAGGTTGGGGGAGCTCCACCTGGCCGGAGGGACGCTCGCCCTCACGTTCGCCAACGTCACGGCGTTCTCCGTGCTGACGGGGCTCTCTGGCGGCATGGAGCCGCTCTGCGCTCAGGCCTTCGGTGCGGGCAACCACAAGCTCTTGGGAGCCACCCTCTACCGCGGGGTCCTTCTCCTCCTCGTAGCTGGCCTCCCCATTGGGCTCCTGTGGTGCAACGTGGACAAATTCCTGGTCTACCTCGGGCAGGACAAGGACATATCCGAGGTGGCGGGTATATACCTGCGGTTCCTGCTGCCGGATCTGGTGGCCACGTCGGTTCTGGCGCCGCTGCGAATATATCTGAGGTCCCAGTGCATAACGAAGCCGATGATGGTGTCCTCCGCCGTGGCCCTGGTCCTGCATGTCCCCATCAACATGGCGCTTCGCGGGCTGGGCGTGGCGGGCGCCGCCCTCGCCATCTGCTGGAGCGACTACAACGTCGTGCTGATGCTTCTTTTCTACATCTTCAAGACGGGCCTGCACAGGGCCACGCACGACGATGGGTGGTGGCGGGAGAGAGACAACGGGTGGGCCCCATTACTCAAGCTGTCGGTGCCCACCTGTTTGCTGACGTGCTTGGAGTGGTGGTTAATCGAGATCCTGGTGCTGGTCACGGGGCGGCTGCCCCGCGCGGAGGAAGCGGTGTCCGTGGTGGCCATCGTTCTCAACGGAGACCAGATGCTGTACGCGCTGCAGATAGCGTTGTCGTCGTGCGCGTCCACGCGGGTCGGCAACGAGCTGGGCGCCGGCAACGCCGTGGGGGCGTACCACGCGGCGGTAGTGGCGCTCGGGCTCAGCGTGGGCGTGGCGTGCGCGGGCGCGGCGGTCATGATATCGGCCAGGAATGCGTGGGGAGGGCTGTTTAGCAACGAGCGGGGCGTCGTCCGGGGGGTGGCGAAGCTCATGTGTCTGATGGCGGTTACGGAGGTTTTCAATTTCCCGCTCACCGTGGCGGGCGGCGTGCTGCGGGGCACCGCCCGGCCCACCGTTGCCGTGGTCATGAATTTGGGTGCTTTCTATTTGTTGGGGCTCCCCATGGGGACTGCCCTGGCCTTCGTATGGAAGCTGGGAGTGTTCGGATTGCTGGTGGGTCTTTTCGTGGCCGTGACGGTCTGCGGTGCTTTAACTTTAACCGCCGTTCTCCGAACGGATTGGATTCATCACACCGCCCTCGCTCAACAGCTCGCTAATTCTGATCGATCTCCACGTAAACTGTCGGAGTCTTTGCAATTGGAAAACATTGGGTGTGATTCTCGTGAAGTGGAGGCAAAAGAATGAAAAACCGTAGAAGAAATTGTTGGAGTTAACGTGTGGGATACTGAGATCACCAGAGCTCATTAAAATTTATTTCTTCCTTTGCACTGCGATAAATTGTGTGGGGGGATTGCCAACTTCAATGCGCTATTCCAGTTCTCGAACAAACACAACCGTATTCTATTTCTGTGTATTTTTTCAATTATTGCGATAAAAGTTTCGTACGAGGGTGGTTGCATGTGGGATCAAATTTGTGGTCATACCACCCAATCCCATCACTTTAATTTCAAGTGCTTCCTAATGGATTTAGTTGGACAGAATCCTTATCTTCTCCACATCAATCAATCAAATAAATAAAATTCAATAGTATTTCCAGGGTTGTTGCCAAATTACAAGGAGGTGACATTGACTTGCACTTAATTTTTAAAATGATCATTTTGGTGGCGGCGAGGATAGTATCTCCACTGACTATATTTGTATATTTGGGTCACATTCTTGATAGAAACTTCAGTATTTGTGGATATCAAATCTGACTAGATATTCCATCTCTTTTAGTACCCAACAGATTAATATATTTAATGCCAATATGATGCTCAAAGATACGCTTGCCTTACTCATGAGGATTACGATCCTAATTTTTTTATAAAATTTTTATAAACACTTAGTTATAATTGAACTTAAAGATAGCACGGCAATAATGTTTTGAAGCATATGCTTAGGGAACATTGGGATCCCTTTAAATGCTGTTCCCAAACTCTTTGATTAAAAAAATATCATTTTTATTTTCACTTTCAAGAGTAGAAGTAAAAAGAACTTCAAATTTTATCCATCCAATATTAGAAATGTTTCGTTCCCATAAATAAAAAATTAATATTTATGAGAAAGTAAGTGAGTAAGAGTAAAGTAGGAGTTATAGTGGTAGCACTATGATTTGAGGTTACGATACAAGGCAATGAGACTTGACCTTGTGACTAGTTGTTCAAAAAAGAAAGGTAGTTGCTGATTCTCTATGTATCAAAAAAATAAATAAAAATAAAAAATAAAAAGTTTTAAATCTTAAATCAATAATTAACCTTTTTTTTTTTAATGAACATTGATTAAATTTTTTTTTTTTGTTTTTTTTTTTTTAATGAACATTGATTTTATTAGTTAGACATGTATAATAGTCAAGATTTTGTAGTATTTTTTACATCGTGATGTGTTTTGGGAAGAGTATTTTTAATTGCGTTTAACAAATTAAAAATAAATAATATATTAAAGATAATTATCAAAGGTATGCCTTCAATTGTTTAAATTTTTTTATTTTTAAGGAGATTTAGGTTTGAATACGATGCATACATAATTATTAAGCTATGCTAAGCTATTATAACATTATTACGTGGTTGTGATGTAATAAGGACTAAACTCATTGTAATACTATATAAATATTTTTTTAAGTAAAAATATTTCTATTATTTAAAAGAAATCAAGTAATCTACATTTCTTTAACCACCATTTTACCTCTCTTGCCTCTCTAGGCATATATGGCTTTTAGCCACAATTTTAAAGATGAATGAAAATTATAATTTGATTACACTAAATAAGTGATTATACTTAGAAGTAAGTCTACTAATTTTTTTAAAAACATTAAGTACACTCATAAATGTTCCTAGCATTAGGATTGTAAAATAAAAAGGAGTTTTTCCTAATTTGTTGTGTCCACCATCTAGGTGGGTATCCATAGCAGGTTAGATTTCCTCGATCCAATGCCCAATTTGCCATTGCATCCACAATCTTGTTTTGCTCACATGGAGCATAGATATATTCAATTATTGTAAATTTAGTTTGTAGATTATCTATCTTCTCCAACACTCTTGTAATCTCCAATTCGAGGATGCAATTCTTATGGGACCTTCAATCGGTTGATAATAAAATATAAATTTGATTCCACTTGTACACATTCCATCCAACTTTAGATGCATGTTGTATACCTTGAAGAATACCATAAGCCTCAACTAAGTTATTCAAGAGGATTCCTAAGGTCTCTACAAAGATGAATATAAGATGACCATTTGAAATTCTTCCTATACCCCTTAGGCTAGTTGTCTTTAGATTTCGTCTCGATGCCCTATTTGTATTAATTTTTAAAGTACCACCTAGAGGGGCTTACTAATGACCATCCCTTTGCACCTAACATTTATTTTCCTGAGAATTTGTATTCTTGTAATCATCTAAGATAATTTTTAGCATACACAAAATATGACCCTGGCCTTGGTTTGGGTTTGGAGGAATCTCATTACATACTTTATTAATTATAATAAACAATTTAAAAAATAGATTGTAATAAATTTAATTAAAATATTATTAAATACAATTTATATGTTGAAATTTAATTTATGAGAATGCTAACAAAAATCCATTAAGGTTCAATTTTCATGGGTATTATAAAGATATAGTTTAATAATTTATTATGATATCACTATATAGTTATTTGAAATAGCTTGATGATAAGAAGAAGCAACAATAAATTTTTTGGCTTCAATCTAATTGAGTTTGGCAAAGGGCTAAAATATTTGGGGTTTAGGATGAAGCCAAATTATTATGGATACTAGGATTGGATTTGGTTATACAATAAAGTGGGAAAAAGGAAAATTTCATGGTGCAATATATGGTTATCATTGGGAGGCCACTTACAATTGGTGAGATTAGTTTTGGAGGTCATCCAGTATATTGACACTCAATGGCTTATAGTTTTATTAAAATAGTAAAAAAATAAGGAAGAAATGCTTCCATTTCCTTTGGATAGGAAGAAGGGAGAAGGGTGCAATGGATTTGGTTAAATGGAATAAGATTGTCAAACCTAAATCAGTAGGAGGATGGGGGATTAAGAATATACATAACTTTAGGAAAGCATTAACTACCAAGAGTCTTTGGAGATTGATAACTAGTAAAGGATTACAACATGAGGTTATCAAGGAGAAATATTTGGGTTTCATGTCCTTTGAAGAGTGGATTATACTTCTTAACAAGTTAGTGACAAATGATACTATCATTTGGAAAGCATTAGTGAAGGATTTTTTATTAGTGGGAAATTTTTGTTTTGGGGAATAGGAAATGAGAAGAAGTAAGACTAGGGAAATAATTCTAGCTAGGAAGTAGAGGAGATTACCAATTATCTCAAAATTTAATAGAATGTTTAAATAGACAGGGGCTTAGGGTATTGGCTAATGCAACCTTTGTGGATAGAATGACACTATGGAATCAAGGGTGCCTTTCAATAGAAGAATTACTCCTGGAAGGAAATAAAGTTGCATAATGGAACAATCATACAAAGGGTTTTGCAAGGGCTTTTATAATATTGAGACAAGAAGAAGACTCTTTAGTATGGTCAAAGAACCTAACTAGTGGATAGTTTACAACTAAGGAAGGATACAAGGCAATATTTGAAGATAATAATGAGGAGGTCCTTTAGTGGTGGAGCACGATTTGGAACGTGAAAGCGACCTTGGAAGTAGTTTTTTTCTTGGTTAGCATTAGCTAAGAAGGAAATAACATAGGATGTTTTGCAAAAGAGTTCTTGGTAGGGTCCAAGTCAATGTAGCCTATGTAAAAGGGAAGAAAAAATATTGGATCACCTACTAGTTCATTACAATTTCTTAAAATAAGTGTGGAAATCTATTCTACCCATAACTAAGGGGAAGGAACAATGACCAACAAGGAATCTATTGGAGAATATGTAGCAATGGTTCAAATTAAAAGGCTTAAAGGAATATAGACACATTCCATTAATAGTGGCATGGGGTCTACGATTGGTAAGAAATTCTATGTTGTTTGAGAGTAATAAAATTCCACCTATACAAGTTCAAGCTTAGATTAAATGTACTTATGAAAGCATAAAACAAGCCCTAAAATTAAAAGCTATAAGGCAAGTTGGAAGTTTAATATTGGTATTACGAAGTCACACTTTGAAGTATTGCATTGGATGTCCACTTCATGAAGCATCACCCCTAGTAGACAATGAAATCATATTGTATTTGGTGTAATCCCCCATATCATGTGTCCATAAAATCACATCATTATTTATCATTTTACAAAATATATTCTATGCAAAATATTTATTTTATCAAAGTTCCAATGCATTATTTATAAATTCAATATTCAAAGTTGCCTTATTAATCAAGCCAATAAAATAATATTATTATGTTTAAGTGTTTATAGTAAACATGATGAATTTGGGATGTAATGAATAAAGAATTATATTAATTTCTTAATGATTACTTTTTAAAGTAGGATACATACACATCTAGGCTAAACCATGGAAATTATCATACTCGCAAGGTAGAAACATCTTATCCTTACATAGCACAATTGTAAAAATATTTTAAAGTATTGCATTGGATGTCCTCTTCATGAAGCATCACCCCTAGTAGATAATGCAATCATCAACATTTGATTATATTTGGTGTAATCCCCCCAATCATGTGTCCATAAAATCACATCATCATTTATCATTTTGTAAAAAAATAATCTATGCAAAATATTTATTTTCTTAAAGTACCAATGCATTATTCACAATTTTAGTCTTTAAAATTGCTTCATTAATAACAAAACAATATTATTAAGTTTCGGTGTTTACATTGAACATGATGAGTGTGGGATGTGATTAATATATTATTTTATAAGTTTATCAATGATTATTTTTTAAAGTTAGATAAGTACACCTCTAAGCCCCCAAAAAATATGATGCATTCTATATATTCTACACAAGCCACACACACCACCATATAATCAAGGTCCACCATATCACTACAAATTCACACAAGCTATAAATTCCACTCTATAATTCGGGTCCACCATATCACTACATATCCCATCCTACAACTGAGGACCACCATGTCATGTCAAGACTTGAGAACCCCATTATATGTTTGATGTGTACCACAAAAGAAGTGTCCCACTAGTGACTATGTGCTCGTAATATATGAGCACAAATGTTTGGAGGACCAACTTGATATATCAATACCAAAAATAAATAACCACGATGCATATGGGACATAAAAGTTATATTCAAGTTATAGCCTTTCCCTCTATTCAATAAAACTAAACAAACAAATATTCATCATTAATCATCTTGATCCAATAACTCATGTTGCATATTTTTAGGGTTTTGATAAAAAATTTAACTACTGAAGTAACCCTCCTCTTTTTTGGTTACCATCAACTTTGTATGCCATTGTATGGCATATCTAGTTTTCTTGATCAAATTGTTTCTATGCTTCATCCAACCCTTTTTATCAAATCCAGGAAAAACATCTATGTAGTGCCTCACTATTCATTGTAGCAAAATGTATTCATAATGCCTCAATTTAGATGAATGTCATCATGTACCACATTAAAATAATTGCTTATGATGGTGCCTCCTTTATCTTCATTATATTATTTTGGGCCTCCATAAATGATCGTGATTGCTACCAACACCTTCTCATAACAACACCATGATGGAGAACCTGTTAGAATAAATCTTTAGTTCTCTTAAGTTCTACTAGGATAGTCTAACATGAGTTACCACTCTTCCATGAGGTAGCTGAACTCTTAGTTTAGACTAGTTCAGATTTGTTGATTTGTTGTAATCCAATGACTCACATTGATCATTTTTGCTATTTATAAAAAGTTGATCCCATGGAATAATCAATCAGTTCTTGATCGTTCAGTGATGCTTTGCATATCTACTCGTTTGTCTTTCAATATTGTCCTGTAGTATTTTTTGCATGGTACCAGAGAGAGGCTAGATTTTGCATGCATTCAAGTTTTCATAGATCTGGTTCACTTATTTTTTGGATAGTTTTTGACTAGCTCGACTTGCTTGAAAGTTATAGAGGAGTCATACTTTTTATCCATTAAAACACTGACTTTTTTTTCTCGCATAGACATCATCCCTCGCTCATTCGTAGAGACCTCCTGATTTGTTGGTTGTTGGTTCATGTCTGGAGTCACTCTCATTCGGTGATTCACTGGTTCCTATGTGGTGTCACTATGATTCCCTGGATTGCACTCATTGAGGGTGGCATCACCGTTCAAAACGTGACTCTCAAATTTTTCTTGATGTCGTTGGAGGGTACTGTAACCACTCGCGACCCGAATAGATTCTGGTTAAATGGACATAATTATTTTTTTTATAACCTCCAATTCCTTTGAGCAAAGTTGTAAAAACAAATACTTTTACTCTCACATATTTTCAAAAGGGTTGCAGGTTTTAACTTTATATAAAATGAAGCATCTCAAAAAAGAGCTAGAGTAAATATTGTTTTTAGAAAATCCAACGAATGATCATTACAAATAATTACGATTATTTTGTAATGTTGAAGGATTACAGTGCAGAGGAAGTTTTTTCAGAGATATTTTCTTTCAGAAAATCTCATTTTTTGTAACCTTCCTCCATACCTCTTATTGGACTTCTCTCACTTTACTTTTGTTGTGCCTATTCTATAAAGGCACTCTCAAAGTGACAAGTCCCTTTGTAATTTTCATAATACAAAGTTTTTTTGGGGGGATTATTGGTGCTACTTCTTGCACCATTGTCTTGGCTTGTTCAAGGGGAGTAAATGTTGTCTATTTTTGGGGTTAAAGTATCATTGCTACAATTTTTTCTAGGCACTTTTGAAGGGGGTGTTAATCTACTGTTGCACCTGTGTAAAAGTAGGTGATACTTAGGACAACTTGCTAGGGAGTCATTTTGTGGCACTCTCTTGGCCTCTTGGTTCTTGTTGCTAAATCTTCTACATGTTATGGTTGCTAAAATACTTTAAAATATTTCATATACAAGCAAGCAAGAAAGCAAACATATACAAGCAACTTCTCATAAAGCACATCAAACAAATATTTTTGCAAAAAATCAAAAAATAGCATCTCTTTAAATCGCCTATGTTCCACATATCGTTCTCCTCATACACCTATAGTCTCCCTCACATAAGGGTTGGTTATTGAGAAGTTCGATATAAAGGTCTGGTGGATTATTATTGTTTCAAAATGCCTATGTTCCACCTATCGTTCTCCTCATATACTTATAGTTTCTCTCACATAAGGGCGAGTATATTGGAGAGTTCGATATAATGGTCTGGCTTTTGTTGCCTTGATTCAAAAGGGGTCTTCTGCTGGTGCTGCTTCTTGCTGGATTATTTTTGGGCATTCCATCTTTGGAAGGGGGTTGGCAATCTTCTCTCTGGGCAATATGAGTTCACTCAATACAATTGACCCATTCACCCCTCATAAATATCACACATGGAAACCTAGGATATTAAATCTTATAACTCAAAAAAGTCTCATACATTTGCTAGATGAAAAACAACCTACTTTTGAGAAAGAATATTAAATCTTTGTTCGTAAAGGAAAGGTGTATGAAACAATGGGTATTATAACAACAAATGTAAGTGAAAGCTTATGGTTTCACATATCTGAATGTAAAACTCCATTTGAGAGTTGGGAAAAATTTAAAAACTTGTTTGGTAAAGTGGATCTATTAAGATCAATGCAGCTAGAAGCAGAGTTAACAGCTCTATCTCCTGAAGACTTCAGCACTATAGTTGATTTCCTCACCAAATTCAAAGAATTCCTCACTCAATTAAAAGGCAGTGGCAAGAATAAAATAGAAGAAGAATGCATCTATCTTATTATTTCCAAATTAAATGGAGCATTTCAAATTTTTGTAACCACTTTTTTGTCTACAAAAGATGCACTTGGTACAATTTTTAAAATGCCCACTTTAGAGGACTTTTGTGATAGGATAAACAGAGAGGAAATAAAGCTTTCAAAATATGAGATCTCTACCTCCTCCTTAAAAGCCTTAGTAGCTTCCAACTCCAAATACAAATTCAAAAATAAAGACAAAGCACCTATAACTTGTACTCATTGCAAGAAATATGGTCATTTTGTGAGCAAATGTTGGAAGAGACTACAACAACTTGAGGCAGCAATGAAGGATCACAAAATAGACATCAAGAAACAAATTGGAAAGGCCTTAAATGTTCAAGGTAAAGCTGCTAAGATTTCATCACAATATTGGGTTCTATATTCAAGAGCAACCCATCATATGACATCTTCAAAAGAGTCATTTACTTCTCTCTCCTCAAGCACCACTTACAGCATTGAAGTTGGTGACTCATCCTTTATCCCTATCAAAGGAAAAGGTGACATAACCATTGATGGTGGTCATATAAATAATGTTCTCTATGTTCCCAATATTGCTACAAATCTTCTCTCTATCTATCATATTTGTACTTCTACAAAGAGCAAAATAGTTCTATTCTCACCAGCAGGAGTTGAGATAAGAGACTTTCAAGAACCCTCTCCCTCATAGAAAAAGGTAACATTTATCATAAAGCTCACCTATTTCACTTCCAGGGATTCACAGATTCAGATAGAGCCTCCTGTTTTGTTGCTCATGGAGACCTCGAAAGCAGAATTTGGCATGAAAGATTTGGTCATCTTAGTTATAACTATTTAAGGGAATTAAGTACTCATGAAATGGTAATAGGGTTACCAAAAGTCTCTTCTATTGATGGAGTATTTCCTGGATGTGCTCTTGGAAAACAACATCAAGATCCTTTTCACCCAAGTGGTTCACAAAAAGCTTCATCCCCACTGGAGTTAATCCATAGTGACTTAATGGTCTTGTCGAAGCCTTATTTCAAAGGAGTGAAATATGCCTTAACCTTCATTGATGATTTTTCAAGAAGAACCTGGGTCTACTTTCTAAAATACAAAAGTGATGTTCTATCCCACTTCAAAGGTTTCAAGGCCTTAGTTGAAAATCAGGCCACATGCAAAATCAAGTAGATTCGAACTAATAATGGGGGAATACTTCAGCAATGAGTTCAAAAAATTTCTCTCAACTCATGGTATAATTCATCAAAATTCAGTCTCCCATAATCCATAGCAAAATGGCATAGCATAAAGGAAGAACAAATCTTTGAAAGAAATGGCAAATTGTATGCTACACTCAAGGGGTCTTCCAGTAGTTTTTTGGGTTGAGGCAATTAATTGTGCAAATTACATACAAAACCACACACCACACAAAGCTCTTAGTCATTTAACTCCCGAGGAAGCATGGACTGGATCAAAACCTGATGTATCTTTTTTTCGAGTTTTTTCATGTATTGCGTGGGCCCAGATACCAAAGAAAAATAAGAAGGCCCTTGACAAAAAAAGCAAGAAACTTATATTTTTTGGTTATTGTGAGGATATGAAATCCTACAGGCTCCTTGATCCTATCACTCATGAGGTCTTTTTTCACATAAATTTTCAATTTGATGAAGCATTCCATTCTAAATATCCTCATACATCTTCTACCAACCTTGATTCTCTTAAGCCATCACCAATTTTTGAGCCCCAATACAATGAACAACCCATTCTTGAGATAAATGATTAAAATAAGGATCCTATACTTCAAACTCCAACTCAAAATCTGGCCACACCTATTACTCCTTCCACAATGCCAAAATGGGCCCGCAGCATTGTTCAAGAAGCCACCCCTTATATCCAAGATCTTCCATCATAAAGAAGCCACTCCATGGATTCTGGTCTTGTTTGTCAATCCATTTCTATAGATCCTCAATCCTTTAAAGAAGCCACTAGAATAAAAGAATGGGATGATGCCATGGAAACATAATTTTCTTCCTTGATTACAAACAACACTTGGGATCTAGTCCCTCTTCCTAAGGGAAGAAAATTGGTTCATTTTAAATGGATTTACTGAACCAAGTATGCAGTTGATGGAACAATTGACAAACACAAAGCTCACTTGGTAGCAAAAGGTTTCTCTCAAGTTGAAGGCATTGACTATTCTGAAACCTTTGCCTTTATTGCAAAAATAGATTCTGTTCGGTTGGTCCTAGCAATTGCTGCTTCACAAAAGTGGCATGTTTTTCATATGGATGTTAAAAGTGTTGTCTTACATGGAAACTTAAGGGAAGAAATATTTATGGAGCAACCTGCTATATTTATTCAAGACTCCTTCCTTGTTTTTAGACTAAGGAAATCTCTCTATGGTCTCAAACAAGCTCCTAGAGCTTGGTATGAAAAAATGGACTCCTTCCTTCTTTCTTCAAGATTTTCTCATTGTGATTCTGATGCAATAGTCTACATTTGGAGAGATGAAGAAAAATCACCATACTTTTTCTCTATGTGGATGATTACTACTCACTGGTAATGTCATTTCTCACATCCAGACTGTCAAAAACTCTATGAGAAATTTGAGATGGTTGATCTAGGTTTAGCTCATTACTTCCTTAGGTTTCAAATAACTCAAATAGATGCAAGAATTTCTTTATGTCAACAGAAATATATTCTAGATCTTCTTCAACAATTTAAGATGACTAATTGTAAGCCTTCTTCCACACCCTTTCAGTTTGGAGTCACTCTAACTACTTCCTACAAGTCCCCTCAATGTGATGCTACTCTCTAAAGATAGCTTGTTGGAAGTCTATTGTACCTCACTCATACTCACCCAGATATTTTCTATGTTGTTGGCTTAATATCTAGATTCTTCCATCAACCTCATTTCAGCCATTGACAAGCAGCAAAAATAATCCTTCGCTACTTGGAGGGAAATGTTGGTCATCAAATCTGCCCAGGAAAGGATTTTGGGAAAGTGTACGCGCCCTAGACCTGGACCAACATTGAAAGGCCAAAGGGAAGAAATGCCCCTCATGCCAATCTCCGGAGAAATTTTGGCTCCTATACTAAACTACTTCGGTGTTTTAAGACAAAGGTGCAGGAAAGAAATAAAATAGTAAGGGTGCAGGAAAGAAATAAATAGGATAAGGGAAGGAATATCAATAGATTAAAGTGGGAAAGAACCAGTAGCACGATTACTACCTACAGCTTGAAATAGCAACAATGAGTACCAAGAATAAAACAAAATAGACGTAGTATTAACCTTCCTATGTATCCTCTGGACGAGTTCCAAGATTCCCCTTCCCCTTATGTCGAAATTCAGAATTCAAAATTACGGTGTCCAAGAAATGAGTGAATATAACAGAAACACTATCCACAGGCAGCATAAAAGAAAACTATTACAACGTCTTTCTCTCCTATGTATCCTTTGAGAAAATTCTAGGGTTTTGTCCCCGATCACACACCTAAATCCAGAATGCAGAATTACAGTATGTAAATGAAGAAAGAGATAATAAAAATAATCACGAAAGGCAGCATACAAGAGAGAAATTAATCCCGAAGCTCTTTTAGTATTAATTGCAGGGATTCGAGTTACAACAGCTTTCTAGCAAAAAGTTCCCCCCCTTTTACATTGCAATGCCTGGGTTTTTATAGAGGACCCGACCTTATGAGCCATCAATGCACAAAATGGAGGAGTACATCCTCGAAAACCTAAGAAGTCAGCTCTCGTAGCTCTCGTGACTGAGCTTTCAAATCCTTTTCTATATATGGCAACTGTGACCGGGTCAGCCGAAGAAACATGCATTAATGAGTTGTTTGAACATCCTTGGTCTTTGGGTGCAGAGCTCGAGTGGCTGCCATGTCCGTTGGGTTCTCCTTCAGGGACTGAGACTTCCTTTCCAATTGCCAAAAATGAGCAACGAGTTCACCGGGCACGTAAAAATACATTTATGAGGCACTTGATTACCTCGAAAAAATACCCGGCTTGGAGTGCGTGCCCTCGAAGTGCTTCACTGATTTTTCATTCGCAACTTTGCTTCGCAATGGATGCAAGCCGAAGCAGGTCCTCCTTCTTGGTTTTGCACTTTGCATGAATGAACTTCGCAAGACAGCTTCGGGGATGTAAAATGCCAAAGTAAATATTCCTCCTTAAGATGGCTCTTGACCTTTTGTCGCTTCGATGGAAATGCGTGCCAAAACTGCTTCGCTGAGGTTCTCCGCCCAAAGTGGATGCTTTGCTGGTGAGTCTTCAAAATGCTTCGTCGCGATCCTCCCTTAAAACTGTGGTTCGAGGGTTTTTTAACCGAAGTGCATTCTTTGCAAAATGTTCTGCTCTTCACGGGCCACTACCACTTCGGGTGAAAGCGCTTCGCATGAAAGCTATCCGAAGCAAATGCTTTGCAATAAATTTCAACGAAGTAAAAATGGTTCGTCGATGGGGAGGCCCGAAGTGGGTGCTTCGACGATTTCTTGGCGAAGTAGTTTTCAATGTTTGCACTCCTTCAAATTTTGCTTCGCGAGTTTTTCGCCCGAAGCAACTGCTTGAAATGCTTCGGGTACGAAGCTCTTTTCATGCCTTAGCAAATTCGGACCATGATCTAGACTTCTTTGTCTTCCTTCTTCGACGAAGCTTCTTCTCAACGTTTGAAATTCTTCGAATGCCGCTTCGCAAGATTCTCGCCCGAAGCATCTGTTTGAAACGCTTCGGGTGCAAAGCTCTTTTCGTTCTCCACTTCTTTCTTTCGATGAAGCTATCTTCATTTTTCTGCGAAGCTCTTTTCTTAGCTTGCTCAGTAGCGAAGCTTTTGCATCTCCATTCTATATACAAATGGGATGGCGATGAAAGCCAAAATTGCTGCAACTTACAAATGTTTTCAAAAACAATAAAATAAACACTTTACAAAAAGAAACACTTTTTCAAAAATTTGATTTTTCTACCCCTCTAGGCAATGTGACAAAATTTTCAACAGGAACCACTCACTTTGGGCTCTTATATGAGGGTGGATCCATGGATAGCATTGGTTACATAGATTTTGATTGGGCAGGTTTAGTTGAAGACAAATGTTCCACCTTTGGCTATGTTTTTTTTCTTGGTTCTTCACCTATTGCTTGGTCATGCAAAAAACAACAAGCAGTAGCATTATCATCTACAGAGGCATAATACAGGGCAACAATTTTAGTCAGTCAGGAAGCTCTTTGGCTTTGTCAGATAATGAGGGAATTTGGTTTCTTCCATAACAAACCTATTACCCTTTAGTGTGATAATCAAAGAACAATTCATATTGCTTGCAATCCAATTGAGCATCAGCGCACCAAGCACATTGATATTCACATGCACTTCATTTGGCAGAATATTCAACAAGGGGATATAAGCTTGGAGTTTATTCCCACATAAATTCAAATTGTAGACATCTTCACCAAGTCCTTTGCTTCTCCACGTTACATTCATTTGTGTGAGAAACTTGGGATAAGGAAGTTGCATTAGAAGGATGCACAGAGGTTTTCACCTCTCCTCTCTTATTCTTCTTCTTCATTTTGGAAGATGGTTTTTCCCATGTGGTTTTTTCACCATCTCTCCAAAATGTAGTTATTTGTACATGAGTACCTAATAAGGCCTTTCTGTCGTGACTCATTTTTTTGGGGTAACACCAGTATTTGTACATGAGTACCTCATCAGGCCTTGTTGCCAGGACTCATCTCTTGTTGTTCCTTTCAACCCTAGTTTCACTTAAGGGGGGTGTTAGAATAAATCTTTAGTTCTCTTAAGTTCTACTACGATAGTCTAACCTGAGTTACCACTCTTCCATGAGGTAGGTGAACTCTTAGTTTAGACTGAGATGTTGTAATACAACGACTCACATTGATCAAATTTTCTATTTATACAAAGTTGATCCCATGGAATAATCAATCAGTTCTTGATCTTTCAGTGATGCTTTGCATATCTACTCGATTATCTTTCAATGTTATCCTGTAGTATTTTCTATAGAACCTCCTCACCACAATGTGCAATTCTAAGTTTATTGCAAGCACACTTGGTGGGGGTCACCATTTCTAACTAGTGACCATATATTTAGTAATTCATTATTTCTTTACTTCAAATGCATAGCAATTTTTAGCATAGAATCGCAACATTATTGACATGTTGTTGACATCCAACAATCGCACCTCAAAGCATTACACCAATGTATTTTTTAGCACCTAGTACTTGTATATCAGATGTGTTATGTTCAACAATTGTCTCATTACAACAATTACTAATGTTCCTTTTAGTTTATATGTCTTCCTCCAACCAATTGTTTTAGCACCTTCTAGCACGTTATGACAAATTGCTTGGGATATATCATTCTTCAAACATCCATTTTTCCTTTGCAATATTTACTCGTAGATGGCTTACCCTCTTTTGGATGACCCTATGAAACTCGATATGTGTGTTTTTGGACCATAGAAAGTTAATAAAAATCATATTTACATCATCATGGATCTCCAAGACCTCTTTTAATTAACTTATGGATGACCCTTTACCTTCAAATCAATAGTACAATATAGATAGCCATTAATCATATGGATTATATTAACTATAAATTGTAACATACTACCTATATGATAGCAAATTTCATTGTTAATAGTCCATAAATATATGCATATAATATGTATAATACTACCTTGACATCAGTACTTTTTCACCATAACTTAAATTATGTAGCACCCTTATGTAAAATATCTTGACATTCAATCAAATAGCCTTAACATCAGTTGGGGCATATTAGACAAAAACTACATTTTCATATTCAAACTACCATTTGACTTGACTTGTCTCAACTTTATGGATGGAGCACACTTTTTAAACAGCTTACACATATCCCTTAATAAAAATGCAACTTGACCTCTTAACAAGATGGCCCTTTTAAGTGGCCTTGAGATGGTGATTAATTGCTTTATCTATTCAACACTTGGATGTATTACATTTATAGATAACCTTTTCACAATATGATCCTTTTGCAATACCATGACTTGATGGTGGTCTAACTCACATTCATGATGACTATTATCTTATCAAGCAAATGGTAGATAGCATGGATAGCCCTTAACAATCCCACATTCAAGACATTACTATTTTATATGGTAGTTCTTGTTATCATCTCACACATGGGTGGATTGATTATACATCATATGACAATGTAGATGGATCATAAATCAACATAAACTATAATTGTTTTGTCATTATGCTTAGATGGCCTCCTATATTAGAAAAATCATGTTCAAATACATTATCTTGAACTCATCATTTGGCTTACATGCAAAACATGACATGACAATATTATTCTTGAACAATTTCAATGTGCATGTAGATGGTCCATTCTCATTTACTCATATGTCTTAATTCTTTAATGGCACATTTTCTAAATTATCTCTTTGACATGCAATTAATAAAACTAGCTTCTTTATGGAGGAAAATTCAAACATCTCTTCTCACACTCAAATAATTTTATAGTTGAATGTCATCCATGTTCAAACTTGTAGAATAAACAACACAAGATGAACAACAAACATCATCTTATCTATAATTAAGTCAAAAATTATAATCAATATATATATTCTTCTTATTTTTATAAGGTTGGAAGAAGGGATTTTTGAAAGGGCCCCAACCTTTTGTGGCCATTCCACATCTAGTCCCAAATTTTGGGACCTACCTTATTTTTTTATTTTTGAAAGTTTTAGTTTTCTTTGTAGTAGTAGTTTTCAAGGGTCTTTACCCATGACCTTGCAATATAGGTTGTTTATAATTATTCTTTTAATTGTTTTTGTAGGGTTTGTTTATTTGTTTTGTTTTATTTTCTTGAATTAATTTTAGTGTTTGAATTCAACCAGTTCATGCATTTGAAATTAATTCAATTAAGTTTAAAATTAATATATATATATATATATATATATATATATATATATATATATATATATATATATATATATATATATTGAAGAACACAAGCTTATACTGAGAGGGGGGTGAACAATATAAGACCACTTTTTACTTTTCTTTCCCAAACAATATTATCCAATATAATCAATGGCAATATCAACAGTAGTAACCAAAGCAATACACAAATAATCACACACAATAGAGACACCAATTTAACGTGGTTCACCCAATGTGGGCTACTCCACGAAGAAAATATTTCACTAATATTTTCTCAATAAATATCTTGGGAATCCTTTCCCTATTACAATGTTTATGGACCTCTGTCCAAAGGAGACACCAATCCCCTGATCAAGTTCATGGATCTCTATCCACAGGAGAACTCCTTTCTCCTCTACTTTGGCTGGTGATCTTCTAGAAGAACTAATGCCTCCACTACACTTGATAATGGATCTCTATCCACTGAAGACTCATATCCTCACTCAAAATACCTATCCTCACTGCCATGGCTAATGGATATCTATCCACTCGAGACTGTCATCCTCTATACTCTGTCACCTCCAAAGCTTGCTCTTTGCTCTATCTCAAATATGCACTAAACACAATCCTTTGGTCTAGCACAAATATGCTCAATCTCTGTCTCTGCTCTAGCACAAACCTATCCTCAAATCTGCACCAAACTCTGTCCTCAAAAATGCACTAAACATAGTCCTTCGGTCTAGCACAAATCTACTCAATCTCTATCTTTTGTCTGGCACAAACCTATCCTCAAATATGCACCAAACTCTGTCCTCAAATTTGTACTAAACACAGTCCTTTGGTCTAGCACAAATTTGTCCTCAATCTCTATCCTCAAGCCTTAACACAAAGCTTGACTTAATCACAAATCAACTCTGCTAGATCTGCCCCAAACCTTAACTCAAGGTTTGAACAAATCAATCAATCAATTCTGCTCACAATTCTTCTCAAAGACTTGTCTCAAATATCCCTTGTAAGCTTCCACAAAAGCTCACACTAATCTATCCACAAGTCCTCTCTAGAACTTGTCCAATATGCTCAACAAGTCTTCACCAAGACTTACCTCAAATCTGCTCAACAAGTCCTTACTAGAACTTGTCCAATATGCTCTCAATCTCTGTCCTCAAATTTGTATTGTAAGCTTTCACAAAAGCTCACACAAATCTATCCACAAGTCTTCTCTAAGACTTACCTCAAATCTGCTCAACAAGTCCTCACTAGAACTTGTCCAATCTCACAAAAACATATAGAGAATTGTTAGAGACTCAATATGCTTCACATTCATCACAATGCTCAATCACTTTCAATCTCTCTTTTTACCACATAAACATATAGAAAATTGTTAGACTCAATATGCTTCACATTCATCACAATGCTCAATCACTTTCAATCTCTCTTTTTACCACAGAAACATATAGAGAATTGTTAGAGACTCAATATGTTTCACATTCACAAACACTCAACCTCTCTCTCAAATCAATTTAGAATATGGAAAAATTTGTTTCACAGAACTTGAACTATCACTTCAACACATCCACTTGACTAGGCTCAACCAATTTTACTTAACCAATCACTCAATGAAATAATCCTTGCTCACAAACCCTAGTCCAAACATATGAACACTCACTCAATTGTTTCCAATAATGCTTATCAAACAATCTCACATAACAATGATACTCATGATATTTTCAAACCCTAGTTCAAGTTTTTCACTCAACCAATCACTTCAACAACAATGCTTATCAAGTGATCCTCACATAACAATGATACTCATGATCTTTGCAAACCCTAGTTCAATTTTTTCACTCAACCAATCACTTCAACGACAATGCTTATCAAGTGATCCTCACATAACAATGATACTCATCATCTTTGCAAACTCTAGTTCAAGTTTTTCACTCAACCAATCACTTCAACAACAATGTTTATCAAACAATCATTTTCACTCCAACTTAGTATTCACAACATTCAACAATTACTCACTAGGAAGATGTGCCCATACCTTTTTGTTTTATGTAGAAGTGCCCTTCAAAACCTGTCTCAATCACAATTTTCTTCTTTGCCAATTTTAATGGTTAGATGACAAAATATCACACTAACACTCTCTCACAATACACCTAATTACCCCTTCTTGAAATTAGCAATCATCAAATCACACACAAAAAAATAATCACTCAAATACCCCTTATAACTCCCAAACTTTATAATAAAACCAAACAACCTTGAAACCTTATAACTCCCAAACTTTATAATAAAACCAAACAACCTTGAAACTTTATAACACCCAAACTTTATAATAAAACAAAACCACCTTGAAAAACCTTACCTTATAACTTCCAAACTTTATAATAAAACCAAACAATCTTAAAACTTTATAACACCCAAAATCAAAACAACCTTGAAAAACCTTACCAGCATCCACGGGCTTCACTAGAGTGATTCGAACGTTTAACCACCTAACACATAAGGTTGGACAAATAACCATCTCTTCCAAACTATTGGATGAAAATGAAAAGGAAAATAACAAATTTTTTCCTCGAAAACTATTAAACCCTTATATACTGTCACGCTTCCAATACCACCGAACCATATGCTACCATCCAATCATATTCTTTCGAAACACATTTGCTTTTGCATCGAATTGTGCACACCTCGCTTTCTGTAACTTCCTCTCGATTACCGTGCCTTTCAAAAATTCCGTGTCATAGGGGATTAATTACCTCGCCGCAGCATGTTCATATTTTTCATTTCAACATACGAATAATCGCACAGGGATCAATTTCATATCATATATCGATTGCACATTATATTTTAAAATTGAAACTCTTATCACCTTTAAATATATTAAGGCTTTGTCGACCCCTTTTTATTTATTTTGGGTATGACTTTTTATATAGTGCCAAACAATAATGCCTCACCTTATGTTCTATAAATATTAATTTAAAATATTAAATATTTAATTTTAAATAATTTAAATATTAAATAGTTTAAAACTTTAAATTAACTAACCTTTTGGCACTTTACACAATTTGACTATTCAAATATTTAAATTAAAATTTTAAACCTTAGAGCTTATGGGCTTAGGTTAAATTTTAATTAAATATTTAAATCAATAGACTATTTTAGATCTTTATAATATTTAAATTTTCATTTAAATATTATTTCCATCATTTTTTCAATTATATCCACAACCATGAAGATCTTTGGTCATTATTTTACTCACTCAACAATGAATAATTTAGCTTTCCTTTGACATCAATGACAACAAAACTTACTCATATTTCCAACAATCTCCCCCTTTGTCATTGATGGCAACCCATTACCTTTTACCATTTTATTTTATCTCTTTCTGTTCTGCTTCCCTTAGGAAACTGCTCCCCCTGACTGAATGTTCTCCTCCTAACTCAAATCTCTTCCCCTTACTCAAATCTCTTCCCCTTTGACATCAATGGCAAAGGGCCACCTTTGGGGCTCAGGGCTAGGAATAAAATTCTTAGCTTAGCCCCTCCCCCACCTCCTCTTGAGGTGGTTAATTCTGGGGTGGGAGTATTTCTACTCCTAGCATGCACTGATCTTTATTTTTGTCCATCTTCTTTTTCCATATCTTTGAAGTCATACCCTTTTGAACCTTTTGAGAATCCTCTTTCTTTCCTGTCCTTGGAAGATCTAGAAATTTTGTTCTACACCACCTTGCTATATGCCCAACATTATTGCACTTGTAGCACTTAATGTTGTGATTCCTTGAGGGTGCAAATGTCTTGTAGTTCCTTATGGTGAAACCATATCCATTCCTGTCATGAACCCTACAATTTACTACCTTGTGACCAAACTAATTACATGAGTAGCAATACCCATGAAAAAGTTGCCTGTTTCTGAAGTTCCCATTTTCTTGTCTTTCATGTGTCCTGCATTGTGAATCCTTATGCCCAAATTTGTGACATTAGAAACATCGTCCATTGAGATTTCCTTGCCTTTACCTCATTGGTCTCTTAATCTCTTTTACCCTGTGCTGGTTCCTGTTCCATATATTTTTTCTTTGTGCGTTGTTTCTTTCCTTGTTGAACTTTCTATTGTCCAACTCATCCTCAGAAGTCTCACTTTCTCTTACACTATCTTTTTCTGAAGTTTCTTCTTCTTCAAAACTTGAGGTTGACTCCTCTTCCTGTTTCTTTTGTACATGTTCAAATCCAAGACCTATCTTTCTTGATGTAGGATTTTGGGACTTGATAATCTTATCCAAATTCTTTGAGCTTCTTCCAAACTTGTGTAGATTTTCCTTAGACTTTTCTACTTATTCCCTTAGTAGAGCCACTTCATGTTCTAACCTTTCACATTCTAAGACCTTTGCTTCTAACTTATCCTTGAAATTCTTCGTCTTAGCCATTGACTTATTTAGATCCTCTATAAGCTTTCTTCTCTTTTTATCACATTCTTGAACTGAAGCTTAAGTTGGGAATATTGCTTTCTTACCTTCTTCAATGTGTTAAGTGCATAAATAAGCTCTCCCTCAAGATAAAATTCTCAAATTTTTAATTCTTCCTCTATTTGTTTGCATTTGAAAATATCTTCATTCTCTTCTGACTTGTATTCTATAGGATCGCCTCCTCCTTCTTCTAGTGTCATTAGAATATTTTCTTCTGGTACTTCAAGTGTATCTTCATATTCATCATCACTGAAACTGAAACCATTCTTTGTACAACTATCTTCAAGATGTCCAAAATTACCACATCTAAAACACTTGAGAATTATTGGTGACCTTTTCTTAACTTCTTCTTTTTCTTCTTGTCAGAAATAGAACTTCATATTTATCATTATCTGAGAAACTATCATCACTATCACTTGAGTACTTAATTGCCTTGTATGCATAGTAACTCCTCTTCTGTATTTGAAAGAACCTCTTTCCCTGTTTGCCTTGTCCATCCTTACCTTTATTTTGGTACCTGTATTTTTATGATTCCCTATTCTTATGATCCTTTTTTTCTTCATCATTGTTATTTCTAGCTTCTTGACAATCAATTGCATAGTGACCATACTTTCCACAATTGAAACATCTAATAGATTTTACATCTTTAAATATTTTTGGATCCTTATTCCTTCTACCATAATTTACTTCTTCATCACTAGATGACTCATTGCTTAAATATGACTTCTTGCCCTTTGTCTTATTAGTAGCTTTGAAGGATGCTTCATTTTAGAGATTAGGTTCCTCTTTTGTTCTCATCTCAAAAGCTGTAATAATACCAAATAATACATCTCTTGTTAAAGAATAACTATATTTTGACTCCTCTATAGCAGAGATATTTTCACTAAACCTTTTTGGAAGAGATCTTAAGATCTTATCACAAACATCAGATTTTTCAATCTCAAATCCAAGTCCTTGCATGGCGTTAACAACCTCGTCTACATGAAGTAAATAAGCACTAATATTTTCCTCATCCTTCATTCTTAATTCTTCAAATTGTCCTTTGAGATTTCGTATCTTTGCATTTTTGACACTTTTATCTCCTTCATATATGCTTTGCAACTTATCCCAAATTCCTTTTGCATCTTTGCAATGCATAACTTTTATGAACTCTGTTCTATGAAAACCTTTCAAAATTGCATTCATTTATTTTGAATTGTAATGATGTAGAAGCTTACAATCTTTATCAATAGGTGGAGTAGCTGGTGGTATGTATCCATTTTCAACTGATTTCCAAATTTCATTGCCAAGTGTCATCAAGTGAATCTTCATTCTCATACTCCAAAATACATAATTGCTTCCATCAAATATTGGATTTGAATTATCTAAGGATCCATTCTTAGAATCCATTGTGTTCTTGTAAGCTTTTCCTTCAAGTTGTTAAACTCTTTTGAAGGAACCCACTCTGATACCAATTGAAGAACACAAGATTATACTAAGATGGGGGGTGAAAAGTATAAGACCACTTTTTACTTTTCTTTCCCAAAAAATATTATTCAATATAATCAATGGCAATATCAACAGTAGTAACCAAAGCAATACACAAATCATCACACAAAATAGAGACACCAATTTAATGTGGTTCACCCAATGTGGACTACTCCACGGAGAAAATATTTCTCTAATATTTTCTCAATAAATCACTTGGGAATCGTTTCCCTATTACAATGTTTATGGACCTTTATTTGAAGGAGATATCAATACCCTGATCAAGTTTATGGATCTCTATCCATAGGAGTACTTCCTTCTCCTCTGGTTTGGATAGTGATCTTCTAAAAGAATTGTTGCCTCCACTACACTGGCTAATGGATCTCTATTTACTGAAGACTCATATCCTCACTTAGAAGACCTGTCCTTACTACCCTGGCTAATGGTTCTCCATCCATTGGATACTGTCATCCTCTATAATCTATAACCTCCAAAGCTTACTCTTTGCTTTGTCTCAAATCTTCACTAAACACGGTCCTTCGATCTAGCACAAATATTCTCAATTTCTATCTCTAGTTTGGCACAAACCTATCTTAAAATCTACACCAAACTCTATCCTCAAATCTGCACTAAACACAGTTTTTTAGTCTAGCACAAATCTGATCAATTTCTATCTCTGGTCTGGCACAAACTTGTCCTTAAATCTACACCAAACTCTATCCTCAAATTTGTACTAAACACAGTCCTTCGATCTAGCACAAATATATCCTCAATATCTATCCTCAAGCCTTAACACAAAGCTTGACTTAATCACAAATCAACTATGCTAGATCTACCCCAAAAATTAACTCAAGGTTTGAACAAATCAATCAATCAACTCTACTCACAAGTCTTCTCAAAGACTTATCTCAAATCTACCTTGTAAGCTTCCACAAAATCTCACACTAATCTATCCACAAGTCCTCTCTAGAACTTATCCAATTTGCTCAACAAGTCTTCACCAAGACTTACCTCAAATCTGCTCAACAATTCCTTACTAGAACTTGTCCAATATGCTCTCAATCTATGTCCTCAAATCTATATTATAAGCTTTCACAAAAGCTCACACAAATATGTCCACAAGTCTTCTCTAAGACTTACCTCAAATCTGCTCAACAAGTCCTCACTAGAACTTGTCCAATCTCACAAAAACATATAGAGAATTGTTAGACTCAATATGCTTCACATTCATCACAATGCTCAATCACTTTAAATATCTCTTTTTACCACAAAAACATATAGAGAATTGTTAGAGACTCAATATGCTTCACATTCATCACAATGCTCAATCACTTTCAATCTCTCTTTTTACCACAAAAACATATAGATAATTGTTAGAGACTCAATATGTTTCACATTCACAAACACTCAAACTCTCTCTCAAATCAATTTAGAATATGGAACAATTTGTTTCACAGAACTTGAACTATCACTTCAACACATCCACTTGACCAGGCTCAACCAATTTTACTTAACCAATCACTCAATGAAATAATATTTGCTCACAAACCCTAGTCCAAACATATGAACACTCACTCAATTATTTCCAACAATGCTTATCAAACAATCTCACATAACAATGATACTCATGATCTTTGCAAACCCTAGTTCAAGTTTTTCATTCAACCAATCACTTCAACAACAATGCTTATCAAGTGATCCTCACATAACAATGATACTCATGATCTTTGCAAACCCTAGTTCAAGTTTTTCATTCAACTAATCACTTCAACAATAATTCTTATCAAGTGATCCTCACATAACAATGATACTCATGATCTTTGCAAACTCTAGTTCAAGTTTTTCACTCAACCAATCACTTCAACAACAATGCTTATCAAACAATCATTTTCACTCCAACTTAGCATTCACAACATTCAACAATCACTCACTAGGAAGATGTGCCCATACCTTTTTGTTTGATGTAGAAGTGCCCTTCAAAACCTGTCTCAATCACAATTTTCTTCTTTGCCAATTTTAATGGTTAGATGACAAAATATCACACTAACACTCTCTCACAATATTCCTCAATTACAAAAATAATCAAACTCAAATACACCTTATTACTCCTTGAAATTAGCAATCATCAAATCACACATAAAAAATAATCACTCAAATGCCTCTTATAATCTCCCAAACTTAATAAGAAAACCAAACAACATTGAAACCTTATAACTCTCAAACTTTAAAATATATTTTAATTAAAAAAAAAAAAGACTTTACCAACATCCATGGCCGTTGCTGAAGTGATTCAAACGTTTGACCACCTAGCACATAATCTTGGACAAACAACCAACAATTCCAAACTATTGGATGGAAACGAAAAGGAAAATGACAAATTTATTTCCTTCGAAAACTTTTAAATCCTTATATACTATCACGCTTCCAATACCACCGAACCATATGCTGTCGCCCAATCATATTCTTTTGAAACACTTTGCTTTTGCATCGAATTGTGCACACCTCGCTTCTGTAACTTCCTCTCGATTATCATGCCTTTCAAAAATTCTGTGTCATAGGGGATTAATCACCTCATCGCAGCATGTTCGTCCTTTTTTTATTTCAACACATGAATAGTCGCACAGGGATTAGTTTCATATCATATATCGATTGCACATTATATTTTAAAATTGAAACTCTTATCACCTTTAAATATATTAAGGCTTTGCCTTTTTAAACAAGAGATCGTCAGCCCCTTTTATTTATTTTGGGTATGACTTTTTATATAGTGCCAAACAATAATGGCCCACCTTATGTTCTATAAATATTAATTTAAAATATTAAATAGTTTAAAACTTTAAATTAATTAACCTTTTGGCACTTTACACAATTTGAATATTCAAATATTTAAATTAAAATTTTAAACCTTAGAGCTTATGGGTTTAGGTTAAATTTTAATTAAATATTTTTTTTGGTAGGTAAAGTAAAATTTATTTACTTACGGGTTGAAGGGACCCGCCTCTATTTATAAGAAGATCATCTGCATTCGAAATGCAGGCCAAAAACACCAATTTACAATAGTTCATCTGTATTCGTAATGCAGGGCAAAAACACCAGCACCATTGTTGGAAACCAACAAAAACTAATAGTCGAGCTAAACCAAAACAAATTGACCGATGGTGTCGAAGAGACACCTTTTAGGTGGTTAGAACCACTGGTAAAATTTGGCCACTGATGATTGGCCTTTGCGAACATTCTAACAGCGTTAGAGAAGAGGCACCATCCTGCTTCGATAGAGCTAAGTTTTTGATCTTTTGTCATTATCAAAGTTGACTTTCTTGATGACTTCCATGGGAAAGTTGTCTTCCCAAATGGTGAGGGAGCTCTCTTTGATTGCTCTGTTTGCCAAGGTGTCGACCACTTGATTGGCCTCCCTGAACACATGCTTGATCTGGGATTGTTCGTTGTTGCAAAGGCCTAGATGGCATTCCTAGATAATGTTCTCTATATTTTTCCCACTCTTGCTATTTCTTTGGATGAGTTTGACAATGATCTCCGAGTCCCCTTCGTAGATGACAGGGGCTGCCAGGTTTTTGGAAATGTCAATACATCTCTAGAGGGCCCTGGCTTTCACGAAGTTGTTGGTCTAGGACCCTAGATTTTCAACAAAGGCCTTAAGGATTTTGCCACTATGATCTCTGAAGACCCCTCCTGCTCTTGCTTTGCCTGGGTTCCCTTTGGAGTCACCATCAAAGTTAGCCTTGAGCCAACCTTGGGGGGAGGGACCCAAGTGACCTGAGATCTGTCTTTTCTAGGTTTCTAAGACTTACTACGAACCTAGGGAATATTGAGGGTGGAACAGAGCAATTATTCAATCCTCAGAGCAGGGATGGCCTAACAAGGGATGAGTCCAAAATTTTTGATGGCATAAGCAAGGGATCTAGCAGCTATGACTTCGCGGGTTCTAGGGCCTTTGTTGAAAACTCGCCTGTTGCGCTTCAACTAGAGCTGCCAAAAGATGTGATGGATGAGGACTTCCCACAAAAAGCTTAGTCTGAGATGCTTGAAGGGCTTAGGCCATTGACAAATGAACTCTTTGACAAGAGTTTGACCAGGTCCAGCTAACCTGAAATCTTTGGGTGGCTAGGGAGAAAACACTTCTGGAGTAGGGGCAATCCATCAATATGTGGTGAACAGATTTCTATGTTCGGAGGCATAGGAAACATCTATTCAGCACCATGATCCCTCGTCGTATGAGATTATCCCCAGTAAGGATTTTGTTGTGGATGGTCGTCCAGCATAAGTGCATGATTTTGGGAATGAGGGATTTGATCCACACCTTGTTAGCGACCACATTCTCGCAGCTGGGGGTGCCCTGGGAACCCATCTTCTCAATAAGTTGGGTCGCGGTCTTGACAGAGAAATTCTCGTCATTGGTGCCTTTCCAACACCACTCATATCTCCTGTTGACACGGGGGAGGAAAGTTGATCGCTAGATCTTCTGAATCCCTTTCACGGCTTCCATGGTGGGTTCATTTCTTATTTTGAAATTGATCTTCTTCCACTCCTGGGCTTCCGGGCTGGAGGAAATGAGGTCTGCAAACCTAAGCCCGAATATGCTTCCAGTCAAATGCCTAGCAGGGATCAAAACCAAATTGCTGAGGAGGGAGGAATTCCTGATCCAGGTATCTTTCTAGAAGTTGATGTTGGCCCCATTCCCCAGCTTCCAGGAAGACCCTTCAAGGATGATGTTATGGGTATGAGTGATGGATTTCTAGAAATGGGAACCATTGCACGGGGGAGGCGCTTGGAGGAAGGCCTAGTGCTGAAGGTACTTTATTTTCATGATGTTTACCCATTCAATATTGGCCTTAGTCACTACTCTCCAAGACTGCTTGGATAGGAGATCTAGGTTGGCAACTGAGATTCGATGCAGACCAAGACCTCCATGATATTTGGGGGAGCAAACTTTATCCCAAGCTACTAGGTGGAGCTTTATTGAGGCCTCTAATCCAGACCAAAGGAACTGATTTTGAATTTTTTCAATGGCTTCTCCCACCGAGGCCAAGATTTTGAACATAGACATGAAATATGTGGGGATGCTCTACAAGATGGATTTGACCAAAGTTGCCTTCCCTGCACTGATGAGCAAGGCCCATTTCCACCTAGCTAACTTGTTACGGATCTTTTCCACCACGTTTACCCACATGGTTTGCCGGGCCCTACCATGGAACATGGGGAGCCCGAGGTAAGTGGTCGGGAACTCAGAAATGGAACATCCCAGGATTCTAGCGATTTTGCACTGTCTTTTAGCTGGGGTATGGATGAAGAACAACTTACTTTTAATGTAATTGATTTTCTGGCCAGCAGCTTCCTCAAAGCGATTGAGAATATCTTTGATCACCTTGGCATCTGCTACTAAATCCTTAGTAGCCATCAATGTGTCATCTACAAACTGCTGGTGAGTGGTGGGGGGAAGCCTAGATGCTGCCCTGATCCCATAAAGCTGACTGCAGGAGCAGGCCTCCTTGATAGTTCTCCCTAAACTCTCTGCCAGGATGATGAACAGAATGGGGATAGAGGGTCACCTTGCCTCAGGCCCCAAGAACTCGAGAAGTAACCCGCAGTAGAACCATTTACCATGACAAAGAACCAAGAAGAGAAAATATAGTTGTAGATCAGGTTTACCCAGGACTCATGGAACCCGAACTTGAGAAGGATTTGGCTGAGGAATTCCCTATTGACTCTGTCAAAGGTCTTGTTCATGTCCAGCTTGAGGAATAAGGTAGCCGTGTTTGAAACCTGGGTTGAATGGATCAATTCATGGATGGTGATGACCCCATCGAGAATATTGCATCCTTTGACTGTGCTTCCTTGACAAGGGTCAATGATGGATAGAATAATGTTGGATAGCCTGGATGCCAGGGCTTTGGTGAGGATTTTGTAAATGACATTGCACAGGCTGATGGGCCGGTAATCAGAGAGGGATCGAGAATTGACCCCTTTGGGAATGAGAGCCAAGAAGGTGGAATTCACATCTCTAGGAATGGACCTAGAGATTTACATTTCCCTAATGGTGTTAGAAAGATCCTGCCCCATGATGTCCCATAAGGTCTGGAAAAACCTGGGTGAGAACCCGTTCGACCCAGGGGCTTTGTCGGGCTTCATGGAAAAGAGGGCCTGGTGAACTTCATCCTGGGAAATGGGGCTGAGAAGAAAATCATTTGATTCCTAGGAGATGATGGTGGGGATGATGGCCAGGAGGGATTCCATGGTCTCGGGGGCTTGGGGCGGGCTAGAACCTAGGAGGCTTCTAAAATGATTGATGGCTTCTTCTATGATTGCATGGATATCCGAAATGGCTGCCCCATCCTGCAAGACAAGGCTTTTGATCTTATTGGCACTCCTATGCCTCAAGGTTGAGATGTGGAAGAACTTGGTATTGGCATAACCTTCCTTGAGCCAAAGCTGTCTTGACTTCTGGTGCTAGAAATTTCCTCCTTGGTGAAGATGTTGTGGTACTTAGATAAAAAGGCACTCTCCTCATCCGTAAGATTGTCACTGCCTTCACATTTCTGAAAGGACTCCTCAATCTGGCTTATTTAGGACTTGACCTGCTGTTTGTCTTCGAATATGTTCCCGAAGGCTTCCTTATTCTACTTTCTCAAGTTCCCTTTGATGAACCTGAGTTTCTGGGTTACCTGGTTAATAGCAGACCCCAAGAATTTTTGACTCCACCATGACTGTATCAAGCCCTTGAGATCCTTGTGGTGAATCCACATTGCTTCAAACCTGAAAGAGGTCTTGAACTGCGGTCTAGAATCCGATTCCAGGATGAGGGGACTGTGATCAGAGCCTATATTTGGGAGGGCTCACAAACTGACATCCCCAAAGTAGGGGAGGGCTTCTTGGGAAAGCAAAAATCTATCTAAGCGCTCTTGGATCAGATTGGTGCCCTTCCTCATGTTGCTCCAAGTGAAGAGGGACCCCTGAAGCTGGACATCCATGAGAGCGTTGGAATTAATGAAGTTTCTTAGGTCTACAGTATCTCTGTGAGTGATACTGTTCCCTCATTTTTTGTCCTTGAGGTGCAAAGGAGAATTGAAGTCCCCTGCCAGGATCCAGGGAGTTCCTTCGAAGACCTGCCTCATTGAAGCGAGTATTTTCCATAGAGCTTCTCTGCCCATAGAGGTGTTCGGGGCATAGACATTTGACATCACCCAAGAATTCTAGGATTTAGTATCCTGGAATAGGATGTTGCTTACCCTATCGTGGCCCGAAATAAGGTTTCCCTGGAGCTTGGTAGGATTCCAGAGACACAGGAGCCCTCCCGACGTCCTAGAAGCCGGGGAATGAATGAAATCATAGTTTCACCAAATATTTCTAGCAATGTTAGGGGACCATTGATCACCCAATTTTATTTCCTGAATGAGAAAAATGGTTGGATTATGTTATCTCCTCATGGCTGCAGCCAGTCTCTGTTTGGCTGCCCCATTTAGGCCTCTCGCATTCCAAGAGAGGACTTTCATTTCAAACTCTTGGAAATTCTCTTGCCCCCTTTTCCTTGTTGAGCAGGGGGTTTGGATCTTCAACTTTCATCTTTGGAATTATTTGTTGTTTCTTGAAATAGCGTTCTCTGGGTTCCATTGGCTATATCTTCAACCATATTTTTGTTCCTTATGTCCGAATCAGAGGGTCTTCCTCTCTTTTTTTCCCCTCCTACATCCATCATGGATTTTTGAGAGCTTCGAGTTATCCTAGGACTACTTTGCTTAGGGGATGACTGGTCCTCAACTTCGTCATCAGTAGAGATAGAGTCTGAGTACACAGGAGAGGCTGGGTCTTTAGGACCCGAGCGAAGGGACAAAGGAGGAGAGAGGGGAGGCGGGCCTTGAGGGATTCTCGGGGAAGTGGGGGCACCAAGGATAGGGGGGATTATGGATGGGGGCGGTAGGGGGGAAGACTAGGGGAGGTCGAGGGGGTGAGAGGATGGTCGTTGGTTCAGAGGTGGTCGGGATCTTGCCTTCCTCACAATCCTCACTGATAACAAAACTATGCAAAGGATTGAATTTATTGATTAGAGGAACAAAGGTACTTGCCTTACGATTGAGCGGGCCTGGAGGGGGTCTGGAAATAGCTTTGCTAGCCATTGGGAAGATAGACATGTGTTGATGCTGCATCTTCTTTGACTGGTCCCTGGCGAGTTTTGACTGTGGCAGGATCCGGAGTTTGGGGCACTACGACTGAAGATGGCCCTGGTATTGGCACTCAGGGATAAAAGCTGGCTTGTTTTCATAGAAGAGTGGCTGCTTCCAGTTGAAGTCACCATAGATGAGGTTCAGGTGGTCTGGAAGCTAACTTTCCAAGTTCACATTCACGCAAATGCAGGCCTAGGTTAGCCGGGTTCTTTCTTGGGTGGTCGGGTCGATAGCCACGAGCTCGTCGATCGCCTTAGAAAGACCAAGCAAGGCATCTTCATAGAAGAAGTGGGCTAGGAGATCTGGAAGTCTAACCCATATGGGGATGAAATTGATGTTCTAGGAGCTAGGGTTGAATTCTAGTTGCCATTTTTTGAGGAACAGACTTCGCCTTCCATAGAACCAGGGCCCTCCGGATAAGATGTGCTCTGCGTCTTCATGGGAATTGAGTTGAATCATGAAAAAACCCCTTGTCATTGCTGAGATCTCCAAGTTGCCTAGGGTTTTCCATTTTGAAGCCGCCCATCTGTGAATAGCATCTAAGTCAGGTCGCCCGTCGATGAATTTTCCTACCAAGGAGTTGGTATCCCGAGATTCATAGTTTTCCATGAGGGATTTAGGACATAGAACATTATTCCCTTACGTGATGAATTCTTTGGTCGTAGACGACATAGGAATTTATTTTTTTGGAGCAAGTCAGCAAAGGATGGCTTGCTGCCTGCTGTTGGAACTTCGCTTGGGATATGGGGCCCTTGCTTGGCCATGGTGCCAGGCCTGATGGAGCCCTCGACATCTCTGCTGCAACGATCAGGATCTAAGTGCGTCGCCATGGGGAGTGCCTGCGAGAATCATTTCGCTAGCATGACCCAATTTTGGGAGTCGGGGAAGGCACCTAACTGGCCCTAGGAAGCGAAGGGAGGATGGGCGAAGGGCAAGAAAATAATCCGCCAAGGAAAAACATAGAATCAAAAACCAAAAAAGGAGGGAAACGAACAGTCGAACACCAAACCCCCACAAAAAATGCCGAAAGCCGCCAGGAGGCAGACTTTGCTTGATGCTACGCGGACCTTCGATCGCCGTCATCGTCAGGATGAAAAAAATCATTTAATTAAATATTTAAATCAATAACCCATAGGCTATTTTAGATCTTTATAATATTTAAATTTTCATTTAAATATTATTTCCATCATTTTCTCAATTATGCCCACAACCATGAGGATCTTTGACCATTATTTTGCTCACACAACCATGAAGATTTTAACTTTCCTTTAACATCAATGACAACAAAACTTGCTCATATTTCCAATATATATATATATATAAATAAATCTTCTAGATTAAAGGGTAAAAGGACCCAATATATGTATATTAGGTCCTTTCCTATTTATGCTATGTTGTTGAATTAATGATAAATAACATGTTGAATTAATGATAAACAACATTTTAAATTAATGGTAGATTGGTTAGTATGGTCATTTTTATTTTATTATTTGATTTAATTTTATGTGGGGGTAATTTTAATATTAGTTATGTTATGTTTTATGATATGATTTAATAATAAAGCTTACAATCTTATGGATGCAGATTTTTTGTGGACCCACGATACCTTGATGAAGATCAAAAGACCACGTAGGATATGACCATGACACCAAATTGGACCGTCAGAGAATAGCATAGATGACACAAATCTCGATGCCGATGACGATGCAAGCCGTAGTGTTCCAGGCAAGAGCGATTTGGGTGGCTGCACAAATATTACATGGACATGGATATTGTAGATCTAGGAGTGACATGCGAGATATGTGACATGCAATACAAACACCATGGGTACAAACCACATCAAATATACTCTGGATGGACCTATGCTGATGTGGGACCTCAAAATTGAGTGATAGGGTTCCACTATAGTGAGAAGGTATCAAGCACAGTTTGACGTGTATTGGGATCCATGTTGATGAGGAAGATCAAGACGAACAAGAGATGCAACCAGACGTCAAGCTGAAGCTACCAACCTGCTCGTGTTGTCTTATTAGCTAGGAAAACCTTTTAAAAATTGTACGTCAAGGAGCGAAGCCGAGCAATAAAATTGGAAGTAGAGGGATAACACATTCGAGTAGAAGAGTAAACAGATCATAGAATATCTAATCCCTATCCATTTTCACATGGACTTGGTCAATATTGGAAATGCGGTGTATCACCTAGGAAACTATCATACCCTGTTAGATGCACCATGTATCATCTTGGAAAATTATTTATACCATTATTGCAATGTAGTATCAAATGGAAGCATCAAATCGTAGCCACCAGGGAGGACTAGGATACAAGTTACGCAACGCTTTCATCCGAATTGACACCGAGCCCATGCAGTCATGGAGCAACGGTACATGAGAGCTAGATCAAAGCCCCATTGATAGAGGAAACACAACTAGGATATCACCTCGACAGAAGGGATAGAAAGGTTCAAGAGTCAAAGGTTTGATTCAATTCCAAAAGGGGTGAAATTCGTGCAGAGAGTCATGGAACGAAAGCATAGCAGATGAATATGATCTAGCAGGGCTCTCATGGTAGATTGTTCTTGTCCAGATTATCAAGTTACGTCGATGTAGGCTACCACACTCCATGTCTTGAAAACCTAGACCATGTTACATGAATACCAAGAAGTTACTCGAAAAGCCACGTGTAGAGGCCATGGGCATGTCATAATTTTCACTCTTCAACGGTGAAGT
Organism: Wollemia nobilis; assembly: GCA_028583015.1. NCBI lineage: Eukaryota > Viridiplantae > Streptophyta > Pinopsida > Araucariales > Araucariaceae > Wollemia > Wollemia nobilis. The sequence continues at coordinate 1,391,983 of JAQPPZ010000569.1, read as the reverse complement.
CAGAGAGAAATGTAGCTGTTGTTTACATGTTGCTCACCTGAAGCCATCATGCAGGTGGACATTATAAAGGATAAAGTAAAATAAAGCATTAGGTAAGGTCTATGCACTGTAACGATGATCGAGTTCAATGTTAATAGAGGGCATCACATAATCCTTCTACCCCTTCAAGAAAGGTGGGAAAATAGACAAAACCTAGCTCTATGGTTTGATACAGGAGAATAGAAGCAACGGGTATTGGAACCAGGTGAACGCGGATAGACAAGGAGACTACGAACGTAGGAATAAAACTGTTGTTGTTTCATAGAACATCACAATGCGATGTAGCAGGGATTGTTCCCATGGCAACGACATAGGTTATGGATTGTAGACAATGGGTGATAATTCGAATGTGATGATCGAAAGGAGACATAATAGTTGCAAGACATATCTTCACCAGGATAAAAGTTTTGTTGCCCTATTCTACATGGGATTGATGATTGGTGTTGATTATGTGGCAATATGCACATCATAAGGTTATGTTTCGAGAATGAAAGGAGATCCTTATCAGATTTCAAGGTGGGGCTACAACTGTGGTGAATGGTACCGATTATTTTTCAAGGTTGTAAACAGGTAGTGTCGATGACTGTCGCATCCTGATATATTATTATGATGCCACCTAGGTTGACATGTTTTTTGTAGAGACCATGAGCTCTACGATGAGTGAAGAGGCTACCATGGGGAAAAAGGGGGGTGTTACATAGGCACTGGGAGAATCTAACTTGGAAGTTTCCTGGTGATAATGCACTAATGGACAAAGTATATTTGATGTATTTTTTAAGTTACCAAATGAAACACATCCCAAAGTAACCATCTAGCATGCAAGGTCAGTTTGTAGATCATGTCAAGGACCCTGTTATTGCTTAAAATAGGGACAATGAAGAGAAAGGCCGTTGACGTGAGTAATGTAATCATTTGGCACCATATTATGAAGATAGGCATCCAACATTATTTTTTGGTTTTCATGAATAAAACAAAAGCGGTGTAAGGTTAATATAGGTGCAAGGTAGATAAAACACGTCTATTCCAAGTTGGAGAGACATTATATAAGGGTAATGATTAAAACAAAAATGATCGTTATCCATTATGCTCATAGAATGGAGGGTCGTGGTAGTTGCGTAAGAAAACAGAAATAGGGGAAATGAACCATAAAATAGGAAATAAAATAAAAGGTATTTAGGGATTTTTGTGATTTTAAATATCCCTGAAAACAGAGGAGAGAGGGCTGGAACTTTTTGGAGGCCAAGGCTAGATATTTTTGGAAAAATGCAAGAAATGTGCTGTAACAAGGACATCATTTTTCTGTTTTGAATGCAAACACTGCAGAATTTCTGCACTTTGTAAGCATGAAAAAAGGAGAAGTTTTTGAATAACATGTTTTATGTTTATCTTTCCTTGCATGTGTTAGTGTTTTTAGATGGTGTTTAATGCAAGGTACTGGTTGCATCATTGACGATCACTAATGCATGTCATTGATATTTATTGCACATATCTTTCCATGTTATGTTTTTAGATCATTAGATGGTGTTTAATGCAGGTTACTGGTTGCATCATTGACTGTTTGAATGCATAACTTATTATATTCCTTAGAAGCTCACACTTGGTTTAGTCTAGACCATGTGAATACAACTTTCGCTAAGACGAGTTTATATTCAAAACTTCTCATTATCTCTATATTTTCAGGATACGATAACATGGAAACTGACAATGATTTGTATTTCTATATTTTTCGCATTTTATTTCCGTTTCTAGTAGTTTTAATTCCTTTTTGCAGTTTTTTTTAAACTTCGATAATAAAAATAAAAATAAAATTAAATTAAAACTCCAAAAAATGCACGGATGTGAATAACAAGCTTTAATGCTCCATTTAGAACAAGTTTGATTTCGTTTTGAAGCCATTTCAAAATTATAAATTTTTTATTTAAAGTTGCTATTTTATCAAGAATTTTATAATTTCCAAATTTGATATAATTTCATGTTTTGAAGGTAAATCAGATGTCAAGCTTTGCATTTCATTTTGTAAGCAATAAATTAACTTTCCTTTTTGAAATCACAATTTCATTAAAGAGGAGTGATTTATATGGCATTCCAAAGACAATTATTTTTAAAGCAATAAATTAACTTCTCTTTATGAAAATTTTAATTTCATTAAAGAGGGGTAATTTATTTATCATATCAAAGGCTTCTACATTTTAAAGCTAGTAATTTCATTATTTTCTTTCATGCTTAAAGTTTAACAAAGCAACATTAAATGATTCCATTCATAATTTAAGATTCACATTTAGAGATAGATTTTAGTCTTTGTTTCATGCTCAAAGAAGGATTTAAGATAAAACATGTTTAAAATATACTTAACCAAAAAAAATAAAATCTACCTAAAATACTCCAAGATAAAATGAACTAAGGCATTTACATCGTGGTCATATGAGGGCCAATCACATTTTTCTTTTCTTTTAAGTTTCATGAACAATCACTAGTATAGCAATAAAATAATACCAACACAGGCCCCTTGTTAACAGTTATTTGCAAATCACTAAGGTATTCCTAGCACTTATTTGATACATATTCACAAGATTACAAGCACACATTAAGTAAAATTAACCTTGGAGAAATTTCTATTTCTTTGCAAGAGAGGGTTTTCTAATTAAAATCTTGACTGTGATGATGAATTTGCAATTGGGCAAAATTTCCACTAAACAAAATTAGCGCTAGAAGGAGGGCATGAGTTAATGTTTATTGATTTAACGCTTTTGAATTGTTCATGCAGTGAATAATATGATTTGGTGTAACCTTGAGAGCTTTGAATTGATAAATATTTCATGTCCTATTAACTATTATCTTTGGCCTCCTTTAGCACTCAACAGAATTGGCGCTAGAAGAAGGCCTCAATTGGATATCATTTTATTTGCTAAAAGCTTTTGATTTTTTCATATAATGAATAATGTGATTTTGGGTAACCATGAGGTTATGAATTGCTAAATGTTTCATATCTTATTGACCATTGTCTTTGACCTCCTTCAACACTCAACAAAATTGGTGCTAGAAGGAGGGCATGAATTGGTATACTTTATTGCTATTTAGATGCTAAATTGTTCATGTTTATTTGAAAGGTTTATTTGAATACATTGGTCTTGGCTAACAAGGTTTTGTTGATCACATTCATTGATTTGAAAAGTCCTTTAATTGATGATGCATTAATGCTAACCTTTTTGCAAATTGAAGGATGTTCTTTATTGTGATGGTTTAATTCATGCATATATTTTGTTTAATGCTAACATGATGATTTATATGTGAAAAATTTGAGATTTGTTAGTCATTTCATGCTTATTACAAGATATTTGTTTTACTAATAAAACAGGTATTAAAGTTGTATTATTTAAGGTTCACTAATGTCATTCCTTACTTCTTGGATGGTAGGCTATCCTTTAAACATACCTAGGCCTTCACATCATATGCCTACAGATCTTTGGGATCATCTACCCCACTTTAGGCATGATGAAATAGAATCGGTTGAGGAACATATTCAGGAATACAAGAATACTTTAATTCAATGGCAAAATATGAATGAAGATGTTGCTTGTTATACGTTTCCATATACATTAGATGAATTTGCTTATAATTGGTACCTCAGTTTACCTACAGGTTCTATCAATTCTGGGCTCAACTAGAAGCAACATTTCTTAGTCATTTTGGAAAACCAGTTGATCCAATCCTCATGTACAATAAATTTGTCACTACCCGTAAAGGACCTAATGAATATTTGAAGTTGTTCAATGAAAGGTTCCATGGGTTATATGCTCAATTGGTGGTACCCTATGTTCCTCCAAAGGGAGTTTCTATCCACGTGTATTTCAATGCTATGAACCCCATAATATCTATGTATTTGCAAGGGATGCCTCAAATCACATCTTTGTCCCAAGATTATACTCAAGCAATGGAAATTTAACAAAAATTAAGTCATCAAAATTATGGTGTGGGTTTTGGATCATATAATTCTCAACCATTTAATACCTTCCTTACCCACCCAACAATTTATGCACCTCAACCTACCATTCAAAATCAGCCATCATTCTTAAGTGCGAATCAATTTCAAGATACTCATCTTGATCATCTTTCAAATGATGGTCCTAAGATAAATCTCAATGATTTTCACAATAATATGATTTCAATCAAGTGAGAAGTCCTAGATTTAACTAATATTGAAACATGTGATAGATCAGGATCTTCCAAATAATTAAATTAAATGGTTGAAGTGGTTGAGCAAGGAAGCCAACATGTTTCAAATAATGACCCTTTAGAAATAAAAGACTTTGAGTCACTATTCACAAAAGAGGATTGGGATAATCATAGAAAGTTAAATGCATGAATTGATCTCACTAAAGAAACCCTTGAACCATCGAAAAATGAATATGAGAAAGATGAATTTTTTGAAATTGAGGAGCATGAATCTAAAGAAGATAATTTTTTCTAAAATCAAGGTTAATAAAGGTGAAAAAATTGATAGAGGAATCTAAAGGTCATACTAAAGATACAATAGAGTTTCATCCCACGGATTTAGATGATAATTTTTATAATGGTTGGGGAAGATATGAAGAATCATTGGCTTTTCCCATCCCTATTAATGAAATTTCTATTGACATGCAGGATGCTGAAAACACCATCTCACATGAAGATCCTATAATTCGTGTACGATAAAAAATGACATGTCACTTGCAAAAACAGAGAAGGTTCCTAAATTTTATCATTTTGAATATGAATTTATGGAACAACTTGTTGAAGTAGAAAAGGAAGAAATGGTAAATGTTTCCTATGATTCATCTGTTATGGATGAGGAAGAGGTGAAATCTACTCTTTTGTTCTTGAATGCTGAAAACTTGGGTGCAAATTCTCATGATTGTATTCAATATTATAAGGAAGAAATATCATGGATGGTCAACAATGAATGGGAACCAAATGATAAAAATATTGTTTTATTTGAAGTAACTCAAGTAATTTATCATGGAAATTTGTTGTTTGACACATCCCTTGATCAACAAAAGTTATGTTTTGAAAAGGATTGACATGCTTTTGATTGGGTGTCTAATTTTGGTGTTTTTTATGAACAAGTAATTGATGAAGAAGAAGTGCTACATAAAAACAGGAAATTACAAAGGTTCACCAAGTCTTGGTAAATGAAAGTGCACAAAAGGTAGAATCTCACCTTTTATGTTCAACCATGTGAACTCCAGGTGAAAACTTACCTAATTGTCTATGGGATTCAAATATTATTTATGATGAAATGCCATTGGAGGTGAATGAAGAACTAGAGTTGATTTATACTCACACCACTAACAATATTGCTTTGGTGAATGAAATAGAAGTTGATGTGCTTGAATTTTTGAATCAAGTTAATCAATGATTAACAATTGAATCTAGGATAAAAACCTATAATGATCCTCATTTAATAGATATCCTAGATGCTTGCAAATTGTTGCATAAGCATGATTGGCCTAAAGATGTAATTAATGACTTGGATTCAAAATTTTTAGAAATAGCTTCTTATTTGAAAGAATGCATATCCATTGGTGAAAGTGAAAACTCAAGTCAAAATGATGAATCGGGTTACGAAATTTACACCTCACTAAATGAACAAGATATAAGCGAAAATCATATATTTGCTTGCAAGTTTAATGAATCCAAGTTCCAACATGGAATTGCTAATATCATGGAATCAAATTGGTGGAGTGAGAGAGGCAAAATTAAAATTGTTGCATTATTGGGCCTAATATTGTTTTGGTTGGATTCATGTAAAGCTTGGCATGTGTATCATGATATATGTCTTTTAAAGTGTGCTAATCATGTTTGGGATCCAGGGAAATGATGGCCTAAATTTTTGCACCATCTTGTACATAGTGTATATTATTGTATATAGTTTTGGTTTTCATTTTTTTGTTTTAGCTTTGTTATTTTTGTGCATTGTCCTTAATTTTTAGTTTTGTTATGCTTTCTTTTCAGTTTGCATTAGGTCAAGTTTTGGGTTATGGTTTGTGAGTTTTGCATTTTGAGGTTGGTCCCTCTATTTGAGGTGATGTTTTGTGGTCGCTACTAATGGCCTCTTGATCATTTTTTGTGTTCCTTTGTCATGAAAGGTGAATTATCTATCACGCAAATCAAGGAAAAGGGGATGAAGTTTAGTAACCATTCCTAGATTTTGGGACCAAGATAGTGAATTTTGGAATACATAATCATTTTGCTAAAGCTACACACGAACACGTCACATTAAATGGTATACTTTGAAATATTGAAGGATGAAGTCATTTTGGTTTACAAATTAAGAAAAAATCTAATATGCTCTATCCCTAACTTCAAACACTCTCTAACCCATGTGGTGCATAAAGTTTTGCAAGGCCTTATTAAAAAAAAAAACCAAAGGTAAACACGCTAAAATTAGTCACCAGGTCTAGATAAACTCTACTGGGGCTATGGACACTTGGTTGGCAGTAGGGCTCTGTCTAGAAAAAGCTTATACATAAATAAAAAGTATTGTAAAATATCGATTAAACCATGGGTAATTTAGATAAACCCTATCGGGGCTATAGATGCTTGATTTGCAGTAGCACTCTGTCTATAAATTTATTGTTGGGAGCAACACTTCTATAGCCTAAATGCAGATCAGGTGATGGAGTACGGATGTTTTAAAGCATGCAAAATGAAAGCACTTTCGCACACATTGAGAAAATGCAAAGGATTCATGTGTTTCCATTTGAAATTATCTACCCCACATTTTGAATGTTGCTAGATAGTTTGTCTTTATGATATTTTGTTGTTTGTTTTTAGAACTAGGTTCTTCACTCAAAATGCTCATGAGAATTTTCCAACAAAGTTACCATTTGTTGTGGTCATTCCACAACTAGCCCCAAATTTGGGGACCCACCTTAATTTTTTATTTTTGGAATTTTTAGTTTCCTTTGAAGTAGTAGTTTTCATGGGTCTTTACCCATGACCTTGCAATATAGGTTGTTTAGTAATTATTCTTTTAATTGTTTTTGTAGGGTTTGTTTATTTGTTTTGTTTTATTTTCTTGAATTAATTTTAGTGTTCGAATTCAATCATTTATCCATTGGAAATTAATTCAATTAAGTTATATATATATATATATATAAATAAAAAACTTCTAGATAAAAGGGTAAAAGGACCCAATATATGTATATGAGGTCCTTTCCTATTTATGCTATGTTGTTGAATTAATGATAAATAGCATGTTGAATTAATGATAAACAACATTTTGAATTAATGGTATATTGGTTAGTATGGTCATTTTTATTTTATGCTTTGATTTAATTTTATGTGGGGGTAATTTTGATGTTAGTTATGTTATGTTTTATAATATGATTTAATAATAAATCTTGCAATATTATGGATGCAAATTTTTGGTAGACCCATGGCACCTTGATGAAGATCGAAAGACCACGTAGGATATGAAAATGACACCAACTTGGACCGTTGGAGGATAGTGTAGATGCCATGAATCTCAAGGACGATGACGATGCAAGTCGCAGTGTTCCAGGAAGGAGTGATTTGGGCAGTCACATAAATATTACGTGGACATGGATGTTGTAGATATGGGAGTGACATGTAGGACATATGACATGAAACACAAGCACCATGGGTATGAACCACACCAAATACACCCTGGATGGAATTGTGCTGATGTGGAACCTAGACAATGAGTGATAGGGTTCCACTAAAATGAAGAGGTAACAAGCATGGTTTGACATGGATTGGAATCCACATTGACGAGGAAGATCAAGATAAATGAGATATGCAACTCGACGTCGAGTTGAAGCCATCAAATAGAGGGACCTACGCATGTTGTCTTATTGGCTGGGAAAACCTCTAAAAATCATACATTAAGGAGCGAAGCTGAGCGATAGAATTGGAAGTAGAGGGATAACACATTCGAGTAGATGAGTAAGCAGATCACAAAATATCTAATCCCTACCCATTTCCACATGGACCTGGTCAATATTGGAAATGTAGTGTATTGCCTGGGAAACTACCATGACATGTTAGACACATCATGAATCACGTTGGAAAATGCTTTATACCATGCTTGCAATGTAGTAGAAAATAAAAGCATCAAATCACATCCACCAGGGAGGACTAGGAGACAAGTTACAGAGTGCTTTTATTCAAATTGACATTGGGCCCATGTAGTCATGGATCTATGGTACACAAGATCCAGATAAAAGAATCATTGACAAAGGAAATGTGGCTAGGATACCACCTCGATATAAGGAACATCAAGGTTCAAGAGTCAAAGGTTTGATTCAATGCCAAACGGGGTAAAATTTGAGTAGAGATCCATGGAACAAAAGCATAACAGATGGATATGATCTAGCAAGGGTCTCATGGTAGATTGCTCTCATCCAAAATACTAGGTTACGTTGACGTAGGCTACCATGCTCCATGTCCTAAAAACCTAGACTGTGTTACACAGATGCCCAGAAGTTACCCAAAAACCATGTGTAGATGCCACAGGTATGTCATAATTTTTCACTCTTCAATGGTGAAATCAGAGATAAAGCTAGTTGTTTTTTACATGTTTTTCACCCTAAACCATCATGCAAGTGGACGTTACAAAGGATAAAGGAAAATAAAGCATTAGGTAAGGTCTACACACTGTAACGATGGTCGAGTTCAATGTTAACAGAGGGCATCACATGACCCTTCTACCCATTCCAAAAAGGTGGGAAAATAGACAAAACATAGCTCCGTGGTTTGATACAGGAGAATAGCAACGATGGGTATTGGAACCAGGCGGATGTAGATAGACAAGGAGACTGCAAACATGAGAATAAAACTATTGTCATTCCAGAGAAGATTATAACATGGTGCAATGGGGATCATTCCCATGGTGGTGATGTAGGTTATGGGCCGTAGATAATTGATGATAATATAAAGGTGATGATCAAAAGGAGATGAAAATAACATAGAAATGACCCACAACGTGCAGTAAAAGTCGCAAGATGTATCTTCACCAGGCCAAAAATTTCGTTGCCCTCTTCTACATGAGATTTATGATTAGCGTTGATGATGTGGCAATATGCACCTCACAAGGATATATTTCAAGAATGAAAGGAGATCCTTATCAAATTTTAAGGTTGGGCTACAATTACGGTGAATGGTACCAATTATTTTTCAAGGTCATAAGTGGGTAGTGTCAGTGACTACCGCATCCTGATGTATTGATGCGATGCCACCTGGGTTGAGATGTTGTTCATAGAGACCATGAGCTTCATGGCAAGTGAAGATGCTACTATGAGGAAAAAAAGGGGTGTTACATAGGCATTGGGAGAATTTGAATTGAAAGTTTCTTGGTGATAATGCACTAATGGATAAAGTATATTTGATGTACGTTTTAAGTTACCAAATGAAACACATCCTAAAACAACCATCTGGCATGCAAGGTCAATTCACAGGTTATGTCAGGAGCTCTGTTATTGCTTAAAATAGGGACAATGAAGAGAAAGGCCATTAACGTGAGCAATGTAACCATTTTGCACCATATTATGAAGGTAGGTGCCCAACATTACTTTTTGGTTTTCATGAATAAAAAAAAAGTGATGTAAGGGTAATATAGGTGCAAGGTAGATAAAACACATCTATTCCAATTTGGATAGATGTTATATGAGGGTAATGATTAAAACAAAAATGGTCACTACCCATTATGCTCATAGAATGGAGGGCCATGGCAATTGCGTAAGAAAACATAAATATGGGAAATGAAACAAGAAATAGGAAATGAAATGAAAGGTCTTTAAGGCTTTTTGTAATTTTAAAATATCCCTAAAAATAGAGGAGAGAGGGCTAGACCTTTTTGGAGGCCAAGGCTAGATCGTTTTGGAAAAATACAAGAAATGTGTTGTAAAAGGGACACCATTTTTTTTTGTTTTGAATGTAAATACTACAAGATTTTTGCACTTTGTAAGCACGAATAGAGGAGAAGTTTTTGAATAAAATGTTTTAATGTTTACCTTTCCCTGCATGTGTTAGTGGTTTTAGATGGTGTTTAATGCAGGGTACTGGTTGCATCGTTGAAAGTCACTAATGCATGTCTTTGATTTTTATTACACATATCTTTTCATGTTATATTTTTAGATTATTAGATGGTGTTTAATGTAGGGTACTAGTTGCATCATTGACTGTCTGAATGCATAACTTATTATATTCCTTAGAAGCTCACACTTGGTTTAGTCTGGACCATGTGGATACAACTTTGGCTAAACTAAGTTTATATTCAAAACTTCTCATTATCTCTAATTTTGTAAAATACAGTAACATGGAAACTGACGATGATTTTTTTTTGTATTTTTTGCATTTTATTTCCGTTTCTAGTAGTTTTAATTCATTTTTTGTAGTTTTTTTAAAACTTCGATAATTAAAAAAAAAAAATCCAAAAAAAAATGCATGGATGTGAAGAAAAATCTTTAACGCTCCATTTAGAACAAGTTCAATTTCATTTTTAAGCCATTTCAAAATTATAAAAATTATTTAAAGTTGCTATTTTATCAAGAATTTTATAATTTTGAAATTTGACATAATTTCATATTTTGAAGGTAAATCAGATTTCAAGCTTTGCATTTAATTTTGTAAGCAATAAATTAACTTATTTGATACATCTTCACAAGACTGCAAACACACATTAAGTAAAAGGAACCTTGGAGAAATTTCTATTTCTTTGCAAGAGAGGGTTTTCTAATCAAAATCCTGACTGTGATGGTGATTTTGCAATTGGATAACATTTCCACTCAACACAACCCTTTTACATTGTCATACAACACATATATACCTCATTTTTAATGCAAAATGAGATAATACATAGGTCCTCCTATTCAAGGATACAACCCATATTAATTTGCATGAGCTATCCCAAATATCCTTACCTATATTAGACGATCTAGTATAGACCTAGACATAAATATAACACCAATATCATTAAAAAAACTGAGACCAAGACTATAGAAAACCTTTGATGCAAGAAATGGGGCACCATTAATGAAACCAAATAAATTAAATACCATATTGACCAATATAGACAAACATAGAACATTCATTTTGAGTGTTGTTTTTTTAGCATGCATGTAGTCACAACCACCATATACCAGATAATACATTAGTTCCATATAAAAACAAGGAACCATCCTCCATATTGTAACACCATATGTCGAATCCATTATGCCATCCTAGAAATGACAAACTTTTGATATATTCTCTTTCCATTGTCACCATTTACTAATTTTATAATATAGAAATATATTATCAAAATACATTCCTAAATACTGCTTCACTATACTTAAAATTTGTTAAACTAATTCCCACACCTTGGGGATTTAACCTAGTGGACTAACTGACACCTTGGATCCTGGGACTAATTGACTTGTGAGGTGTTCAGATATAAAGATTGTATCAGACACTAATACCTCGAGGTTTTGGTGTAATAATTCTATAGTAGTATTAGAGCCTCACCCTAGGATCAAATATTTTGAGTCACGTTAGAGAGGGTGTGTTGGACTAATCGTTGCACCTTGGTGATTTTACTTAGTTTACTAACCACCATTTTGGACCCTGGGACTAACCACCCTGTGAGGTATTCAAATATAGAGATCATATCTGACACTAACACATCGAGGTTTTGGTGTAACGATAACTCTACAAAATCTTGACACTTAGCTTAAAAATCTGCAATTTAAAATTTATTGTAGGTGATATACATTAGATCTTGAGAAAAATTGTCCTTCATCATAATATATCCTTTATTTTTAACACCAAAATTACCTGCCCAATATACCACTTCATTACCTTCATGGTATATGTGTTTTATTTGGATATTTTCCAACTTATCAACTAACCTCCAAATTTAATTTTCCATATCATCTATTTCCCAATGTGAATTTTGATTCCATTGTATTAAATTAATGATATTTAGGAAATCCCCTTCAATAACAATATTTCTCACTCCCATGCTATCAACAAGCTTGATTCAAAAAAAAAAAGCCCTAGTTTCAACAAAATTATTGGATTGAAATTTGATATTCTCTACAAATAATCTCATAACCTATCCATTTTCATTGTGATTAATACCACCAAAATTTTCTCTTTGTAGATTCTCTTTAGAAGGCCCATCGAAATCGAGTTTTAACCACCCTTGAGGAGGTTTCCATTTTGTTTCAATTCTAGTAATTTTGGAAGAATTAAGCCTTTGATTAGAACATGATTGCAACCCCCAAGAATTATATATCACTCTCTCATCATCCACTACCCATAAATATTTAAATTCTATATCCAATATATTTTTCTTTATGACATTTTAATTTGCAACAACCTAATCATCATTTTGTGCTCACAAACAAGTATACGAGATATTGCACATCCCCAGATCTTTTCACCTTTTTCACTTGGCTAGAATATACTTCTATATGAAATCATTTTCAACAACTATTGCATAAAATCCTCTAAAAAATTACTCTATCTTATTCAATAAGGTTTAATTGGAAAGGAATATTGAGTTCCTAATGCCTCTTCAAAAATCATGATCAATTAACTCCTTAAATTGATCAAGGAGCAACAAGAAAGACTACATGTCAATTCAACATCTATAAAATAAAAGAATACAATATAAACATAAAATATCCATCACTTTAAAATCCTCCAAATTTGATATCCCACTCTCATAATTTGCTTAAAAATCTTACTTTGATATCACTTTTGGACAAGCAAGGGTCCTAGATAACTTGTACTATTGAGAAATATTATGTTTATACATATGAGATTGTGTCAATTGTTATAATAATCAATATTAAAATCATGCATACATGTGCAACCTATTAATACTTCATAAAACACCCTTTATAGTGATGTAATAACCCCAAAAATATTAAAGGTTGGCATTCAAACTAGATGCCTCCATGTTAAATTTCAATGCTTTGATATTTTGCATTATAAAATGGTAAATATTTGAATACATAGGATGCCCAAGTTTGGCATAACAAAAGACTAACTAATATTGTAACCACCCTTGTATTATAGTGAATGCATAGTCCTTGTTATGGGTGGTTATACCACATGCCACTTCACATGGGCTATGATGTAATAAATCCTAACATACCCCCTTATTACATTATAATCTTAGCTTATTCTTAGACTCTTGGCTTTTGAGTTGAAATGTTCTAGAGTGATGTTGTAATTTGAGAGATAGATCCCCCATCAATGTAGACTATATACTAAAATCCTTAGGAGTGTCAAGTTCCATTAATAATGCACTTCAAAAACATATTTATTACAAATACTTATAAATTCAATGTAATAAATATGTGCCTCCTCCAATGCCTTCATGCAAAGGATGTGCTACCATGTATCTTGTGTTGACTATTGAATTGATTGATTGTTAATGTTTATCTTGAATATGATGGGAAGAGAGTTGTGTATGACTTCTTCTACTTCTTCACCTTATTCTGAATTTTATTTCTCCTATCATGATCAAATTTTGGATTCTTTGCAAGTTTTTATTTTAACTTAAGTTCTTTAATATGATAAATAGAATGTATGTTTTGAATACCATTTTTAGCAATTTTTGTACTTGTCTTAGTCCCTTAAATGATCCTATAGTTGCCATATTTTTCCTTGAGAAATAATGTAGCAACATGTCAAGTGCTCAATAGCCTTTAGAGTTGAACCATTAGGACCTAAGAACTATTAATGTTGTCTAACAAATATACCTTTATTTTTTATTATGTTGTCAATTTTCATGATACCACAATTCATATTATCATTTAGTATCTTGATTTCTTATAGTGTTGATATGCTCTTTGACAAGAGTTCTATGAGATCCTAAGATTTGATAATGATGTAAGGATATATCATTTTTTATTTATAAAAATAAATAATCTTATCTTAACAAGATTGAGTTTGCAATATATGGCATGATTTTTCAAAGCTCTTATAGGTCATTCATCCTACAAATGTTTTCTCTATACCTATGAAAATGAGTGGAAAAAGAATTAATTCTGAACATACCATCTTCATTCCAAGAGGTATTGAACTTCTTGGCCATAGAGGTATTTCATGGCTTGAAATTTTTATGGTTGACTTTATATATCGATAGTTTTATCTATTGTTTGTTTTCTAGTGGCTTGGAGTGATCAACTAGGATCTTGATATCCTTGGTTGCATTTTTTGATGTATAAAATTTTGGATGTATCTAATTTCCTAACTTGTGATATTTTTTGTTGCTTTTGCATCATACCAAACTTGATCTAGCTAACTTGGTTTTCTTTGACTATATTATTTTGTTGTACCTTTCTCCAAATTTAATTTTTATTGTTTGATGATGACTTGTCTTGTTTCTAGTTCATATATTATGAAGAAGATCCATTTGTAAATGGATTATTCCAATATTCCTTCACTGTGTGGTTATTTCTATCGAAATTTCACACAATATTTTTGTGTGAAAAATATTCCTTTGTTGTTGATATCCTTGAGAATATCTCTGATTATGATATAATTGATAATTATTTCTCTATTAGAAACATTGTTGAGATTTTATTCCTCTTGTAGAGGATTCCTTCCCTTTTTTATTTGTAAGTACTTATTCTTATTCTTGTCTTGAATGTGAGGCCTCTAATTTTTTAAGTAGGTTCACCAATTTTTCAAAGCTTGGTGTTTTCTTAATGATATTTAATGTTGTCACAAATACATTATATTGAGAAAGGATATATCTTAAAATAATTGGAACAAGCATTTCATTAGATACCCTTTCTCCTAATGCTTGTAGTGATGCTTGTAATTCATCAATTCTCCTCATGAAAGACTTCAGTTTTTCTCCACTTTTTATCTTCAAGCAATGGAGTTGGCTCTATAGAAATAGAATTTGATTTGTATTCTTTACTTTTAAAATTGTTTATAGCTTCTCCCATGCATATTTGGCCATAGTTGAATTTGAATGTACGCTTGTATTTCATCTACTACTCCAAATATGATAATCAACCTTGCGTTTCTATCTACCTTATCAAAAATTGTTTGATCTTCACCTTTTGTAGGAGGATGGATAATGGTTCCATCTATAACTTGACATGCTTCTTCAAACTGAAGTTGTGTTCTGAGTTTGGTCTTTGAGGCAACATTATTATTCCCCCTTAATAGTTGGAAATCAAGCAATGAGAACTTTAGTGCACTACTAGCCATATCAAACTTTCAAAAAAATTGAAAATTTTCCTTCCACTAAATCAGCCTCAAAAAATACTCTTCAACAAGTATATATATACCTATAATTGTGATTTAATTAATGCCTCGAATAATGAGAAAAATAATGTCTCTTTGGAAAAAATATTATATAGAGGGAATATTCTTCCTCTAGGAATATTCTTTAGAATATTCCAATGTTTTAAAAAACATAAGTATTTTTCCTTTTATTTTTTAATTGGTAAAAAGTAAATATCTAAATATGGGCTTTATTAAACCCCCCCATAATTCATGTGGGATAAAATAATTTTTAGTTTAATTTTTGAATGCAAAAAATACCTTTCTAAATGTCATCACTTTTTTAATGAATCACTTTAATGCCATGTGTGGCTACCTGCTTGATAAATATTTTTGTGGATGCCTTTGGTTTGGATAATAATTTATCCAGGCAAATTAAAATATTCTCTCAGATATGAATTATTTTTCTCTAACCTTGGAATAATCATAGCACCTATGATTAAGTTTGAGATGAGCATCCATCTCTACCTAAGTTCCAACACATCTCTCTTATCGAAGTGACTCCTCTTGTTGTTGGATCATGGATAATTGCTCCTAGATAAATGTTTGAATGAAGTGTTTCTCTAATTGATTATCACTAATGTTGAGGTTTTGGCACACATCTAATAGCACATTGACTCAACATGTCCATCCTTCTCATTTGATGTATTTCCTTTATCTTAGAGTGGTCTCTTTTAGAGAAAACACTTGAAGCAATCCATTAGTATAATTGTGTTTGTAATACTTTGAGGTCTACATTTGTAAGGAGACATTCCTAGTTATATTGGAGACCCTTTAAAAAATATTGTAGCTACTTTATATTTTTCTCATATTGTTGAGATATTTTACTATTTAGAGAGAGTCATCCACCCTTATTTATATCCTCTTTTTCTCTTGTTTAGATCTATATAACCTCTCAATATTGTGAGTGCAAGCTATTGAAACACAAATCACCTATTGAATAGTCTTGACATTGAAATATATTATTTTTGGTTCAACACACATTGGTTTGTACCCATGATTTCTTATTGGTTTGTGCATGCCTTGTGGATGATTAGTTTCAACTCTTTTTAGAACTATACAAAATACAAGTTACCTTATGGGGGAAATCTTGATATCTTGTAGATTTTATTTTTAGAATAATTTTACCTTTCTTTTGCTTGGCAATGCCTTTCTTCTTAAAAATCTTCAGTCTTGATGCATTTATTGCATTTAATTTTATTCTTGTAATTTTTTAAAACTTATCTTGCTTCTTTGTTATGATCTTTAAAAATATTTTATGGAAATACTTCATGGGAAGAATAGTTATCTCATTCTTTTGAGTTTAAACTTAATCAAACTTTGGTAGGGATGTTTACCCTTGATTTTTTTTTTGACAAAGAGCTTCCTAAGCTTATGTAGATCAAAGGGAGAGGATGATCAAAATGAGAGTTGGCTCTTCCTTCTACCTGTTATGATACCACATGTAAAATTTCTAATATTGCAACTACATTTGTCCTATAATGCATGTATAGTCCTTGTTATGGTTGGTTATACTGCATGCTATTTCATATGGGCTATGATGTAATAAATCCTAACACATCATTCAAAGTATTTTTTTTTTATTGTTTTATAGTTGTGTATTAACTTATCCAATTTTTGCATGTGTTATCCTAAGGATGAAAGAGGATAATTTTATCAAATAGTTCAAGGATGGATATAACGAAGAAAACTAGTAAGGCACCTAGTTCATCTAGGTAGCCTATCTAGAAAACAAAATCTAGTGAGGAGATGTAATAAATTTTAGAAGGAGATATAGTATAGATTAAGGGATCTACTAAATAACCATAATTTAAAGTTGATTTGTCACTAAGGAAAATATACTAGACACCTAATCATATAAGATCCTGTAAAATGGGAAATGAAACTTAGAGTATAGTTACCTTTGTTTCCTATATAGGAATTTTAATAGGAGGTGAGAATTAAAATAATCAACCTTTCATCTTCCCACTTTTTATGGGTTGACTGTAGAAGAGCTATATGTTTTTCTATTTGAGTTTGACATGTGTTAGAATTATGATTACAAAATAGACATAGAGAAACTCAAGTTCTTTCCTAAAATATTTAAGGACAAAACTTTACATTGGTTTATGAGAATGGGCAACAAGAATACTACTATGTGGGAAGTCATGTGGATATATTTCATAAGGAAATATCATAATTTTTGCAAGGCTCATAAAATACATGAATCAAATTTAATGACATAGAGGAAGGAGGAAACTTTGGAAGATTATATTAAAAGAGTTTGGTTTAATCTTCAGAGGTCTAAGAATTTAAGCATGAAATAAAAAAATCTTAAAGGTTATCTATTTATGAGGGATTTAGGATTATTATATAAAGTCTTTAAATTTAATAGTTAGAGAATACATTTATTGAGTTAGTTTTAAGAATAACAAATCCCTTTGCCAAAACAATTCAGGATCTACTATGATAAAAGTTAAAGGAGCAATAGGATGTGTTATTCCAATAGCCAAAACTTCAATAGGTATTACTAGATCCAAGATTAAAAACTTGCTCAGGGACTTTAAAACAAATATTCTCTCTTCTTTGCTACTCAGTTGAATACCTTTCAAAAAAAAGTAGAAATAGGAGTTAAAAAATGTTTTGGCTATTTATTGTCCACGATGAATAAAGAAGCATTCAAAAAATGAATATTCTTTGGAGAAGATAAAAGTTTGTAATATTTTTCAACAAGATCATAAGACAGGTAACTAATCCATATTTCCTATAATTAAAGCAATGTACCAAATTGGAACCCAATGAGCAAAAAAGGTTTACTATACCAACCAATGGAAACCATGATTACCTCAATAGAACATGCAAGGTATAAATCCTAGAAACTAATCGTTTTCATATTCTTCTAATTTAATTTTTCTAATGCTTGGTCTCCACAAGGATGGCAATGGCCATTTTCACACTCCCAAAATCCTTGGATAAATGGAAAAAATTATTAACCCCAATAATATCCTAATCCACCTTGGCAAAACCTACAATAAACTTCATGTTGTCCACCTAGATGGAAATATTATTAGCCATTATCCCAATAATAAGCCTATCTATTTATACCCTAATACTTATAATCAACAACTCTAAAAACAACAACCTTAGTTTTGTTGACTTTTAAGCCTTACTACCATAAAATATCATAGGTCCCTTAATAAATAAGCCACAATATTAAAGGTCAAAATATCAATAATGAATAATAGAATTATATATATTGGCTACTTAATATGTATATCGAGGTCAATATAATAATGAAATAACATTCACTTATAATATCAAATATGAATGTAAATGACCAAAATCATTCATGTACAAGCATGAAGAAAACTTACAATATTAATTGCTCAAAATCTATATACAAGCTTTATTATCAATTGTTTATCGTTTTCCTCTTGTTGTATTTGTTCATGTTTTATTGTATGGAGTTTTGTATCCATTATATAGACATAAATGTTGGAAATATTGAGCATGTTGTGTTGTCATTGATGTCAAAGGTTTGATGTCAAAGAGGGTTTGGTATGGCAAAAATATTCTCTTATATGGTTGAATAATTATACAAGGCAAGGCTCATCTCAAAGAAAGTAAATTGGTAAAAAATAAAAAGTTATAATATTTATATTATACACAGAGGGACAAAGGTTTGCAAGAGAAAAGCAAAGCAAAGGTTTAAAATAAACGCCACGGTTTAAAAGAGACGAGATAACATTGTAATATTTTTAATATTATAATACTTGGGCCGAAAGGTTTTATTTGAAAAAGAAAAAGAAATTGAAGACAAGTTTAGTTTGCATAGCCCAAAGGTTTTAAAAATAATATTATAATATATTAATATATATAATATAAGTTTGAAAGGTTGAAGGTGCTAAAATCTTGGAGGGCATGTTAATATTTTATTTATTTCAAAAGGCATCGATGTCAATGAATGAAGGGGAAATAATATATAAAGGGGACAAATTATTTTCATTTGCTTAAGGTTGAAAATGAAGCACAATCATGAGATCCACTCGATCGTTCGATTCGTTGAAGGCAGAGAAGAAGGAAAGGACAAGTGCATAATTTTTTAAAGGGAAATTCTGAAAGTCAAAAGGAAGTGTAACGAGTTTGAAATCACATATACGCATTTAGCTCAAATGGCAGGGAGACCCTATGCTAGACGCTGGCAAAGAGGAGGTCTCGAGTTCAAAGCATGGCTGGGACGTTTTTGCTGAAGGTCTTTGGTTGAGAAAGATTTTGCATCATGTGGAAGGTGAAATAAAAGTATGTGTGTCTTGGTGGTTGTGTGGGAAGCTAGCCCATGTGGTGTCCTAGCACAAGCTAGGGAACATGCTAGCTCAGAGGTGGCAGGTTCGGATTACGGCGATAGCATTAGTAAGGGCACAAATTTTTAATTAAATTTTCTATAAGGTATGTGTTGGTTTTATTATGTTAAGGAGTCATAAGGGTGTGAGTTATACATTTTTGTTTTGCAAATAGGGAGTCATAAGTATTTGTTATAAAAGCTTTCTATTCTGCAAATAGGAATCATAAGGGTGTGTTTTATAAAGTATTTATATAGGAACAAAATGATTTGAGAGGGGACATTTTTTGTAGGACTGCCCAAACTACCTAACTTGTTTCAGCCATATTTCACTCATCCGAACTCATATTGAGCTAAAATTTTGAGGGTAGATGCCTGACAAATCCTAGAATGTCTCCACCAATTTTTAGATCATTTGGAGCAACACATATCCTAGTGCATCCCTATGTGTGAACAAGATTTTTGGCAAGTGACTATGTGAGGGTTTCATCTGGGTTAAGTGCAAATAGCTCTAGAGGTTGGTTTTTGGGGCCTTTGGGCCCTAGGAGCCAATATTTTTATGGTTTTTGCACAAGATTTTAGCAAGAAATGTTGCAGGGGATACAAGATGGGTTAAAAATATATCTTTCAATAGATCATCATACTATGATTGAGTGACAACGGATTCCAATTTGCTGCACAAAATAAAAGTGAAAATCATACCTCTCTACGATGTCTAGGGCATGGATTAAAGATATCATGAAACATGTTTCAAGCAAATAATAAAAAATGGCTCAAATATCAAGTGAATCTGGTGCTAAGGTACACCCAAAAAATAAATCTATAGTGGAAACCCCTATCAAGGGTAAGAATTTCAAAGAAACAACCCCAAAAATGAATTTTAGGGATGCCCTCCATGGTGGACAGCCTTAACCTAATGCTAATATTAATCTTAGGGATTCCCGTAAACCTCTAAGAATGCCTAAGATTGATCCTAGGAAAATGGAGTCAGGATATATTAAAGCATCTGATGGAACTCCTATTGTTAAGCTTGATATGGGCATCATTCAGAGTGGCATTGAAAATATGGAAAAAAGAGGACTAATTTGTCATTTCATGGGTTTTCGTCCGAGCCTATCTGCTTTCAAAGTTTGGGCTACAAAAATTTAGAAAACTAAAGGTGAGTTACAAATCTCTATTTATCCAAATGGTTATTTTCTTATTTTATTTGCTAATAATTAAGATAGAGAGAAAAATTTTCAAGGGGGTCTTTGGTTCTTTGGAAGGGTAGGGCTTTTCATGAAGCCCTGGCATACTAAATTTAAATCTGAAGAAGAGATGCCTTCTATAGGTCCTGTGTGGGTTAGACTCTTTGGCATCCCAATTAAATTTTGGAATCCGACTATTTTTTCTTTTATTAGAAACTCTTTAGGAACTTTTATGATGACTGTTGATTGTACTAAAAAAATTGAACATATTATTTATGCTTGAATTTATGTTTTAATGGATTTTGACAAACCCCTACATAAAAATATCACTTCACAATTTCGGGAGGAAACTTGGGAGCAAGTAGTGGACTATGAGAACATTCCTTTTCATTGTAGAATTTTCCATGAATATGGTCATTTGGCTAGTGTTTGTCCAAATAAAATTCTATATCAAAATAAATAAGATATAAATTCAACGGGTTTCCAAATTCCTAAGAAGAAGAACACTCAGAAAAAACTAGTTATGAAGGATCAATCAAAGTTAAGGATCAATCAAAGTTATCTGCTAATATGTTTGAAATTATTTCCACAAATGAGGTCCCAAGTAAGGAAGATGAAATAATGGAAACAAAAATCTTAGAAACACAATTTAAAGATAAAGGGAAGAACTCAAAGACAAACCAACAAATCAAAGGATTTCAACAAAAAAAAAGGAGAAAATATTCACAAGAAAAACAATCTTTTAAATGTTAAAACTTCAAATAATACATGTCCCAATATAGACTCTGTTGAACCTTATGGTAACATTTTGACTATGTAAAAGCATTCTTCAAGGCTAAAAGCCATCTCAGATTCAATTTGAGTAATTCAAGAAACAGGGAAAAAAAACTGAAGATGGATTCTGATCAAAAGGCAGGTCGCATGTCTAATCAATATCATATGATAAAAGAAGGTGAAAAGCTTGTAGAGGAAGGTAATATTAATGCCCTTTCCAATTTTTTTAGCCCTGGTATTAATGAAGATCATCACTTGGAATATTAGAGGACTCAAAGGGAGTCTTTCAAAATAAAATTAAATTAGAAGAATGATTCAGATAAATCATCCACATCTTATTTTCCTTCAAGAAACAAAGATGTCAATAGAGGATATGGAATCAATTGCTAGTAAAATTTGGCCAACTAGAAAAGTGGTTTCCCTCAGTTCCTAGGGGACTTATGGTGGCATTGCTTGCCTTTGGGACTCAAAAGAGGTAGTTATTCACCATATGGTTGGTAGTTGGGGTCTTTTGGCTATATCTATTCAAAGCAGATATTCCAACCAAATTATGCTCTACATTACTGTTTATGCTCTGATTAATTTGGAGGAAAAAAGAAGACGACGAAAGAATATTACTTATATTATATCTCATTTTATTGAAGCTTGGATCTTGATCAAAGGAGATTTCAATACCATCCTCTCTCTAGATGAGATAATTAGGGGAAATAGAAATCTGGACAGGAGAATTGACCTCATGAGCGAATATATTATAAACCTCCATCTTGTGGACATCCAACCAGATAATGGCCTTATGACTTGGTCTAACAGAAGGTAATACTTAGCTTGTATAATGGAGAGATTGGATAGGTTCTTTCTCTCTAACAATTTCTTAATCCATAGTCACATTCCTAAAGTGAAGACTCTTAACAATGCTAGTTTGGATCACTAGCTTGTCATGGTGGAAGTGTGTAAACCAATGTAAGTTTCTCTCATTTTTCATTTTTAGTTAATGTGGCTTAGAGATAGTTCCTTTAAACCTTGAGTGCAACAATGGTGGAAGGAAGGTAAACCTAGGTATGGGACTAAGATGTTCTATTTTGCCAAAATATTACAATACATTAAATCCAAAATCAAGACTTGGAACTGGAAGGAGTTTGGGGATGTTCATAAAAAAATATGAAGTTATTGCTCAGCTTGAAAATTTGAATAATAAAATCCTTTTATATGGCCTCACAGAGAGTACAAGTGCAGATGAAATTAAACTCAAATATCAGTTAGAGGAATGGAAAAAAAGAGAACTCTTATGGAAGCAAAAAACTAGAATTCAATGGCTCAAAGAAGGTGATCTAAATACAAATTTCTTCCACAAATCTCTTCTATCTTGAAGATCTCACAACTTTATTTCTTCCCTAAAATTAGATGGAGATGTTGTCTACACTTGGGATGGTATTACCTCTATTGTTGTTAATTACTTTTTAAATCTTTTTACTGCTACTCCTCTTGACTCGTCTTCTCAACAAAATGTTCTTCAAACAATCCCTTCTCTTATCACTTCCGAAGAGAACTCTATTTTGACTGCTCCTATCACTATCAATGAGATTCAACAAGTAGTTTTTAAAATACAAAAATGGAAAACCCCAGGTCCTGATGGTTTCCCATTGAGTTCTACAAAAGTTTTGGGATATCCTTCATGCTGATTTATTAGAGGTGGTGGAAGAAGCTAGGAAAGCCAAAGAAATTTTTAAGGTTATCAATAAAAATTATATTAATCTTGTTCCAAAAGCTCAAGAGGCTGATCATATCTCAACTTTTAGACCTATTGCTTTATGTAATGTTCTTCTCAAAATCATTACTAAGATCATGGTAGAAAGGTTGAAGCCTCTTTTGCATAAGATTATTTCCCTTGAACAAGGGGGTTATAGGGCATAAAATAGTTGATGAGATAGTTCTTTCTCAGGAAGCCATCCATTCCATGGATATGAAAAATCTCCTTCCATATTCATTCGGTTAGACTTATCCAAAGCTTATGATAGAGTGGATTGGCACTTCCTTATCAAAGTTCTGAGGCAATTTGGTTTCTCTCAGGATTGGATGGATTGGATTATGGGATGTATCTCTTTAGTTTCCTACTTAGATTTTATCAATGGTAGGCCTTCTCAGTCATTCCCAACTTTCAAAGATATTAGGCAAGGTGACCCCCTATCCCCTTATTTATTCATCATTATTTTTGAATGCTTAGGTAAGGCTATAACCAAAAAGAGAGAAGACAAAACCCTTGAGGTAGTTACCATTGCTCATGGAGCTAGACCTCTCTCTTATATTTAATTTATTGATGACTCTACTCTTTTAGGTAAAGCTACAAATAAGGAAGCTTCTACTATTAATCAAATCATTAGCTTTTTTTCTAAGGCTACTGAGCAATTGATAAATGAAGATAAATCTAAAGTCATTTTTTTTTTTGGCAATTTGAGTTATTTTATGTTGTCATTGATGTCACATGGATCATTGATGTCACATGGATCACATTGAGTTTTGGTGGCCAAAGCATTTCATAAATAAGCATTTATGATATTTTGGAGAGCATGGATATATACAGGGTTTTTGTGAAAACCAAGGTAGGCAAAATAAAAGGTTTTATTTAAAACCATGGATGGCAGATTTGAAATGGGTTTTTCTTAAAACCCAGATTGGCTTTTTGTTTCATCGAAAAATGTGCCCCGGTGATGGAGATATTTATTTTTAAATATTTAGTTTAAATTTTAAATTATTTAAAATTTAAATTTAAATTTTAAAATTAAATATATTAATTTTAGCGCCGACTAAAGAAAGGAGGAAAGGCTATATTAATTTATAGCACCGACGTCTAAAGAAAGAGGAAAGGCATATATATATATATGCCAACAAAAGCTTAGACTTTATGACCCCCAACGCTTATTTTTCGAATGCCTTCGATTGGGGAACGAATTGCGAAAAGAGAGAGAAGTGTGACTTTGGTCTATTGAAAAATCATTCGCGGAGTTTAATAAGATGCATAGGCATATTTGGCCTAGCGGTTCATGCATTGTGTGTTATGCAGGAGGTCCTGCGATCGAGTCCCACCGTGGTTATTTGCTTTGTTGAAGCGCTCGAAGCGTTGTTAAGTTTTTTGAAGGGTGCAAAAGTTTATGATATAAGTTTTTGTTCGTGTCCCTTTGGACACGTGAGGGCATGTGGCCCAATGACAGGTTGGATGTGGTTAAAGCGCTGAGCAAGGAGATGTCACGAGATCGAATCCCGTCAGGGACAGAGGCAAGTTAATAATTTTTTAATATATTTTATTTTTCTAAAGTTGCCCTAGGAGGAATAAGGGTTGTGATGCATGTTTAGAAAAAGAGATATTTCTGGTGTTTCTCCTTTTGAAAGTATATCATATTATATATCGTTGGAAAGCTTATTTCGAGGGCTATTTGATTAACTTGCTTAGAGGGAGAAATAAGGTGTATGTAAAGAGATATTTCTATTTTTGTAAAGGGTTTCAAAAGTGAAGGTTGTTTTGTTCTTTTTCAAAGGTGATTAATTCTTTCATGAGGGGACATGTTGTATCTTATTGAGTAGGAGTGATAAGGTGTTATTTGGATATTATTGTTGTGATATTAATCATGATCTCTAACCCTTGTTGAAAGTTGAAAAATAAGTTTGTTGAGTGTGGCATATTTAGTGGACATCCAATAAGGCATCAAAAGGTATGAGCAATATTCTCCATTGACTTTGTTTATGGTGGTTGATTTCTGAAATATCATTGGAGAGAAAAGGATTGATTGTGGTTTCCTTTTTGAAAGTGGTTGGTTGAATGCTTCAAGGTTTTCTGGTTTGAGAGTTGTGTTTAAACCTTGTTTTATAAGCATAGTTGTTGAAGCCCATTGGTTATGCAAAGAACTTGAGTTAGAAAAGAACATGAGTATCATTGTTATGTGAGATTTGTGGTTGAGCATTGTTGGAAACATTTGAGTTGGTTGATACATGCTTGGACTAGGGTTTTGTGAGAAAGAGTTGTCCCTTGTGGTGATTGGTTGAGTTGAGTTGATTGAGCCTAGTCAAGTGATTGTGTGAGGTGATTGTTCAAGTCCCATGAAACAAACAATTCTATAATTCTGATTTGGGTTGAGATTGAGCTTTGAGATTAGAACATATTGAGTCTCTAACAATTCTCTTTATGCTTCTATAAGATTTGAGTTGAGTTAATATTGACTTGAGTTGAGTTGAGATTGATTTGAGTTGAGATCATTGTGGATCATTGTTGTCATCCATTGTAGAGTGCATTGCCATTCATTGTTGAATTCATCATTGAGCCTTGCCTTCATAGATTTGTGGATGAGATTTGAGTGCTACTTGAGCATGATTGGTTGAGCCTTTGAGAAGGCTTTTGGGACAGATTTGTGGTAGTTTTTGTGGATTATTGATTGAGCCTTTGAGAAGGCTTTTGGGACAGATTTGTGGATAGATTTGGGACAGATTTTGAGCAAGTTCTTGGTGAGCTTGTTGAGCATATTTTGAGCAAGTTCTTGGTGAGCTTGTTGAGCAGATTTTGAGCAAGTTCTTTGTGAGCTTGTTGAGAAGATTTTGAGCAAGTTCTTGGTGAGCTTGTTGAGCAATTTTGAGCAAGTTCTTAGTGAGCTTGTTGAGCATATTTTGAGCAAGTTCTTAGTGAGCTTGTTGAGCATATTTTGAGCAAGTTCTTAGTGAGCTTGTTGAGCATATTTTGGGCAAGTTCTTGGTGAGCTTGTTGAAGAAATTTTGGGCAAGTTCTTGGTGAGCTTGCTAGAGCAGATTTTGGGCAAGTTCTTAGTGAGCTTGCTAGAGCAGTTTTGGGCAAGTTCTTGGTGAGCTTGCTGAAGCATATTAGTGGATTGCCTACCTGAGCAGATCAGTGTATTGCCTAGCTTTGATCAGATCAAAGTAATCATTTGTATTGGGATAAGGATCCTTATTTCTGTGTGAAATATTATAAGGATATTATCTTGTGGAGTACCCCACATTGGGGGAACCACGTTAAATCTTGTGTCTCAATTGTGTGTGGTGATTTGTGCACTTGTTTACTATTTCTATCTATGTCATTAATGCACACTGCTATATTTGGTTATTGCAATTAAGGACACTAATTGATATTGGTTTGGAAAGAAAGTAAAAAGTGGGCACTATACTGTTCACCCCCTCTCAGTATAAGCTTGTGTTCTTCAATTGGTATCAGAGTGGGTTCCTTCAGAAAGGCTAACATCTTGAGGGTAGATTCTACAAGAACACAGATGGCTTCATAGAATGGATTATCTACAAATAAGGCTCCACTGTTTGACGGTAACAATTATGCTTTATGGAGCATGAGAATGAAGAACTACTTGATATCACAAGGATATGAGGTATGGTAGATGGTTGAAAAAGAGTATAAGGTTGAAGGTGATCCCGAGGCAGATAAGACTATCAAGAAATTGGTTGAGATCAATGCAAGGGCAATGAATTATATTTTGAGTGGGCTACGTGAAATAAATTTTGCAAAGGTCATGGTATGTAATTCAGCTAATGAAATGTGGACCAAGTTGCGGAATACTTATGAAGGATATTCAAAGGTAAAGTTAGCAAAACTACAAACTCATAGAAAAATATTTGAGGAATTGAAAATGGAAGATTATGAAGATATTGCAAAGTTTTTACTTCGAGTTGATGAGATTACTAACACCATGAGAGGCCTAGGATTTGAGATGAAAGAATCATAAGTTACTCAAAATTTTTTGAGATCACTTCCCATGAAGTATGATGCAAAGGTTTCAGCAATAGAAGAAACAATGGATATCAAAAAGCTAACAATGGAAGAAATACAAGGAACTCTCACAACTTATGAGATGAGGGTGAGTAAGCATCAAGTTCCAATAAAAGAGATTGCATTCAAGGCTTCAGAGAAAAATAAAGGGAAAGTTCCAGAGATAGATAGATATTTAGGGATATGAAGAAAGTCAAATGCTACAAGTGTGGTAATTTTGGTCACTATGCACACAAGTGTCCACATGAAGAAAACAACGATGATGAAAAATAGGGTCATAGAAGAAAAGAAGATGGAAAGCATAAGCATGAAAAAGATGACAAATACAAGCAAAAAAGGTATGAGAAGAAGAAAAGTTTTCATAAGACAAAGAAAACTTACTACATTGTAGAAGCAAGTGATAGCTCATATCACAATGATAAAGACAAGTCATATGATGAAAATGAAGAACATCTATTCCTTGGAATAGAAGGTGAAAGAGAATAGTGCTTTGTGTGTGGTCAAAGAGATCACAAATAAGGATATTGCAATGGTTTCAATGATAGTGAAGATATGACACATCAAGGAAACAAGCATGGTCAAAGAAATCATGAGAGTTTGTTTGCTATAGAAGATAATGATATCAGTGATAGTGAAGATTAATAAGTCTCACTTTTGGTAATAGAAAAAGAAGAGGAATCCACAAAACAAGAGAATAAAATTAGGAGATTGGAAAGGAAAATCAAAAGGCTTGAAAATAAGGTTCATGAAAATGAAAAGGTCAAAATGATGCTTAATCAACACATTCAAGATTTAGAAAAAGAGCTTCAAGAAACAAAAGAGCTTGGCATCACTATTTATTAGCAATTTAAGGATAAGAAAGAAATATGTAATCAATTAGACTAAGAAGATCAAAAATTTTTGGGGACCTACATAAATGAGTTAGCACGATTTCAAAGGAATTCAAAAACTCTGGATAATTTTTTGGATTTACAACGAGATCCATTTATAAAGACAGGGCTTGGTTATGAAGAAGAGAAATAAAAAATAAGCATACAAGGACCTATATTTGTATCAGGAGGCTTTGTTTCAGAAATCTATAAGGAAGAACCGGTTCCCAAAGAAAAAGAAGCAACAAAAATGGATACTTGCATTTCAGAGGCTATAGAGATGTGTGCCAATTTGCTATTTGACACAAATGAAGAGAAAGAAGAGGAAGGTCCCAAAGCACCAAAGGTCTCATATTTTAGGTTTGGGGAATCACACTCAAAAGGAAAGGAAGTTCTAACAGATGAAAGCAAGGAAGCACCTAAGTTTTATGAAGAAAGTTCCAAAGTTCCTATGGCTCCTAATATTCAGTTTGGATCTTGTTTTGAGATAGGTGAATCAAGTTCAAAAGGAAAAGAAATTCTTGAAGAGGAAAGCAAGGAAGAAACTAAGGAAGAGGATTTAGATACTACAAAGAAGGTTCAAGGATGCAATGCACAAGTTGAAAATGATCATAAGGATAATGGTCAAGAAAGGTATGAGGAACCAAGGCATGAACAAAGGGCTTTTCAAGGACATTGTTTTTCTTGTAATGGATTTGGACACAGGGCTATACACTACAGGATCCATGGATCAAAGAAGTTTGATTTTGCTAGAAGAAAATTCAAAGGAAGAAGGTATGGTTTTTAGGGACATTGCTTCTTATGCAACAGGATTGGTCATAGAGCTTCTCAGTGCAAATAAAATGAGCAACATGGTTTTGGTTTTAGAGCTACACAAATCAGAAGTCATGGTCATAATGATCATGAAAATAAAACTTCACAATACAGGGTTCAAGAAAGGAATGGATATGGAAATTATTTCAAGAAAGAATTAAAGATATGGGCACCATCCAAAGGCTACAATATCAAGTGTTTTAATTGCAATAACTTTGGACATATTGCAAAATGGTGTAGGACTCAATTCCAAACAAGTTCAAGGCAAGAAGGTCAAACAGGTTCAAGACAAGAAGATCAAGTAATTCATCAAGAGAAGGATATCAAAAAAATATGGAAGGAAGTTGATAGAGGAAAGAAACAATGTAATATGGGAGTAAAAGTACTCCCACCCCAAAATTAATCACCTCAAGAGAGAAGGTGGTGAGGGGGCTAAGCTTAAGAGTCATATCTTTTAGCCCCATAGGTGTCCCTTTTGCCATTGATGTCAAAGGGGGAGAGATTTGAGTAAGGGGGAGAGCATTGAGTTAGGGGGAGCAGCCTCCAAAGAGAGCATTGAGTTAGGGGGAGTAGCCTCCATAGAGAGTATTGAGTCAGGGGAGCAACTTTGATTCTCAGAGATGGTTTTTGTAGTGATTGTGGTTTTTGCATTAGAGGTGTTGCCATCAATGACAAAGGGGGAGATTGTTGGAAATTTGAGTTATTTTATGTTGTCATTGATGTCACATGGATCATTGATGTCACATGGATCACATTGAGTTTTGGTGGCCAAAGCATTTCATAAATAAGCATTTATGATATTTTGGAGAGCATGGATATATACAAGGTTTTTGTGAAAACCAAGGTAGGCAAAATAAAAGGTTTTATTTAAAACCATGGATGGCAGATTTGAAATGGGTTTTTCTTAAAACCCATATTGGCTTTTCGTTTCATCGAAAAAGGTGCCCCGATGATGGAGATATTTATTTTTAAATATTTAGTTTAAATTTTAAATTATTTAAAATTTAAATTTAAATTTTAAAATTAAATATATTAATTTTAGCGCCGACTAAAGAAAGGAGGAAAGGCTATATTAATTTATAGTGCCAACGTCTAAAGAAAGAGGAAAGGCATATATATATGCCAACAAAAGCTTAGACTTTATGACCCCCAACGCTTATTTTTCGAATGCCTTCGATTGGGGAACGAATTGCGAAAAGAGAGAGAAGTGTGACTTTGGTCTATTGAAAAATCGTTCACGGAGTTTAATAAGATGCATAGGCATATTTGGCCTAGCGGTTCATGCATTGTGTGTTATGCAGGAGGTCCTGCGATCGAGTCCCACCGTGGTTATTTGCTTTGTTGAAGCGCTCGAAGCGTTGTTAAGTTTTTCGAAGGGTGCAGAAGTTTATGATATAAGTTTTTGTTCGTGTCCCTTTGGACACGTGAGGGCGTGTGGCCCAATGGTAGGTTGGCTGTGGTTAAGGCACTGAGCAAGGAGACGTCACGAGATCGAATCCCATCAGGGACAGAGGCAAGTTAATAATTTTTTAATATATTTTATTTTTTCTAAAGTTGCCCTAGGAGGAATAAGGGTTGTGATGCATGTTTAGAAAAAGAGATATTTTTGGTGTTTCTCCTTTTGAAAGTATATCATATTATATATCGTTGGAAAGCTTATTTCGAGGGCTATTTGATTAACTTGCTTAGAGGGAGAAATAAGGTGTATGTAAAGAGATATTTCTATTTTTGTAAAGGGTTTCAAAAGTGAAGGTTGTTTTGTTCTTTTTCAAAGGTGATTAATTCTTTCATGAGGGGACATGTTGTATCTTATTGAGTAGGAGTGATAAGGTGTTATTTGGATATTATTGTTGTGATATTAATCATGATCTCTAACCCTTGTTGAAAGTTGAAAAAAAATTTTGTTGAGTGTGGCAGATTTAGTGGACATCCAATAAGGCATCAAAAGGTATGAGCAATATTCTCCATTGACTTTGTTTATGGTGGTTGATTTTTGAAATATCATTGGAGAGAAAAGGATTGATTGTGGTTTCCTTTTTGAAAGTGGTTGGTTGAATGCTTCAAGGTTTTCTGGTTTGAGAGTTGTGTTTAAACCTTGTTTTATAAGCATAGTTGTTGAAGCCCATTGGTTATGCAAAAGAACTTGAGTTAGAAAAGAACATGAGTATCATTGTTATGTGAGATTTGTGGTTGAGCATTGTTGGAAACATTTGAGTTGGTTGATACATGCTTGGACTAGGGTTTTGTGAGAAAGAGTTATCCCTTGTGGTGATTGGTTGAGTTGAGTTGATTGAGCCTAGTCAAGTGATTGTGTGAGGTGATTGTTCAAGTCCCATGAAACAAACAATTCTATAATTCTGATTTGGGTTGAGATTGAGCTTTGAGATTAGAACATATTGAGTCTCTAACAATTCTCTTTATGCTTCTATAATATTTGAGTTGAGTTAATATTGACTTGAGTTGAGTTGAGATTGATTTGAGTTGAGATCATTGTGGATCATTGTTGTCATCCATTGTAGAGTGCATTGCCATTCATTGTTGAATTCATCATTGAGCCTTGCCTTCATAGATTTGTGGATGAGATTTGAGTGCTACTTGAGCATGATTGGTTGAGCCTTTGAGAAGGCTTTTAGAACATATTTGTGGCAATTTTTTTGGATGATTGATTGAGCCTTTGAGAAGGCTTTTGGAACATATTTGTGGATAGATTTGTGGACAAATTTGAGCAAGTTCTTGGTGAGATTGATTGAGCCTTTGAGAAGGCTTTTGGGACAAATTTGTGGACAGTTTTGGGACAAATTTTGAGCAAGTTCTTGGTGAGCTTGTTGAGCATATTTTGAGCAAGTTCTTGGTGAGCTTGTTGAGCAGATTTTGAGCAAGTTCTTGGTGAGCTTGTTGAGCAGATTTTGAGCAAGTTCTTAGTGAGCTTGTTGAGTAGATTTTGGGCAAGTTCTTGGTGAGCTTGCTGAAGCAATTTTGGGCAAGTTCTTAGTGAGCTTGCTAGAGCATATTTTGGGCAAGTTCTTAGTGAGCTTGCTAGAGCAGTTTTGGGCAAGTTCTTGGTGAGCTTGCTGAAGCAGATCAGTGGATTGCCTACCTAAGTAGATCAGTGTATTGCCTAGCTTTGAGAAGATCAAAGTAATCATTTGTATTGGGATAAGGATCCTTATTTCTGTGTGAAATATTATAAGGATATTATCTTGTGGAGTACCCCACATTGGGGGAACCACGTTAAATATTATGTCTCAATTATGTGTGGTGATTTGTGCACTTGTTTACTATTGCTATCTATGTCATTAATGCACACTGCTTATATTTGGTTATTGCAATTAAGGACACTAATTGATATTGGTTTGGAAAGAAAGTAAAAAGTGGGCGCTATACTGTTCACCCCCCCTCTCAGTATAAGCTTGTGTTCTTCACTTTCACTACTCTGCCAGACAAAAATCCATGGTCTTGGATAAATTAAGATATAATAAGACCTCCCTTACAATCACTTATTTAGGTATTCACATCAATATTCAAAGACAAAAAAATATTGAAATTGGTTGTTGGACAAAGTCAAGAAGAAAATTGGAAAGTGGACCAATATGTGGCTTTCCTCTAGGGGTAGAATCACCTTGGTAAAATCAGTACTTTAGGCTATTCCTATTTATGTTTCTACCATGTTGAATATCCTAAAGGTTGTTCTTTGAGAACTTGATAAAATCAGTCATCGGTTCCTCTGGAGTGGTACTAAGGAGAAAAGAAAATGGGCCTTGGTGAAATGGGACACTTTATGTCTTCCTAAGAATGAAGGGGGGTTAGGATTCTGGTCTACTATTAATAACAACAAAGCTTTAGCTGCTAAATTATATTGGAGGATTTTGCATAACCCCAATGCTCTTTGGGCCAAGAATATCCATGCTAAATATGCTAAGAACAAAAACTCTAAAGACCTTGTTTGCTATCAATTGCCTTCCAAAGGTTCTCCCATTTTAGCAATTCTTAAGACTGGTGAGGATTTGACAAAGAAAAAATTATTTTGGATCATTCATAATGGTCAATAATTTTTTTTTTGGATAGATTCTTGGGATGGTCACAAGCCTTTGATAACTCAATTTCTCGATTGGAGGCCTTGGATGGAGGAGCTTCACCGAGCTAACTAGATAAAGATGGCTAATTATTGTCGGTACCATACTGGTAATTCAAAGGTTGGTAGATATTGGATCCCTATTAAGGACTAGCCTATTCAAATCCCAAAAAGGCAAAGACAAGATATCCAATGCATCCTTCATATGAGATCTCTCTCTTGATCCTGATGTAAAAGGTAAGCATCAAAAATATTATTAAAAAGTAGGGTTTAAATAAACATTTACATAGGCTAGGAATAGCCTTAGGATATTATGTAAATAATATCCTAAGTTGTAGCTAACGGAGATTAATAGGAGGAAGCCCTCCCCCAAAGTCAGCTAACTACTAACTAACCTAGATATTTACTAACAATGTAAATATCCTAGGGTAAAAGTAAATGCATGTGGTAAAAAGTAAAGAATTACTTTTTACCATGTGGTAATATAAAATCTACCTAAAGTAGGAAATAGGTAATTATCCCAAGTGATGGAATATTACTCTAACATCCCCCCTTATTACATTATTTGGGTAATACATACATATCCCTCTATACAACAATATTTGGGTAAAGTATATAGTTGTCCCAATACAGTGAAGAAGATGTTGATCTGTTGGTTCTTTGCTCTGTCACAGTACTCTGGCTGCTCCTAAGCAAGAAGTGGGTCATTCCTCAATTTGTCTTCACGCCAACGAATGTCCTTATGGTAATCACATCATCCAATCGATTTGCATGGGTAACCAGCCATTGCAATCGCTAGGTGTAGTAGAATAGATCACTTCATACAAGGTTCATTCATTTACAATATGAATTTGCAAAAGATAAGGTAGCTAAGGTGTCGGTCGCTGCCGAAAATGCACCCTTATAAGTTCCCCCCTTCTTGTTGCAAAACATAGTGTAATTAATTTATGAAGGAAGTGAGACTAAGGTGTCGGTCGAAGCCGAAAATGCACCCTTATAAGCCTTCTTCCCTATTTACAAAAAATCAGTGAAGAAAAGAAATGGATATCCCCCCTCAATTGCAAAAAGTATGCAACTCAAGAGTGTTGTGAAGGATTTTACAAATATTGCCTCCTAGACAATTTTACATCACAAAAAGTCGCTCTTCTTTGTTACAAGTACTTCAAACACCTAGAATTTGCTATTTATGAAGCCTAAAAGAGGTACAAGCACCCCTTATTGCAAGGTCTTCAAACAAAATACTTATGCTATTTATGAAGCCTAAAAGAAGAGAGAGAATATGGTGTTTTTGCCCAAGGGACACGTGTGTTTTCCCTCTACAAAACTGTTTTAGCAATTTAGCACTCCTTGTGCTATCTTTGAACCAGAAACATAATCAGAATGAGACACTTCACAAGAAATATGGCTTCTGTGTTGTGCCTTTGCCATTTTAGTTTTGCTTGTTTTGAAACCAACACTGAATGGTGTCTTGGTTTGCATTTTTACAATCTGTGCAAAACTATTCTTTCTAGGCAATTTGATCAAAAAAGTTCACCACTTTGTCCTTTCTTATTGTAAGTACTTCAAGCATGTTTGTTGTTATGAAGTCTAAAAGAAAAGATATAGTTTGTATGATGACTTCTACTTTTCTGATTGCCTTTACAAGTTTTATCTCCCTCTTGTCAAGATCTGTGTTTGAAGGAAGAAAGGAATTATCCCCCCTTAGTGCAAAGGATTGCTACTTTCAAGGTTCCTAAAAAAACTTGTTCTTTCTTTTGATTACCCTAAAAGAGTACCAAAATATAATTCACTCAAACAGATATTTAATGGCACCTGCCTTAACTCCTTTCAAGAAGGATGAAAAGTTGGAGGAAATTAAGCCAAACAAATAAGAGTGAATTAGGGGTTTTGTTGATTTAGGAGAGAATATCAAGTAATTTTGGCTTTAAATCTGTGCAAATATTTACACAAATTTGTGAAATTTTGGGGTTTAGTGTGTTCTTGATTATATGACTTATAATTGCAAAAGAAATAATGCAATAATCAAACAAGAATGCCCACAAAATTCTTATCACCTAGGTGTCGGTTGCTACCGAAAATGCACCTAATTTGCCAATAAAGGTGTCGAGTAAAATCGAAAATGCACCTTTTAATTTTTGCAACAAAATGTGTATTTGTGTTGTGCAAAAAAATTGATATTTTTATGTCTCCTACTTTGTTTTACAATTTTGCAAAAGAAGTACAATGTTGTCTTCCCCCCCTGAATTTTGCAAAATTAACAATTTGGAGCACTCCTTCCAAGACAAGTCGACACACGACCCGCATTTGGAAGGCTTCCAGAACTAGTCGACACACGACTTAGTATTTGATGGACCCAAGGTTACAATTTCTTCTCAAATTTTTGCAAAAAAGAATGTGCAATTTTATGTCTTATATCCCCCTTTGGAGAAAACAAATGCACACTTTGCCTTTGATTTTTACAAAAAATTTCAGTCTCCTTGTTTGCTATTTGTGCAAGAAAGAATCAATTTTCTAGGATGTTATCCCTCTTGTATTTTGCAAAACTAACAAGGTTGAGAAGAATTTAAGGTTTTCTTATTTGCAATAAAAGTAGGTGCTCTTCTATGTCTTATATTCTCCCTTGGAGAAAAAACAAAAGCTCCTTTAAATGTGTAAATTGCAAAAAAAATATAACCCCTATTTTTATTTTTATTTTATATTTTAAATCTTAAGTTTATGTAATTTCTCTAATTAATATAAGTAAATTCTATAAATAGTAAAAATTATTTTAATTTTAAAGGCATTTTGATAAAAAAATAACTTAAAAAAAAATAATATTAAATTACTATTTAAGAAATGAAGACTTAATTAATTAAAAAAAATAAACTTGAAAAAAAAATAAAAAATAATAAAAAAATTAACCTTGTTCTTGGGCCCGACGGGAGTCGAACTCCCAACCTCCCATCGGGCAGCGCCTTGGCGCTGGCCCCATCGCCGGTCGGGCTAGCTAGCCCGACGGGTATGATGGGGCATTGCCTTCGTCTTGAAGGCTTCCCCGAGCGCTGTCGGGAAAAATGGGACTTAGTCCCACATGCGTCGCGCGGACGCAAATTCGCTGAATAAAAGGGCAAGGTCACCCTTTAATAGTCGCCTGCCTTAGGGCAGTCACTAAACCACCTTTTTGCCTCCCAAACGCAGAGATGCCCCCGTGCAACACGTGGCAGAGTTGATCGTTGCCATGTGTCGCCCAACCATTCGATGCCATGTCACCCTCATAATGCATGCCCAATCCAGTCAGCACTGCTAGTTAGGTCACCACGTCACCCTCATAATGCATGCCTAATCCACTCAGCACTACGAGTTAGGTCACCACATTAACATCGTAATGTGTGCCCAATCTAGTCAGCACTGCCAGTTAGGTCGCCACATCACCCTCGATATTTGCATCGAAGTCAAAGTCACATCGCCTCGTAATGCATGCCCAGTCTAGTCAGCACTTCCAGTTAGGTATCGAGTTTTGATCCCGAGGGAGGCGCCCTCTCTCCGTGGGCTGGTCACCGCTCCGATGATCGGAGGTCGCCTTGTCGGTCGCCGAAAATCGGACCGCCGTCGGCCCTCTCGAATTTTGATCGTCGGACGTATCTCGGGCCGATGGCTGGTTGTCGACCACGTTGGGTTTGTTGGCCAACCACCTGACAGGGTTGTCCCCCTGTCAGGATTTGTCAGACCCGAGGGCTCTCTTGCCCTCGGGTTTGGGTTCCCGCCTGGGAGGGCGCGCCTGCCCTCCCGACTGTGCACTGGACCCTCGGGGGTAGCAGTAGCGGCCGTCGGTCACGGTCGTCGAGGTCGGAGGGCGCGCCTGCCCTCGCAGATCCCGATCGTCGGATCTGTGCCGACGGTCGCGGTCGGCCTGTCAGGTCTGACAGGTCTGACAGCAAATGTTGTCGGACCTGCGGGCCTTCTCCCGAGGTCGGGCCGAAGAAAAAAATCTTCGATCACCGACAGGGGCTCCTCGGGTTCCGTGCCTGTGGGCCACCGTGCCTCGAGATCCGTGTCTACGGGCTGCTGTCTCGGGAGCTATGGAGATACCATGTTGCCTCGGGAAGCATGCTCTACTGCTCAGGATCCTCCTCGGGGTCCGTTTCGAGCAGCAAGTCAAGGGGGGTCCTGTCTCAGGATTTGTGCCCCCTTGGGTTCAGCTCCGCCTTTCTCCCAACGCCGCAGGCCTCTCAATCGCGTGCTCTGATACCAATGATGTAAAAGGTAAGCATCAAAAATATTATTAAAAAGTAGGGTTTAAATAAACATTTACATAGGCTAGGAATAGCCTTAGGATATTATGTAAATAATATCCTAAGTTGTAGCTAACAGAGATTAATAGGAGGAATCCCCCCCCAAAGTCAGCTAACTACTAACTAACCTAGATATTTACTAACAATGTAAATATCCTAGGGTAAAAGTAAATGCATGTGGTAAAAAGTAAAGAATTACTTTTTACCATGTGGTAATATAAAATCTACCTAAAGTAGGAAATAGGTAATTATCCCAAGTGATGGAATATTACTCTAACAAATCCCATGATAAAGATTGTTTTGGATGGAAAAACACTACTAAGGGTGAGTATTCAATTGCTCAAGGTTATTTGTACTTATGCCATAATAATCCCAACCAATCATCTGACATATTTTCTCAGTTGTGGTCTCAAAAGCTTTGGCCTAAGGTGAGGTTCTTTACTTGGTTTTTATTGCATCACAGGGTGCTTACAAGGGAGCATCTTATGAAGTGTGGTTTTCATGGCCATTTTAGATGTGAAATGTGTGAAGAGAATGTGGAAACTCTCAGCCATATTTTTATTGAGTGTACTTTAGCCTTTGAGCTTTGAAGGAGAATGGCCACTTTACTTGGCTTACAGTGATCCATTTTTTTTATTTTTTTACATTTTTGGAGGGATTGGCCTAATCAAGAGGGTGTTGATCATTTTATTAGGCAGTTAGTTTAGATGGGTTCTACCATTCTTATTTGGAATATATGGAATGAAAGGAACAACCAGATTTTTAATCAAGAAAGGAAGGATATTCACTATATCTAGAAAAATACCATTAACAACTTAGTTGAATCAGTCCATCAGCTCCTTAATCACCCCTAAAACTCCCACCAAATATGGGATCAAATGATGCAAATATTGAAGATTAACTCTTCTAAGAGAAACTAACTTAAAGGGAATGTGAGTAATTGCAAGATGAATAGAACAAGGAATTGGAAACCTCCTCCTGAGGATTTTGGAAAATTCAATATTGATGGAGCCTCTAGAGGTAACCTTGGAAAAGCTAGTGCAGGAGGAATTGGTAGAATTTCATATGGCTCCCTGGTTTTTGCTTTTGCTAAGAATTTGGGTATTCTATCCAATAATATTACTGAGGGGTATGGTATCCTTAGAGGCCTTCAAGAGGCTACTAAGGTTGGATGGGAAAACATACTAGTTGAGTCTGACTCTCAACTCATGATTAATATTTTGAAGGCTCCTTGTAAGAATCATAATATTGATTGGAGAATAAAAATAATTATTGAGAAGATTCAGTTAATCCAGACGGGATTTTTGAAAGTTGATTACAATCATGTGGTCAAAGATCAGAACAAGAGTTTTGATGCTTTAGCTAATTGGGCTTTGGACAAAGGTGATCTTACTTGTTACGACCACCCTTCTAGATGGTGGGCTTCACAAATAAGGGAAGCTATTATTTCTATCATTTCTTTGGATGGCTCTAGTTCTGAAGGTACCTAGTTTCTTCTTGATTTATTTTTGCTTCTCTTTAGTTCGGTTAGGGTATTTTAGTTCCCTAGCTCAAACTAATCTTTCTTTTGTTTCCTCTGTTGATTCTTGCCTTAATAGTATTTTGGTCTAGAAAGGTCATTGTTGTGTTCTATTTTTTTATTTTTTCTTTTCTATTTATGTATGTGTGTTTTTGTGTTGTTTTGTGTTGTTCTTGTGTTTTTATTGTTTTGTGTTTTTTATTGTGGTTCTTGTGTTTTTGATGTTCCTGTGCTTGTGTTTCTGTATGTTTGTGTTAATTGGTATTTTTGTGTTTTGGTGTGTGAGTGTTTTCTATGTTTTTATTTTTCTCTGTTGTCTGTTGTTGGTTGTTTTTTTTATTTTATTTTTATTTTTATTTTTTATTATTTTTTAGGTTTTGGTTGTTTTTGTTTTTCATGTTTTTGTTGGTTGTGTCTTTGTAGCATTCTATTATTTTTTGTTATGTTTGTGTTTTGTTATGTTGTTCTTGTGTTTTTTTGTGTGGTTTGTGTTGTATTTTTTTTATCTTATTGTGGGTGTGTTTGGTTGTGCTTTATATTTTTGACACACTCAAGAAGCATGTTTTATTATTATTATTTTTAATATT
This sequence comes from Wollemia nobilis, assembly GCA_028583015.1. Classification (NCBI taxonomy): domain Eukaryota; kingdom Viridiplantae; phylum Streptophyta; class Pinopsida; order Araucariales; family Araucariaceae; genus Wollemia; species Wollemia nobilis. Next base: position 1,352,467 of record JAQPPZ010000569.1, on the reverse strand, counting down.
TTCATGTGTTTGTGTTTGTGGGTTCTTTTTTTTTGTTGTTTCAGGTTATCTCCTTGAGTATGTCAAAGGTGGTAGGCCAGGTGTGATCCCTAGGCAATTTTAGCGAAATAGATACCCCTGCCTCCTTGGGTCTTAACCGAAAGTGGCATCCCTTTTGGGATGTTTTCCAAAAAAAAAAAAATAAAGTATTTATTTTGAAAATAGTATAAAGAGGAAATATAAAGGAGATATTTTTGCATGTGAGAATAGGAGGTATAAGGTGTATGAAAGTGAAATTAAAATTGTATTATGCACTTAGGGTTTTGGATGAATATAAGGTACATTATTAATATTGAAAATTATTTGTACCTTTTACAAGTAGGAGTTATAAGGTGTTATTGTGGTTTAATTTTTAGTTGTAATTTTTGTATGGTGAAAATAAAGTTTGAGGGGATTTGATAATTGTTAATGCCCTATATTTTGAGAACAAAAGGAGAGTCATTGAGCATCATTTTTAGATTCCATTGTGCACATATTTTTTAGAAGAAATATAATGTTGATGGTTTGAAAGAGAAATCTACTAACTAGTTTTGAAGTGGCACTTTGAAAAGGAAATTATTTTGAGATAGATTTTTGAAGGCACATATTCATCAAAGCAAGTTAAGAAATTTAGGGCAGAGTTGAGACATATTTGTGTATGTAATGTGTGCAGATTTGGGATAGAGTTGAGATAGATTTGTGCATGTAATGTGTGTAGATTTGGGATAGATTTGAGACAAATTTATACATGTAATGTGTGCATATTTAGGGTAGAGTTGAGATAGATTTGTGCATGTAATGTGTGTATATTTGGGATAGAGTTGAGATAGATTTGTGCATGCAATATATGCAGATTTGGGGTAGAGTTGAAAGCATATTTGTGAGAAAAACTAAGCCTCGTGAGCAGGTTTGGAGCAGATTTAAAGGAGAGGTGTATACCAGCTTTGTAGGTGATCATAGCAGAAAGGTGAGGTGTCTCCTATGGATAGAGTTACACAAACTAGACTAGTAAGGAGATAGAGTTCTCCTATGGATAGAATTCCATAAACTAGAGTAGAGAGGAGAGGTGTCTCTTGTGGATAAATTTCCACAAACCAGATCAGATAGGAGAGGTGTCTCCTATGGATAGAGTTCCACAAACCAAAGCAGAGAGGAGAGGTGTCTCCTGTGGATAGATTTCCATGAACCAGAGCAAGGGAGAGGTGTCTCTTGTGGATAAAGTTCCACGAACTAGACCAATAATGGGATAGATTTCTCCTATGGATAGAGTTACACAAACCAAAGTTAAGGAGATAGATTTATCCTATGGATAGATATCCACGAACCTAAGCATAGGGGATTGAGATATCCTTTGGACAGAGGTCCATAAACATTGTAATAGGGAATTGTTTCCTGTACACTAAAATCCAACACTTTCAAAACCACATTTTCCACCCCACCATAAACATTGTAATAGGGAATTGGTTCCCTATTTCCTAATTTACTTAATTTGGAAAATCACCCTAGGATACCCTATCTACCCATTGGACATGTGTCCTTGACACTTCACCCAACATTTTTGCCACATATTACCCACTCTTGTCCCCCTATCTTTGTACATGGGATAGATTCCCAACACCCATGCCACATATCATCCATTTGTCTCCCTTGTCCCTTCACATAGGATAGGATACCACATTGCACTCCACTTGCAGCCACATCACCCCAGTTAAGTGAGGCACACTAAATGACTCACTATAACTGCCCCTCCCACATGGCAGTCTAGATTTGCCACTTGGCAAGATGGGCTTGCCACCTATCATTTCCATCCAAAACCCCAAGAGGCCTATAAAAGCACCATTATCCCATCTAGAAAAAGGAGCTGAATTTGCATATCGATAGGCTGCTGAAATAGATCTAGATCCAACTATAAATTGAGAGCATGAGCTTGATTATGATCGTTGGCTTGAATTTCGAGGCAATCTATTATTTAGCCAAAACTTCTCATCTACAGTTCCACAGTAAAAAATGCGCATCCACTATTTCACAACCACAGGTCCGCGGTTTCTAGCCAAAAACCGCACTTCCACGGTTCCACAGTCTTGAGAACAAAAATGGATTTCATCAATAGAGATTAGTGATTTGAGTATTAAGCAAGGCTTTATTTGTTAACTATTTTGTGCTATATGCTTTTCATCCATATCAGTAATAGGTTTATGTGTAGCATTGGATTTATTGCTTGAATATAGAAGTGCTACTAATCCCCTTTACTATTTTGCATGTGTGTAGGTAAAAGGTATCTTGGATAGGCTGCTAAAGATGGAGTGGTCCCTTGTTGGATAATAAAGCCCACTCACCCTTTGAAACTGTAACTGGATACGAGGAGAACATTGTACATTATGGAAGATCTGCAAAACTCCTAGAGAGAAATTTGTATCATATTGAGGTAAAGATTGTAACATTGTATCCAAGCTACTTGGGGTAATTTGAAATATTGTAAATCTATATCACAAGAGTCAATATATAAAGGATTTCATTATTTTGGGTAATCTCTTTGTGTTTGTGTGATTTTATATTGCAAGTGTTCAAGTATTTTAGTTACAAAAATGGCAATCACGGTGGGACCCCCTAAAGGTCCTATTTTGTTTTGCCTTGCTTTTTAAATATATTTGTTGATCTCTGTTTGCACTGACAGGTTTTGGGAGTTCGAGGTGCGCATAAATTTGACTTTCGGGTTAATAAATCTAGAAAACCCTATGCCCAAATTGTTTACTGTGGAAATGCGGAAACACGATTCCTGTTCTAAAGAAACGCAGACGTGTAGTTCCTATTTTGAGGAAAAGCAGATGCACGGTTCCTTTTCTGAAGAAACACAAAAGTGTGATTACTATCTGTGGAAACGCGGGCCAATGGTTGATAGCTGGAGGGAGCAGCGATGGGATCACAGGTCCGTACCCTCTAATTTTCGTTCTTTCTATGCTTCTTTATCTACATTCTGTTATTAGTATTGCAACTAGGGTAAATTAAAAAGTCTGGTCTTGTATGACATTGTGTGCATTTAGGTCTTAGAATAGAAAAAGTTACTTAAATTTTGCATCCATACATACAATAACAAGAAAATATTAAAGATAATCTGCATTAACATAATAGAAAACAGGCCATCTTGCATTCACCAAGTTAAAAATAACCTGGGCATTGATTTCGGGTTCGGGTCTATAATTTTTTTTTTATTTTATTTTTATTGACAGAAAGGACCCACGCATCCGCGGTTGGGGTATCCCAAACGCAAATGTACGGTTGGCAAACCGTGTACCCGCGGTTTACTAGAACTAAACGTGCACCCATGGTTAGCCCTGTTAAAAAGAATCCAATTGAATTAGACATAAATTTAGCACTTTTACCTTTGAATTGCTGTTTGTCATTCTCTATTTTCTGTTTTCTTGCATCTAGGCATTGAAACAAAATCACATGATAATATTGCATATCATCGTAATAAAAAAAAACCATCACACACTCACATAAACGTTGGAAAATGGCTGGATTTCATCACCGTCGGGTTTGGATTTCATCACTGAACCACCAACATTATACCCTATTCTTTGCCAAGGCTGATTCCAAGATCTGTCATATCCTATGGGTTATAGCATGCATTTCTCCTCAAAGAGGTGTATCATAGACTACGGGTGAATTGGGTGAGGAATTGGTAGGACCTATGCTCCCTAGTCATGTGTGGACTTCATTACCACACATTATAGGCGGGATTACATGACCTAGAGTTCATAGCCAGGTTTTCGAGTTGTGAGTATACAGGTGAAATCCTAGATTCATTTAGAGCAAAACATTGAGCACACGTCTTTTTCATTTTTCAAACAAATTTCAAAAAAAAATAAATATATATATATATATATATATATATATATATATATATATATATATATATATATATATATATATATATATATTTCAAAAACTAACGAAAATATAGCACCAAAAAATTTATGTGTTTGTTTTCTTTGCGTGTTGTATTGCATAGTACTGTTATTTTATTTACATAGATAGTTGTACTTGGTAGTGTACCACATAATAGTGTATGGTAGTGACTCATAGTCAAGCTAAGAAACTAGTGTCAAACCAAAGTTAGTGGTCTTCCCCCATGGCCTCTCAGTCTGGAAACGTTCCTCACACTTCGATGGTAGGACAAATAGGTTTGCCTTCTTGTATGTCCCAAAGGCTTAATGTAGGGCCTTATAGTAATGCCCCTAATACGAACATAGATATTATGCATAGGGCTACTCACGTAGCCATACTTGAGATATCTAGGAGTGAACCTACTACAGTGGTAGATAATCATGTCACCATGTTTGACATGGATATTGTTAGAATGTACTTGAATGCAGCTGTAATGGTCTTCCCATCATTACCACCACTCTCCATCCCATCATGTGTTGTACCACATTACAACAAGAGCCTACATATACTTACCCACAATAGTCAAAACAAGTTTTTACAAATCCTCTTTTTGAGTTGGCTGTTGTAGCACTAGCTAACCAACCATCATCATCCAACCAACCACCCCGCACATTACCTCAACAACTCACCATTTCCACTAATCCCTTGTATGAAACAATTCTTGTTGTTTCACAAACCCTAACATCCACTCAACCCACTACTCTCATAGGTTCTACATCTCATATCATACCACAGTCAGTGGCAATACCCTTTGCTACTTACCCCCCACTCACTTCCACTAAAACGGTTTTTCCACAACCAACCCAGCCTACCATATCGTAGGTGGTGGTCCCTACTTCAAATTTAATTGCTATGCAACAAGCTTTCTTATAGCTACAAAAAATAATTTTAGATAACGCTAACCGTAGCATAAATACTAACCCCAACCAACATTTGAAAGGGATTGAGCACAACTTCCCACCTACATCTCACCAAAAAAATACCTTTATCCAAGATCCATCTTGTTAGAATATATTTCAATATTTCTTTCATTATTTAATTCAATCCTAACGATCTTATATTGTTAGAATTGATTAATTTAGGCTAGTCGTTATTTTGTTACAACTACGCCTATATTGGTATCGGGTGGTTCCACAACCTCTTGACTAATTTTGGCCCTAATGTATTATTTATACTTCATCAATTAATTGAATTGTAGTTTCGCTTCTCACATGGTATCAGAGCATACCACCACTCTCTCTTCGCCACTCTCATTTTTTAAATGATCTTGTAGTAGCGTGAGAAAGAAGCAGCTGAGGAAGAGTTTTTTTTTATTGGAGGTGATTTTTCGAGGCTAAGATTTTTGGTAGCGAAGCTGAGAAAACTTGGTTTTATTTTCCAAGGCAATTATTTCAATTTTTGGAATTCAAAGAATCACGGTCGACGGATCAAAGAAGCACGATCAAAGGTGAAACGAGGCAAAGAAGGGTGGAAGATCGAAGCAAAGTTCGAAGGCTCGCGACGAAGCTCGGCTGCCAACACCAAGGCCACTTAGCCAAGTGTGAGAGGAGAGTGTGCGACCTCTCGGGTGGGAATCCCCGAGAGGATATACTCCTCTATGGAGGAGAAACCCTCTTAAAATCCTAACGGAGTCACTACACCCTCGATGTGGGACATTGAGTCCTAAAATACAAATGCTCGGATCTATGAATACGCCGTCACCTGCGTCACCTACATAAACCAAGACGTATTTTTCCTTATTTTTGAGGCCGGTAGATCAAACATCTGCAAATTTTATTGGAGAATGAGGTAAAATTCGAGTCATTTCGTTGGATTGAAATTTGATTTTAGCTCTCGGATCTTTCCTCAAAGCATTTTTTTCCTCTCGGATGACGTCAATGGAAAAATTAGACAGAAATTTTTGAGCAATTTTCTCCACTTGGTTTGGTTGTAAACTATTCTATTCTTCCTTTGTAATATCTGTGCATCATTTTGATACATATGTGGCAAGTTTTTGGTTGAAAAAAATTATTTTGTTCGCCCACCACCCGAGCGCCACCCTACTTCCACCGGTGCTCCGCTCCCAAGCTACACCGACTGTCGCTCATCTTCACTGCCCAAATTCCATTCGAGCTCCGCTCGAGCTCTGCATAAGGTGGCAGAGCAGCCGCGCATTCTTCAAAAGGTGCATCAAAGCTTTTTAAGGAGGAGGGTGCCGAGAATAGTTCTTGGATCAGCCCACTATCTCACCGGTTATGAGCCGAGTGGTAAGGGCTCCGGGAGCCCTCAGGTCATGGGTTCGAGTCCCGTCGACCCCCCCGCTCAAAGGTATAATTTTTTTTTTTTTATTAAAGTTTTTTTTTAATATTCTCTAATCAAAGTTAAATTAAATATAATTTTAATTTATTTTATCATAGTTTAAAGGTTATTTTTTTAATTTTTAATTTTTTTACTATGTATAATAAAGTTATTTTTATTTTTTAACTTTGATTATAAAAGAATGTTTTAAAATGCTTTATAAAGGAAAATTTTAAAGGGGGGAGTGATTTTTTTTTGAAAAATCAAGGGGGGATTGAGAGTAATTTTTTAAAAATCAAAGTTTGGCATTATTGTAAAGGTGCATTTTCGGTTGTGCTCGACACCTAGTGGGTTATTTCTGTGGGCACTTTTATGTTGTATGTTGCATTTTTTCCTTCTTTTGCACTACATCATTTAAGTTAAAATCAAACACTCCCTAAGTCCTTGGAATAATTAAAACCCATCTATGCAATTTATTGCACTGCAGCATTCGATACTTGTGATACCTCTGGCCAAAACTTACAGGTAAAGCTTTCATGATTGCGCTACTATATCCGTCGCATAATATAGCTACCACAACGAAGTCTGAGCTTGTTCTCTCTTAATCGTAGAGGAGAGATAAGTTTACCATTTTGCTATTTTTTACTCCATACACTACCCCAATCACTCTCGTGTTTAGGCTTAAATCTAGACAAAAGTTTGGATATCCAAAGTATTTAGGGGAAGTTACTCCCCATGCATGAGGATTGAAGGCTTTCTAAGGTCAATGCCATCAACGAGATGATTCCCTTTCAGTACCACCTAAGTACCACATATCGTATAATCATTAAAATTACCTATAGTCTCCCTCACGTAAGGGCGGGTAATTTTTTTGGTTTTTCAAAATACCTATAGTCTCCCTCATGTAAGGGCGGGTATTTTGTATGGTATAATGACCTGGAATTAAGGTATATCGAAGGGGTGACCATTTGGTGTTATAAGGAACCTTCACAATGTCTGCAAAACTAATTACTGATGCTCATCAGTTATTGAAAGGTCCAAATTATACACCATGGAAAAACAAAATGAAGGTAATCCTAGAGATGGATGATCTTTAGAAAATTGTGTCTGGAACAACAGTAAGACCTTCATCTTCAGCTGGAGCCACAACTCCATCTGCTGATTAGAAAGACTTTGACAAGAAATATAGCAAAGCAAAGGTGCTCATTTTGCTTGTTGTTTCTGATGAAGTTCAACCTCATATTGTTGACTGTCCAAATAGTAAAGTGGCATGGGATACCCTTAAAACTATATATGAAGTGAAGAATGACTCCACCATTATATTTATTCAATCTCAATTACACAGTCTAAGCATGAAACAAGGAGAGACGGTTGAAATTTCTCTTTGTAGAGTGTTTGAGTTGAAAGGAAAATTGAATTCCTTAGCAGCACCAGTTGATGATAAGATCCTTACCTCAGTGGTAATGAGAGCTCTTTCGAATTATTTTAGAGTGTTGATTACCTCACTTCATGTATCACAGAGACAAGTTACCTATGTTGAGTTGGTAAATATGCTTGAAGAAGAGGAAGCACGCCAACTACAACGAGATGATTCTTCTAACACTGCCATATACACCAACAAGAAGGGGAAAAATAAGAAGAAGGGTAATTTTTAGAAGGGAGGTAGTTCTCAAAAGGATTAAAAAGGGAAACAAACTCAACCTCAATAGAAAAAGAGATATTGCAAGATCTGTGACAAAGAAGGTCATGATACAAACAAATGTTGGCATAAGAATAAATAATAAAAAAAGAAAGGCCAAAACAAACAACAAAAGAACAAACAATAGCAAGTGAATGTTGATGTTGAGAAATCTGACACGGATTCTAAAAGAGCACACAAAGTGCTCATGACTACCACAGTATCCAAGCAAATGGATCCTATTTGGTATGTCGATTCTGGAGCTAGTAAACACATGATTGGTGACAAATTGTGGTTTGATTCTTTTGAGGCCAAAGAGGGAAAACCTGTCACTATTGCCAATGATAAAAACTACATGGTTCAAGGAGAAGGAATAGTTTCTATTACTCTTCCTGATGGCAAGTGCCATATTGAGAATGTTCTCTATGTTCCAGGATTGGCGAACAACTTGTTGTCAGTCACACAAATTCTGGAAAAAATATGGTTGTAAAATTTAGTGTTGAGGGGGGAAAGAAGTGTTGTTCTATCACCAGGAGGGGTAAGAACATTGTAACTGCTTAATATAAGCATGGCTTATTTTCCCTAGATACTATATCTTCTCTAGATGTAGCCATGATTGTCTCTACAAAGGAAGAAACTTCCCTATGGCACAAGAGATATGGACATATGAGTTCTGGTTACTTACTTGAGTTAAGTAAGTATGAAATGGTAAAGGGTCTTCCTTACCTTTCTACCATATTACCAATTTTCTCTGACTGCTTGGTAGGAAAGCAGCAAGAGTACCTTTTGAAAGGAAGTCTACAAGAGCAAAGAAACCTCTGGAGTTGGTTCACACCGATCTGTGTGGTCCTTTAACTCCCAATATTTGTGGGGGTAAGAGGTATTTTCCGTTATTCATGGATGATTACTCACGAAATATATGGGTATTATTTCTTCAACTGAAATTTGAAGCATTTGGCTTCTTTCAGCAATTCAAGAAATTTGTTGAAAATGAGTCAAGGACTTCTATAAAGACCCTCCACTCAGATCGAGGGGGGGAGTTCACATCTAAAGAATTTTTTGAGTTCTTAGCTAAAAATGGGATCACATGATAGTTTACTACTACTTATAATCCTCAGAAAAATGGAGTTACTGAATGGAGAAACCGTTCCATCATGGAAATGGTTCATTGCATGCTCACAGGAGCTAGAATTAGGCAACAATATTGGGCAGAAGCTGTCACCATAGCGGTATATCTGTTGAATAGGGCACCCACTAAGGCCCTACAAGGAATGAATCCATAGGAAGCATGGAGTGGCAAGAAACCCTCCATCTCTCATCTACGCATTTTTAGTTGTAAAGCATTCATGCACATACCAAAATAAAATATGAAGAAGCTAGATGAGAAAACATTGAAGTGCATTCTTCTTGGGTATGATGAGCACTCCAAGGGTTATCAATTGATTGATACTTTAACAAAGAACATACACATCAGTATAGATGTAGTTTTTTATGAGGCTTTCACATCAAAAAATACATCAGATGTATACCTAGACCTTGTGGAAACTAAGGTTGAGAAGTCTCCTTCATCCAAGGTTGGAGGTCCTTCTTCATCTTCTTCATCACCACAAAAGAAGAATCCAAAGTGGTATACAAGTACAATTAGAGAATATAAGCTATCCACTGCACCATACTTGATATTGGATAGGCCTCGTACTCGTAGCATGGCTCGATAGGAGAAAGCTACAACAGAGATTACTGGGGTTGATGATCTGTGTCAATATTTTGAGGAACTTTCTATAGATCCAGAGAGAGATACAAAAGATATGGATATTGATGATGATAGGGTGTTTATGTCCTCAATAGATGAACTTGAACCTGCATCAGTGTAATATGCTCTTGGTGAGCCTCAATGGAAGGCCGCTATGGATGCAGAGTATAAGTCTCTTATGAAAAACAAAACTTGGAAGCTTGTCGATCTGCCATATGGAAAGAAGCCCATAGGCTACAAATGAGTGTATAAAGTAAAGTACAAGGCATATGGGACAATAGATAAGCATAAGGCCTGATTTGCAGCAAAGGGCTATGCTCAAAGAGAAGGCAATGAATACAAGGAAACTTTTGCACCTACTGCTCGGATGACAACCATTCAAGTTCTTTGTGCTATGACAACACATTATGGGTGGAAAGTGCACCAAATGGATGTCAAGAGTGCCTTTCTAAATGGTTATCTCCAAGAGGAAGTCTACATGACTCAACCAAAAGGATTTTAAGTGGAAGGCCAACAATAGAAAGTTTGCAAATTGGTCAAATCCTTATATGGTTTGAAACAGGCTCCTCGGGCTTCGTACACAAAAATGGATAATAACCTACTGTAGCATGGATTTAAGAGATGTCCATCAGATGTAAACCTCTATTTCAAGAAGCAAGGATCTAAAATAGTGTTGCTTGTACTCTATGTTGATGATCTGCTCATAACAGGGAGTTCAGAAACAATGATCTCTTCTGTCAAACAAGATTTGAGTGAATCTTTTGAAATGATAGATCTCAGACTTATCCATTACTGTATTGGTATGGAAGTGAACCAGAAGGAGCACTACATCAAAGTGTCCCAAAAAAAATATGCCAAGACACTACTAGAAAATATCACATGACTGACTGCAAGTCGATGGCAACACCAATGGAAATAAGACTTCAGTTATCGCGATATGACAAATCACCTCAGGTAGATGCTACTCTCTATCATCAGATGATTGGGAGTATCATATATCTAACCAACACTAGGCCAAATATCGTATTTGTTGTCAACTATCTTTCGAGGTTCATGCAGGAACCTAAGACTACACACTAGAAAGCAGCAAAGCGAGTTATTCACTATGTCCGTGGCACAATGGAATATGGCCTAGAATACAAGAAGTGTTAGAATAAGTTGTTATATTCCATTATTTGCATAACCAAAAGTAGCGCTCATAGGCGCTCTCCAATTTGGTTGTTTAACCACCGAGTTGGTTAAACCAACTTGTAACCACATTGTAACCTTTATATTTGAAATTAATGAGAAGGAACAATTGCTTCATCAAATTCTTCATGGCATCAGAGCTACGGACAGGACGCAGATTGCAGACAGGACGCGACTGATGGACGAACACAGACAGAGCGAACAGACAGGACGCGACTGACGGATCCTGGAGGACGAGCACAGACAGAGCGGACAGGACACATAGACCACAGATAGGACACAGACCACAGACCGAGGACACCGACACAGACAGGACGCAGACCAAGGACAGACCGTAGACCGAGGACACCGACACAGCGGACAGGACGGCGGTTCGGGGAGACGGGACGGTTGAGGAGGCAAAAGGACAGGCTGGGGGTGGTTGCCCGAAGGCAACCGAAAGCAATAGGTGCTTTCAGTTTGTTTAAACCCCCCCACAGTGGCCGCATAGGCCATGTGGGATAATTTTTTTTCTGTTTCTTCTCCAGCCGCGAGGCTTTAAATATTGCCCGTTGCGCGCTTGTTCCCATCGGGCCTTCTGGCTCACGTGGTCAGGGCGGTGCCTAGTCTGCGGCAGGTTTCGGGTTCGAGTCCCTGAGGGGAGGTTTGTTGCGCCCTGCACAGTTTTGACGGTGGATATGGTTTGTTGACGCCCTGCCCAGTTTTGACGGCGGATATGGTTTGTTGACGGCCCTGCACAGTTTTTTTTTGACGGTGGATGTGGTTCGTTGACGCCCTGCACAGTTTTGATGGCGGATATGGTTTGTTGACGCCCTGCGCAGCGTTATTTGACGACGGCTTCATTTTTTGATGCCCTTGACGCTGCAATTGGTCATTTGACGCCTTGCCAAGCTCCAAAATTTGGTATTTTTTTTACCAATCCTTGTCTCATTTGCAATTCGAAGGGGGGAGATCTCATGATTCATTTGCAAATTTGTCAGATAAAGGGGGAAATCAAACTATTTGGCAGAATAGTTGCTAGATTTGTAATAGGTGTTAAAATTTGTGGGCATTTATGATTGTTTCCTTTGCATTTAAATATTCTGTTTTCTTGCATTCACAATCATGAATTAAACAAAATATAAGACCCCAAATTTATACCCTATTTGTGCAATTTATTGCACAACAACGTTCGGTATTTGAGATACCTCTGGTCCACACTTACAGGTAATGCTGTCGTGCTTTGGACTACTGTATTCGCCGCCTAATATAGCTGCAACAACGACGTCTGAGCTTGTTCTCTATAAATCGTCGGGGAGAAATAAGGCAAACCAGTTTTTTGTTTTTTCTCATTTCATACCCACATCGTGATTGTTGTTAGGCGTAAATCCTGACGAAAGTTTTTTTCCAAAGTGTTTAGGGGAAGTTACGCCCCACGCATGCGGAATAAAACTTTCTATGGTAGGTGTCATTAACAACACGATGCCCTTTCAGTATCGCCTATGTTCAATATATTGTGCTTCTCATGTGTACTTATAGTCTCCCTCACGTAAGGGCGAGTACATATTGAGTAGTATACTTGTTCATATATACCTATAGTTTCCCTCACGTAAGGGCGGGTGTATATTGAATAGTTACAGTATAAAGATCTGGCAGGTATAAAGAAAGGGAGACCACTTGGTGATATAAGGAACCTTCATAATGGCCACAATTCATAAGTATCTTTCAGATTCTCAATTGTTGAAAGGTCCTAACTTTGTTCCATGGAAGACAAAGATGAAAGCCATACTTGAGTTGGAAGATTTATGGGATGTAGTGATTGGCACTGCAAAACGTCCTCCAACAGGAGGAACAGATCAAGATGCTTGGGATAAAAAAGACAAGAAGAGTCTCGTATTTATCTTGCTTGCTACTACAGATGAGGTGCAACCTCATATTTGTGATGCAAAAACAAGTAAGATAGCCTGGGATGCCCTGATCACAGTATATGAAGGCAAGAATCAATCCACTATTCTCCATCTTCAAACTCAACTACATAATCTCAGTATGAATTCTGGGGAAACAGTTGATATATTCCTTTGCAGAGTGGCTGACTTGAAAGCAAAATTGAATGCTATGGGCAAACCGGTGGATGATGATGTCTTGAACTCTGTCATCTTGAGAGCATTACCAAGTTCCTACAAGATGTTGATCACTTCTCTCAATGTTTCTGGTAGACAAGTATCTTTTGTGGAACTGGTAAACTTGCTTCAGATTGAGGAGGCAACTCAGGTCCAGAAAGATGATGTGCCAGATAATGCTCTTTCCACACAACAAAGTGGTAAAAAGCAAGGCCAGTTTCAAAAAGGGGGTGCTTCTTCCAAAGGAAAAGGGAAGCAAAATCAGCAAAAGGATACCAAATATTGCAAAATTTGTGATATGAATAACCATGACACCAACAGGTGTTGGTTCAAAAACAAGCAATCCAACGAAAGAGGTTCTCAGAAGAAGGGCAAGAACAAGCAAAAATACAATAAGCATAAGCACTCTAAAGGCCATGTTGCTTATGCTGACTCCAACTCAGACTCAGATCCTCCTGAGTCCGATTCAGATTCTGACTCTGAAAGAGCACATAAGGTGCTCATGACTCATACTTCGTCTTCCCAGATAGATGTTGTATGGTATATTGATTCAGGAGCTAGCAAACACATGACTGGGGACAAATCATGGTTTGATACTTTTGTGGAGAAAGAGGGTAAGCCAATCACAATTGTTGACAATCAAGTATATCAGGTAAAGGGAGAAGGGGATATTTTTGTGTCCCTTCCTGATGGTATTTGTCAAATTGAGAAGGTTCTCTATGTTCCAGGCTTAGCCAATAATCTACTTCAGTCACACAAATGTTGGATAGAAACATGGATGTCGTGTTTCGAGTTGTCAAAGGCAAGAAGAGATGTTTTATCACACACAGTGGTAAACATGTTGCAACCGGATCCTACAAACATGGCTTGTTCATTCTCGATGCACTTTCAACTCCACATGTTGCTTTGGCTGCAACTACAAAGGAGGCCACCTCTCTCTGGCATCGACGTTATGGGCACCTAAGTTCTGGATATTTGCTTGAATTATACAAATATGGGATGGTGAAAGGTCTTCCACCACTTTCATCTATCTTACCAGTTTGCTCAGATTGCTTAGCAGGGAAGCAACATCGAGTGCCTTTTGAAGCAAGCTCCTCTCGAGCTGCAAAACCTTTAGAGCTGGTACATACCGATCTGTGTGGTCCTATGCCAACCAGCTATGGTGGGAAAAAGTATTTTCAACTATTCGTTGATGATTACTCATGGAAGATGTGGGTTTTCTTTCTTCAGTTGAAATCAGAAGCGTTTCTCTACTTCCAACAATTCAAGAAACTTGTTGAGAAGGAGTCGGGATGTTTGATAAAAACCCTTCGCTCAGATCGAGGGGGGAATACACCTCTGAAGAGTTTTTAGAGTTTCTTAAGAAACATGGGATCAAAAGACAACTGACTACAACCTATACACCTCAGTAGAATGGAGTTGCGAGAGAGAAGAAATCGTTCCATTATGGAAATGGTTCGATGTATGCTAAAAGGAGCACATCTTGAGGATCAATATTGGGCGAAGTAGTAAACACAACATCATACCTCCTAAATAGAGCACCCACTAGAGCTCTACAAGGGAAGACTCCACAAGGAGCATGGAGTGGTAAGAAACCTTCCATTTCTCATCTGAAGGTGTTTGGATGTAAAGCATTCATGCACATTCCAAAATAGAAAAGGAGGAAGCTGGATGAGAAAACCCTATAGTGTATCTTTCTTGGCTATGATGAGTACTCAAAAGGTTATCGATTGATTGATCCTAAGACCAAGAAGACACATGTAAGTAGAGATGTTGTATTTGATGAAGCTCTCACATCAAAAGACACATCCACAACTATATACATAGATGAAGAAGAGCCTAAGAAGGAGGTTCAACTTCCACAACAAAAACAAAAAGTTCCAAAATGGTATACTAGCACTTTGAGAGATGCTAAGTTGAAATCCCTTCCAGATCTATCTCTTGATAGGCCATGTACTCGTAGTATGACTCAACAGATGAGAGTAGAAGAATCTACTTCAGAGGTTGACGAACTTTGTCAACACTTTGATGATTTGTCAATGGGTACCGAATATGACAGGGAAGAAGATGAGGATGGAGAAAAACTTTATATGTCTACATTGAATACAAATGAACCCACAACGGTTCAATCTGCACTTGATCAACCACGAGTGGAAAGAGGCTATGGATGTAGAACATAAATCTCTTCTTAAAAATAATACGTGGAAGTTAGTCGATCTGCCAACAGGAAAGAAACCCATAGGCTGCAAATGGGTATTCAAAGTGAAGTATAAGGCAGATGGATCTATTGATAAGCATAAAGCCCGGCTTGTTGCAAAGGGATATGCTCAGAAAGAAGGCATAGATTATGAAGAGACTTTTGCCCCTACTGCAAAAATGACTACCATTCGAGTACTTTGTGCCATGGGAGCTCAGTTTGGGTGGAAATTGCATCGGATGGATGTTAAAAGTGCCTTCTTAAATGGTGACTTACATGAAGAAGTATACATGACTCAACCGAAGGATTTGTGGTTGAGGGGCAAGAACAAAAAGTATGCAAGTTGATCAAATCCTTGTATGGGCTAAAACAAGCTCCTCGAGCTTGGTATATCAAGATAGACAGTCACCTTGTGCAGCATGGTTTCATAAGAAGTCCTTCAGATGCAAATCTCTATATTAAGAAAAATGGTTCTGATATAGTGATTCTTGTACTTTATGTTGACGATCTGATCATCACAGGAAGCTCAGAAAGAATGATTGACTTAGTGAAAAATGACTTGAAGCAATCATTTGATATGACAGATCTAGGACTTCTGCACTATTGTCTTGGTTTAGAAGTTACTCAAAAAAAATTCATATTAGAGTAACACAAAAGAAATATGCCAAGACTTTAGTAGAAAAATATCGGATGACTAACCGTAAGTCAAAAGCAACTCCAATGGAGCAAGGACTTAAGTTATCTCGATATGATGAGTCACCTCAGGTAGATGGTACTCTCTATCGCCGATTG
This sequence comes from Wollemia nobilis, assembly GCA_028583015.1. Taxonomy (NCBI): domain Eukaryota; kingdom Viridiplantae; phylum Streptophyta; class Pinopsida; order Araucariales; family Araucariaceae; genus Wollemia; species Wollemia nobilis. The sequence goes on along the minus strand of JAQPPZ010000569.1, from coordinate 1,336,520 downwards.
ATTGGGAGTCTCCTATATCCGACAAATACCAGACCGGATCTCGGTTTTGTTGTGGGATATCTTTCAAGGTTCATGCAAGAGCCTAAGATGAGTCACTGAAAGCAACAAAAAGAGTTCTTCATTATGTTCACGGTACTACAAATTATGGTCTGGAATATAGACAGAATAATAATTTTTTCTTACTGGGATACACAGACTCGGATTATGCTGGATCCCTTGATGATCGTAAATCCACCTCCGGATATGTTTTTCATCTAGGATCTGGACCTATCTCATGGCACAGTAAGAAACAACATGTGGTTGCTTTATCTTCTACGAAGCGAGAATATCGTGCAGCCAGTGAAGCAATCTGCGAGATAATGTGGTTAAGTCGCATTCTTACAAACATGGGCCTTCCAAAGAATCTTCCTCTTCATTTGTTTTGCGACAACCAAGGTGTTTTGAACCTTGTCAAAAATCCAATTTTTCATGAACGTACCAAACATGTTGATACCAGATGTCATTTTATTCGAGATGAAGTTCCAAAGCACCATATACAACTTCAATACATTCCTACCGATGCGCAAGTTGCAGATATCTTTACCAAAGCACTTGGACGTATCAAATATGAAAAATTTCGAGATACAATTGGGATTTGCCAATAATGTAATAAGGGGGGATGTTAGAATAAGTTGTTATATTCCATTATTTGCATAACCAAAAGTAGCGCTCATAGGCGCTCTCCAATTTGGTTGTTTAACCACCGAGTTGGTTAAACCAACTTGTAACCACATTGTAACCTTTATATTTGAAATTAATGAGAAGGAACAATTGCTTCGTCAAATTCTTCAAGAAGAACAACAAATTCTTCTTACAGGGATACACGGAATACGACTATGCCAAATCATATGATGATCGTAAATAAAATTTAGGATATTTGTTTCATCTTGGATCTGGTCCTGTCTCTTGGCACAACAAGAAACAACAGGTGGTTGCTATCTCATCAACAGAGGCAGAATATCGCACTACATGTGAAGCTGTGTGCGAAGTGATATGGTTGCATCGCATCCTGACAAGTATGGGTCTTCCATCAAAATATCCAATACACTTTTTCTGCAACAACATGGGTGTTTTAAATCTTGTTAAGAATCTGGTGCATCATGAGAAAATAAAGCACATTGATATACAATACCACTTCATTCGAGACAGAGTACCAAAGCACTGAATCCAACTTCAGTACATCTCCACCAATGCTCAAGTTGCAGACATATTCACTAGGGCACTTGCACATGTCAAATTTGAATTGTTTCGCAACTCTCTATGTATTTCAAAATAATTGGGGGATGATAGTATAGCTAGTAGTTATATTTTTCCTAAAATATTTTAATATGGGGGGATGTTAGAATATATTTCAATATTTCTTTCATTAGTTAATTCAATCCTAACGATCTTATATTGTTAGAATTGATTAATTTAGGCTAGTTTTTATTTTGTTACAACTATGCATATATTGGTCTTGGGTGGTTCTACAACCTCTGGAATAATCTTGACCCTAATGTATTATTTATACTTCATCAATTAATTGAATTTTAGTTCCGCTTCTCACACATCTTGGGTAATGCACCCTCCATCCACCACTATGGTTCATAGTCAACCTCCACATCCATATGCTAATATAGTAGGTCAACATACCATCATACCTCCATCACCCCATCCATATCATAACATCCATCAACATCCTTACCATAATACATTTCAGCCAACCATACCCTATCACCCGCAACCTACATACAATCCACCACATTACTAGCAGCATCAAGTACATTCGAGTGTCAGTCCCATGGATGACCCTAGATACCAGTTCTTACAATGTTAGATTTATAGTCTTGCCATGCAAACCCCAGGTTTGCAATACTAAGGGCCAACTTTAAGGCAACTACTCAATCATCCTATTCATGCTTCAGTGCTTGAGCCATCGTATCCAACGGATTTTCAAATACCCAAGCTTGAATTTAAGGGGGAAGAGGACCCTCGTGAACATATAACTAGATTTGTAAATGCATGCTTTAGAATCAAGAGCAATGATGCACTACTGTTACATACCTTTCCTCAGACATTAGGGGGAGAATCCCAAGACTGGTACAACCACCTACCACATCAAAGTATTTTTATATTTGAACAACTAGTGGACCAGTTCTTGGAGAGATTCACCCTAAATTTTAGAAAACAAACCACATTCACTGATTTGATTTATCTAAAACAATATGACGATGAATCGGTCTATGACTTTGGCAATCGATGGAGGTCAGTCACGATAAAGTTACCATTTTCCCTCCCTATGTTAGATATAATATGAATGTTCATGAAGAGTTGTGCTAGGCCCATATCTTTGCTACTACAACTACAGTAGTATAGGACATTCGATGAGGCACTCGCCCAAGAAAAGCTAATAGAAGAGATAAAAATTCATGAAGGTGAGATAAAACCTAAAAATAAAGAGTGGCACAATAAGAATCAAAAGGGGAATAACCACGGTTAATCCAAGACCACACATGTTAACCAGATAGTTTTGGGCCAACCACAGTTAAATCAACTAGCCCAAGCACAAATCCAACAACCCCAACAACAAAAACAACCACAATAATTGAATCATCAAGCGGTTCCACCCCCACAACAAGCACAAAATAAAACACAACCTGTAGAAAGGTAACAACATTATTTTAAGCCAAAAAGAAATTACACACCAGTACAAGAGCCATATTCATTAGTCTTCCAAAATTTGTATGCGGAAAAACTCTTTACATTTCAAAAAATGAAACCCGAAGATCCTAACAAACCAAAAACAAAAGGTTACAAAGAACACCTCTTTTGCATCTATCATAGGAAAAGAGGACATGATATCGAAGGTTGTCATGGTTTCAAAGGAATTGTGCAAGATTTATTGAAAGTGGGTACAATTAAAGTTGACAACCCACTAGCCCAAAATAACCAAAACCTAGGCATATATCAGACACCTTTGCCACATTAAGAGGTAAATCAACAACCGACGAGAGCATCAACTTCAATAGTTCCTCCCAATCAGGTTAATTATGTGTCTCAATATTTGCAAGGTTTTGTAGGAGCTATCAGTATAGTTACCTGTGGATAGAGGTAAGCTAATTGCATAGCTTAGCCTCCAACAACACAACCAAAAAATGTGCCCATACAACTTGGACCAAGAATTCCACCACCACCTTTCCATAATAGCCTAGTTGTCACCTTAAACAATCAGTTAACACAAAGTTTAAAAATAGCTTCAACAAAATTATCAATTTATGAGCTAATACAAAAATCAACACCCCATAGGGAAGCATTGATGGAAATCTTAAAATCTATACAAGTACAATAAGAAGACCCCAATGCATTCAATTCCTTTGTAGGGAGTGTGCAAAAGTGTATGGAACCCTTGATAGTATTTTATGACTTCGAGGAAAAGCAAATTTTGGTAGATTCAATTGATCCACCACTACACATAGTATCTCACATCGACAGGAAGCCATTCAAGAGAGTGCTCATTGATATCGGTTCCTCCATCAACCTCATCACCACACCTGCAATGAAAAAGCTCAACATCCCATCATCTCACATCACAACTTCCACCTTCACCCTTAGGGATTTTAATGATGCTTTATGCTCAACTGTGGGGAATTTTGTTCTTCCCATCACCGTGGGGGTGAAAATAATACATATCCTCTTCCACATATTGGAAGGAGAAATGCAATATAATATACTTCTTGGATGCCCTTGGATTAGGGAAATGAAGTGTGTGCCTTCAACATTACATCAATGCTTAAAATATATACATGAAGGCAAAGTACATTGTATACCAGCTGACACATAACCTTTTAAGTACTACAAGTTAATTTCAAACTCGTATGAGCCCTTGCTTCCATAAACACACCTAACTATCTAGCCACTCACCATTAGGACCATTCCATCTAGTAACACTTCATCAAAAGCACCCATTCAAGAGGAATTGCCTATAGTTGACCCAACTTTTGCATCCAAAAGCGTCAACTCAATTCAGCCTTAGAACACTGCATATCACTTTCCAATCACACCAAACCATCCTGCCAACCAACAACCAAATCCATCTAGCACACTTCCAGATCCAACACAACCATTCATATTCACAGCATAACCCAATCCATCCATCAATAAACCACAATCATCATAGCCCGTAGTATCGCAAATAGGGCCACCTATTAGAGATAATCCAACACCACCATTAGAGCCACAACCAAGTGTAGAAGAACCCTCCTCATCCATCGAGCCATCAACCTCCCAACCTTCCCGAGTTGCAGTACATCTTGCCAATCCTAGTATTGGTGAGTATATTATTGAAAGTGTCACAATTACACCACCTATTGAGTCAGTAAGAGATTATGGTCACCCTCGAGATCCACCTTTAGCCATAGGTGATATATACAAAATGGGTTCATCATCAAATGCAATAAATTTCATATATGGGGGAGTCGATTCTTCATCTGGTCCATCTCCTCTAGAGGAGGACCATGTAAAAGATTTTAATGAGAACATTGATTTTTTATCTAACCCATCATTTCTAGTGAGATATTTCCAAAGGGTTAATTGGCAAGGATATGGACTTGGATGACATGAACAAGGTCCTCACCACATTATTGAGCTAGAATATAGAGAGCCAAATGACCGCTCAGGTCTAGGTTACAAACCTTCCATTGCAAGCTCTTCGCTAAGTCAAACATTCCAAGAACTGGATATTGAGTGCAAAGACGAAGAAGGAGAAAGTGACAAGGAGGATGAACCTAATGATGAGGATGATGATATAAATTGTGAATACCTAATCAATAATTTTTACCCTCATGTGTTTGGAACTTTCTTAGAACAAGCCTTGCAGCAAGAACCAGGATACGAAGATCCACCAGAAATGGCCGACCTTAGGCCAGATTACACACAACTTGTTCTGGGACCTCATACAAATTCTAACTGCTTATGGATAAGTGATGACGATTATGAAGATGAGATAGAAATGATATTTCTAAATCATGAGTGTGAAATGCAAGCTAGAAGAATACTACAAGCAGAGGTGCATCACGAACAACATAATCAAGAGGTAGAAGAACCTAGAGAGGAGTTAGTACATGTAGAATATATTCAGAGAAATGACTGGTACCAAAAGAAGTTTCCAATAAACCGAACTCTCTTTTAGCTGAGCAAAAAGCATGAAAGTCCTAAACCAGAACCTCCTCCACCACCTTGGCTGCTCCTGTAGCATCACCAATCACACATATTAGGTCAATTGCAACCTAGGGAGGATGAGTCATCACCTCTCGAATCGCAGCCACATCACCTTCATCAAGTCAACATGATTTTTGTTGATTTTCTCACCCCACTCCGCAATCCATATGATGAGGTAAAGCCGATCCATATCAACACTAGCCTCATTGCCATGGATAGGATCTCATCCCCACCATCCATTGTTGAATTTTTCATGTTTGAAGAGTTGATGCATGCTTCAAACACGTATATTTCACAACAACCTTCATCATCAAATAATTTAGTTTTTCAAACTAAAATAGAGGGGGAAATCCCAAAGACATTTGAAAATGTGGCGGATGATATCCACCTCATCCCAACTCCACATCAACTAGAAGAAGGTTCCCACATGTTGATTGAAGAGTCTATAGATGTGAACCTTAGTCAAGACGCGGATAATCCCCAAATTGTCAAAATTGCAAAATATTTATCCATAGAAGAGAAAGAACACATAATAAACATGCTAATGAAAAATAAAGAAGTGTTTGCATGGTCATACAAAGACATGCCTGGTTTAGATCCAGACCTGGTAGTCCACAACCTAACGCTAGCACATGATGCAAAGCCATTCAAGCAAAAGCTTAGGAAATTCCATCCAATAATCGCATTAATTGTAAAAGAAGAGCTGCAAAAGTTATTGGATGTGCACTTCATAGTACCAATTGATTACCCATAATGGATTTCAAATATGGTACCCGTTCGCAAACCAAATTGAGGGATACGTGTGTGCATTGATTTTCGAGACTTAAACAAAGCATGTCCCAAATATGATTTTCCTTTGCCTAATATCGATCAACTAGTAGATTCCTGCGCTGGTCATGAAATGCTTTCCTTAATGGATGGTTTCTCGGGATACAACCAAATTTGAATTAATCCCGAAGATCAACACAAGACAACATTTACAACACCCTGGGGGACATTCTATTATAGAGTGATGTCGTTTGGACTCAAAAATGTAGGAGCTACATACCAACGAGCTATGACATACATATTTCATGATTATATGCATAAGATCATCGAGGATTATGTAGATGACTTGATTGCTAAATCTAAAACACGTCTTGAGCACATCGATGTACTAGAAAAAGCGTTCGATCGATTGATAGAACACAAAGTAAGGTTAAATCCTAAGAAGTGTGTATTCGGAGTCATATTAGGAAAACTTCTAGGATTCATTGTCTCCAAGTGAGGCATTGAAGTGGATCTAGGTAAGGTAAAAGCCATATTAGAAATGCCACCTCCCAAGACATTGAAAGAGTTGCATAGTTTACAAGGAAAGATCCAATCTATCAGATGATTCATCGCACAAATCTCAGATAAATGCAGGCCTTTCAATCGCCTATTACAAAAGGGGGTGACATTTTCATGGACAACTAAATATCAAGAGGCATTTGATGACATAAAGAAGTATCTGGCATCACCACCAGTTCTTACGCCACCTCGAACAAAAGTCCCTTTTTACCTATACATATCTACAACATATTTTGCACTAGGTACAATGCTTGCACAAAAGAATGAAAATCATAAAGAGCAAGCAATTTACTATATTAGCCGAACATTGGTAAGTTACGAAACAAGATATGCTTATGTCGAAAATTTATGCTTAGTAGTGGTTTTCATGACTAAGAAACTTAGACATTATATGTTAAGCAATACTACCTATGTCATAGCTAGAGAAAATCCTTTGCGATACATGATGACTCGCACATACAACAACACCCATACTGCTAAATGGATAATGCTTTTAACCAAATTTGATCTTGAATTCGTAAGTCAAAAATCCATAAAAGGTCAGGTGATAGTAGATCAACTAGTTGAAGCTCCACTAAATGATGACAAACCACTAATCATTGAGCTTCCAGATGATTCAATATTATTTGTCATAGAACAAGAAGAGTTGGTTTCTTCTGAGGACGAAGCAGATATGACAATGTTCTTTTATGGATCTAAGTGCAAAAAAGGACAAGGTGCGGGAGTTGTGTTTTATACACCTGAAGGAATACCAATTCCTTTATCATTCAAACTCGACTTCACATGCACTAACAATAATGTAGAGTATGAAGCCTTAATATTAGGCCTTAAATCAACTATAGCAATGGGAATAAAATGACTAAGCATTTTTGGTGATTCTCAACTAGTTGTCTATCAAGTAAAAGGAGAATACCAATGTAAGGAACCAATTTTAAAGCAATACCATGAAGTGGCAATAAAGTTGCTACAAAAGTTTGACTGGTTCGAAATTAGTAACTTACCCCATTCAAAAAATAGATTTGTGGATGCAATGGCTTCTTTGGGATCTCTCATCCCTAAGAATGAGCATGGATAAGTACAACCGCTAATCATAACAATAGTGCCCAAACCATCAATTCAAAGAGCAGAATCTACAGGTGAGAAAAATGTTTGTTTGATACATGTTGAACCTTACAATTCTTACCTTGATGAAATAAGAGACTTTCTCAAGTCTGGAACACTCCCAATAGAGATGACACGAACTGCAAATAGAATGATCTATAGCAGAAGCCCACGATGGTACTTGTGGTGGCCACTTTAGTGGAATGGCCATTGCAAAAATAATACTATGTATGGGATACTATTGGCCGACCATGGAAAATGACTGTTGTAAATATGTCAAAAAGTGCCAAAAGTGTCAACACCATGCAAATTTGACCCATGTACCATCACATGCTTTACAACCCATTCAAATTATTTGGCCATTTTCACAATGGGGCCTCGATTTGATTGGTAAAATATCACCTGCTTCATTAGGACAACATAAATTCATCATAACTGCTACGAAATACTTCACAAAATGGGTGGAAGCAATTCCAATGACCACTACGACTGGACCTCGAATAGCGGAGTTTATACTTCAGCATATTATCTATCATTTTGGAATACCCTAAAAAATAATTTTTGATAATGGGAAGTCATTTAAGAATAAGGATGTTAGAGCCTTGTGCAAAAAATTCAAAATCCAACACAGTTTCTCAACACCTTATTACCCACAAGCAAATGGGCAAGTTGAAGCAACCAACAAAATAATGGTATCCATTCTCAAGAAACTAGTCAAAGAAAATCATTGAGATTGGCATACTCAACTTCCTTTGGCACTATGGGCTTACAGAACAAGCATCAAAATGCCAACAGGAGCAACACCATTTTCATTGGTTTACGGTGTTGAAGCTATATTACCTTTCGAGATTGAGATACCCTCCTTGTGAATTGCATTACAGGAATTCATGGATGATGACACTGCTAGACAAGCACATCTTGACCAATTGACACTTATTGATGAGAAACGCATAAATGCTCTAGAGCATTTGTAAGTATATCAAGACAGAATCAAACGTGCTTACAACGCAAAAGTACATCCTCACAAATTTCAAGTAGGGGACCTAGTGCTCAAAGAAAATCAACAAAACACCAATGGTGGCTAATTGGTTAGGCCCATATATTGTAAAGCAAAAGTTGGGACCAGGAACATATAGAATTGCCAACTTAGAAGGAGATTTGGAGCCGAAGCCACTAAACATAATGCACCTAAAGGCATTTTATGCATAAATCGACTTGCAATATATGTATATATATGTACATGGCTAAAAAAAAAAATGTTTTTATTTTTGCAACATTGCATACATTTTACATTGAAAATAGAAATATCTTTACTTACATTTTGCATATTGCATTCGCATTTCAATAATTATTCAATCACAAAAATTTAGTTTTTGCATTATAAGCATACCACAAGCATGTAAAAATAAAATAAAAATAATCATATAATTGCATCCATCCCATCCCATGTTCAGTAATATTTTGTAGTGGTGATGATATGATAAAAAAGAAAACAAGTTCCAAGAATTGGGGGTATTCACCTAAGACTCTTCGCAATGCAACAAAAGTCATACACATCATGTTTTCATATATCATAAATCAAATTTTCAGTCACTCAATCATGTCTAGTGAAAAACCAAACTTCATGAAGTGTCCAATTTTCTTTAGGACCAAAGCACTTTTATCACATTAAGAAAATCTTGAGTATGGTAGATTGACCCCAAAACAATCTTGAACCAAATACACTTTTACAAATCTTAAAAGCATCTTGAGTAAAATAAGGATAACGCCAACTTGGGTACACCTTGAAGCAAAAAAGTAAAATTCCTCGCTTACCCTATCATGCAACATAGACCAAAATAAAAAATAGTGGTTTTCACCACTATCACAATAATGCTCCAAATTTAAACAAATGTAGAGTAGTAAGGATAGGATCACATTCTCATCACACTTTGATTGAGAATTTGATTCCCAAAACTCTATACAAAATTAATTCCAAACACACACTACAGATCCCTAAGGAAAAAAGGATTGTACTACATTTCCCTCAAAAAGTTATGTAGTCATCCCAAAATCTTAAATATCAGATCATTGGACTATGGAGCAAACCTCCACCGGGGCTATAGATGCTTGACTAGCAATGGAGTAAACTCATGCAGGGCAACATGTCTCTCTCCTAAAAGGGAGACCTCTGACCGCACATACGGGTAAGCTAGCTAATAGGTAAACCCATAAAAGGTACCGTCCAATTTACTCAAGATGGGTCAATTAACTTCACAATCACATGCACTGGTTCTTGATTGCTTAGGGTCATTGACACACAAGATTTAGAAAATGAACTCCACTTGCACACACCTTGGTCCTAAAGAAAGTTAGACAACGATCAAGAAAATGGTTGACATTACTAGGTTGTTTGAGTCTTTGAAAATTTATCACTATTACATATCAAAAATCACACCATATTCCATATAAAATTCCACATATCAACAATTATCACATACATGAGTCCACCATACATTACCAACAAAGAGTCATCAAGTTGGATATCCCCAATTGCAACAGTGAACAAGTAAGGATCAAATATTCTGAGCTATAAAATATTACATGAATATCATGCATGCCATCATATTGTTAAATGAACATATAATTAAACTGCATATTACATATTAGTTTCCATTCATTATCAAAGCACACACATAACAATATTTTGATTGCATCACAAAAGCATAATAAAGCACAAACACAAAAAAATGCATTTACAAATTCACACATGAGATGACAAATATAAAAGGCCATGTATATATATATATATATATATAAATATAACAAAAAAGTCTCAATAGTACAAAATACCCGTAGGTTGTATACATCGAAGCACTAAGGCTGATAGAAAAATCGAAGCAAATACAAATAGATAAACAACATGTTACAACTAGCTGGTACCAGCAGGATCCCTACGAGGACCCTACGCTGTAGAAGCACCATGAGAACTCGATGACTGATGAGTCCTGTGACTCCTCTCAGTCCCTCGGGTAGCAATAGTAGCTGATGAAGAAGGAGGAACAGGCAAAGGAATCTGCCACTCATGCAAAATATTCTCCAACATATCTATATAAATAGCCTACTTGCACAAGCTCCTCAAGTTCGCACCCTCACGAGCAACCCACTGAGAAATCTCTGCTCGAAGAGCAACAATAGTAGCTACAGTGTCACCTCTGCCTGACCTTGCCTATAGCCGAGTCAGCTCACCCTCTAACCAAGTGACCTCACCTTCGAGCCTGGAAATATCCAAATCCTTTATAGCAAGAGCATCGCTGCTAGGCCCATTGTGCATCCTATCCACATTATCCTGGAGATGAGTCACCTCGTCTTGGTACCATGCTAATTTGACCTTTAGAAGAGTCACCTCTAAACCTAGGATATCATGCTTAGCCTGTAAAAAATCCTAATCCTCATCTATCCGTCGAGGAGGAACATCCCCATAACCACCACCCTCATCATATCCATCACCACCCCCATAACCACCTCCCTCATCATCACCATCACCACCCCCATCACCACCACCCTAAACATCCCCATCACCATCTCCACCTCCCTCCACTAGTTGTAATACATAAATAACCACCTCAATCCTAGGAGTACTATGCCATAGACGCTTCACCAACCGAGGAGCTCGCTCACCCACCTCCATATCATCACCACTCCCATCATCATTGACAACAACACTCAACATCCAAGGATGCTGAGAAGAAAATAATACGTCATACTCGGGAGTGGTACCCACATAATCCAAGTTAAGAACCTCCAAGTCAGAGTTGTCAGAAGGATCATCAACATGCCAAAATTTAGGAGCAACAGGTAACCCCACCTCATCTCCCCACTGTCTATACATCATAGGTGCATCAGGCACACCCTGTATCAAACCAAACTAACAATGCACCCAAGAAAATTGGACAAACTCCGTCTCCATCATATGGGTACCAACAACCCATTGCCCTCACCTGATGTGATGAAGCTCTACCACATCTATCACCCAAGCCAGGCCCCTCCAAGACCACCAAATCATGAAGTCTCTAGAAAGGGAGCTTAGGATACCTCGGTACTCTGATGCCCCAATCATTGGATGACTGAGCTTCTCACTAAGTAGCCACCTATAAGCACGAGGAGCAGTGGATTCATAGACACAAGGAAGACCAATCAGTCATCCAACAATGATGTGCTCCCAAGATCATACTTGGAGCACCAAATTGCAACCTAGCCCCTTTCGGCCCCGCCTCTTCAACTCGTACAACTCACTGTATATTTGGCATAGAATAGCGGGAGCCCATGCCAACCATTGAGGATCCACAGTCAGATAAAGTACAATAGGAACCTGGTTCCATGGGATCCTCGATCCCATAGAACTAGGAAAAAGCATGTTGCTCAATAGGTACATCAAGAAACCTGGAAAAACTCCCAAACTGCTAGCAACAAAGAGATCCAGGTATGCGATACCTCCCTGGCTGCAGTCTACATCCCACATATCACCAAAAATAGGGAACATGACCTCCTTCTTGTCGAGGCCAACGCAGACAGCAGATCCCTCGACAAGAACACGAATAATCCGATAAATATCCTCCAAAGTGATAGTCAGATCCCCCGTAGAAAGTTGAAAGGTACCCTTGTTAGGATCCCAACACTCAACAAGTGCATAAAACAAATCCTCATTGGCCTGAATGGTGCTCAGTCGCCCACTACCATCAAGACCAATGGAATCTAGAAACATCCAATCATCGTCTATAAGGGCCTTGCACACTTTGCGAATAGTGCGAGGCCACCTATGCCGGGCATCAAGGAGCTTAACCTGAAAAACAAACAAAATAAACAAAATATTAGAAAAAAAAATAATTATCTAACCCTAGGTAATCAAACAACAATAAACAAAAACAAACAACAAAAAAAAATAAAAAAATATTACCTAACCCTAGGTAATCAAACAACAATAAACAAAAACAAACAACAAAAAAAAATCAAAAAATATTACCTAACCCTAGGTAATCAAACAACAATAAACAAAAACAAACAACAAAAAAATAAAAAAAATATTACCTAACCCTAGGTAATCAACTAAACAAAAAAAAAAAAATTGCACCTACCCCTAGGTGATCATATATCAACAGGAAAAACAAAAACAAACAAAAACACAAACAAAAACAAACAAAAACAAAACAAAGAAACAAAAGCAAAACAAAACAAATCAACAAAAATACAACGAATTCATTACCAGCCCCACTTAGTTCCATAAAAAAAAAAAACAAACAAAATCAAACAAAAAAAAACAAATAAAATAGCTACAAACAACAAGCAAAAGACCCTACCCAGGTGTTGTAGGTGATTTGGAGAGGATAGGGCAATCCTCCAAGGGAGGTCCTAGGTTCGAATCTCCACCCTACCAAAAAGCTGAATTGGGTACCCAAAATCCAATTGATAATATTGGTGCGGGCAAGGTTGGGTACGACCCCGGGTGACTTTGATGGTGTAGAACCCCCTGTTCATGGTCTCTTAGACCAAGGCGGCCCCGCAAGGGGTTTTTCACTTAAAAAAAAATACAAGCAAAGGACCACCTACCTCAGCATAGCAGACGTCGCCTTATCCATCGCCACCCCTGCCACCACTCCCCTCACCAATATCCATCTCAATCATCACTCTCAAAAAATCACTAAATGACAAATGGTAATGAAATGAAAGTGACAAGGCAAAGACTATTTATAGCCGCATTTCACGATGAAAAATGCGCAACCACATTTTTTGGTGCACTCAAAAATGCAAATGAGTGGTTTTAACCCTAAACCATGAACGTGCGGTTAGCGCATCAAAACCACAAACATGCGGTTTCAAGCATGCACAACCATGCAACCGCGGTTTCAAAAAAAAGAACAAAGAGAAAAAAAAATAAAAAAACTATGAAAAATAAAGAAAAGAACAAAAGCAAAAAATCAAGGTTAAATGACGCCTACTCCGTGGGGTTACAAAACATGGTAAGTTCAAATCAAACAAATGCACAATGGAATTGCTAATAGTCACTAGGACAAGCAACTAGGATGATTGATTCCATTTTTTTACTTCTTTCATGCATGTCAGAAAAACCAAACGATATTCTACAAAAACAACTTAATTAACTCAAAGCGACATCAAAAATAACGCTTTCAATTGGCCATTGGGTCTCAATTGTTACCCACTCGCCAATCGAGGGGGTAAACATGTAAACCAAAATTTCATTTACAACAATCATCCATCTTGCCACACCAAAAGAGAGTGAGTCCTTCCATCCAATAAAGTTAGATGTCATCGATTTTTGCACTACATTGTGTCATACACAACGCAGTACAAAAAGGGGCAACTGTGGACACTAAAATATAACACCTTCAAAACCATATTTGCCACCCCACCATCAAATTCTGCATAATAAAATTATATGCCTAAGTTCTAACTTAGGGATGTAAAATCTTGCACATTATCCTATTTTCCTAATTTACTTAATTTGGAAAATCACCCTAGGATACCCTGTCTACCCATTGGACATGTGTCCTGGACACTATTGGAACAAAATTTGCCTTCGGTTAATAGTGTTGCGCCTTAGACTTTGCCAACATTGAATAGACAGATCTTGCTTGAGATCATCTGTCTAGTCTCCAGAGAATGCTGGTTTCTTTAAGTTTTTTAAAGAAAAGGGGAACAAGAGATAAGGGAAATATAGCCTAAGCTAGAACTTTTCTCATGGTACAGATTGGACAACAACAAACATTGATGATGCAGATTACTACTTTTAGAGTTTTCTTTATATCTTTATAGAAAACATGAATTCCTAAGTGTGACTTTTAGATGTTCGTCTAAAAGCATGTAAATATCTTTTAATGTTCAACTCTAGAAACAAGATTTATACATGCACAGTCCAGATTTTAGAACAGATACATTATAAAACTTAGAATCAATAAAAGTTAAAACACCAGATACATACACTTGCACACAGAAGTTTCGAAGCCAGAAGAAGAAATCTTTTATTGCTTGTAATCCAGTACATGTACATCAAGCTTGTAAACGTCCAAGAGCCGACCCTTTTTCTGGAGTCGCTCACCCCTATATATACCCTAAAAGAGTATCTTTTTCTAAGTACATCTTACTATTTTACAAGCAATCATCTACAGTTTCTAATAATACACAAGTCTTCTATGAATTAGATATCTTCTTTGTAGATTAGATTCTAAACGAGCCTGTCACATTTTCAATCATCTAGCAAGCCTGCTCTATCCTAGATTTCTAATAATCATGTCAGAAATCACTTCTTGGTGTCAGTGCATGCCTTTGATTGCCAAAAATACATTTTATTCCTTTACAGCTGGCGTGTCGTGAAATCGCAACATTCTTTCCTTGCTTTGCTCTTTTGCCATATCCAGCCATGAAAATGAGACATGTCGCGAAATCGCGACATTCTTTCCTTGATTTGCTCTTTTGCCATCTCCAGCCATGAAAATGAGACATGTCACGAAATCGTGACATTCTTTCCTTGCTTTGCTCTTCTGCCGCTTCCAGTCGTGAAAATGAGACATGTCTTGAAATCGCGACATTCATCTCTTGCTTTGCTCTTCTGCCGCTTCCAGCCGTGAAAATGAGACATGTCACAAAATCACAACATTCGTCTCTTGTTTTTCTCTTCTATCGCTTCCAGCCATGAAAATGAGACATGTCACAAAATCATGACATTCTTTCCTTGCTTTGCTATTTTACCGCCTCCAGCCATGAAAATGAGACATGTCGTGAAATCGTGACATTTGTCTCTTACTTTGCTCTTTTGCTGCCTCCCGCCATGAAAATGAGACATGTCACGAAATTGTGACATTCATCTCTTCCTTGCTCTTTCTCTTTGCTTTTGCCCATGAAAATGCAACATGTCACGATATCGCGACACTTTTGCCTCCTTGCTCCCTTTTGTTGCTCTTAACCGCGAAAATACAACATGTTGCGATATCACGACACTTTTGCCTCCTTGCTCCCTTTTTTTGCTCTTAGCCACAAAAATGCAACATGTCGCGATATCGCGACACTTTTGCCTCCTTGCTCTTTCTCTTTGCTTTTGCTCATGAAAATGCAACATGTCGCAATATCGCGACACTTTTTCCTCCTCGCTATTTCTCTTTGCTTTGGACCGCGAAAATGCAACATGTCACGATATCGCGACACTTTTTCCTCCTTGCTCTTTCTCTTCGCTTTGGACCGTGAAAATGTAACATGTCGCGATATCGTGACACTTTTGGCTCCTTGCTCCCTTTTGTTGCTCTTAGCCATGAAAATGCAACATGTCGCGATATCGCGGCACTTTTGATGCAACATGTCATGATATCGTGACACTTTTTCCTCCTTGCTCTTTCTCTTCGCTTTGGACCGTGAAAATGCAACATGTCGTGATATCACGACACTTTTGCCTCCTTGCTCCCTTTTGTTGCTCTTAGCCACAAAAATGCAACATGTCGCGATATTGCGACACTTTTGCCTCCTTGCTCTTTCTCTTTGCTTTTGCTCGCGAAAATGCAACATGTCGTGATATCGCGACACTTTTTCCTCCTCACTCTTTCTCTTTGCTTTGGACCATGAAAATGCAACATGTCGCGATATCGTGACACTTTTTCCTCCTTGCTCTTTCTCTTCACTTTGGACCGCGAAAATGCAACATGTGATATCGCGACACTTTTGCCTCCTTGCTCCCTTTTGTTGCTCTTAGCCGCAAAAATGCAACATGTTGCGATATCGCGAAACTTTTGCCTCCTTGCTCCCTTTTGTTGCTCTTAGCCGCGAAAATGCAACATGTCGCGATATCGTGACACTTTTGCCTCCTTGCTCTTTCTCTTTGCTTTTGCTCGCGAAAATGCAACATGTCACAATATCGTGACACTTTTTCCTCCTCGCTCTTTCTCTTTGCTTTGGACCGTGAAAATGCAACATGTCGCGATATCGTGACACTTTTTCCTCCTTGCTCTTTCTATTCGCTTTGGACCACGAAAATGCAACATGTCGCGATATCGAGACACTTTTTCCTCCTTGCGGTGTTTTGCTTTTTCTTTGATCTTTAGCAAATGGGCCACTTCGGTCTTCTTGGAAAATATGCAAAAATGTGCATTAGCTATTTTTCTGTAGTTAGTCACTTTTTGACTAACATTCTTGGTGCCTTCCAGGGGATTTTTTGCTTGCAAAAATTTTGAACCAAGCCTTATCCATTGGGAAACGGAGTCAACAACGCAGTTGTAAAAAGAATCATTCAGAGAAAGACAAAGAACACAGAAAAATGCACTTAGATTAAAAGTGAACATTACCTCGTCAAAAATCCCTTTATACCTTAGTATCTCTATTAAAAAAAATGTCGACTTCTGATTGGCTGTGACTGAAATTTTTTGTTAAGGCTGAAAAACGATAATATTTACAAATATTGTCTGAATATACTTATATTATACTGTACATATAATTCCTTTTCTGCTTTCTCAACAGAAATATAACTTTAGGTGAAATGCATTCACCGTGATGGGAAGAACCAATCCATCTTGATATTTCAACTCGAAAGCATTGAACTATTTCTCCGAAACAATTTCAAATGGTCCCTCCCGGAAAGCATTGAATTTATCATGGTTACCTGGCTTAGATTTCTTTACATTCCATTTCAAAACCAAGTCTCCCACTCTAAATTTTTTGGCAATTGTCTTTTTGTTGAACCATCCTTCAGTATCTGCCATATGCTTCTGATTGTGATTGTATGATTGCTCTCTTTATTCTTCTAACTGTAAGAGCTACATTATTCTTGCAACTATGTGTAGAATTTGGTCAATCTAAGGTAGCGGGTAATGATCTTTGAGTGATGCTCTGTTTAGATTTCTAAAATCTACACACAATCTGATATCTCCATTTTTCTTCCTGACTGGTACCAAGTTTGCCACCCAGGTGGAGTGTTTAACAGGGTATACTATTTTAGCTTGAAGGAGTTTTAGCAGTTCTTGTTTCATCAAAGATTCTATCTTTGGATTCACTGGTCTTTGCTTTTTCCTAAAAGGCTTAGCTCCTTCTGATTCTATGGTATGTTGAATAACATCTTTATTGTACACTTTTAGATCACTATACACCCAAGCTATGATGTCAGGGAATTTGTTACACAATTATCTGATCTGGTTCACTTCCTCTTCTGTACAACTGATTCCAACCTTAATCATTTTTCCTGGCTCCAAATCTACATCTTTGTATCTTCGTTTATCGACCTTGATTTTCTGGCCAAATGCTCTATCATTGTTATCAAACAGGCTTTCAACGGTGATGAGACCCTTTGGAATATGATTGTTTTTTAACTGAATAATATCCTCTTCCTATTCATCCTACAGATCCCGGTTTGCTGAGCAATTCATTTCATGGATTAAGAAATCCAGTATCTGTTCATCATTTTCAAAAACTTGCCAGGAAATATTTTTATCAGGCACTGAAGTCCTGTATATAAGTCTAACGAGTTTTAGACTTCCGAATAACATTACTTACGGGACAAAAATTAGATCCCATTGAAGCTAACAAATCTACGTGGGTATTCTGTTCTCTAGGGATAAAATTTATATTTAGGGCCTCAAGGGCCTCTAAGAGATCCCACACTTTGTTCCTGTAAGCCTTCAAATAATGTTGTTTACTTATATATTTTTTGGTGACTTGATTCACAATAAGTTCCGAATCTCCATAGATGAGTAACTCGTTTGATTCCCAATTTCTCAAACTTTCTTAAACCTAAGCACGAGGCCTCATATTCTTGCTGCGTTATTGGAGCACATCCAAGTCAACCTGTAAGAGAAAACCTTTTCCTCTCTGGTGGGAGAAATCAAAACTATTCCAGCACCAGATCCATTCTTGCACCTAGCCCCATCAAAGAAAAGCTTCCACAATTGATTCATAGAACCATTCTTTTCTAGGGAGGGTATCAATTTTCTTTTTGGTTTCTCAATAGAATAGTTTCCTATTTCCGTTTCTATCATGGCATTAAAATTCTGTAGAGAAAACTCGTCCTCAGCTTGGAGCTCTTCTAATGTTTCTTCCATTAGATCTTTTTCTATTGTTTCTTCAGTCATCATATTTACACGGTCAGTTTCACCAATAATTTCTACATGAAACGTCGATGGTTTTTCATTAAAAATCTTGACCTTTCTACCTTTGAAAGGTATCTCCAAATGAGAATAATCTAAGGATAAGTATCCTCCTATCTTTGCTGTGACCTCTCTGGATAGAAACATACCAAAATAGGGCTCCAAGTCTACGACTACTACCTATTGAATGACTATCATCTGAGGCATTTTATGCAGCCGTATGGGAATATCCTTTATCACTCCTACAATTTTTACTAGAGTACCATCTAACTATAGGACACCTGCGCTGCTCCTAGTGTACTCCATTCCCATAATATCACATACTGCTTTGGGTATCACAGTGGTAGCAGTGCCTGAATCTATCATGCAGTTGTGGACAACCCATCCTTCCATTTGAAGGGACAAATAAAAAGGTGGTGGCCTATTCTTACCAGTGGCAGACGTCAAGTTCATTAGAACCGTTTTTGAATATGATGCAGTCCTACCTCCATTTTTCATTGTTCTTAGGGATTCTTGTAGGAGATTGATTTGACCTGGGATTTTAAGAGCATCATACATACTTGCCTTAGAAGGAGTCTTTTTAATTTCCTCTACTATACCGAATGTAGGTGAATCAACTATCCTTTCTCTTTCTTTGCCAAAATTTTCATATTTATTTTTGTATCCCTGGGTTGCTTCAGTTCTTTTCCTTTTTGTCAGCGAGGGGAATATCAACCTTTCCCTAGCCTGTTCTTGGGTTTCATTTTCCCCCCGAGGAATAAATTCTTTGTGTGTTTCTTGCCCTTGAATTTTGGCTGGAAACCGATATTTTATTTCTGAGGGAGACTTCCCTTAGGAGTTTCTTTGGGAACTTCCTTGGGAGCAGGGGAAACATTCAATGGCTGAAGCTCTTTAGGGTCTACTTGCAGTGGTTTCTTACCCGATCTTTTCAAAACTAAAACCTGTTATACTGTAGGCATCATGAAGTTGTGGTCCTTTTCAAAACTAAAACATAATGCTGATGTATCATACACGAAATTTCCCCATGTGGATCGTTACATGTAGTACACCAAAAGTTAAAATCAGTGGGAGGCTCTTCGACCTCCACTGTCTCATTTGTATATACCATGCTCGGTCTCTCTTGTCCCCTATTGCTTGATTGTGTTGCATCTCTCGTTACCTGAGGGAACCTCCTTGGTAGAAAATTCCTTTTAGCCTCTCTCTTTTTCATGGATGCCATTTCATTTGACAATGTCTTCATTGTATCAATTATGGTCATGTATTGATCACTGGGGGGAGCTGATGCAAGGGGTGTAGCTGGTAATGCAAGGAATGTAGGAGGTGCAGCTATATATGGGAGAGCCTGTGTTGATGGGAGTACAGACAGTTTAGAAATTGATGCTTGGGAAAGCTCTGGTACAATTGGCAATAGACTCTTTTATGGATATATTTTTGTAGCGATGAGATCAGCTTCACCCTTTGTCGCCTCTAAATAGATCCTAGGAAAAGTGGTTACACGGGATTGCCTTATTATCATACTAAGATCTGAATCAAAAGCCCTTAAGTAATAGCATATAGCTTGTTCTTCCATGGGTTTTAGGCCCTGTGGTACTCTATCACGAGTTCTGGTAAATCTGATGTTGAAATCCTAGATTTCTTCTCGTGGATGCCTTTCAATGATAGTGAATTGATTCAGGAATGTGAAAGGATCTGCATGTATGTTAAATTCATCGACCAGACGGTCGACAAGCACTGCCCAAGAAGTAATCGATCCAACGGGGAGCGCTCTGTACCAATAGAGCATCTTTCCCTTCAAATATATAACTAGAAATCTGACCATTACATCTTCCTGAGTGATATTGTAAATATATGCTAGCGATGATACATCTAGACAATGCTCATCTGTTGTTTTGCCTATTCCATCAAAAGTTGGCAATGCTTTTAGTGCAGCTTGTGGAATTTGATTTTGTGCCCCTAAGTTTAAAGGACCAGTTTGATTCCACACAAGATGCACTGGGGTAGGGGCGGCTACCATGATTGCTAAAGGAGTTACAACCACTATGGTATTTCTTGCAGATGCTCCTATAGCGGGTGTTAAAGAGGTGCTAATGGTGTCGGGTAAATTTGATCGTGCGGCTAGCACAGGGTGTGCCTTTAGGATTCCAAGATGTAGTTCAAAGAACTCGATAGGTTCCTCAGAGTTTCTAGCTCAGGATCTGGTTATCATATGGCTATATAACCAAAAGGTTTTTAGACAAGGTCTTTCTTTTATGGTCTAAATTGTAACGGAGTCGCCAGGTGGTTTTTCTTGAGATTTTCAAACAAAAAGGCTCTTAAGGTAAAACACCAAAACTTATACAATACTGTGGGATTGCTTGTCCCACCGGGCATGCCAGAAACTATTGGAACAAAATTTGCCTTCGGTTAATAGTGTTGCGCCTTAGACTTTGCCAACATTGAATAGACAGATCTTGCTTGAGATCATCTGTCTAGTCTCCAGAGAAGGTTGGTTCCTTTAAGTTTTTTAGAGAAAAGGGGAACAAGAGATAAGGGAAATATAGCCTAAGCTAGAACTTTTCTCATGGTATATATTGGACAACAACAAACATTGATGATGTTGATTACTACTTTCAAAATTTTCTTTATATCTTCTTTATAGAATAGTTTGTAATATGTGGACTTTGTTAATGAAGAAAATATTGGAATGCTGAGAGGCCCCTTATTACAAAGATGTTGGATATTCATATATTCTTTCTAGATACCACTTATCTTTGCAGAAACCTTTTGTTTATCAGACCCCGTAGACCTGTCCTGGAAGGGAGGTAATAGCTCTTCAACAAGGTTTGTTCTTAACTCAGAGTTATAATTTATAAAACTGGGAGAACTGCTGTGTAATTGGGTTGCCACCTGTGGTCTCAAGGAGGTATTTGCCTCTCTTGTGTTTTCCTGAACATGTGTTTCCTCCCTCTGATCTAAGATTGAGTCTCTTCTATCTCCTTTATTTTGAGCATTGGAGAGATGGGGATCATCTTCAACATTGCTTATACCATTCTCCTGACCACAATTTTCATCTAACGGAGTTTGAATCCGACCTAAAAGTCTACTATTGAATCCCTCCAAGTGATTGTCTAAACCATCCACTCTATCTCCAGGGTTGTGATTTTCTTTAAAACTCTTCCCCCCCTCCCTTTTTCTGAATTTTAGTCCACATTCTGCTACTAAATGACCATAGAAATGACATCTAGCACAGCGGAAAGGTATCTTCACATAATCAAGAATTTGGTCATAATGCCACTTCCCAATTCTGATCTCAATTGTCTCCGATAGACCTTCCCGAAGGTCCATCTCCACTAGTATCCTTGCAATAGTTCGAGAGGAGCCACTCAGGCACCCTTGATCAATGTCCACACATGATCCTAGTTGGTTACCTATTTCCTTCAATATCCTACATGTCCACAACTCCAATGGTAAACCTGGTAACTTGACCCATATAGGCTAAATTGATTTGGACTCACTTCTTGGGTAAAACAAGGGGACCACCGTTTTAAAGACAGAGCATATGAGTTCCAAAACCATCTTCTCTGCAATATTTTTTCTGCATCCTCTTTTGATCTGAATGAAAAATCTAACCATCCTCTTACCAAAATATAGAAACTTGGAGAGTATCCTATTGCTGGACTCCATTCCCTTTCTACCCACTGAGCTAGAGTTTTTTTCGAGTATAATCTTCCATAGAATCGTCCTGTTAGAGTTTTTACTTCCATTTCCAGAACCCTGTCCAGCAGAATATCCTCGCCTAGAACCAAATTTACTTTCTCCTTTTTAGTCTTAACACACTTTTTCTGCCTTTTATTGGTATTGTTTAATTTGTTTGTAATTAGTGGTTCCTCCTCATTTTCCCTACCTGGACATTTTTTTCCTGCCATGATCCCTTCCAAGAGGTCGATATCTAGAAAAGGGTCGAACTTACCATCACCTATGTCCTGGGAGCTTTTCTTCGAGGAGACCTCCCAAGATCAGACTACCATAAATCCTGAATCACCATCGTACAACTGAGAGAGGTTCTCTGTCCCATCTAGAGAACGATCCTCATTTGAGTTCCTTTTTTATCCCTGACTAAAGTTAGATTCAATTAAATGGCCATTCTCCTTCTGTGACTTCCACTTAGCTATTAGAAAATCATTTGCAGGGAAAATAGGAACATCATTCATTGGATCTGGGGAATAGTCCACCAATTCTGCCATATCCTCCATCATGCTAACCCTACCCTCAATCACTCCTGATCATTGTAATCCTTAACAGTTCCTGGGCTTGGTATTTCCTCCAGATAAACCCTGATGTTTTTGCTACTTCCCCTCACCTGAATCTACGCATTAGAAGCTTTTTTAAACCAAAATGCAGGATTTATATTTTTAAATCCTTAGCACTTGTTATATATCCTCAACCCCGACTTAGTAAAAATGGAGCCTGATTCAAACAAAAAATCTGCAAAGGAGTCTAAGAAAAAAATATCAGATAACGAAATCTTTTGACCCCTTCTCAGTGGATACTAACATGCACAGTCTGGAATGCCACTTGAGCTGGCAGTCAGTTTGGATTTTGCTGGCTATATTAGAAACTGCTGAAAAAAAATCTACTGCTTTGGATTCAAATCCAATTTTTATCATACCCCTCTCTCATCCCATTCTGTCCAACCATAACTATAGAAAAAATCCACTATTGCATGTTCAACTTGCTGAAAAGTAACACCAAAAAACTTGTCATCCATGAATGTAGACCCCCCACTATTGCCTAGGTTGATAACTGCATCAAGTGTACAACCATAGGATGAACTGCTCCATGTGTGTACTGTAATAGTTCTACTCTCATAATTAGCTGAAGGGGGGACAAGAACACAATCATATCCAACTCTAAATTCTACACTGTATTGTGTTGAGAACCCTGTATTTTGTTGGAGAACCCTGCTTGTGAGACATTGTTGTAAGATGATTTTCCCAAAAAGTGTATCCAACCAAGCTCCACTTTTAATTAATTGTTCATGGACCATAGAAAACTCCACCTAAGATTTCACATCCAAATCTCTGACGAGCATCCTCAGTGCTTTTGGAATTGACATGACATAGTCTCATCTCCTCGGTGCTTTTGGAAATTACATGAAATTGTCTCATCTGCTCCCAAATTTATTTCAGGCTTTTTGTCAAACACTTGTCCTGCATACTCCACCTCACCACAATTCATAGACTTATCCACAAGTTTATTTCCAAGAGATACTTTTGTCGACTAATTCTCACAAGGTAATAACTGGGCTCCCACCCCCAAGAATCAGACATCAATCCTGCCTTTAGTAGATTCAATTAGCCGGGCTGCTTCTGTCATGCGATTGCAGACTCTGTCATGCGCTCCTGAGCGTATTTTAAAGCTTCTAACGGAGAGCCCGACCCTTAAGCAAAGAACTATATGTCCGGACCACAACCACTTCTATTGTCGAAATTGACTCACCAAGGTGTACAATTTTAGTGAAGAGGAAAATGCGCCAGCAGCCACACCGATGGATTTGTAGGCTAGGGCTTCGTGTGAGGCTAGGGTTACATATTCGGCATCAAAATGTAGACAGTGAAGAATTCTCTCTATCATTCTCTCTATCGAGCCATTTTGTTGCTGCAGGCTCGCCCTTTCAGAAAAACTCAGATAATGGCCGCTTCAACCTTTTTCGTCTGCGCGGTCGTATTGATAGAGGCCGAGTTGAAATAGGCAAAGCATGCACAGTGAAATCCTGGCCCTGCAAACTTTTCGGTTCTTCACTCCTTCATGTGCTATCTCCAGCCATGGCCAGTTATGTGAGCTACAAGAAAAACTTTCGATGTACCCCGGCCCTGTAGAAATTCTACACAGGGGGCCCCTTCAGGCTTCCCCAGACGCATCGCTCACCGAAAATGCAACATGTCGCGATATTGCGACACTTTTTCCTCCTTGCTCTTTCTCTTCGCTTTGGACTGCAAAAATGCAACATGTCGCGATATCGCGACACTTTTTCCTCCTTGCGGTGTTTTGCTTTTTCTTTGATATTTAGCATATGGGCCACTTCGGTCTTCTTGGAAAATATGTAAAAAGGTGCATCAATTGTTTTTCTATAGTTAGTCACTTTTTGACTAACAGACACTTCACCCAACATTTTTGCCATATCTTACCCACTCTTGTCCCCTGTCTTTGCACATGGGACAAATTCCCAACACCCATGTCACATCTCATCCATTTTGTCTCCCTTGTCCCTTAACATAGGACAAGATCCCAAATTGCACTCCACTTGAAGCCACATCACCGCAATTTAGTGAGGCACACTAAATGAATAACTATAATTACCCCTCCCACATGGCAGTCCAGATTTACCACTTGGTAAGATGGGCTTGCCACCTCTCACTTCCCTCCAAAACCCCAAGAGGCCTATAAAAGCACCATTATCTCATCAAGAAAAGGGAGTTGAATTTACATACCAACAGGCTACAAAAATAGATCTAGACCCAACGAGAAATTGAGAGCATGATATTGATTTTGACCATTGGCTCGAATTTCAAGGCAATCTATTATTTAGCCAAAATTGCCCATCTGTGGTTCCACAGTCGAAAATGCGTGTCCGCAGTTTCACAACTACAGGTCCGCAGTTTCCAACCCACAACCGTGCTTCCACGGTTCCACAGTCCTGAGAATAAAAATAGATTTCATCAACATATATTAATTATTTAAGTATTAAGCAAGGCTTTATTTGTTAATTGTTTTGTGCTATCTGCTTTTCATCCATATCAGTAATAGGTTTATGTGTAGCATTGGATTTATTGCTTGAATATACGGGTGCTACTAATCCCCTTTGTTGGTTTGCATGTGTGCAGGTAACAGGTATCTTAGATAGGCTGCTAAAGCTGGAGTGGTCCCTTGTTGGATACCAAAGCCCACTCACCCTTTGAAGCTGTAACTAGATCTAAGGAGAACATTGTACATTGCGGAAGATCTGGAAAACTTCCAAAGAGAAATTTATACCATATTGAGGTAAATATTGTAACATTGTACCCAAGCTACTTGGGGCAATCCGAAATATTGTAAATATATATCGCAAGAGTCAATATATAAAGGATTTCATTATTTTGGGTAATCTCTTTGTGTCTGTGTGATTTTATATTGCAAGTTGTTGTGGTTGATCCACAACACACCCCAAAATTGGGGACCCACCTTTTTTCAGGCTTACAGGGAAGGATCTCAGTGACCCAGATGCCAGAATTGAAGAAAAAGAGAAAATGCACAAGTGTAGAAAGGGGTCGCGAAATCGTGACAGGTAGCGAAATCGCGACATGTTGCGAAATCGCGATCGAAGCCAAAAAATTATCGCGAAATCACATGTCGGAAAATCGCGGTCAACGCGGTCAATGACAACAAAATAGAAAAAATGTCACGAAATCGCGACGTGTCGGTGACCAGGATGTCGCGAAATCGTGACATGTCGCTGAGGAGAAAAGAAAAGGTGTCGCGAAATCGTGACATGCTGTTGAGAAGAAAATAAATGATGTCGCGAAATCGTGACACGCCGTTGGAAAAGGATGAGAATGGTCACGATTTCGCGACGAGTTTTGCAGAAACGTACGGATGATGAAAGGTGTAGCGATTTCGCGATGCATTTTGGCAAAGTTGTACGGTACAAGGAAGATGTCGCGAAATCGCGACGGAAATGAAAATCAGGCTCGAAGCAGAGAAGTGTCGCGATTTTGCGACGAGTTTTGCAGAAACGTACGGATGATGAAAGGTGTCGCGATTTCACGACGCATTTTGGCAAAGTTGTACGTTATAAGGAAGATGTCGTGAAATCGTGACAAGAAACAGCTAAAGGACTCGAAGAGGAGAGACGTCGCGATTTTGCGATCGATTGCAGCAAAGGTGTACGGACGAAGAAAATGGTCATGATTTCGTGACATGTTTTGGCAAACTGTACGGATGAAGAAAATGGTCGCGATATCGCGACAGGTTTTGCCAAGGCGTGCGGAAAAAAAAAATGGTCACGATTTTGCAACGTGTTTCGGGGAGGCGTACGAAAAGAAAAAGCGGTAGCGATATCGCGACAGAAAGCTGCATGAAGGTCCGAGGGGGAAAAACGTCACGATATCGCGACAAGTTTTGCCAAGGCATACGGAAGATAAAAGCGGTAGCGATATCGCGACGGTTTGTGGCAAGCAGGTTCAAAAATAAAAGCGGTAGCGATATCGCGACGGTTTGTCGAAAGAGGGCAAGAGAATGATAATGGTCGCGATGTCGCGACGCAAAGTTGCCCAGGAGGTCCGAGAGAAAAGTGGTAGCGATATCGCTACCATTCAAGGAAGAAGGCTCAAAAGGTTAAAAAGGTAGCGATATCACTACGAGAAGTTGCCGGAGGTAGACAAATGAAAAACGATCGCGACATCGCTACGGGGAGCTGCTAAAGGCATACGGCCGAGAAGCAGGTAGCGATATCGTGACATGTCGCGATTTCGTGACATGTCACGATTTTGCGACCGGGAAGGTGAACAGGCAGACTTGCAGTTTTGTCGGGTTCTTTCACAGGAAAGCGTTACAGGGGGCTCAAAAAATGCGTGACACGTGGCGTGCAGGTGTCAAAATTGCAGAGGCGTTACATGCAGAGATGAACTTCGAAGCGTTTTCAAATTTGAGCATGAATCAAAGTGGGAAAAAGCGGGAATTTGAGGGGTCATGTGCAGGAAGGTGAAATGAAGCGACAGAGAAGATCGAAGAGCCGCGTCAGACATTATAAGACCATAATTGCAAATCGAAGAGGGAGGTTGGAAATTGCCGAATACGGAGTTGCAGAGACAAGAGCTTCGTGCTATTCTGGGCCTGTACTTGGGCAATTTCCTTCTTTTTGTTCTGGGATTTTCTTTTACACCTGGAACATTTTTGAATGTAATCGAAATATTCTTTAATACAAAATACAGAGAGTTGGCATCTTGAAAAGGATTGAAAATCCAACTAAGAGTTCTATTATTTACAAATCATTATATAGGCACTAATGGCCCAAAATACATAACCAACCCATGAAATCATGGATTTGATTCAAACGCTTAACCCAAAAGCTACAAAGGTGCAAAGGAAAATGCACGTAAACTTCTAAGTTAAGATTGCTAACTAGAAGATCCATTTTAGCTAACTTGAAGCTCACACTTCCTACTTTGAGTTCACACTTGCTAACTAACACTCTAAAAGACAACTAGAAGACAACTAGTGCCCACAAGTGCATGTGAGAAAGAGACTCACTTACAATATGAATTTGCTAGAAATAAACTAAGCAAACCTAAGCTAGGAACTACTAGAGGGGTCATATGAAAGATCATACATCAATCCTCATCATGCCTCCCCACAATAGAAGCATTGGACTCCAATGCTTTCAAAAGAATAGGAAAGTCACGGGACATCTGATGAAAAGAAATCCAACGAGCCTGATGCGGCACTGTCCTCACCGACCCACAAGATATGAGGTGGTAGACCCCCGGCGAGTCTCGTCGAGTCTTCGTGTCATAGATCTGATCTCGCATCCAATGGTAATCGTGCTTCAGGAACCACGTCCACAGGATGACCGATAGCTGGTGCAGCCTCCAATGTAGAGTCAAAGTACAACTTCAAGAGATCCACATTGACGACGTCATGAATTCCCAAGTGTGCGGGAAGATCAAGGCGAAAAGCATTCTCGGACACCTGCTGAAGAATAGTGTAAGGCCCATAGCGAATTGGTTTGATTTTGCTATGAGTCTTATCAATGAAACGCCGCTTGTCAAGATGCAACCAAACTTTATCACCAACCTAAAAAGGATGAGGAATTTGATGTCGATCCATGGCCTTTTTCTCGTCGTCGTCGTGTCTTTTGCAAAATCTCAACCACCTTTGATTGAAGATTGTGCAAGTGTTGAACAAATGAGTGTGCCTTGTCTTGCTCCTTCCGAAGATGTGAAGTGACAGGAGAAGGCAAAGACAAAGGTAACTCATAAGGTGCCAAGGGCTGAAATCCCATACAAACTTCAAAGGGTGAATGACCTGTAGAAGAGTGTAGGGCCCTATTATAGGCATGTTCAATATGCGTGAGACTCAAGTCCCACTTTGCCGGTGAAGCGTGATGATAGATTCGCAAACTTTGCACAAGTGTACGGTTTACCACTTCAGTCTGCCCATCGGACTACGGATGATAGGCGGTAGAGAAGTTAAGGGAAACTCCCAAAATCTTCCACAAAGAATGCCAAAAGTGACCCACAAAGCGTGAATCACGATCCGAGATAATGCTGGTAGGTAGACCAAAGGAACGCCAAATGCTATCAAAGAAAAATTGAGCTAAGTCTGATGCAGAACTTGTCTTGCGGCATGGAATGAACTTAGCCATTTTGCTGAATCTGTCAACCACCACGAACACACAATCATGTTGGCGCACTGTCATAGGAAAACCACTAACCAAGTCCATGGAAATGCTTTCCCAAGGACGGGAAGGAATGGGCAAAGGCATGCCTAAGCCAAACTTTCTATTAGCTGGTTTTGAGCGACAACAAACTGCACACCGCTTGAGAAATCTCAACACATCCCTCTGCATTTTTGGCCAATAGAAAAATCGTTGCAAATGATGAAGTGTTTTATGCTTCCCAAAGTGACCACCATAAAGTGTAGAATGAGCTTCCTTAAGAAGTGACACTCTAGGTTCACAAGGAACACAAACCTTGTCCAATTTGTAGAGAAGTCCTTCTTTGATGTAGAAATCTTGGAAAGGACGCAAATTGGAAGAAGAAGGCTTACTCACTTGCTCAAATATTTTTCCAAAATCAGGATCCTGAGAATACTGATTAGGCCAAGTCTGAAATCCCAAGTGTGAAGTGGACATGATCGTTAAGGCAAGAGCGGCCGGAGGCCTACTCAAACAATCAACAACTCGTATTACTCTTCCCCTTTTTGTACTTGATCACCAAGTGAAATTGTTGGAGGTAAGAGGCCCACTTCATATGTCTTGATTCTTCAATTTTACTTTGAGATTGTAAAAACTTGAGAGGCATATGATCGATGTGTACTACTCGTATCTTTTCCCAAAAGATAGTGTCTCCAAGACTTAATGGCTTGAACTAAAGCATACAACTCCTTGTCATATGTAGAATAGTTCAACTTAGCAAGCAGTAAAAGTTTTTGAATGATAAGCTACTGGATGACCATTCTGTTTGAGCACAGCTCCTAAGGCAACTTTAGAGGCATCTGTTTCAATCTCAAAAGGTTGAGAAAGGTCAGGTAAAGTTAACACCGATGCTGTACACAATTTCTTTTTGAGTTTCTCAAAGGCAACTTCTTGGCTTTTCTCCCAATGAAATGGAGTTTTGGACTTAGTGAGATAATGCAATGGAGCTGCAAGGGTGGAATATTGAGGAATGAACTTGCGATAAAAGTTCGCAAGTCCTAGGAAACTCCTTAACTCAGTGAGAGTTGTAGGAGGGGACAACTTAAGCAAAACATCAACTTTAAGGGGATCTACCTGAATTCCACTCTCACTAATCACATAGCCAAGGTAAGAAACTGAAGTATTGCCAAAAGAACACTTGGAAGAGTTGGCATATAATTGATTCTTCGCAAGAAGATCAAGGGTTTGCTGGATATGCCTAAGGTGTTCCTCCCAAGTTTTTGAGAAAATCAATATATCATCAAGATATATAATGACAAATTTGTCAAGGACTTCACGAAATACATCATTCATCAACCTCATGAAGGTTGCAGGAGCATTAGTAAGACCGAAGGGCATGACCAACCATTCAAAGAGGCCCATCTTCGTCTTGAAAGCTGTCTTCCATGTATCCTCAACTTGGATACGCACTTGATGATATCCACTTTTGAGATCTATTTTTGAAAAGAACTTAGCTCCTTGAAGCTGATCTAATAAATCATCAATGCGGGGTAAGGGATATCTATTCTTCACAGAAATTCTGTTCAATGCACGAAAATCAATGCATAATCTCCAAGTGCCATCTTTCTTAAGAACTAACAAAATAGGTGATGCACAAGCATAAGTACTTTCCTTAATGAAACCCTTAGACAACAAATCTTCTATTTGCTTTTTTATTTCTTCATTTTGCAAAATAGATTGTCTATACATGGGAGCATTAGGAAGAGAAGAACCTGGAATTATTTCAATGTTGTGATTAATTGTGCGAATTGGAGGAAGAGACTTTGGCTCCTGAAATATGTGTGAATAACTTTGCAATATTTTATCCATTGAAGAGTGTTGCTTTGTAATGGATGTAGATGTAGAAGTGTTTTGAGAGCGAATGAAAATTAGAGCAACATCACCACCTTTCTTAATTACTCTTTTCGTTTGCTTGGAACTTAGAATGATATTAGGAGTGTTGGTGCTTTTAATGAGAAAGACCTTACCATATTTTTGAAGTGTGTAGGTTCTTTTAAAAGCATCATAAACAGCTCTCCTATCATACCGAAAAGGTTGTCCAAGCAAAATCCCACAACAATCCATAGGAGTCACATCACAAGTGACTTGATCTATGAAATGTGGGCCAAGTGCAAATTTTAAAGTGCAAGTGTGAGTGATTTCTGAGCCTCTTCCACTATCCTTCCAACCCAAAGAATAAGGTTGAGGATGAGGCTCCATAGGTAACTTCAAACGCTCGACAATGGACCTCGCAATTAGATTTTTCTACGAGCCATTGTCCACTATACAATCAGTTGCAAAGTTGTGAAGTAAGTGGGCTCGAGTGATGAACAAAGCATCACGAGCTCCATCTGAAGAACTTACATTTACTAAGGTAACTTCATTAAGCTTACCTCGTAATTCCGTATATACTCTACTCTCTCCTACAGACTCAAGGGGACCCTTGGAAGCATCCTCCTCTTGAGTAGTAATCACTAAACTCTTCTTTTTGAGCTTAAAGCAATCAGCTTTCTCATGCCCTTTCTTCTTACAATAATTGCAGAATTTCTTAGAAGAAGAAGATGAAGATTTAGAAGAAGAGGAAGAAGGAGTAGAAGCGGAAGGGGAAGGAGAAGAAGGAGATGGAGAAGACACATTCTTCTTTTGAGCAAAATTCTTCTTTTGAGAGAAAGAATTATTCCCTTTTGATGAGTTTCCAACCACTTGAGTAACAAGTGTGCGGAATGCCTGCGATTGCGCCTTGAACTTGTCCTCCGCAAGTCGCGCCCGGTTGAAAACTTGATCCAATGTTTCCATAGAAACAAACATTAGTTCCCTGTACAAATGCTCCAACAAGCCACTTTGAAACTTGAGAATCAAACCTGGAACATCATCCTCCACATTCACAAGTATCTTGAACCTGTTAAATTGGAAAATATATTCTTGTACAGACATATTAGTACCTTGGCGAAAATGAAACCATTTAATAACCAATTCTCTAGAATAATTTGAAGGATAGAAATTGGTTTTAAGACATTGTACAAGCTCATCCCATGTGGTGAGTTCTTGTCCTCGTTTTCGTTCCACAAGTACTTTGGCTAAGCCAGAAAGTTTTAGCTTAGCATAAGGCACTACATCATCTTTCGAAAGTTGAGAAAAAGCAAACCAAGAACTCATGTCAAGAATCCAACTATTCAAGACATCAGGGTTCCTGGATCCATCATACAATGGAACTTCACAACGAACTCTCAAACGTGAATCATGAGCAGAAGTGGAGGTATTATGCAAAGAAATGTCATTTACCTTCATGGCAAGGTTGCCAAGGACTTCCGCCATTGTAGTGTCATTTGCCTTATCTGCCAAAGTGTTTACAACATGGGCCAATTCTGCCACTTGGGCAGCCAAGTCAGAAGCCATGTGTTCTCGGGTATAAGCCAGAAGTAAAGTTTAAGAAAGCACTAAATCAAGGAAGTACAATGCAAATTTCCTTGTTACAATGGAGTGCTGCTTAAAATTGAAAATTTACTCCTAAGGCATAAATTTTGAAATTTTTAAACTAATATAAAGTGCAAAATTAAAATTTATTAATTTAAAAATAACTTAATCAAAAATTAAATTTCAATTAATCAAAAGATTAAAGAATTTAATTAAGTTATTAAAAATTAAATTAATAAAATAAAATTTTAACATGCAACTTTAAAATAGTAAAAATTTAAAATTTTACAATAATTTACCCTCTCTCTGCTGTTAAACTGGACAAAAACTGCAGTTTGCATGAAAATTTGCATGCATTTAAATCTCCCTGGGCACGCTTCTCGAGGTCCAGGTACAGTTGCAGTTCTCCAAACTTCCACAGTGCGACAGAGAAATCCTGGTGCGGGTTCCCAAGCCACGCACCCGTGCGGCTGCTCTAAGCGCCACCGTCGGCAAACTGTCGAGTGACAGCGTAGCCAGGCCTCCTGCCTGGCTACGATGCTGTCACGCCTGACAACACGTCAGGCGCTCGTGCGGCCTCGACGCCAGCAAAATCGGGCCGATCGTAAGCGGCGCCGTCGCTCGCACTATCGGTCGATACTGGTCAGCTCGATCGTTGCCGAGATTGACAGCGGCAGGCCGACCGACGCTAAGCGAAACTCGCTTGGCAGAGTCGACCGACGGTGATAACCGATCGTCCCGCTGGCAATGTCGGCCGACGATGATAGGAGGCTGTCCCGCCGACGTTATCGAATTGATGACACGTCAGGCGACCGACCTGAAGCCCAGACATGGCTTGACGCTGTCAGCGGACAGCGATCGCAGCAATGTTGTCGCTATCGCGCCTGACAGCAAGCCCGTGCCAACGGCTAAAAGGTCGTGCCGAGTGCTGCCGGACAGCACCGGCGCTGCCGAACGCGGCCGAAGCCTGGCCTACGTTGTCGAAGGCAGCCGAGGCTGGGCCGAGCTGCCACAAAAAAAAATAAAAATGCTTTTTTTTTTTTTTTTACAAAATTACAGCAAGCTAATATATTATAAAAATAATATATTGATCAAAATTTTAAAGCTTTCTAACACAAATTTAAAAAATTTAAAAATTAACCATGGGGGTTAATCTAAAATTTAAAAATCTTGAAATTATGCAAATGTGAGCAACCAGGCTCCCACCAGTAGCTCTCCTTTCAAGATCCGGTCGACACACGACCAGCGTTTGAAAGGCATCCAACTCTAAGTCGACACACGACCTAGCTTTGGAGTCCTCCTGAAGCTCTTCAATACTAAAAAATGGGGGGGAGCAGGGTCAAAAGGCTCCCTAATCCTAATTGGACCGTAGCTACGATCCAATCCCTTCCAAGGATCGGTATACGAAGAACTCTGGGGCAAACTCTTCCTATACTTTTTAAGCATAAGCAAGAAGTTGGAACGAGGGGTTTGTCGGCGAAGGAACTTCCTTCTCCGAATGGTTTTCAAGCTCCCTTTGGGCTTAAACCGAGTCCTCAATGAGAATACGTTTCTCATAATATTTCTATCTCCTATCCTCTCACCTCACAAGCCCTAGTGCAAACATGAACTAGGCTCTGATACCAATGAAAAGGATTGAAAATCCAACTAAGAGTTCTATTATTTACAAATCATTATATAGGCACTAATGGCCCAAAATACATAACCAACCCATGAAATCATGGATTTGATTCACACGCTTAACCCAAAAGCTACAAAGGTGCAAAGAAAAATGCACGTAAACTTCTAAGTTAAGATTGCTAACTAGAAGATCCATTTTAGCTAACTTGAAGCTCACACTTCCTACTTTGAGTTCACACTTGCTAACTAACACTCTAAAAGACAACTAGAAGACAACTAGTGCCCACAAGTGCATGTGAGAAAGAGACTCACTTACAATATGAATTTGCTAGAAATAAACTAAGCAAACCTAAGCTAGGAACTACTAGAGGGGTCATATGAAATATCATACATCAATCCTCATCACATCTTTTGGATGAGAAAGAAGGAGTTACTTCTGCATGCATGATTTAATGTCTATCCTTCCCTTCCAGATTTCTTAGGTTTTTAGGTGAAGTTAATGCAAGATCTCTTGGTTGCTTCATGCGAATGCCTATTTTCTGGAATTACCACGTAAACCCTCGAGACTCGCACCGGCCTATTTGGATTATGTGGATGTGCAGGTTCATTAGGTTAGGTTGCATGTAGAAAGCCTCAGTATCTTCGGTTTCATCCGATTAATGACAGCTTTCTGACTGTAATTTATTTTACATTTTTATTTATTTTGCTTTGCTTTTCAAACCCATATTTTATTTTCAGCAGTTTAATTACTGTGTTTGAATAAATCACTAAAAATCCATCAGAATTAAAGATTAAAACAAATTTTATTTTAGAGTCCATTGCACTTTTAGAATTAAATAAACCACAGTGCCCCTTGTTAACATCCACTTGCAAACCCTAAGGTGTTCTTAGCATTTCATTTTAAACAAAATCCTTGATAATCAATAATTAGCATAATAAGAACCTTGGAGAAATCGTTTTTCTTTGCAAGCAGAGGATTTGGGACTCGGATCCTAAAGGAGAGTGTGTTTTCACAATCGGGTTAAAACACCACTCAACACAAGTGTTCAAGTATTTTAGTTATAGCTCCCAAAAAATTTGTTGAGAAAATTTAGAAGAAATATTTTCTTTGTGGACGTAACCCACATTGGGTGAACCACATTAAATTTGTGTCTCTCATGTGTGATGATTTGTGCATTGCCTTGTTACTGCTATTGATGAGATTGGTTAATACTACTATGAAAAGATATTGCAATTGATAACATTGGGTAATATTGTTTGGGAATGAAAAGTAAAAGTTTATATTATACTATTCACCCCCCTCTCAGTATAAGCTTGTGTTCTTCAATTGGTATTAGAGTTGGTTCTTTCGTAAAAAGTATAACAGCTTGAAGGAAGATTTTACAGGAACACAAATGGATTCTCAGAATGGATCTTCAATAAATAATGCTCCAATGTTTGATGGGAATAACTATGCTTTCTGGAGTATGAGGATGAAGACTTATTTGATGGCACAAGGATATGAAACATGGCAATATTTTGAGGATGGGTTCACACCTACAGCTACTCCTCCCACATATAAGGATGACAAGCAATTATATGTAAATAATGCCAAGGCTATGAATGGAATATTAAGTGGATTACGTGAATTAGAGTTTGTGAAATTTATGCAATGCAAATCAGAAAAAGAAATATGGGACAAATTGAAGCAAACATATGAAGGAGATAGTAAGGTTAAGTTGGCAAAAATTCAAACTCATAGGAGGAGGTTTGAAGAGTTGAAAATGAAATATAAGA
The DNA here is from genome assembly GCA_028583015.1 of Wollemia nobilis. Classification (NCBI taxonomy): domain Eukaryota; kingdom Viridiplantae; phylum Streptophyta; class Pinopsida; order Araucariales; family Araucariaceae; genus Wollemia; species Wollemia nobilis. The sequence continues at coordinate 1,300,520 of JAQPPZ010000569.1, read as the reverse complement.
TATTGCTAAGTACTTACTTTGTGTTAATAAAATTGTTAATATCATGCGTGGACTTGGATTCAAAACCGAGGACTCTAGTGTTGCTTAGAAAGTATTAAGATCACTCCCTATAAGGTATGATGCAAAGGTTTTAGCAATTTAAGAGATGAAGGATCTTGATAAGTTGACAATGGATGAGTTACATGAAATTCTCATAGCTTATGAGATAAGGACAAAAAAATATCAAAATTCCAAGAAAGAGGCAACATTCAAATTTTCAAAGAAAACAAAAGATAAGAAACCATAATCAAGTGATGAGTCAAGCAGTGATGAAGAAGCTAACTATGTGAGAAGAAATAAGAAGGATTCAAGAAAATGCAAAGATATAAATACTGTAAAATATTTTAATTGTGGTAACTTTGGTCACTACGCATCTAATTGTCCATAAGCTGGAAGTAGTAGCAGTAAAGAGAAATAGGATTACAAGAAAAAGGAAGAAAGAAAATTCAGGTATGAAAAGAAAAATAGGTATGGTCAAGGCAAGCATGAAAAGAATAATTTTCAAAAGCACAAGAAGAGTCTCTATGTGGAAGAAGCAAGCAATGCTTCAAGTGACAGTGACGAAAGTTTCTCAAATAGTGAAAAAGAAAAGATTCTATTTTTAGCAATAGAAGAGGAATATGACACTCCTATTGAAGATAAAAAAGAAGATGCTCCTATAATTAAAGACCTAGAGGAAGATTTAAAAAAAGAAGAAGAAGCCACAGTTGATCTAAGTCAACACCACTCTTCAAATATATCTCTTCAAAGCAACAATATCTTCACTCTAATTCAAAGTAGCAATCTCTTCACTCTAATTCAAAGCAACAATATCTTCACTCTAATTCAACACCACGCCTTCAAATCTATCTCTTCTTTGCAAACATCAACGTTCACTCCTTCAAAAAACTTCAATGCAATAATATCCTCCTCTTCACACTTTCAATCAAGGTTGAACTTGAACCACAAAGGCTCTAATACCACTATTGGGAATTAATCCTTAAGATCTCATGGATCAATTTCTCAAGGATCAAAATAATCACATAAAATCACACCCACAAGTATTGCACAATAAGAAACTTCATTATTACATTCATAAATCAAGCTTGATCACATACATTTATATTATAAAATATATTACTCTCAATTACATATCATAGAGCTTTATCTCCAATATATATTAATATTCATGACTTTTTATCTCCTCTAACTCATGATAAAACATTCATAATTATATAACCTCCCACTTTACATCTTGAAAAATCTTTGACTCTTTATTTACACACTTGATACCTATCATCTTTGACTCTTCACTTGCAATAATAACACCTTGCACTCTCACAACTCACACTTGTACATTTTACACTTACTCTCGACACCCTACACATAACACAAACACTCTTCACGCATTGACACATACCTTAGACAAATATTTAACAAAATCCCTAGACTAGTTATTTACAATAGTACTCCATGGTACTTCAATTTACCAAATAATGCAATATATCCAACAAAACTAAAGGAGGTGGATGAGGATGTCATAATTGGTAGTTTTTTCAAAATGAATATCCCCTAAGCCAAGATAAGATTAGAACTTTAATGAATGTCCCATATAGGATATGATTCCCAAAGAATCCTTTGATCATAAAAAAAATCTTCTCACTTTCCTTTGACTTATACCCCACACTTATATTATCGTTGAATCCATTAACAATTAAAAAACTTTCTCTTATTAAAGTTATTAAAATCAAGCTAGGAATAAATCCTAATATTAACAACTAGTTAACCCCTAATCAAGAGAACAAGGTAACTATTGGTCATCAAATCTGCCTAGGAAAGGATTTTCGGTGAGTGTATGCGCCCTAGACCTGGACCAACATTGAAAGGCCAAGAGGAAGAGGTGCCCTTCGTGCCAATATCCGGAGAAAGGCCGACTCCTATGCTAAACTACTTGGATGTTTGAAGATAAGGGTGTAGGAAAGAAATAAAAGGAGTTAGGGTTAGAGAAATCAGTGATTTTAGGGTGGGAGAGAACAGGAAGCACGATCGCTAACAGACAACTTGAATGGAAGCAAAGAACACCAAGGATAAATGAAAGAAACATAATATTCACCTTCCTATGTATCCTCTAGGTGAGTTTTAGGGTATAGTCCCCGATCGCACTCTGGGCGCAGAGTTCAGCATCTCAGTGTGCAAACGAAGAGAGACAAAAGAAGCAAGCGCAGAAGGTAGCATAAAAGAAAACCAGTACAATGTTTTTCCCTTCCTATGTATCCTTCAGACGAGTTTTAGGGTACAGCCCCCCGATCGCACTCTGGATGCAGAGTTCAGCATCTCAGTGTGCAAACGAAGAGAGACAAAAGAAGCAAGCACAGAAGACAACATAAAAGAAAGAAATCAACCCAAAGCCTTTTAGTATTAATTGCAGGACATCAAGTTACAACAGCTTTCTAGTAGATAGTTTTCCCCCCTTTTACATTATAATGCCTAGGTTTTTATAGAGGACCCAGGCCTCTGAGTCATAATTATACAACAATGAGAAGTACGCCCTCGATCCCTGAGAATTTGGCTCCCCAAGGCTCTCATGATCGAGCTCTCAAATCTGTTACCAAAACTAGCAACCGTGACCAGGTCAACCATGGAAAGGTGCATTGATGAGCCGTCTGGACGGCCTTGGTCTTCGGGTGCGGTGCTTGAGTGTTCGCCATGCTCGTCGGGCTCTCCATCATGGCCTGATACTTTGTTTTTGATTTCCAAAAATGAGGAGCGAGCTTACTGGGCATGAAAAATTGCATTTATGAGGCACTTGATCACCCTGGGAAGATACTCGATTTGGAACATGTGCCCGTGAAGTACTTTGCTAAGTTTTCATTCACAACTTTGCTTTGCAATGGTTCTGGGCCGAAGTAAAACTCCTCTTTGGTTTGTACTTCGCAAAATTGAGCTTTGCAAAACTGCTTCGGGGGTAGGGAGTGCCGAAGCATACCTACTTCGCAAAACGGGGCTCTTTGACCTGGCCACTTTGTTGACAAAATTGCTTCGTCGATGCCTAGGAGAAACACTTCGCTGCAATCCTCTTTCAAAAGTGTGGTTCGGGAAGATTTCGGCCGAAGCAATTGTCTTCAAAAGATATTGCATCATTTTACTTCGGGTAGAAGTACTTCGCTTAAAATTAGCTGAAGCAAATGCTTCGTAGTGACTTTTGGCGAAGTAAAAATGATTCGCTGATGGAGGGGCTCGAAGCGAGTGCTTCGACAACTTTCTGGTGAAGTATTTTTAATGCCCTTTTGAGTCCCGCTTCGCTAGCTTTCTGGTCGAAGTGACTGATGGAAATACTTCGGATGCGAAGTAGTTTTCTTGTCTTCTCCTTTGTATTTTGCTTCGGCAATGCCACTTCGCAGAAATTCCTCCCGAAGTATTTGCTGGAAATGCTTCGGGCCCGAAGTAGATTTTTTTCCTCCTTCCTTTGTATTTTACTTCGGCGACGTCGCTTCACAAAAATCTCACCCGAATTAGCTATTGTAAATGCTTCGGGTGTGAAGTAGTTTCTTGCCTTAGCCAGTTTAGACCGCGGTCTGGACCTTCATTTTCCAGCGAAGTTGTTCTTTTGGATGCTGCTTCGCTCAACTTTTTCCCGAAGTAAATACTTTTAAGTGCTTCGGACTCGAAGTTTCTTTTATCGCTATCCTTGTATTTTTACTTCGGTGATACTACTTCGCAAGAAACTCTACCCGAAGTAGTATTGAAAATGCTTCGGGTGCGAAGCTCTTTTTCTTCTGAACGTCGCTTCGCTCAACTTTTGCCCGAAGTAGCTGCTGGAAACACTTCAGGCGCGAAGTAGTTTCATTCTCTTTTCTTCGTATTTTACTTCGATGAAACTACTTTGCAAAAGCTTTTGCCTGAAGTAGTGCTGGGAATGCTTTGAGTGCGAAGCTCTTTTCATTTTCCCTCGACGAAGCTCTTTTCTCTAGCTTATTTGACGGCGAAGCTCTTTCTTTTCTACTTTATATACAAAGGGGTGGCATTGAAAGCCAAAATTGCTGCAACTTTCAAATAAAAAAGACAACAAAGAAAAAAATTTACAAAATCTGTACAAAATTTGATTTTCTTTTCTACCCCTTGATAAATGTGACAAAATTGTCAACATTCTTGGTGGCTCACAGGGCAACGAGCTTGTCTCGATGGGAGAACCCTTTAATTTTGATCCATTGGGCCAGAGTCCTTTCCCGATCCTTCTCCTCCTTCCTCTGGGAGTGCTTCCATAGCTGGTTCTTGTTCTTGTTCTTCTTCTTCTACCTCTTCTTCCTCCTCTACTCCTTCGCATGCTGGCGTGGCCTCCTGCTGTGGTGATGGGACAAGACGGTCATGGATTTTCTTCATGGTTCGGCGAACGTGAGCCCAGACCCCTTTTTGAAATGGTTCTTGGTCTTCGAGTGCCTTGACCAGAACATGGAACCGATCAATATGTCCTCTATCAGCGTGTTTGATTCTCGCACCTAGGTCATTCAGACAAGCCATGATTTTGCAGTGTCTCAGGATGAAGTCGGTGACTTGTCCCTCTGTGACTGGCTCTTCCCACTCATCAATTTCAGAGATGTCACTCTCAAAATGGAGCCACGCCGGCTTAAGTTCTTCTTGGGTGAGAAGGTTCCCATCATCGTCTGTGAAACTCGGGAAACCCAAAGAAGAAAGGTCTTCGAAGTAACTCATTGATGTGCATTGCTCCTGCTCAAATATATCTAGGAGGTCCTTCGCCTTTTGGGCTTTCTTCACCTTGGAGAAGAAAGCGCGAATAGTGGCTTGGGCAGTAGACCAATCCCTAGCCGTTCGACTCATAGTAGTGACCTACAGGTCTTGGTATCTAATACTTTGGACCTCAAAGGCAAGCTTGAGTCACCTCTTGATTTTTTGGATCACCTCATCTACTACTGGTCCCTCCTTAGCAATGGCATGCCGAGCTTCAGTGACATAAATTAAAATCGATAGGGCACTGGAGGCCTGAGATTTGAAACCTTTGAGCAGGTGTGAGTGCATCTCTTTTATTCTACCCTTGTCGAACAACTCCAGGTTTGCTTTTTCGTACAATTACTGCTGGGCATGCAAGATCTTGTTCTTGAGCTCTTTGGATTTTAGCTCATTTTTGACCTATTTTTGTGTTTCTTGCTCGGCCGAAGACTGCAATTGTAGAATTTGTTGTTTGAGGGTATGTGTTTCCTTTTTCAACAACTTGCACTATTTCTGTGAATCCTCCAGCTCAGAGCAGATCTTAGCCAGCTCTTATTTCGACTTGATGTTGGTGTTTTCTGCCTCAAACCTGCGCTGATTAGCAATATTTGCATGTGCTCAGAAAGTTTCAACCCTGACATGCATGGATGCGGATTCGTCATCTATATTTAAATGATCCAGATACTTGGTCTTCTCCTGGTAGTCGTAGTCAGCTGGAGTCATTTCATCCAGAGGCTTCTAGACCTTAGGGACCTTCCTAACTTTATGCAACTTTCCACCCTTTAAGTCAAAAACCGCACATTTTTCAACTTGGGCTAGAGATCGTCCTCTTTTATTTCTTGCCTCCTTTAGCATTTTCTTTGTATTTTGTCGAGCTAGGAGTAGCTTCTCGGCCAAGGGGTGCTCCTTTATTAAAGATAAATCTATTTTAGAAAAGGTCGAATCTCCAGCCAAAGGTGTGAACAAATATAAAGAATTAATGGGGAAGGATTCCCCTGACGGCTCGGGGATGGGTGTAGCAGGGGCTTTGGCAAGCGGGACTATGCTTTGAGCTATGGGAGAGTGGGTTACGGGGCTTGGTGTTGGGATACTACCTTCACCTTGACCTAGGATTGAAGGAACGATGACATGGGTAGGCGAAGTGGCTTCAACGGGCTTATCCTGGTCAGATGACTCGGGAGGAATGGAGCTATGCAGGATTGGACTGGCAATGGGCGATGTCTGAGTGGGGGATTGACCTTGGAGAGATTGATGAGGACCTCCAATCTGGCATCAGAGACCAAGGCGAAAGGAATAGAATGCATACCTGCGTGCCCTCCTGGCAAAGCGGCCGTGGTGACATCTTGGGTGGTTGGCTCTTGTTCCTCTCGGGCCTCATCACTCCTGACCTCCACAACTTCTGCTCTGGGGTCTTTCTCTTGTTGGAGGAGTTCTTCCACATTGATGATATCTATTTCAGGGATCGTCTCAGCACTTGGTGGCCCTGCATCCTCAATATTTGCTTCAATCGGGCCCGATGCAGGTGATTCAACAGGAGTACTCATAGGCTTTGTGTGAGGGCGCTTGGGGTGGCTCGAAGGTACTTGAATTTGCTCCTACCTTTTTATTTTCTTTCTCTCCAATGGTTGCTCTACCTCTTCGACACTTGTATCATGGACTTTCGATGGCTTCTGTGGTAGTGTTGCAGGCGTAGCTTCAGCCCCTACTTCCTTTTCTTCCTCCAAGGCATCCTTAACGCCTCCTGGGCTTTCGCCTGACCCTGGGGTAGCCGAGGGAACAAAATCCGCAAAGGATATAGACTTCCAGGTTTCGCTATTGGTGTCATAAAGAATCGTGAAGTCTTTATCTGATGCTAAGAGTCCATAAGAATTTGCTTTTTGATGATGGACTCTCATTATCCACCATTCCCGAAGCTTTTCCTCGCTCTAGTATTTTACCTCCTCCTTCAAATCGTCCCTTGCCTTCTTCCAAAAAGTGGAGCTTGGAGTCGGGAGGGGGTACTGATCAGGGTCGAACTCGACCTCCATAGGATAGAATTCATGCCATGGAGGCAATGTCCTCATTTTTTCCAAATGCCACTCTAGATATTTTCCATTGGGGTTATTCCTTTGTTCCACAACCTCGGGGTGAGGGTAGATGTGGAAGTTCTTGAATTTCAAATGATCCCTCATCACGCCCAAAGGATCATAGAACCATTGCTGAGAAATCTAGAGTAGGCCAAAATTGGCAAGCTTTTTCTCCAGGAAAACATTCTGCTTAAGGGCAAAGACTTCGGTTACACCCATCCTGAAGGGTAAGTCGCAGGTATGTGCCCACTTTCGACCGTGACCGTATACTGCATTTGTAGAGTCGCTCTGTTGAGAGACTTCCAATGCGAACTGATATTCAGAGGGGTAGACTGGTAATAGGAAGGTCTTCCCTATGAAGCTAAACAGGTGAATCACCAGTCCCTGTGTCAATTGGAAAATGTCCCTCTTTTTTCCCTGCACCACTCTATCTCTCAAACTGAGTGGTACCCGAGGGAAAAATCCTTTTAACAGATGCATGGCGGGTCCCAAAAATTGCTGATTAAAAGGATAATAGGACTCTTCCTTCAATAAGAGGGGAGTCCATTGATACAATGGCAGAGGATTTCCATCCTTGCCGCATGGAGAGATGGCGATATGGGGAAACCGCTTATGAACTTGGTAGAAGCACAACCAGACAAGAAAGGAACAAGGTGCAAAGTACTGGCCTGTTGCTGAATTATTTATGCTAGTGAGCCTTGTATGCAGGGTTCGGGCTACCCATTCCACCCAGTCAAAGAAAATTGGGTTGGTGCTCGGCCTTGAAGCGTCAGGGGCATAAAACTCCCCTCTTGAAATGCATTCGACCAAAGACACCTGCCAGGGCTGTACTGAAGCATCTGTTGACAATCCCACCACCCATGCAATGATGGAAAAAATATCGGTATTTTTGAAGGCCTCCAAGGGTAAGGGCATCTGGGGTAGCTTGTTTGAAGGTAGCCCGCTCTTGAGATTCTCACGCAGGAATTTCAATATGTAACTGTTGGAAGTGAATCTCTCCATTTGTTTGCTTAAGATGACATTGCGAACAGAATAGCCCTTGGGTAGGCCCTACTGTGGTGCGAAGGCTGCTTGTACATCTTCCTTCAGGATGGAAAACAGTTTGTGACATGAAGCGTTGTTGGTCACGAATCTGCCACAGGAAAGGATTTTATGCGAAATGCGCCCTAGACCCGACCAACATTGAAATGTTGGGAGAAAGAAATGTCTCCCAGACCAATCTCCAGAGAGGGCTGGTTCCCTTACTAAATATAAGCTTGATTTCAGACCAAAGTTACAGGAAAGGGATTGGAAATATGTAGAAAGAAATGGGAAATGTAGCCACAGGCCAAATTTATCAGATCATGAAAGATTAGCAGCAGATAACCTCAAGCACACTAACAACATATAACAAAATATAGCAACGTAATTTACTTACAACCTTGCGCATATAACCTCCAAAATCACATTCCAGAACTCACTTCCTCACTAGCAATATTTAAACTCAGATGTAGAATTCAAATTAAGCAGCAGATAAGAAATATGAGCGTAAATGAGGAATGCATGAGATAGAAGGAAAAACACACAGAAAGTCGCTTGCAAAACCAGAGGCCAAATATCTTTCATTCATGCAAAGAACTTGAAAAGCTTTCAGCAAAAGTCTCTCTCTCGATGCCTCCTTCTGAGATATACATTGATATTTATAGAGGTCTTGCCTCTTTGTAGCATTTAAAACATAAAATGGCCTTCCTCGAGATCTACAAAATATGCAATAGAAATAAGGAAATGATCCCCTTAAACCAGCCTTGGAGAAATCAGAAATTGAATGAAACAAGGAACTGGTCGTCTTCATTAAATGGTCGTTCTTAGAGCATGCTCGAACCGTTAGAAAAATCATGAACATAAGCTTTAAATAATGAAGGTGTCTTCAATTCTGGTAGCTTCGAAAGGTACAGGCCTGAGCACATTCTTCTATTTTGTTCACATTGGAAAGCAGCAAAACATTAATGGAAATCGTAATACTTCGTCGGGCCGTTTGAACTGCTTCCTGGCATGAAACTGTGACGGGTCGTGAAAACACGACATGTCGCAAAATCATGATGTTTTTCTCCTCCGTATGCTTTTGCTATTTTGGGTCGCAAAAACCAAACATGTCGCAAAATCGTGACGTATTCGGCTCTTTGTTCTCCTTTGTCACCTTAGGTCGCAAAAATGTGACACGTCGTGAAATCGTGACGTTCCATACTATTCTGCTCCTTCTTTGCTCTGTTCCCTCAAAACTATGACCTGTCACGATTTCACGACGTTCTTCCCCATGTTGTCCTTGCGTTGTTTCAAACCGTGAAAACGCGACAAGTGACGATTTCGCTACATATTTCTCTCTTCGGCTTTCTCACTGCTTCTCGTCGCGAAAATGCGACATGTCACGAAATCACGACTACTTCTACTTTCTGTGCCTTTCTCTTCTTACAAGCAGCGAAAACAGAACATGTCACAAAATTGTGACGTTTCGTACCATTTTGCTCTTTCCATGCTTTCACACCGCGAAAACAAGACATGTCACGAAATCGCAACATTCTTCTCTATTTAGCCTTTTCTCCACAATATGTCGTGAAATCGCGACGTTTCCTTGCTTTCTCTACTGTTGTCGTTGTCTATCATGAAATCGCGACGTCTTCCCCTTGCTTGACCTTATCTTCAAAAATGTCATGAAATCGCGACGCCTTTCATGCCTTATGCTTCTTCTTCAACTTTATCGTGATAATGCGACATGTCGCGATATCGTGCTGTTTTTACATTTTGCCCCTTGTTCACTTTTCTGTCACGATTTCACGATGTATTTCATTGTCATTGCCATTTGCTTAATTATGTCACGATTTCGTGACCTTTTCTATCATTCTGCTCAATGGCCATCGCAAGTCGTGAAAACATGACATGTCACGATATCGCAACAATTTGACTGCTCTGCCTCCGTTGACCATTTTGACCGTGATTTTGGAACATGTCGCGATTTCGTGACATTCTCCGACTTTGGCTTCTGTCTCCTCAAAAGACCCGCGATAACGCGACATGTTGCGATATCGCGATGGTTTTTAACCCGTGTTCTCCATGCTATTTTTTGGTCGCGATATCACGACAGTCTTCGGACTTAGCTGTTTTGGGCACCAAAACTCGTAGAGAAAACACGGAAGAGTGAGAAATTCAACGGTTTATGCATGAATAATCAACAATCAAAACAATGTGGCAAAATTGCCAACATTCTTGGCGGCTCGCGGGGTATACAGTTCTACTGTATGCATGAATCCCAGGCCTGAATCCATTGGGCAACAGAGTCAAGAAAACTGAGAAGCAGGAAAGTGAATGCTGACTGATGGGGAACATCTCTGTGAACTACTGCAACAACTCTTGCTGACTTACTGAAAACTCAAATAAATTTGTATTTGGCCTGGCTCACCAGGTGCTATAAAAGGATTTTCATGACAATTATGAAAGCATCGGGATGGCAAAACGAAAATGAACGGAATGAGGAGTGAGGACTATGGAATGGAAATAGTAAATGATGGAATGGTGGGAATGGAAGGAGTGAAAGCGGTAGATACAACAACTGAAGAGGGGCTACTGTGTCACTGACTATGGGGATGGAGAAAAATGAAATGAAATGAAAGCAGGTGGAATGGTGAAAATAGTGGAAACTGTGGATAAGTACTGAAACGACAATGAAATTAGAAGAAAAGGGAAATAAAGAAATGGGAATATCAGAGGGGGAAAAAGAAACAACAGTAGTGGCTTAATTACTGATAGTAGAAGAAAGAATGAGCGAGGAAGGGAATGAAAATAAGGAAGTGGAAGGAAGAAATAACAAAAGCCACTATCTGTTGGGAAGGAAGAAGAAAAAAGAAAGAAATAAATGTACCTGCGGGCTCGCATGCAAAAAGAGCCAAAGTTGACAGAGGAAATCCACAATACTTTTTTTTTTCTTCTGTTTTCTCTTCTTTTTTTTTCTTTTTTTTTTGCTATATACAAAAGTTTACGACATGATTGGCATACCGCCACCACAAACTCAGTTTTAGGTGCTTATCCTATGAATCTACAGTGTCCATACCAGATCTGATCATACTTGAGTCGGTCCTTGAAATTAGGATGATCTCTTGAATTTTTCCATGTTGCAGACAGGGGCAAGTTATCCTGCATGCCAGTACCCACACAGTCGACAAATAATGTAGCAAAGAAATTTACCACATGAAGGGATCCTGTGGGTACCAGTTGTAGTAATGGCTGAATCCAATACCACCATCCTTAAGAATCCCCTAGTTGTGGGTTGAGAATGGGTTCCTCCAATCCCTCGATGCGATCACAGAACCTTTCTAACGATAAATATGCTTCCAGGATCTCCTCAGGCTCAACCTTTTGATGAGGCATGCTCAATGGGTTCTAGCTAAATACTTGCATGTTGTGCACGATTGTGCCCTCTTTGTGCTCAGGTTTTGGAACTTGAATCTGTTTCTCTCCTTGGCCCATCTCCTGATGAAAATTGCAAGCAACCATATTATTTCTTGCTGGGACAGTGCTTGCATATGTCCATCGTTGGTCTTGGATGAAATCTGCTCCTTGAGTTCCACATAACTACATTTTAGGTCTCTGCATAGTATAAGGGATCTGCCATGTGAAGAACACAAGCTTATACTGAGAGGGGGGGTGAACAAAGATAAGACCTCTTTTTACTTTTTCCTTTATACTTCAAGACAGTAAAGCAATATACCCAAAGCAATATCAAAGCAATGCACAATATCATCCACAAAGTGACACCAATTTTAACGTGGTTCACCCAAAATGGTCAGGCTACGTCCACAAAACTTTTCTCTAAAAGTTATCTCAAAGTTCTTTGGGAAAACTTACCAATTACAATGTTTATGAGCCTCGGCCCAAAGGAGATACCTTCCCCCAATCAGAATTTATGAGCCTCTACTCAAAGGAGATACCTTCCCTCTCGCTCCTGGAAATGATCCCTCGAAGATCAACCGCCTCTACCTCTTGCTAGCACGTGGAACTCCTTTCCACCGAAGACCTCCTATCCTCAATGGTTAGCCTAAGAGACCTCTCGCCTTCTATGATCACGTCCATAGCAACTCAAGAACTCCGTACCAAACACAGTCAGCCAGTCTAGTACAAGTCTTCCTCTCGTCTCGTCGATCTGTCCAACGCTTGAACAAATCAATCCTTTGCACACAAGCCTTCTCAAAGACTTGCCAAATCTGTCCTCAGGTTCTTCTCAAAGAACCAGTGCACCTCTATCCTCAAGTTCTATGATAGAACTATCAAACTCAGCTCACAAGTCCTCTGCGAAGACCTGTCCAAATATGCTCACAAGTCCTCATCGAAACCTGTCCAAAACTGCTCACAAGTCCCCATCGAAACCTGTCCAAGACTGCTCACAAGTCCCCACCGGAACCTATCCAAAAAATCAGCAAGCTCACCAAGAAAAAAAACTTTCTTAGTAGGAAATCACAAGGTGAATTGTTAGAGACCCAATGTGATTTGTCAAACTCATAGAAGCATAAAGATAATTGTTAGAGACTCAATATGTTCTATACTCAACTCCCAATCTCAAAACTCAACTCAAATCAACTCAGCTCAAACTCAATCTCAAATCTGAAAACTCAACTCAATATCTGAAATGGATAGGATAGAATGCTTTCTTTCAAGAACATGAAACCCCAACAATTGCCAACTATGCAAAGAATCACATAACAATGATACTCATGTTCTTTTCACCATCAATTAGGGCTTCAACAACAATGCTCATCAAACAAGGTTCAATCAATACCATTAAGCTCAAAACACAACCTTGAAGCATTTCACAATAAACATTAGAAAAGGAAACAAGTAGAACTCCTTTTCTCTCCAATATTGTTTGAACAAAAAGCATCCACCAACTCAAATCACAATAGCACAAAACAACTTTTCAAATCATCAAAAAAGGAGTAAGCCCAACACTTTAACCGAGTAAAGAATAGCTTGATTATTACCAATTTAATTAAAGCAAATGTCAATCTCAAAGCTGCCCACTTAAGGTTTCACAACTTCACACAAGAAGCAATTTTAACCTTAAAACATCATGCTTTCATTTCCATAATCAACCAAAAACACTCTCAACATTACAAGAAAAATTTATCCCTTGTACACCTTATTCTCCCTTATAGTCTTATCAAAAATAAAATTTATTTCTCATAAGAATGCAATAAGATATTTCAAACAACACTTTCAAAAGAATCTTTTATCAACATAAAACAAGCTTTAAACTCCTTATAACTCCTAAGCTGTTTTGCCCTCTAATAAACTTCCTCCATCCACAAAAAACACTTAGCAAAAATTAATTTTGAAAATACGTTGGCCAACATCAAAAATCGTGCTATAGAGAAATTGCACATGAATTCTAACACCACCCACTGCGTCCACTTCACGATGAAAAACCCTTTCGCGTTATTCAAACGCGGAACCTCCCATTCAGGTAGCGCACCAACAGCCTAGCCGCTACCAATGCGCCAAAGGCGCCCGGTGAGGTTTAAACCTCATGCTGTTAGCCTTGTTCCTTCTGTGCCAGGGATTAAATAAAACAACAGTGCCTCCCTTTATTTTAACGTGAACACAAAGACGAAAACCTTACGGTGGATTTACGACAAATTATGAGTACAAAAAAAATGAACAGCGGATTCACAAAAACGATGAAGACACAGTCGAACAGCAGGTTTACAAAAACACAAGGAGCAACTCTTTTCAAAATGCGGATTGGATCATTCTTGATTTTCATCAAGGGAGATTTATATGCATTTTTACCATAAGCTCTTGACGTCGACGAGGAGTTTAACACGTCGACGAAGGTCTTGGCTAGTGCCCACAATCTTAAAACATAGCGCCCACATAGTTAAGACATTTGCGCCATGGGTTAGGAGAACCCATTGCAAACAATAATTTAATATTTATTTAAAAATAATTAAAGGGAACCTTAACAAGGTTTTTAATTATTTAAATAAATACTTCCTCTCGACCCAAATGCATTAAACTAATGCATCCACCCGTAATCTTTAAACTCGCCAACTTGGGGTTTACAAAAGACCTTTGAAACTGTCATGCCGTAACCTTCATCAAAACAAATTATTTGACATCAAATCAAATTCCTTCAAGAGCTTCTTGACATCAATGACAACTTATACACATGATCAAGGGCAATGTACCCAATGTACCCAAAATTGCCAACACCATGATGAATACTGCATAGGGTAGACAGGAGTGGTGACTATCAGATAAGGTAATGGAGTTTCTCCCCACGACAATTTTCTCGATAGGAGTAGAAGGTGCTCCACTTGTAATGCTTCCTCAAATATTTGAGGGAATCTACGTTCGCCTGATTGCAACAAGAGGAGGCTTATGTTCGGATGGAAAGCTCGAACATAGAAGAAGTGGGCTTAGGCGGGTGTTGGTCGGATCATCTCTGGAATTCTCTTCCAACTTTTGCTGAATCGGACATTGAAGTCCGTGATGCTCTCCAGAGGTGCTCTTGTGATGTACATGAAAAGTTGAAAGGGGTCCTGAGAGCCGTAAAAGGGATCCTCATCGAATCTTTTGATTAGTTCTCCCTCTAAGTCATCCCATGAGCTGATGCTTTTATGCCCGAGCAGTCTGTACCACTGCAACACCCTTCCTTGCAAAGACAGAACCAGAAGTCTGATCATGACATCTTCGTGAACTATATCATGTAGGATCGACAAAGTGGCAACATATTCAATATGCTCTCGGGCCATTCCCTGGGTGCCATTGTATTTATTAGGGCTTTCAGGGCACTTTTGGGAATCTCATGCCGAATTTGGAGATTCAGGGGGCCAGAATCATCCCATCTAGGACAGCATACCCTCGCCATTATAGTAGTGGTCAAACCTTGATTCCTCCGGGATATCTTATTTTAGCTTTAAAATGCATGCACGATCAAGAAATTTGGATCTTCAACTCAGTAGAGTCACCAGATGAACTTACAATCTCCGCTATGAGGTCAAGACAGTTCATCAAAGTCTTGATACCTCCAGGTGTTAAACAATAACACAATCAGTCTCACCGATTATGAATCTTTGGGAGACAGAAACAGTCTGTCCAACTGGGCGTGCCAAAAACTGTTGGTCATAAATCTGCCATAGGAAAGGATTTTATGCGAAATGCGCCCTAGACCCGGCCAACATTGAAAGGCTGGGAGAAATAAATGTCTCCCAGACCAATCTCCAGAGAGGGCTGGTTCCCTTACTAAATCTAAGCTTGATTTCAGACCAAAGTTACAGGAAAGGGATTGGAAATATGCAGAAAGAAATGGGAAATTACAGAAAGAAATGGGAAATGTAGCCACAGGCCAAATTTATCAGATCGGGAAAGATTAGCAGCAGATAACCTCAAGCACACTAATAGCATATAACAAAAGATAGCAACGTAATTTACTTACAACCTTGCACATATAACCTCCAAAATCACATTCCAGAACTCACTTCCTCACTAGCAATATTTAAACTCAGATGCAGAATTCAAATTAAGCAACAGATAAGAAATACGAGCGTAAATGAGGAATGCATGAGATAGAAGGAAAAACACATAGAAAGTCACTTGCAAAACCAAAGGCCAAATATCTTTCATTCATGCAAAGAACTTGAAAAGCTTTAAGCAAAAGTCTCTCTCTCGATGCCTCCTTCTGAGATATACATTGATATTTATAGAGGTCTTGCCTCTTTGTAGCATTTAAAACATAAAACGGCCTTCCTTGAGATCTACAAAATATGCAATAGAAATAAGGAAATGATCCCCTTAAACCAGCCTTGGAGAAATCAGAAATTGAATGAAACAAGGAACCGATCGTCTTCATTAAATGGTCGTTCTTAGAGCATGCTCGGACCATTAGAAAAATCATGAATAGAAGCTTTAAATAATGAAGGCGTCTTCAATTCTGGTAGCTTTGAAAGCTACAGGCCTGAGCATGTTCTTCTATTTTGTTCACATTGGAAAGCAGCAAAACATTAAATTCTGGAGTGCTTTTAATCCTTGGAAATCGCAATACTTCGTCGAGCCGTTTGAACTGCTTCATGGCGCGAAACTGTGACGGGTCGCGAAAATGCGACATGTCGTGAAATCACAATGTTTTTCTCCTCCATATGCTTTTGCTATTTTGGGTCGCGAAAACCAAACATGTCGTGAAATCACGACGTATTCGGCTCTTTGTTCTCCTTTGTCACCTTAGGTCACGAAAATGCGACGCGTCATGAAATCACGACGTTCTGTACTATTTTGCTCCTTCTTTGCTCTATTCCCGTGAAACTATGACCTATCGTGATTTTGTGATGTTCTTCCCCATGTTGTCCTTGCGCTGTTTCAAACCGCAAAAATGCGACAAGTCACGATTTCGCTACATCTTTCTCTCTTTGGCTTTCTCACTACTTCTCATCGCGAAAATGCGACATGTCGCGAAATCGTGACTACTTCTACTTTCTGTGCCTTTCTCTTCTTACAAGCAGCAAAAATGGAACATATCACGAAATCGCGACGTTCCATACCATTTTGCTCTTTCCACGCTTTCACACCGCGAAAACAAGACATGTCACGAAATCGCGACATTCTTCTCTATTTAGCCTTTTCTCCACAATATGTCACAAAATCGCGATGTTTCTTTGCTTTCTCTAATGTTGCCGCTGTCTGTCATGAAATCGCGATGTCTTCCTATTGCTTGACCTTATCTTCAAAAATGTCACGAAATCACGACGCCTTTCATGCCTTATGCTTCTTCTTCAACTTTACCGCGATAACGTGACATGTCGCGATATCGCGACGTTTTTACATTTTTCCCCTTGTTCACTTTTCTGTCGCGATTTCGTGACGTAGTTCATTGTCATTGCCCTTTGCTTAATTATGTCATGATTTTGTGACATTTTCTATCATTCTGCTCAATGGCCATCGCAAGTCGCGAAAACGTGACATGTCGCGATATCGCAACAATTTGACTGCTCTGCCTCCGTTGACCATTTTAACCACGATTTTCACGTCGTGATATCGCGACATTCTCCAACTTTGGCTTCTCTCTCCTCAAAAGACTCGTGATAACATGACATGTCGTGATATCACGACGGTTTTGAACCCGTGCTCTCCATGCTATTTTTTGGTCGCGATATCAAGACAGTCTTCGAACTTAGCTATTTTGGGCACCAAAACTCGTAGAGAAAACACAAAAGAGTGAGAACTTCAATGGTTTATGCATGAATAATCAACAATCAAAACAATGTGGCAAAATTGCCAACAAGCATCTAACACTTGCCTGAACGTGGGTTGGTAATTCTGTGCGATAGCGTAGATCAGCTCGGGACAATGGTGAGCAAGTGGGGTTAAAAACCAGTAAATATGGGAGTAATACGCAACATCTCTCTTATTTTCTGGGGTGAGTCTGCTTGTCATGAACTCTATGGTGCATCGGAGATCAGATACACCCTTAGAGAGCTGTGTGTCTCTGATCTTCTCCCACCCATCAATTGGTGGTTCCACAAGTTGTTCTTCTTTCGAGTCGTCCCCCTCTTCCATTGGCTACTTTTTAGGTCGAAGGGGGAGACTTAACTTCTTCGGAGTACGCTTTTTCTATTCCTTGCCCTTATTCATCTTTTTGGGGCCTACAACTTCGGGCTCCTTCCCCTTCTCTTTGGAATTCTTCTTCCCCATGTTGCGAGTGATGGCAGTAGAATCCTTGATATAGAGGGTTTTAATGCGAACGAGCTTGGATGCGAAAGGTAGAGTAACTGAAGGCCCTTAGCTTTGTATGGGTCGATGAACAAATAAACCTCTCCTTGATAGGTCTTCATGTTTTATAGCCTAAAATAGGTAACTACCATAATTTATGGCACGTACCAAAATTAATTTGAAACTTCGAACGAAAGGAGCGATCGTGTCCTTTGATCAGTTCTATAGCGGCGTAGTACACGAGGCCACACACTTTGATGATTACATTATGCATTGGGGACACAACCTGCTGCCCTCGACGTGGGATTTTCTCTTCCTCTTTTCTAACTAAATTACCTCGGGCAGTGCTCCACCACCTTTTGCCTTAAATTCATCCACTTCGTACTCCTTTCAAGGCTGCTATCGGTGTGTTTTCCGAAGCACGTTCCAAATTCTCCATCTCGCGCGTGTTTGGTTCGACGAAGTTAAACTTAATGTTGAAAATGCTTCACGGTGAACCTTTGGTTCGGACTGCATTTCGATGCTTCGAGCCCGAAGTACTTCCTCTTCGCCGCATTGCCGTGAAGCTTTACCCTTTTGGAAACTGCTTCGCCAAATTCTGCTTCGAAAACTGCCTTGCCAGGACACTCTTGAAATCTACTTCGCAAAACTGCTGCCCGAAGTGTCTGCTGAAAATGCTTCGGGCACGAAGCTCTTTTTGTGCCTTAGGTTCGGTCCCATTTGAGAGTAACCTACTTCACAGCGAACCTCTCTGTATTTGCCACTTCGCATCAAAAGTCCCTAAAGAGGATCTAGAAGTGGTACTTGGCTTTTGCGATCTTGGAGCAGGATGTACATACAAATGCAAATTATATACAAAAGCACATATACAGTCACTTCGGAAGAAAACCGCGTGAAGCAATTGCTTCGCCAGAATTTCCCCGAAGTAGTTCTACTTCGGCAGCTTCTTCCCCGAAGTACTTACTTCGGGGGTAGTGTTCTCCGAAGTAGATTTACTTCGGACGTTTTTCCGCCGAAGCTCCTCCCAAAGCTTATAAATCACCAAAGTTTATTTGCCGAAGCATTTTTGACGCGATCTATTTTTTGAAGTTGCATCTTAATTTTTTTTTTTTTTTTGAAGCACAAAAAATTGTGTTTTACCTTAGCGGTGAAAAGTCTTCAGATGAAGACCATTGACAAAGATCGGCAAGACTTGGCCGTCCGCATCTTTGAGGATGAATGAATTGGCCAAGTTCACGTTCATAATTTTGAACGGCCCATCCCAAAAGGCATCCATTTTGTCATGATTCCCAGGCTTGGCCTTCCAAGAGTCCCACTTCCATACCAGATCTCCCACTTTGAATGTGCGATCAGATGACTTCTTCTTGAACCAATCTTGGGTGACCTGAGCATGCTTAGCGAAGCTCTGGTAGGCTTCTTCGTGATCTTCCTCTAGTTGCAGCAACCGAGCTAATCTGTTCTCCATCGGACTAATTCCATCTCCTGCTTCTAACAGCTGCAGTGCAGGGATCTCCACATGAATGGGTAAGATGGCCTCCTTGCCATAAACCAGGGCGTATGGTGAAGTCTTGATTGACTTCTTGATAGAAATTCGATCGGCCCACAAAGCCCGATCTAGAAGGAGATGCCAAGTCCTTTTGTTTGTCTCTATGAGCTTTCTTAGCATCCTCAATAGAGTCTTATTGGTGGATTCTGCCAAGCCATTGCCCTGTGGATAATAATTGGAGGATAATTTATGATATATCCCATATCGGTAGAGGAATTCATTAATTTTAGCGCCTATGAAGCCAGGGCCATTATCCGTGATGATTGCTTTAGGGATGCCAAACCTGGTGATCAATCCTTCTAGGAAGTTGATTACAGTCTCTTGATCTGCATGCTTCGTGGGAATCGCTTCGGCCCACCTGGTGAAGTAGTCTATTGCGGTCAGGATGAACCTATGTCCCATGGAGGAGTTTGGTGATACGACTCCTATAAAATCCAACCCCCATTGCTAAAAGGGAGTTTCTACTTGTATCGGATGAAGGGGCATCAAAGCATTTCTACTTTGGTCGGTGAACTTCTGACACTGCTCACATTTGCGGCAAACGGTGAAGGCATCGATGAAGAGTGTGGGCCAATAATAACCCACTTTGATAATATTTAGTGTCGTTGTTCTTCCTGCGAAGTGACCTCTAGATAGTCCTGAATGGAATTCTCCTAGGACTTTTCTTTTATCATCATATTTGATGCATTTGAGAAGGACCCCATCAATATTCTTGAAAAATAGGCCTTCGAGGCGCAGAGTGTACTGGGAGGACCGCATCCTAAAATGTCTTCGTTGTGAAGTATTCAGATGCGAAGGACAACTGCCAGTGTGGAAGTATTCAACTATTTCACTGACCCAGTCTTTCTCGTCCTCTTCCTGGTTAGCGAAGCATCCTTTGGCTGGTAAGTCATCCCTCTGAGATTCTGCAGCTTCGGCCACTGCGTTCTTCACTAATTATTGACACAATGCGTGACCACGAACCAATTTAGTGGGTTTGATCTCAATGTCAAACTCCTGTATCTTGTTCACCCAACCAACTCTTTTGCTTCCTAATTCTCCTTGGATGATGAAATTACGCACGTCGGGGTGAATGACAAAGACTGTGACCCGACGTTGAGAGATGAACTGTTTGAAATTTCTAAGGGATTTCATTACTGCATGCACCTGGCATTCTATGAAATTATATTTCTCTTC
This sequence comes from Wollemia nobilis, assembly GCA_028583015.1. Classification (NCBI taxonomy): domain Eukaryota; kingdom Viridiplantae; phylum Streptophyta; class Pinopsida; order Araucariales; family Araucariaceae; genus Wollemia; species Wollemia nobilis. The sequence goes on along the minus strand of JAQPPZ010000569.1, from coordinate 1,280,261 downwards.
ATGGGGATTGATTACTTGGCTCAGAAACGCGATGGGGCGCTCCTCGCCATCTTCCCCCTTTTGTGTCAGGACAACAACATAGCTTTCGGGCTCCCCTATAGCATATAGGATAAAATCCCTACTGTAATCAGGATTGATCAAGACCGGCGCCTGGGCAATTCGAGCCTTAATATCTTTGAATGCTACTTTTCTTTCTTTCGTCCAGCTAAATTTGGTGCCCTTCTTCAGGAGTTGGGACATTGGCTTGATGACTTGGGCGAAGTCAGGGACAAACTTCCTCATGAAGTTAATCTGGCCGAAGAAAGATTGAAGTCCTTTCTTGTCTGCTGGGAGTGGGAGCTTCATTAGAGCCTCGGCTCTGTCAGGATCTACAGTGAGCCCTTTTTCTGATATCGCATGTCCCAACAACTTTCCTTCGTTGACTGCGAATATGGACTTCTTTGGATTGATCGAGATGCCAAACTCTCGACATTTTTTGAAAACTTGTTGTATATGTGTGGGATGATCTTCCCTTCTTCGGGAGAAAATGGTCATGTCATCCAGATAGATGATGATAACCTTATTTAGAAGCTCGCCAAAAGCAAGATCCATCACTCTCTGGAAAGTAGCACCAGCATTCGAAAGGCCAAATGGCATTCACTGGTAAGAAAATGTCCCCCATTTGGTGGTGAATGTTGTCTTGTTCTGGTCTTCGTCCCTGACCCAGATCTGATTGTATCCAAAAAAACCATCGAGCAGAGAGAAGCGTTGAGCTCCAGCCATCGAGTGCAAGATTTGATCGATTTGTGGGAGAGGATAGTGGTCCTTGAGGGAAGCCTGGTTCAGGTTGCGAAAATCCACGCATAACCGTATATCTCCATTTTTTTTTTGACTGGGACCAGATTCGCTACCCATGAAGAGTGCTTGATGGGATAAATGATCTTCGCCTCGAGCATCTTCAGGAGTTCGACCTTCATTAGGACCTCGATCTTAGGATTAACCGGTATTTGCTTTTGTCGAAAGGGTTTGACCCCCTCCTGCAATTCGATTGTGTGTTGGACCAGCTGCCGATTGTATCCCCTGAGATCTTGATAAGACCAAGCAATTATGTCAAAAAACTTTCTGCATAGATTCTGTATCTATTCTATCTCTTCTGAAGTGCAGTCGGTTCCAACCTTTATTGCTTTTCCAGGTTCAAGCTCTAAATCCTGATACTGCTTTTCATTGACTTTGATGATGTGAGAGAGGGCTCAATCATTCTAATCAAAAAGGCTTTCAAGGGTGATTAGTCCCTTGGGAACATGGTTATTCTTCAATTGAATCAACCCTTCATATTCTCCTTCATCAGAGATTCTGTCTTCGACTGTGGTGGCTTCTTGGATCATGAAATTTACAATCTGCTCATCGTTGTCAAAGACTTGCCAATGGAGATCTTTGTCTGGGATAGAGGGTCTATAGATCATCCTCACAGCTTTGGGCTTGTGCACCATGTCTTCTGCTGGAGAGTATTTTGCTACGATGGATGCCAGAACATCGGCATGTCGGTTCTTTTCTCGTGGGATCGACCATAGATTGAGAGACTCGAACTGGTCGAACAGGTCCCATACCCTGTTGCGGTATGATTTTAGATAATGCTTCTTTGAAGTACACTTATTTGTGACCTGGTTGCAAACCAGTTCGGAATCTCCGAAGATTTGGAGATGCTTTATGCCTAACTTGTCAGCTTTCTTGAGTCCTAGGCACAATGCTTCGTATTCTGCTGCATTGTTAGTGCAGCTCCATGTCAACTGGTAGCAATATTCCCTTTGCTCTCCGGAGGGTGAAATTAGAAGAATCCCTACCCCAACGCCATTTTTACATCGGGCACCATCAAAGAATAACTTCCATAGTCCTTCTTAGGCACTCGTTCTATTCTCTGGTTGGGAGTGTTTTTTAGGCTTGGCGATCGCATAACACCCTATCTCGGTCTCCACCATGGCGTTAAATTCTGCCAATGAGAACTCATCTTCATAACTTAACTGCGCAAGAGATTCCTCGACCAGGTCTACCTGCTCTATCTCCTCCACCATTGCGTTCACTGGTTCACTACTTTCTTCTTCAAACATCTTCTGCACAAGAAAGGAAGAAGGCTTTTCATTGTAGATTTTCACCTTCTTTCCTTTGAATGGAATCTCCAGATGAGAGTAGTCCATAGACAGATATCCGCCCAACTTTACCATGAATTCCCTTGACAAGCACATACTGAAATATGGCTCTAAGTCGACTACCACTACCTCTTGTATGACTGTGATCTGAGGCATCTTATGTAGTCGGATAGGAATGTCCTTGATCACTCCTACAGTCTTCACTAGAGTACCATCCAACTGGAGTACACCTTGGCTACTTCGCGTATATTCCATCCCTATTTCTTCGTAGACTACTCTTGGCATTACTGTTGTAGCGGCCCCAGAGTCGATCATGCAATTATGCACAACATACCCTTCCATTTGTAGAGACAGGTAGAACGAAGGTGGTCTGTTCTTCCCCATGATGGATGTGGATAGGGTTTGCACAAGAGCAAGTGGTGTCGCCTTTTTTGCTTTAATTATCTTCAATGATTCTTGCAGCAAGTCCACCTGTCCAGGTAGTTGCAGTGCATCGTACAAGCTGATCTTGGCTGGGATCTTCTTCAACTCTTCTACAATGTTGTACGCCAGGGATTTGAGCACTTCAAGCTCCTTTCTGGGCTCGTATCTAGTGTGATACTGCTCTATAGCTTCAACTCTTTGTCACTTGGTCAGGGAAGGAAACTTGAGCTTTTCCTTAGCCTGTTCCTTAGTTTTTGTCTGAGGTGGCTCGACAGAGGCCTTTTGAGCCTTCTCTTTGATCGGTGCAGGTGGAGGAGCTTCATTCGGAGCTGAAGAAGATGATTGTCCTTTCTTGGGTTGAACTTTCTCTTTTGGAGGAGCTAGTTGAGTAGCATCTACTTCTATTGCCTTCTTTCCTCCTCTGGTAAGTACTGCAACCGGCTCCTCTTCGCCAATGGTCAGGTTCTGACTCATCTGCCTAATGACATTGACTTGACCATTATGACTACTATTTGCCAGCGTTTGTACATAGTGTTGGTGCAGCGTGCAGGTATTCTCTTCATGTGGATCATTGCACGTAGAGCACCAATATACATAATCGAAAGTTCTTGGAGCTTCATCAATCGCAACATTTCTCATCGAAGCCTTCCCTTGCTGGACTGCTTGGTCTTTGGTAAGCGCAGGCATAGGATAAGATATTCTCGGTAGGAACTCCTGTTGCACTTGCTTCTTCTTCACAATGGTCATGTCATTTGACAACATCTGAACTGTAGAGTTTAGAGACTGCATCTCTTGCAGAATTTTAGTTTGTATATCATCGACTTTCGGAACGAGTGGCAATGAAGCCATCGTTGGTATTGGAAGCAGGGCGGGGTGTTGAGGTGGTGCTGGTAGTACAGGAAATGCTGAAGTGACAATGGGCTATGGAGTTGAAAATGTAGGGAAATGAATTTGGGGAGCAGTGATTTGAGACACGATAGGATTCGGGTTCCAAGATGAAACCGGGAGTGCAGGGGTAGTAGAGATTTGCGAAGCGGCTGCGCTTGCATACTGGAATTGAAGGAATTCGAGAAGTATGGGTGTCGGCATCCTTTGGGGAAGCTTGCCCATGGCTATCAAATCCATTTTTGCCCTCTTGGATAACTCATATAACTCGAGAAAAGTATTAACGTTAGAATATCTTACCATGAGACTGATATCAGGATTGAAAGCTCGAAGGAAATAGAGTGCTGCAGCTTCGTCGGTTGGTCGAAGTCCAACTGGCACTCTCTACCAGGTTCGAGCGAACCTAACATTGAAATCTATGATTTCTTCTTGTGGATGCCTCTTGATCGAAGTGAACTGATGCAGAAGAGAGGTAGGATCGAAAGACTCATTGAAGTTTCCCATCATTTGCCCAGCTAATTGATCCCATCTCGTAATACTACCAGGTGGTAGAGATCTATACCAGTAGAGGAGTTTTCCCCTAAGGGAAAGGACCAGAAGCTTTACCATAATTTGCTCTTCTGTAATGTCATGGATCACCGCCAGAGATATTATGTCCTGGATATGATCCAGAGCAGTCTTCCCAGTTCCATCAAACGTTGGGATCTTCTTTATGGCAGCAGGCGGCACTTGCCCTTGTCCCGCTAGATTCAATGGTGACAAAGAATCCCATGCTGGGCACAACCTGGGTGGAAGCGGTTGCTGCATTTGCTATTTTTGTTGTTGTTGTTGTTGTTGTGCCATACTTGCTCCTGGATTTTGAGAAACAGGAATTCTCAAAGCTCCCCCTTGATTGCTAGTAGGACAACTAACAGGAATGGAGGGACTAGGATGCTTCGGTGAGTTGGGAGGATTGAGAGGAAGACTAGATGCCGTACTATCAAAAGTTAGGCTTTGTCCACCAACAATTGCCTCTTGCGAGGACGTTCCGCGTAACAATGATTTGGGGGTGACCAACCTTGATTGCTCCCCAAAGGTGTCAATATCTAGCTCAAAGAACTCGGTTTCCTCTCCTCTATTCTTAACTCTCCATCTCGTTTGCATGAAGGCACATACTTTCGGTACTGGTATTTATGACTTAAATATTCTTGGGTAAACAGAGTCGCCAGATGCTAAGAGTCTTTTAGTAATGAGGGCATCGGTCCTCACTACCACTAGTCAAGTGAGACTGACCGGGTCACACCGGGAACTAGTTTGAACTATTGGCCCTAGTGAATACGGGTTTGAGATTTAAAATATGGGGCCTTGACTGGTTATGGATCTTACTGAGACAGACACAGTCGGTCCCACCGGGCATGCCAAAAACTGTTGGTCATCAAATATGCCTAGGAAAGGATTTTGGGTGAGTGTATGTGCCCTAGACCTGGACCAACATTGAAAGGCCGAAAGGAAGAGATGCCCCTCGTGCCAATCTTCGGAGAAAGGCCGGATCCTATGCTAAACTACTTGGATGTTTGAAGATAAGGGTGCAGGAAAGAAATAAAAGGAGTTAGGGTTAGAGAAATCAGTGATTTTAGGGTGGGAGAGAACAGGAAGCACGATCACTAACAGACAACTTGAATGGAAGAAAAGAACACCAAGGATAAATGAAAGAAACGTAATATTGACCTTCCTATGTATCCTCCAGGCGAGTTTCAGGGTATAGTCCTCGATCGCACTCTGGACGCAGAGTTTAGCATCTCAATGTGCAAACGAAGAGAGACAAAAGAAGCAAGCATAGAAGGCAACATAAAAGAAAACCAGTACGATGTTTTTCCCTTCCTATGTATCCTTCAGACGAGTTTCAGGGTACAGCCCCCGATCGCACTCTAGATGTAGAGTTCAGCATCTCAGTGTGCAAATGAAGAGAGACAAAAGAAGCAAGCATAGAAGGCAGCATAAAAGAAAGAAATCAAGCCCAAAGCCTTTTAGTATTAATCATAGGACATCAAGTTACAGCAGCTTTCTAGCAGATAGTTTCCCCCTTTTTACATTATAATGCCTGGGTTTTTATAGAGGACCCGGGCCTCTGAGTCATAATTACACATCAATGAGAAGTACACCCTCGATCCCTGAGAATTCGGCTCCCCGAGGCTCTCGTGATCGAGCTCTCAAATCTGTTACCAAAATTGGCAACCGTGACCGGGTCAACCATGGAAAGGTGCATTGATGAGCCGTCTGGATGTCCTTGGTCTCTAGGTGCGGTGCTTGAGTGTCCGCCATGCTCGTCGGGCTCTCCATCATGGCCTGATACTTTGTTTTTGATTGCCAAAAATGAGGAGCGAGCTTATCGGGCATGAAAAATTGCATTTATGAGGCACTTGATCACCTCGGGAAGATACCCGACTTGGAACGCGTGCCCGTGAAGTACTTCGCTAAGTTTTCATTCACAACTTCGCTTTGCAATGGTTCCGGGCCGAAGCAAAACTCCTCTTTGGTTTGTACTTCACAAAATTGAGCTTCACAAAACTGCTTCGAGGGTAGGGAGTGCCGAAGCATACTTACTTCGCAAAACGGGCCTCTTTGACCTTGCCACTTTGTTGACAAAATTGCTTCACCGATGCCTGGGAGAAACACTTCGCTGCGATCCTCTTTCAAAAGTGTGGTTCGGGAAGATTTCGGCCGAAGCAATTGTCTTCAAAAGATATTGCATCCTTTTACTTCGGGTAGAAGTACTTCACGCAAAATTAGCCGAAGCAAATGCTTCGCAATGACTTTTGGTGAAGTAAAAATGATTTGTTGATGGAGGGGCCCGAAGTGAGTGCTTCGGCAACTTTCTGGCGAAGTATTTTTAATGCCCTTTTGAGTCCCGCTTCGCTAGATTTCTGGCAAGTGACTACTTGCGAAGTAGTTTTCTTGTCTTCTCCTTTGTATTTTGCTTCGGCAATGCCACTTCGCAGAAATTCCTCCCGAAGTATTTGTTGGAAATGCTTCGGGCCCGAAGTAGATTTTTTTCCTCCTTCCTTTGTATTTTACTTCGGTGACATCGCTTCGCAGAAATCTCACCCGAAGTAGCTGCTGGAAATGCTTCGGGTGCGAAGTAGTTTCTTGCCTTAGCCAGTTTAGACCGCGGTCTGGACCTTCCTTTTTTGGCGGAGTTGTTCTTTTGGATGCTGCTTCGCTCAACTTTTGCCCAAAGTAAATACTTTGAAGTGCTTCGGACCCGAAGTTTCTTTTATCGCTATCCTTGTATTTTTACTTCGGTGATACTACTTCGCAAGAAACTCTACCCGAAGTAGTGTTGAAAATGCTTCGGGTGCGAAGCTCTTTTTCTTCTGAACGCCGCTTCGCTCAACTTTCGCCCGAAGTAGCTACTGGAAACACTTCGGGCGCGAAGTAGTTTCATTCTATTTTCTCCGTATTTTACTTCGGCGAAACTACTTCGCAAAATATTTTTCCCGAAGTAGTGCTGGGAATGCTTCGGGTGCGAAGCTCTTTTCTGGAAGGCTACGCCTTCGGGTTATCTTGTTTGACAGTGAAGCTCTTTCTTTTCTACTTTATATACAAAGGGGTGGCATTGAAAGCCAAAATTGCTTCAACTTTCAAATAAAAAAGACAACAAAGAAAAAACTTTACAAAATCTGTACAAAATTTGATTTTCTTTTCTACCCCTTGAGAAATGTGACAAAATTGTCAACAGTAACCAACATGCTCATTGAACATAGCTCTACTTTTTTTTGGGATTATTATGACATGAAAGAAATCCATTCAAGCATTTGTACTCATCATATCTATATCAAATACAATGCTTAAATTATAATATGACCCTAGTAAAGGATGATTTTTTAATTGAAATTATTTGGGAAGAAATCCAAAAACTCTTGAATGTTAGATTTATTTACCCTATACCTAATAGTCATTAGGTGTCTCCCTTAGTCACAATACCTAAAAAATGAGGGAAATAGAAATTTTATGTCAATTATAGGGAGCTCAATAAAACTACTAGAAAGGACTATTTCTCACTTCTTTTTATTGATTAGGTATTAAATACTTGTTAGAAAGGGTACTTTTCTTTTTTGGATGGTTTAACTGGTTATAACTAGTTCTAGATTATTCCAAAGACTAGGACAAGACTAGTTTAACTTTATTAAGAAGAAAATTTACCTATAAGGAACTACCTTTTGGATTATGCAACCTTCCAAACAATAATACTTAGTATTTTTCTAATTTAACATGTGACTATATCAAAATTTACATCGATGATTTTATTATTCACTGTAATTCTTTTGAGGAAATAGTAACTACCCTCAAGCAAGCACTCTAAGGGTTTCAAATTACTAACTTCCTCTTGAGTAATAAAAAAAGCTTTATATCATGATGACAAAAGGAATAGTACTAGGGAACCATGTATATGCTCAAGAAACTAAATTTTATCTTACCAAGATAGAATTTTTTTTGGTAAATCAAGTCTATCATTAAACCGGGTTTTAACGGTTGACCCAAAACCGATTTACAAAAATCAGCCCTTGGCTGAGGAACCCCACCATGAACCAAACTGAGGAAACTCTGTCCTCTAACCTTACGCTACTGCCTAGCCAGAAACCAAAAGAACCAGACCATACTACCCACCATAGTCGAAAACCCCCTTAACAAAAAGAGACACAGGTCCTATCAGGACCCTAACTACCCCAAGCACCCACACTTCACACAGGAGATCACCCATAAGCCCGCAGGAAACAAAAAGCCACTGCCACAACCAACACAACAAAACAAAACGTAGACCATCCAGCCACAGGACAGGCCAATCGGAGGAAGACCCTAGTCCTCATCCTCGACCTCCTCTTCCTGATTTTCATCTTTGTCTTCTTCGTTGTCGTCAGTCTCCGGGTTGTAGACCACCGACTTGTTGCTCTGGTATCCTTCGTTGAAGAAAACCTTGGTCAAAATCTCCTGTAATTCCTGCATCTGTTGATTGATGTTGGCCACCGTGTTCAGGACATACCTTTTCAATTCCATGATTGTAGGGTTAGGACCCTCATCTTCAGACGTAATCTCCATGATTTTGTTGCTCCCCTGAACTTGCTTGTTTTTTAGCCTCAGGGAAGACCTAATGGGCTGGTCATCAATTCTCAGCCTTTTCCTTGTCGGGCCTCCCTTAGCGCTAGACTCACCCTCACGCTTCATGACAGGGGAGGGTTTTGGGAGACCAGGGCTCTCGCGTCCCCTTGAACTTTCACCACGAACCGTCGAGGGATCCTCAGGAGGAGGGGCAGGGACAGGTTGGGGAGCATGGAGAAGGACATATTTGTAAATGACCTTGAGAAGGCCTTGATGCATGGGCATGGAAAAGCCTTTTTTTCTATGGGAAGAGGTGATGGTGTGGTTCAGGGAGTTCATCAAAAATTGGGGAATGCTTATGGGGTTAACATCCCAAAAAAAGTTGACAAAGGCGTAATGGAAGCTGAGTAAAGTTTTACCAGGGTCCTCCATCGTGATGAATTCCAGCACATTCTTCATAACCGCATTCCAGGGAGTCGGGAGGTCCATCCTTGTGAGGCCATTCTTTGCCTCCTTGTAGATTTTTGGGTTATCCTTAAACTCTTTGAGCTCCACCTCCCAATGGTGCTTTTGTCGGTGAATTGACCTTCCCTTGATCGACTGGCCGGTAATTTCTGCCAGCAGCTGAACATCAATGACAAATTCATGACCCCTGATCTCCACGCGACCATCCTCCCATGTTTCCATCACAACCAACGTAATTTCATCTTTCACACCCAAAAATAGATCAAAAAACTGGGTAAAATGCCTATCGGTCAGGATAGCCTGAGCAGCAGGCTCCATGACCACCATGCTGGGCTCAATGTATATCATATTTGATAAGGTAACTATCAAATTCCTCTCTGAATTGTCTGAAAGCTCGCCACTCATGGTTTCCTTCAAAAGACTCTAGTATTGAATGATTAAAAGGTGGTGGTTTCTTCGCTTGTCGTATCCACCCGTTGCTAAGTCCTTAAAACCCATGCCAAAATTGGAAACGACTCACGAAGCACCTTTGCCTTGATAATCATGCCAAATCATCATGTGGATCATGCCATCGTAAGCCTTGACCCCACTGATAGGATCTATTTTCTTGGTATTGATGTGGAGGTTAGTCCCAAGACCCCTCGTAGGGAACCTACTCCTCTCGGGGAAGGTTGGCCCATGTCTCAATGTGTTTGGAAACTTGCACCTCCCCCCATGGTGCACCCTCCTCGCATAACTATCATTTTTAGGAAATACCACCACCACCTCGTAGTCCTACCACTTGTGAGTACGAGTTTCCAAGCTGGCCTTGGGTTGATCACAATCAGATTCCAACCTAACCACAACCAATAAGAAAAGCCTTCTGCTTTGGGTATTTTGCCCCCTCATGATAGTGATCCCCGAGGTACACGTGACTTGCCACCATGATAGCCTCATTGTTCCACTCATAGTCTTTCTGATTGGATGATATTTTCCACATCACCTGGAACCTCATTCATCCACGTGATCAGCCCGTCAGCCTCGACCCCGATGTTCACCAATTTATCCGTTGCTTTATTGGCTTCGTGGAACACGTGTTGGACGACAAAATCTTCCCTCACGTCAGCAAGGATCCTTGCTTCATTGATGATGGCCTCTATCCTCCAAGGAGGTTTTCTTTTGTTGTTGAGGAGGTTGAAAATATTCAAGGAATCCCCTTCCACATAGCATTTACCTTGAACCTCATGGAGCAGATGCAACCCTCTCCATAGAGCTCTAGCTTCGGCCTCATTATTGGTTTTGATCCCTAAGTTTTTAGAAAATGCCAGCATGACCTATCCTTGGTGGTCTCTCACCACGCCTCCCACTCCAGCTTTGCCAGGGTTGTCCTTGGCAGCCCCATCAAAATTGAATTTGATCCAATCCGTAGGGGGGCAATCCATCTAGACTCTGCCCTTGGATGAGGTTTGCACACTCCTATGGACTCGTCTAAGGAAAGATCAAGAGATTTAGCAAGGATTTTCTCATGCAGAGGGATGGATTGGGGAGACGAAGGAAGGATGCTGAGATTTTCTTTGGCAAAGGCCAAAATTTTGGTAATGATAGAAAGCGGGTCAAGAATAGAGTCACTAAGGGCTCTAAAGGCTCTATGGTTTCTCTCCAGCCAGATCTGCCATAGATAGTGATGGAGGCAAATCTTCCATAGGAACCTCAGCTGGGAACTGATGAAGGGAGACGACCATTGATGGAACAACTCAGGAACCATGGCAGGCATTGCCCATGAGATGTTAAAGGTTTGGAACACCCCATTTAGGATGGCTACCGACCAAGGGCATTCTAGAAATATGTGATGAATCGATTCCCAACTTTTCCTGCACAAATAACATCTGTTAGGCAAAATCATACCTCTTCGTATCATGTTGTCTATGGTGAGGATTTTTCCTTGAATGGCAGCCCAGGAAAAGTGAGCCAGCTTAGGGATCAACTTGTCAATCCACACCACTTTGGAAAGAAATGATGGATCCTCATAGTCGAGAAGCAATCTGTACACCGATTTCACTGAGAATTCCCCACTTTCAGTCATCGCCCACCTCAGATGATCCTCATCCACATTCATAGGAATGAATTGTTGAGATAACACACCTTCAAGTTCCTTAGATTCATCTTGCAGTCCCTGCACCTTTATAGACTTCCACCTCAGCTTATTCCCCTCCTGTCTTAGGAAGTCTGCAACCATGGGTCCAAAATTTTCATCAGTGAAATACTTGATTCTTGCTAACCTGGGGTCTATTATAAGGGCCTCCTCCCTCACCCATCTATCCTCCCAGAATCTGATCCTAGTGCCATTCCCAACTATCCATCTCATGCCTTTCTTAACAATCTCCCTGCTCGCCAAAATTGCTTTCCAGAATGTTGATCCTCGTATCGGAATAGGAGTGTTCAAAAAATCGGAACCTTGCAGGTATTTCCTTTTCACAATGGCTATCCACTCATTATCTTGGCTTGATAGGACACGCCACGCTTGTTTGGCTAACAAGGCTGCATTCAGGTGGGAAACTCTCCTCAGGCCAAGGCCTCCCCCATCCTTGGGAAGGCACACTTTGTCCCACCCAACTAGGTGGATCATGTGCTTTCCTTCCGATCCTGACCACAAAATTTTTTTTGAAGTTGTTCAATATTTTGGAGGACACGAGCCGGGGCTTTGAAAACTGATAGGAAGTAGACAGGAATGCTTTGCAATGAAGCCATAGTCAGGGTAGCTTTGCCTGCTTGGGATAAAAAGTGACCTTTCCATCCTGCTAACCTCTTCTGGATTCTTTCCACCACATTGTCCCACATAACTCGTAAAGGAGCCCTAGTGAAGAGAGGTAGGCCCAAATAAGATGTTGGCAAAGTAGCTATGGCACATCCCAAGATCCCTGCAATCCTGATCTGTCTCTGAATGGGAGTGTTGAGGAAGAATATTTTGCTTTTGGTGAAATTGACCTTCTGACCGGCCGCCTCCTCATACAGGGTAAGGATGTGTTTGATTCTTTTGGCTTCTGCCATCGATGCAAGAGAGAGCATCAACGTATCATCCACAAATTGTTGGTGAGTGATAGGGGATGTTTGGGAAGTTGCTTTGATACCAGAGATGAGACCATCTGAACATTCCGCTTTGATGGTTCTGCCTAGGGCTTCGACCACAATGATGAATAGCATGGGGCTAATAGGATCCCCTTGTCTTAGACCCCTGCAACTTTGAAAGTACCCTACGGGGGATCCGTTAACTAACACAGAGAACCAAGGCTTATGGATACATCCTCGAATGAGTTTTACCCATTGGGGATTAAATCCAAATTTAATCAGCACTGCCTCGAGAAACTCCCAATTTATGCGGTCGAAAGCTTTGTTCATATCCAGTTTTAAAGCAAAGGATGCTTTCTTGGTTTGATTTGCAGAGTGAAGGGCTTCATGAACCATGATGACCCCATCGAGGATAGATCTCCCTTGGACTGAGCTTCCCTGACATTGGTCAATGATAAGGGGTAGAATATCTTTCATCCTGTTTGCTATCAATTTGGTGAGAATTTTGTATGTTACATTGCACAGGCTCACAGGTCTATAATCGGCCATAGTTTTAGGAGCTACTCCTTTTGGGATCAAGGCTATAAACGTGGAGTTGTAGCTTCTAGGAATGTGTTTGGAAGATTGAAATTCCCTCATGGCCGAACAAACATCTGCCCCCACCGTGTCCCAGTAGGTTTGGAAAAAGCGGGGAGAGAAACCATCAGGCCCAGGTGCTTTATCCGGATCCATGGAGAACAAAGCTTTTCTGATTTCCTCATCTGAAAAAGGATCGGTGAGTTTCCTATTTATGTCATTATCAATAGTTTGAGGAATAGCATGTAAAAGGGATTCTTTTGCATTAGCCTGGCATTGCACTTCTTCTCCCAGGAGATTGCTGAAGTAATGCACAACTTCATTTCTGATTTCCTGGACATCTTGAGTTGTGGAGCCATCTTCCTTGATCATATCATGTATTCTGTTGTTGCTCCTATTTTGAAGAGTGGTCACATGGAAGAATTTAGAGTTAGAATCCCCATCCTTGAGCCATAATGCTCTAGATTTCTGCCTCCAGTACATTTCCTCATAGGCCAGGATATTGTGGAATTCAGCCAAGAGAATTTTTTCTTCTGATTTGGTTGCCTCATCATATTGACCATTTTCAATGCTCCTTTCGATGACAGTCAGTCTATCACTGACCTCTTTCTTTTTTTCAAACAGATTCCCAAAAACTGCTTTGTTCCAAATTCTGAGGTTATCTCTCACCATCCTTAGTTTCTGGGACAGCTTGAAGGAAGGGCTTCCGTGACCATCAATCTTCCACCATTGAATGATTCTTTCCTTGAGGTCCTTATGCTTGGTCCACATTGCCTCGAACCGAAAGGGCTTCTTGAGGCATGAGCTTTGGGGAACCTCAAGTAGGATAGGGCTATGGTCAGAAGTGATCTTGGGCAAAGACAATAGGGAAGAGTCTCCAAAGGCCATGAGAGCCTCTTTCGAGAGAAAAAACCTGTCTAGCCTCTCCTGAATAAGATGTTGCCCTACTCGTCGGTTGCTCCAAGTAAACTTGGCTCCTTTTAACTTGACGTCCATTAGTTCATTTGTGTTGACGAACGAATTGAACTCCTCCATACTTCTGAGAGGCAGCCCAGATCCTCCTTTTTTATCAGACGGGTATAGCGGAGTATTAAAGTCTCCCCCTACCACCCAAGGAATGTCCCAAAATGCTTCACCCAAATGAGTCAGGTAAACCCATAGAGACTCTCTTTCCTGAGCAGTATTAGGGGCATAAACATTTGAGGTGATCCATGACCTATTGTTATCTAGATCATGGAATAGAATGCTTAGGACCCTCTCCTCAGCCTGGATCACATTTCCTTCCACTTTTTGGGGGTCCCACATCATCATCAGTCCTCCAGAAGCGCCTCTCGCTTGCTTGAAAGCCATCTTCCCATGCTTCCATATTCTAGGGGCCACAGAAATTGCCTGACCTTCATCCATTTTTGTCTCTTGAAGTAACATTATAGTCGGATTAATTGTTTTCCTTAATGACTTAACCATCCTTTGTTTTACCAGGCCATTAAGGCCTCTCACATTCCATGAGAGGATCTTCATTTAGACTGCTTATTGTTTTTACCTCTCCCCCTTCCTTGAGGTGGGGGAGATTTGTTGTTTCGGCTATCATCCTGACTTGTGATAACTTGTTGTAGAAGTGTCCTCTGTTTCCCATTTGCTATTTCATTGTCGATCTTGAGTTTATAATGATCTACCTCGGACATTCTTCCTCTCTTTTTCTCACTCCCAAAGTCAATCGAGGATTTCGCTGAACTTCTTGTCTATTTTGGGCTAAACTTAGGAGGAGCTATTTGTTGCAGGACGGGACTAGATCCCCCCATTGTCATTTTGAATCCTATCATGTCAGTGTTGGACTCACCTCCCTCGAGGTTCATCCTGTATTCAAAAGGGTTCGAATCCACACCTTGAGGGTTGGTCAGGTCTTGAGGCAACACTAAGGATGGCCCTGCTTTAGGCAAAGATTCTAGGACTTCGGGCCATTCAATATGTATTTGATTATCTTCCTCATTTTCATCATCAGAATCCTTATCTGCTAATACTTCAAACCTGTTGGAGCTTAGGGTTTTCGGACTTACCTTGTCTCCCTCGACGGTTTGTTGCTTTCCTTTCTCCTTTTCCCGATTTTGGACTTGATGCTCAAGGTCTATTCTGACTTTCCTGAAAGCTCCTTTTCCTTGAGGGGCCCTAGGTCCTTGGTTTTTGATGATCCCTCTACCTTTGGGCACTCTCGGGTCCTGGTTCTTCGGGCCTTCTTTCTTTGATACCACTGTTGGACACTGGCTTGGAAGGTGACCTTGGTTTCTGCACTCCGTACAAAAGGCCGGTTTATTTTCATATTCAACCGGTTGCTTCCTTAAGTAATTTCCATATTCCAACTCGACGAAGGTTGGGAGCTCTGTTTCTAGATTTGCATTAACGCAGATCCTCGCCTGAGTCAATCTTGTCCTTGCCAGGGTGGCGTGATCAATAGCCACCAGTTCGCCAATAGTTTTTGCTATTCCTTGAAGCCAATACTCATTGACAAATTGAGCCGGTAGGTTAGGCAAGCGAACCCAAATGGGGGCCGTGTTAATATTTTGTGTATCAGGGTCGAAGTCTTCGCCCCATATTCTGAGATAGAGGTTGCGTCTGCCTAGGAACCACGGGCCTCCAACCAGGATTCTCTCCGCATCTTCCTTGTTGTTAAACCTTATTATGAAGAACCCTTTGGAAAGGGCCACTATCTCCAAATTTCCCACCGTTTTCCATTTGTTCCATGCCCAAGCCCTAATAGTTTCAATGTTGGGCCTTCCACCCAGGAACTTTCCAACCAACGAAAACTTCTCCATGGCCAGGAATCCATCCATGATGTTCGCAGGAGCGATGATCCTGTTCTTTACTGGCACCAGTGGAGGAAAATCTTTGAAAAAGTTGGTCCTCGAACCTTTTAGGGTTTTCGCAAAGGACCAAGATTTTTTGGGTCCCGTAGCCCCATGTTGGGTCCCCTTATCAGGGTCTTTGTCGGGTGGGTCAGGCTCTCTGGCCGAGCCTACTTGGTCAGAGATCGAATCTCGACCGTCCTTTGCCTCAGTTCCTTCCTCTGGATCCTCGCCTGTCCCGTGAACACTGGTCCTACCTGCCTCCATAGAGCCTCTGCTGTTCCGAGCCTGCGCACCCCCCTGACCTCCGCTGCTCCACCTCTACTCCCATTTTGTCACGAAAAAACCAAGATAGAAATTTTAAGAAGCATTCCCACTCAACATAAACAAAATTATGTCCAAATTTTCTTAGGATATGTAAGATGCTATAGGATCTATACTTAAGGTGCTAGTAATATTATAATCCCCATTTTCACCATTGTCACTAAGAATGTTGATTCTGTTTATAAACCTGAGTATAAAAAAACCTTTGAGACCTTAAAGGAAAAATTAACCTCAACACTAACTTAAGAGGCATGAATTAAAAATTTGTAGTTCATATTCATAAATGTGCTTTTGATATAGAAATAAGAGCATTTTTAGGTAAAAAAGAACACAGATTCAATACATTAGCAAAACCACATAGATGTTAAGTTGAATTATAAGATAATATAAAAATAAATTCTTGTACTAGTAACTGTTATTGACAAATATTGACACTATATTATAGCTTATTATTGTTGTATATAGTGATTTTTTTGTGATAAAGTATTTAATGAACAAACCTATTTTTAATAGTAGAGTTATTAGTTGGTTACTACTATTGTAAGAATTTGATATAACAATAGTTGATAATGCCAATGGGAGAATGTTGTTGACTTTCTTTCAAGGCTTCCAAATAGCTTAGATGAATATATTATTAAGGACACTTTTGCATATAATCACCTCTTCATGATTTCTATTAAGATACCATGGTTCACGAAATTTTTAAATTACATACCTATAGGAAAGGTACGCAATGTATTCTCCCAATGAAACCCATTTCCTAATTAGAAAAAACACTTCTTATACTTGTTTAAAGCTAAAAATTTGAGTTTTCACACTTTTTTATGAGGGGTCCTAGTCCCCTCATAGTGGTGTTTGAACTTGGGTATCCTAGATGAAAATACAAGGACTTACCGCTATGGTATCCCTCACGGGTTTAAAATTGAGTTTACACAAGTTTTTGTGAGGGGTCCTAATCCCCTCTTATCGGGGTTTGAACTTGGGTCTCCTAGATGAAAACCCAAGGACTTACCACTACGGTATCCCTCATGAGTCTTAAAATATGAGTTTACATGGGTTTTTATGAGGGGTCTTGGCTAAAACATTTGAGTTTATGTGGTTTTTTATGAGGGGTCCCAGTCCCCTCGTACAAAGGTTTGAAATTGGATCTCCTGGATGAAAACCCAAAAACTTATCACTATGAAATCCCTTATAGGTCGAAAAGCACTTCTTATACTTGGATTGGGGGTATTATTGAGTGATAATTTTGCCCAATTGCAAAACCACACTCACCCTTAGTATTTTGATCACAAAATCCTCTCTTGCAAAGAAGTTAAAACAAAACAACTTCTCCAAGGTTCCGCTATGTAAGCATTGCACATGTGTATTAGTAATCTTTGTGAAGATGTGTAAAATAAGTGCTAGGAATACCTTAGTGATTTACAAGTAACTGTTAACAAGGGGCCTGTGTTGGTTTATTTTATCATGCTATACTAATGATTGTTCATGAAACTTAAAGAAATGCAAATGTGAATTGGCCCTCATATGACCACAATGTGAAGCTCTAGTTCATTTTCTCTTGAAGTATTTTAGGTAAATTTTATCTTCTTTTGGTTAAGTAGATTTTAAGAAAGTTTTATCTTGCTTAAACCTTGCTTTGAACAATGAAATAGAAGATTAAAATCTCTCTAAATGTGAATGTGAAATGAAGATTGGATTCCTTTAATTATTGCTTGATGAATAAAAATGAAATAAATATGCATGAATAACTATGAAATGTAATGGCCTTAAATGTGATTATAAACTACCCTTCTTTAATGAAATCATAATTTTCATAAAGAATAAATAATTTACAACTTTAAAAATAGCCTTTGATATAATATATAAATTACCTCTCTTTAATGAAATAAAAATTTTCATAAAGAGAAGCAAATTTATTGCTTTGAAAATGATGGCCTATGGAATGCCATATAAATCACTTCCCTTTAATGAAATTGGAATTTTCATAAAGGAAAGTCCATTTATTGCTTGCGAATAAAAATGCAAAGCTAAAAAAATTGATTTACCTTCAAAATATGCAATAATGTAAAATTCTGAAATTATAAAAATCTCCATAAAACAACAATTTTAAATAATTTTTATAAATTCGAAATGGCTTCAGAATGAGATCGAACTTGCTTCAAATGAAAGATTGAAGTTCATTATTTACACCCATGCATTTATTTTTGGAGTTTTATTTATTTTATTTTTATTTTAATCGCTGAAGTATTTAAAAATCTGTAAAAAATAAGGGTTAGAAAAATAAAATAAAAAAATGAAATAACAGAAATGTTGCAACCCAGAATCTCTCCATAAACCCTGCAAGCATTAGTATTCTACACAAAACCAGTATTAGTGTTACGTGAATTCACGCAGTCAAACAACTAATGCGGTGCAATCTTCTAAGGAAATGATACAATATGCCAAAAATAAAATCAAGTTAACCATTAATATGCATTTAAAACTTGAAATATCTACAATATATTGCAGATTATAGGTCCTCAATACTAAACATGTGTGCAAAAAAACTCTGCCCCAAAATAGGCATTATGTGGTGAAAAACAAAGTCCAGTAGGATGGCAAAATCAATCCAGCCATGGCTTCCAAAATGGTCAAGCCTCTGGCCTGCAAAAATTTCAGCCCTTCCTTTTTGCATATTTTTTTAATACTTCGAAGATTAAAAAATAAAAATTAAAAAAATTAAAACTCCAAAAATAAATGCATGGGTGTAAAGAATGAACTTCAATATTTCATTTGAAGCAAGTTCGATCTCATTCCGAAGCCATTTCAAATTTATAAAAATTATTTAAAATTATTGTTTTATGGGGATTTTTATAATTTCGGAATTTTATATTTTTGCATATTTTGAAGGCAAATCAATATTTTCAGCTTTGCATTTTTATTCGCAAGCAATAAATGAACTTCCCTTTATGAAAATTACAATTTCATTAAAGGGAGGTGATTTATATGGCATTCCATAGGCCATCATTTTCAAAGCAATAAATTCGCCTTCTCTTTATGAAAATTTTGATTTCATTAAAGAGAGGTAATTTATATATTATATCAAAGGCTATTATTTTAAAGTAGTAAATTATTTATTCTTTATGAAAATTATGATTTCATTAAAGAGGGGTAGTTTATAATGACATTTTAAGGCCATTACATTTCATAGTTATTCATGCATATTTATTTCTGTTTTTTATTCATCAAAGCTATCTTTTTATTCATCAAAGAAACAATAATTAAGGTAATCCAATCTTCATTTCACATTCACATTTAGAGAGATTTTAATCTTCTATTTCATTGTTCAAAGTAGGGTTTAATGCAAGATAAAACTTGTTTAAAATCTACTTAACCAAAAGAAGATAAAATCTACCTAAAAACATTTCAAGATAAAATGAACTAAGGCTTTACATTGTGGTCATATGAGGGCCAATCACATTTGTATTTTTTTTAAGTTTCATGAACAATCATTAGTATAGCATGATAAAATAAACCAACATAGGCCCCTTGTTAACAATTACTTGCAAATCACTAGGTATTCCTAGCAATTATTTTATACATCTTCACAAAGATTATAAATACACATGTGCAATGCTTATATAGCGGAACCTTGGAGAAATTTTGTTTTAACTTCTTTTCAAGAGAGGGTTTTGTGATCAAAATCCTAAGGGTGAGTGTGGTTTTGAAATTGGGTAAAATTACCACTCAATATTTTGGTGCTAGAAGGAGGGCATGAATTGGTTTACTTTATTGCTATTTAGGTGCTAAATTGTTCATGTTTGCTTGAAATATTTATTTGAAAGCATTGGTTTGGACTAACAAAGTTTTGTTTACATATGATCACTTTCATTGATTTTAATGTTCTATAATTGATGATGCATTAATGCTAACCTTGTTGCAAATTGGAAATTGTTCTTTGATGCCATGGTTTAATTGATGCATATCTTTTGGTTGATGCTAACCATTTTTTGGGGAATATTTTTTATTGTGAGGAGTTGCTAATAATCATTTGTTGTTGTCATTGTTAATCACATCACAACTTAGTCAAATGGTTGCAAATGCTAGAAAGTGGTATGGGGTGCATGGTAGTCCTTTGAACATTGGGGGAGATGCTCATGACATACCCAAGAACATAGAGGAATTTTTGCCCAAGTTTAAACACAATGGCACAATATTAGTCGAGGAGCACATTCAGTCCTATGTGGATACCTTAATTAGATGAAAAGTCAAACATGAGGATGTGGCTTGTAGATTATTTCCTTTGAGCCTAGATGATACGACATATGATTGGTACATCAATCTACCCACTAGCTCTATTACGTCTTGGGCCCAATTAGAAACCACTTTTATCAATCAGTTTAGGTTGCCCATAGATCCTGCCATGATTTATTATCAATTTGCTTCTTGCAAGAGGGAACCTAATGAGCCATTGAGAACATTCAACATGATATTTTGAAATCTCTATATAAGATTGATTGCTCCCTTTACTATTGCAGAAAGCACTGCCCTTCAGATATACTTTGGGGCATTGGATCCCTTGCTTGCCATGTTCACTAGGACAAATCCTTTGGTCACTACTCTTGCCTCGGCCTACATGGAAGCCATGACTATAGAACAAAAATTAAGGCCGCAAGGTTTTGGGATGGAGCAATTACCTATGGTAGGACAATTAGGGGCTTACAATCAAACCTCGATGATAAACCAGGCATGGGCACAACAAAATTTGATGTCAAACGCTTTGCCCTACAATAAATTTTATCCTACCATACCCACTTATACTCCCACATGCGCTTATATGAGTACATCTATCCATCCAACCACTCCATCATGGTTAGAGAACCATTTGGTCACTCATGGAGCCATAACAACAAGCACTCAAGCTTTACCTACTTATGTCAATCCAACTAATCCTACTACTTCTACCACCCAACCCAAGGAGCTTGTATCAAAAATAAAAGACCGAAAGAAGTTGGTTAAGAAGTTAAGTAGATATATGGTTCCATTACAAAAACAAGTGCATCAAAGTATGCTTCCAAATCATCCTAGGAATCAATTTCATGATACTAATCTTAATGATATTCCATGTTATGCTCCTTCAAATGATAGAGAAGGTCTAGATCTGACTTACATTGAAGTAAATGCTTATTCAGAATTTCTTGAAGAGCTTGAATATTTTGGAGAATAAATACTATGGATGGGTAACAAGGAGTTGGAACCAAATGATCACCATTTTTTTTGGGAAATAAATGATTTAGAATCATTATTCACAAAGGAGGATTGGGATGATCATAGAAAGAAGAATGTAAAAATTGATCCCATTATAGAAACCCCTAAGCCATAAAAAGTGGTTGAAAGTGAGTTTGAAAGAGAATCAATAAATGAATTCAAAGACATAACAAAATTTCACCACTTGTTCTTGGAAGATACTTTGGATGATATTGTTGAAATTGATGGCCAAGAAAACCCACACCTTCCAAATTGTGATAAAATTGAATCATGGGTTACCAATGTGGATTATGATAGCCTTACAAATTTGAATACAAGAAATAACCCACTCTTGGAAATAATTGAACCATCTAAGGAAGGTGAAGATGAATTTGATGAGAAACATGTTGATGAATCGAAATATGATGAAGAAGTAGTTGAGCATCACAACTTGATTTTGGAAGATGATTACTATGATTCTTGGAAGAAATGGGAAGAATATGCTCACTCCAAACCTTCTAATGAACTTTTTGTGTCAATTGATATGCAGGATAATACAATTGCTTTCTCGTATGAGGATATTACAAGTCCTGTACAATATGAGAATGTTTTGAAAGAAGGGTTGGAATATCATCAAGTTTTGGAAAATGATAATGATTATACTACCATGGATAAAGAGGGAGGACCATTTGCTTTGGTCCCCTTTGAGGGACAAGAAATTAAAAATCTTGATCCACCTATTGGCTCTATAATGTCTAAGCCATCTCAAAATGAGGAAATTCCAAAACCTAAGTGGTTTGGATTTGATATTATTGATGATCCTAATGAAAATGTGGATTTTGAAATAGCTCAAGCCATTGATCATGGAAAGGTGTTATATGACACTTATCTTGAGAAGCTAGGTTCTTGTTTTGAAAAATATGGGTATATGTTTGATTTGGGTGCCTAACTTTGGTATTTTTGAACATGTGTTTGATGATGATGAAATTCATGAAGAAAAGGGAAATATTACAAATGCTCACAAAGGTTTGTCAAATGAAAATATGCAAAAGGTAAAATCTAAACCTTTATGTTCCATTATTCAAAATCCTGGTAAAATGTTGCATCATGAAATATTAGATTCAAATGTGATTAACGATGAAATGCCATTGGAGGTTAATAAAGAACTAGAATTAATTTCTACTCACACCTCTAATAAGATTGCTTTGGTGAATGAAAGAAAGGTTGATGCGTTTGAATTATTGAATCAAGTTCATCAACAATTAACATTTGAATCTAGGATAGAATCTTATAATGATTCTCATTTAGTAAATATCCTAGATGCTTGCAAATTGTTATATAAGTTTGATTGGCCTATAAACATGAAAAATAAATTGGCTTTGAAATTTATAGAAATAGGCTCTTACTTGCAAGGCCTCATTGTTGAAAAAGATAACCTAATTCTAAATCATGAATCAAATTGTGAAATCTACACTTTAATGAATGAACAAGAAACAATTGAAAATCAATTATTGTTTTACCACTTTGATGAATTAAAGCTTCACCAAGGGATTCCTAGTAAAACTAGATTAAAATGGTGGGGTGAAAGAGGTAAAATGAAAGCTTTTGTTTTATATGGACTAACCTTGTTTTGGGTGGATTTCTGCAAAGCTTGGCATGCATGTCATGTTATATGTCTTTTAAAATGTGCTAATCATGTTTGGGATCCAGGGAAAGTCACGATTGAGTTTTGTACCATTTGTACTATATTGTATATTTTGTAAATACTTTTTGGTTTTCATGTTTAGTCTTGGTTTTGGGTGTTGGTTTTTCTTTGAGTTGTTGTTTTCTTCTCCCATATTCTTAGAGTGTTTTATGAGTTTTGTTTGTGTGTGTTAGAGTCATGTTCATGCTCCCATACATTTACATTTTGAGTCAGTCCCCTTTATTGTGGTTTTGGTTTTGGGGATGGTTTTTAACAAATGGCGTGCTTTCAAAATAGATAATGCAACCCACAAATCAAACAGAACTAGGGAAATGAAATGAAGCTATATAGTGATTATCCTTGGTTAAGTGTACTAAGATGGTGGAGTGTGAAACAATGGAATATTATGCCAAAGCTTCATTGTAATGAATCACATGAAGAGGCATCTATTGGGATCTTGAAGGATGAAATCATTTTGGTAAACTGATTAAGGCTAACTTCTAAGCTGCTCAAATTCAAGTGTTACATAAAAATTTGCAAAGTTCTCTACAAAAGAAAAATACAAGCAATGCAAATATTGATCAAATCAGTCCCCAAGTCTAAATAAACTCCACTAGGGCTATACACGCCTGACTGGTAGTGGGGCTCTATTTAGACAAAATCTTGATAATAAAAATAAATTAATTAAAAACAAAAATGAGCATCGAAAAGCTTGATCTTATTAGTCACTAATTTTATTTAAACTCCACCGGGGCTATGGATGCATAATTGGCAGTGGGGCTCTCTTTGAAAAAATTATGCTCAAAGAAACTTTGCAAAATATTATCCAAGAACAAGATTTTATGAGCAACATTTGATAACCTAAAGGTAAACCAGATGATGGAATTTGGATGGTCTCCACGGATTGTAAATTTAACCACATTGCACACACCATGCAGAATAAAATAATCCATTTGTTCTCATATGAAGTTGTTGACCTTACTTTCCTTGGGTGTTGCTAAATAGTGTATACTTTTCTGACTTTGGTTCATTAATTTAAGAATTGGGTTCTTCATCCAAAATGCTCAGGAGCATTTCCCAATAGAGTCGCCATTTTTTGTGGCTATCTCACAACTAGCCCCAAAGCTTGGGGACCCACTTAAAATTTTTAGAAAATTGAACTAATGGGACATGATTGAGCAATTTGGTTCTCACTGTTGACCCAATTGTCCCATGATTTTGAATGTATAAAAAGAATAATAATGGGGTCATACTTGCTAGAAATTTTAGTGATAGGTGGTTGCTTGATTTATTGCTACTTTGGCTAGTAAGATTGTTGTTATTTTTATTGCTCAAATATTTTGTTTCTTGTTCCTTTGTTTAGTTGTGTTATTTATTGTTAATTTTTTGTTAGCAATTTTTTGATGATTTTTATTGTCAATTTGTTGTTGATGATTTTTATTGTTAATTTGTTGTTAGCAATTTTTTGACGATTTTTATTGTCAATTTGTTGCTAACGATTTTTATTGTTAATTTGTTGTTAGCAATTTTTTGACGATTTTTATTGTCAATTTGTTGTTGATGATTTTTATTGTTAATTTGTTGCTGATGATTTTATTGTCAATTTGTTGTGACATTTGTTTTTTTTATTAAGGTATTTATAGTTCAAGCATTAGCGATTGTTTAGTTCATGTTTTAATAAAATAATATATATATATATATTAAACAAAAATAAATAAAAAATAATACTCAATAAAGTATATATATAAATAAATGTCAATTGAAATGAAACTTTTAGTATTGTTTAGAATTCGCTTTAATTTTTATTAGGTTGTGCTCACGAATGTTATTAGTTGATATTTGACCTCCCAAGTGTGTTTGTAGGTACACCGACAGAGTGACAAAGTGAACACTAGACGGATTGACATCGATAGCGTGGCTCGACGGACATATAATGTGATGTTGGATTTCCAATGTGGACTGACCGCGGATGACCATGAACATGCACAAAAACCAAGGTGGACTTTGGATCCAATAACCCAAATGCATGTGTGGATTAGGACATCAATTGGCATGGGTGCCTACGTGGACCGAGTGGCTAGCAAGAATGAAAACTTGGCACTGGATGTGGGTTATCATGATGACATGGTGACCCATGTGGGCACACCGTGGATGACGAGCGATCACCAAAACTCTTGGAGCTTAGATAGGACACCATACCATGGATGTTATTGACCAGATGTGGATGATCATATGATGAATGACGTAGGAGAAGCTTGGACGGGTAGATAATGTAGTGGATTCAAAGCATGCAAAGCTAAACAATGAGATGAATTCAACAAGTTGCGATGATGATATGGACTCCTCACACAGTGATGGGGATGGTGACATCTACTTAGAGGTACACAACGTTGATGAACAGTAGCTACAACTTGGATGTGGACCTAGATGCTCCACTGTGTTCACAGTGAAAAAAGACATCTCACTACGAAAAACGATAGACACTGGTAGTGCAGTGTGGGGGCTATGCAAAGGATAAAGAAGATGACTTGGATGTGCACAACTACAAGCTTGGACACTAGTCGAATGATTCTAAATTGTAAGACATCAACAACTAGAGGATATTCGATTCCAGTGTAGTGGTTCCTCTAATATTACGAGCTCAATGTGGTTGAGGATACCTTCACCAACCGATCACATTGACGGAGTAGAGTCTACCAAGAGAATGATCCCAACGCCATGGAAAAGGAATGATGACTTGATCAAAGGCCATGGATTGGACAAATTTTGATGATGTGTGGATAGAGATGCAGTTGAAAGATATATTTCCCATGCGGTAGCAATGATACTGTGCATTTACATTCAAATTTATACTGTGGCATTATGATTGGTGTGATAAAAGAGTTTGAAAACATGACATCCAAACACTGAATTCCAGCGGGGGGTCCGATAGATTATCATTGTCTCCATACAAGTGTACGAAGAACTCATCGTCAAAGGAAATGAAGTGTATGCTAATTGTTATTTCATTTCGTATAAAATAAATCAAGTGCAATATCTTTCATTTGAAGCAATTTCAATCTCAAACTGAAGCCATTTCGAATTTATAAAAATTATTTAAAATTGTTGTTTTATGGAGATTTTCATAATTTCGAAATTTTACATTATTGCATATTTTGAAGGTAAATCAATTTTTTTAGCTTTGCATTTTTATTTGCAAGTAATAAATGGACTTTCCTTTATGAAAATTCCAATTTCATTAAAGGGAAGTGATTTATATGGCATTCCATAGGCCATCATTTTCAAAGCAATAAATTCGCTTCTCTTTATGAAAAATTCAATTTCATTAAAGAAAGGTAATTTATATATTATATCAAAGGTTGTTTTTAAAGCTATAAATTATTTCTTCTTTATGAAAATTATGATTTCATTAAAGAAGGGTAGTTTATAATCACATTTTAAGGCCATTACATTTCATAGTTATTCATGCATATTTATTTCCTTTTTATTCGTCAAGCAATAATTAAAGGAATCCAATCTTCATTTCACATTCACATTTAGAGAGATTTTAATCTTCTATTTCATTGTTCAAAGCAAGGTTTAAGCAAGATAAAACTTGTTTAAAATCTACTTAACCAAAAGAAGATAAAATCTACCTAAAATCCTTCAAGATAAAATGAACTAGAGCTTCACATTGTGGTCATATGAGGGCCAATTCATGTTTGCATTTCTTTAATTTTCATGAACAATCATTAGTATAGCATGATAAAATAAACCAACAGAGACCCCCCTTGTTAACAGTTACTTGCAAATCGCTAGGTATTCCTAGCACTTATTTTACACATATTCACAAAGATAACTAATACACATGTGCAATGCTTACATAGCGAAACCTTGGAGAAGTTATTTTGTTTTAACTTCTTTGCAAGAGAGGGTTTTGTGATCAAAATCCTAAGGGTGAGTGTGGTTTTGCAAATGGGCAAAATTACCACTCAACAGGTATCTCTTCAATTTTAGATCGAAACACATGACATAGCAATGTATTCATAAGGATGAAGTTTATGATATCTTGATGGTTTATCATGATGAACCTTATGGAGGACACTTTTCTCCTAGGAGGATAATTAGTCAAATACTATATTTAAAATACTATTGACCAACCTTGTTTAAGGATAGCAAGGACTGTGTAGCTCATTGTGATTAGTGTTAGCACATGAAACAACCAACTCAATCATACAAGATGCCATTGTATCCATAATTGACAATTGAACCATTTGAAAAGTGGGGGTTGGATTTCATGGTCTTTATTGACTCATCCTCCGACCAAAAGGATAACATTCTTTTTTGTATAGATTATATTACTAAATGGGCAGAAGTGAAATCACTTAAATATGCTCAAGATAAGAAAGTAGCTAGAATTTCATATAAGGAAATATTTAGTGGATATGATATGCCAATAAAAATTGTTACTAATCAAAAGTTATTATTAATTCCAAGGTAATTGAGAGTTTGATTAAGAATTATGAAATTTGCATTGAAAATCCCCTCCTTACCATTCATAGGCAAATGGATAGGTTGAAATGATAATAGATAATTGAAAAACATTCTTATAAATATGGTTCGGATTGATTGCAAGTATTAGATCAACTACCTTATAGAGGTTATTTGGCTTATTACATGATAAGGAAAATTACTACAAGGCCTACACCATATCAAATTGTATGTGACAAGACAATACTATTGCTCATAGAATTTAAGACCAAAACACTTAGGATAGCTTTCGTGCTAAAAATGGATCTCTTTAATGCATGGGAACATAAAATTAACAATTTAATACTTTGATTGAGCTCTAATAATAAGCACTTTTATACAAATATGATCCAATGACAAAGGATAACATGGAAATGATCATTTAATTTAAAAAATTTCTAAACATGGAGACTAGGAACTACTTCACAATTCCAAGTTTGTGGAATTCAGAGGAAACCTATGGAACCATTGGCTAGGGTCGTATGAGATAGATGTTGTATTTGATAATGGAAACTTGCATTATTGGAGAAAATTTTTCCTATATCCAATAGCAAGCAATGATTACACATGATTTTACAAATTTAAAAAATGACAGTGAAGAGCCACAAGTGCTATCAAGGAGCAGATGACTAAAAAACTAGCTTGTTGACTACTCTTTTCTTAAAAAATTGAACCTAGTAGTACAAACCCATAGGGTTCTATAAAGGAGAAAAAGACCATAAAATTGACTTAATGATTGGACTCTCCATATAATTAAAAAAAAAAATTCCTTCTTGTAGATTTTAAACTACACAAAAGGTGTCAACATCCTACTTCAAATAAAATCTAACCATCAAGTTTTTGGGAAACTTAGGTAAAAATATTTTATTTTGTACAATTTTTATTACTTTACATTAATCTAAAACATTTATAAGCATTTCCACTTTTTTTTTTGTAATTTTTATATGTTTCTACTTTTCCATAGGACCATCCCATAGTTTTTCTATTTTCAATGTTATTTCTATAGTCTTTGCTTGTTCACATAGTTGCTACCCATCCATCCATAGATAACTATTGTTTCCTTGAACACATGTCTATCCATAGAAAATTATGACCTAACACATTTCTACCTATCAATAGCTAAAAATTAACATGTAGCACATGATTATGTTGCATGCCTTTTCAAGATTTTTTTGACCTGTCTTTGATATGTCACATTCATACTCATTGAGGATGGCGATATAATTATTTAGAGGGGACACTAATATGACATAGTGAATTGGTAATGTCAATAGCACAAGTCATATTAATCCCTACACAAGATATGGGAGTGGTATATGAGTGATTAATTTCTAACAGGATCGTTAATGGGAGAGATTATGGGATGCCAAGACAATGCCATAACTGTCCAAAGTTATAAAACAAAGGATATTTCTTTACTTTTGTAAATATAAAGAGAAAAATAAGAAAAAACATAGGAGCTATTACTAATAATACCATATTGTAGACATGGTGGAATATGCACAAGATAATAGAAAATCTCCTATATAAATAAGGTGAAGAGAAATGTTGAGGTAGCTAGAATTTTTGAGGATGCAAGATGGATGACATGCTTTGAAATATTGACCAAGTGTCATAAGAGAATTGTCCTTCAATTTTCTAGGCCATTACATGGGGATGGAATAAAATTTATAAGAATCAACAATACAATTATAAAGGAATCCACTACCAAAGTCATTGTTAGCTTTTAAGGATATATGTAGTGGGAGAGATCTATCACAGGTCCTAATAAAATGTATAAAATATGAAAGAAAATAATTTTACGATATGACTGAAATATACTATAAATAGAATGTGGTAAAAATACAATGCAGTATGGAGGTGATGGTCACTCCATTAATATAAGCTAAAGAACTACATTGTACTCCATATATGAGTTCTACCACTATCTACTACTCTCTAATATAATGCACTTGATATTCTTGATATGTCCTTGATATCACTATGAGGCCCTTTATATAGGAAGATAGATTCCTTGGCCAACACTCTACCTAGTTGTACAAGGGGACACCTTGCACATTACAACTTGCACATTGACACTTGTGCATTTATTACATTTCTTGAAGTAACTAGCTAAATTTTCCCTAAAGTAATCTCCTACTCTAACTATGTACCAAAGGTGGTATATTTACATGACCCAAATGATGTAATATACTCTAACTCTAACACCCCCTGTATTACATTATTTGGGTATTGAAGATTTCAATCTTCAATATGGATCTTCTTCTTGAGAATGGTCTTGATTAGGTTCTTCTTTAGCTGCTTTAGTCTTCATGTTATAGCTTCTTGTCTTTTCCAATCCTTTGTTATTTGACATTAGATGTCTTTGATGAACTAGTGATCTCATGATTTTGCATGTCTTAAGTGGATCAAAATTGATCCAATTTCTCTCCTTTGGACCTCTGTATGACCTGTCTCTTTGACCTTCATAAGTATCAACCTTGAGCTCATTGTTAGTAGATGCTTTTGGAATAATATTTTGAAAGTAACAATCTATTATGTGTAGTAATATTTCTTCATGGATTTTATAGTACTTGTATTTATAGTAGCATAAGAAAGATGAGTGATTTTTCCCTTCACAATATTTGCATGGATGGAAATTCCAACAATTGATCTTTTCATGACCGTATTGATTGCAATAGGTGCACAATAGATATGTTTTGATTGCTTTGTAGTCTATCTTAGGGATATCATGTTTATCTATATCCTTGACTAGATCCTTAAACCATATGTGCACAATTGAAGCTATTTTATTTTTACTTCTTCGTATGATGTCTTCTTGATCTATCTTTTTTCCTCCCTTTTGAATGTGGTCTTTTGTGTTTTCATTGGTATAGTTATCATCAGTTTCATTAGAAGAATCTATTTTTCCATAGCTATTTGTTTCAGAACTTATTTCCCATATTATTGATTCTTCCTTTCCTTTTGCATTTTCCTTATTGTTATCCATTGTATTATCAATCATGCTTTTAATCCATATTGGTATTTTTATCATTCCACTTCTAAGTGTATTGCTTAATGTGTTGGTAGTCATATTTATAGCTCCTTGGATTAGAGTATAAAGTGCTTTGATAGAGCCTGTATCTTATGAGATATAATCTTCTAAGTGGTCTACCTTATAACTCCCTAGTTTAGAGTATATGAGCTTGATTTGATAAAACCTTTTGTAGAACTTAGGTTTTGTAGGCTTCCTTATGACTCCAAATGGATTGAGTACTTGATAAAATTTGATAAATGCTATTATTATCAAGTCTTGTAGAATGCCTTATGTCTCCC
This sequence comes from Wollemia nobilis, assembly GCA_028583015.1. Lineage (NCBI taxonomy): Eukaryota > Viridiplantae > Streptophyta > Pinopsida > Araucariales > Araucariaceae > Wollemia > Wollemia nobilis. Next base: position 1,249,773 of record JAQPPZ010000569.1, on the reverse strand, counting down.
TAGTGATTTTGGATATGCTAAATGATTGATAAAGTGCTTTTGAGAATAATAGTTCAATTTTGGGTTGATTTTGTAAAGTTTTGTGAATAGCAAAAATCAACTTCTATTACACCTTATTACTCCTATTGAACTTAAGCACTTTCTAATTTGATGAGGTCCTAATGGTTGGATTTCTTTTATCCCTTTAATGTGATTTTGAGACAAGTATACCAATTAATTTCCAACCCTTGATAATATTTAATGAACCTCCCTTTATAGCCTTTGATATTTGATATTTAATGTTTCTAAATTCCAATATCCTACTTTGGTGTAGTATTCCTTATAACTCCCTAATTTGGAATATTAGAAAACAATAATATTTGCAATAATAGAAATTTAATTTTTCTAGGTAGAAATCCTTATTTCTCCTATGTTTTAATTTGTAAATATTAAGCTATAATTCTCCTTTAATTTTGCTTTCAAATATGGTTGATTTACCTATAGTTTCAACCTTATATTATACCCTTATAACTCCTTTTAATGAAAGTAAATTAGAATAAGGTAAATTCTTACCTTTATAATGTTGCAAACCTCTACGTACTCGATGTTGAATTCAGACATAGATGATAGCAATATTTAGTATTCCTCTTGGCCATTATGACCAATGGTAAGCTTTGTATTCTCCAATGTATGGGCGTAGATGAGATCGACAGACTTTAATGCTTGTCTTGAACTCCTATGATGGACGATGGTTGATTTTTTATTCTCTTCTAACTGTAATATTTGGATAGTGGACACCTCAAGTCTAGCTTCTTTGACCATCTTGACCAAGAGCTTTAAATGCTCTTCTCCTTTCTTATACGCTGCAACTCCTTGCTGCTATGAATGTGCTTCCTTCCTTAGTCTCAAGCACCTTAAATAGGAAGAGGATTTGTTGAATATGACAAGTGTTGCGGTAGTTTTATTTCAATGCTCGAAGAAGACACTTGAAATTTGTTGGAGGATAGATGTTATAGTCTTTATGTGAGCGCTTGTATGCCTTGGTTACAAGTGTCACCTCTTCTCTAACATAATCGATGTTCTCCCTATGTAATGCTTCCTTTCACGCATGCAAGCTTGAGCATTATTTTGAGTGCTCGTTAGGGTTTCTTCAATGGTGACAAGTGGCACCTTTTATATTTTGCATGAACCTTCCTCTTCAACGTATTCTTGCAAGCTTCCTCAATGCATTATTTCCAACTCATATTTTGTTGTGTTTTCTCCTCAATGCTTCGATGATGCTTGGTATGTGAGTTGGTTCCAATTGGGATAATGAGCACTGCTATGATGGTTGTGAGCTAGGATTGTGAGCAACACTACTCCAATGGTGTTTTGAATGCTCCTTGTGGATGTACATCTAGCTCTTGGGTATTGCTTTCTCTACGCTTGGATTTTATCCTACTTTCAAGCTACTTGTAATTCTACCTTTGTAGATGATAGCTTCTTCTTGTGCTATGCTATGTATGCTATGCAGGTTGCTTATTGTGGTTGTCCAAACCATGGATGATTTGAGCTCCTTGAAGGCCCCTTTTTACCTTGCTCGGATAGTGCTTCTCTACGATCACTTGGAGATGTTTCTTCCTTATGAAGAATGTGTCTTTATGACACTTATACCTTGTCCTTTTTCCTATGTAGGATAGAATATTATGGTGCAAGATAATGTAAATAAACTTGTAAATATAATACCTTATTTTTGTACCTCCTTTTGCACTCTTTTTTTCTGGTTTTAATGGTGGCTTTCTTGTAGGCAAGGGCTGATTTGAAGTTGTCTCCTTTGCTAGAAAAATCTCTCCTTTGCTTGGTTACTTTGGTAATAAACCCAATCTAATAACCACGTAGATAGAAGCTTTTGTAGAAGTAATTTTTGCACTAGATTTTTTGTAAATAGCCCTTAGTGCACCTCGAATATGAGACTCACCAAGTCTCAATTTGTAGCTTCTTTTACTGATTTTGATGGTGGATTTCTTCTCCACTCCTTGGAGGAATATGATCTGATTTTGGTGGCTTCTTTGGGCCATGAAATGCTACAAGTTCTGTGCACCAAATAGTGTCTCTAGACACTTTGATAATCTACTAGTTTTGTGCCCTTGATCTTTAACAATCAACAAACACAAACTAACCCTTTTGAGAGTAACTAGTTAAAGATCAACTAGTATAGTGCTAATGGATTAATAATGCACTTTAATGGTAAAAATAATCTCACCTTATTGCTCCTATAAATAAAATCTCAAAATAATTTCAAATGCACTTAATAATATCTACAACTTTTAAGAGTAATCTATAAAGAACCCTTAATGAATAATCTACAATTTTTACTACAATCAATATTGTAGGATGTAGTCTTCTTGCTTTCTAGATAGATAATAGGTAGGTGATAATTTTATTTCTTTCAAAAAATATCCAACTCCTATTTAATGTGCAAATATATCTTTAAAATGAACTCTCCTTTTTGCACTTTCTTGAATACTATAATATAAGCCCTTATTTCTTTGCAACTCTAATCTAAATATGATGCTTAATGGAATTTGATAATGAACCCTTATTTTAAGTTCAACTAATTGCACCCAAGTTGCTTACCTTTTAATGGCTTCTATAGTAGATGTAGATCTTGGTGTTTTGATTCACCAAGTTGCTACCTTGTAATGGATGAATTCGTAGCTTCTTGTTGGTTGTCCAAAATAGCTTCTTGCTTCACCAAAATGTGGTCTCAAACCTTATATCTTGAGCCTAGGGTTTGGTGGCTTGATCCTTCCAATGATCTTCTATTTTTTGCTATAGATTTAGAGAACTATTATCTCTAATATGTGCCTTCTTTCTATGAGAGGTAATCTCCAAGTCTCTTGGATTTGGTAGGCTTCTTCTTTATGAATCCTCCTTCAATATTCTTGTTGAATTCTAACTTCAAACAAGATCTTCTTCTCAAGATTCTGAATGTCTTGAGGTCTTCACTGGATTCTTCTTTAGGATATTAATTCTTTGCCAAATTCTTCTTCTCTTGGGCTTGTTTTCGGATGGTGACAATTGTCCCAAGTCCTTCACTATCAAGAGCTTCTCCTTGGTAGTGGATTTCTCCAATGAGTTCTCCTAGGAACTCTTTTGATGATGCTTCTATGAGCTCTACAACAAGGCTCTCCAAACCTTCTTATTTTTCCTCCTTGAGACCTCTCCAAGGTCTTCAATATTGCAGCTTCTCTGGTCTTCCAAATGAGACCTTTTCTTCAACCTTCTACTTTTGGAAGTGTTGGTGATGAGATATTCTTCTTGGATCTTTAAAATCTACTACTTATGGATTCTAGAATGGAATATTGCTAGTTCTTGTTTATCTTCTACAATTTGCAAACTTTAATGGAGATAACCAATCTCATATTTTGTGGACTCTTCTCTGAAGTCTTCTTTGGAACTCTTCTCTGGAGATCTTCTAGATCAGGAACTCTTCTTTGAAGTCTTATTCAGAATTAAGGCTTCTATGGCCTTCTTCTGCTTCTGCACTCTATAGGTATTGATCTTGAATGGATATCACTAATCTCCTATCTCCTCCTTGACTCATATTCTAGAGTCTCTTCTTCCTTGAGTCTACTATAAGGCTATTGTGGTCTTTTCTTCACTTCTACAATCTGTAGGATTTGCAACTCTTGTAATGGGATCTTTTTTGAGGTCTTTTAAATCTTTAGTCTTCTCCTTGTTACTGCAAGTTCTGGAATAATTCCAAGAAGATATTCTTCCTAGATTTCTCATAGGAAGCTTCCCAACCTTTTTCTAAATCTCTTTTTCTTGCAACAAGTTGTTATAAATTGAAACAAAAGAATTTATAATTCAGGATCAAGGCTTATGTGGCCTTTCTACTCGAATGTGAAGTTTTTCAATCTAGCAATTGAGATATCCAATCTCCAAACTTCACCATGACTCTTCTCATAGAGTCTTTTTCTACAATAAAGAACTAATCTCTACACGAGAAAAGCACATAGAATTTTAGGCAATGAAGGTGAAATCCTTCTCTATTTGTTGTAGGAAGTGTCCCAAATTTTGAGAGTTAATTTTTTACAACAAAAAACTTTAGACAATAGTTAACATGAAAAAATCCAGATCCTTAAATAGTCTTCACTAGTTGATCCATCAAACTAGTGGAATGAATGTTGAGTCCTAGTCTTCATGAGTTTTCCTATAACTCTATGGAAAGACTCTAGCCAAATGTAATCTCAAAAATTTTATAACTAGGATTTATTTCAGTCCTTTCAATATTTCATGTGAATCTCCCTAATCCTATTTTAATTTATCGTGGCTCTGATACCACTATTAGCTTTTGAGGATATATGCAGTGGGAGAGATCTATCACAGGTCCTAATAAAATACAAAAAATATGAAAGAAAGTAATTCTACAATATGATTGAAATATACTATAAATAGAAAGTGGTAAAAATACGATGCAGTATGAAGGTGATGGTCACTCCATTAATATAAGCTAAATAAATACATTGTGCTCCATATAGGAGTTCTACCACTATCTACTCTCTAATATAATGCACTTGATATGCTTGATTTATTCTTTATATCACTATGAGACCCTTTATATAGGAAGATAGATTCCTTGGCCAACACTCTACCTAGCTATATAATGGGACACCTTGCACATTACAACTTGCCAATTGACACTTGTGCATTTTATCACATTGCTTGAAGTAACTAGTTAACTTCCCCCTAAAGTAATCTCCTACTATAACTATGTACCAAAGGTGGTACATTTACATGACCCAAATGATGTAATACACTCTAACTCTAACAGTCATAGGACTATGGGTTGAGGGAACTCCCTAGTATAAGAGTAAAATAGAAGTAGACACTTGCCAAAGGAGTTCTTATGGAAAGGAGAAGAGGTCAACATCACTCCTAAGGAATAAAACTACTTGTGTCATGGGTTGAGATTGCATTGTATATTTTCAAGTATATTACCTATGAAGCTTTGTAATAGCCCTCATTGGCAAGACTTATCTTTGGCAATAAAATATGTATTGATGGGTGGATGTTTAATGCATAAGATTTGTTTCATTTCTATCAATAAGTAGTCACATTATATACTTTGTTTATTCTATTGGAACATGGTAATATTGATGTATTTGTGGGTGTAGGACTAGATTATATCACTAATGTATCAGTAAGGATATCCACCAAGTGAGAAAAAATTTGGGAATTGATGGTGATGACTTGGTCATCAACAACTTCAAGGGTAACTAAATGTCCTTCATGTAGATGCATTACACTTATGCTGTATAATGTCACACCATTGGGTTAGGAAGTTGCTTGCTTAATGAGTCTCCTTAATAGGTTGGTGATAGTGGATAGATATCTTAAAAAAAGGAAGCTAACCACTTAAAGATAAAATAATGATGTGCAACACCGTATGCCTGAATGATTTTATAGCTTTATTATTTGTAAAATTTTGTATTGAATTAATAAAGTATTAATAATGGAAGTTTCAATACTTGTTAATATTTATATCATTGTTAATAACCAATATTAACAAATTATATTAATTAATACCTTATTTTATAAATAATAAGGTATAAATGAGATAATGGTTTAATCATTATTATTGCTTGGAATGTTATTTTTCTTTAATTGCTATTAAGGGAAATCATGTGTTGCTTGGTTGAGCATTATGTTTTTCCCTCACTTTGCCTTCTCAAATGTTTCCTCTTTTACAATGTTCAATAAATACCGTTATTATCCAATATGGTCAACTTGGAGGGTGACGCGTAGGATCTTGAGCAACGTCCAGTTCATAGTTTTTCACCACTCTTTTTCTCTAGCTATTAGTAGATAGTATGAAGGAGATTTTGGGGACTTTTAGAGGGGCAAAAAGACAACGATGAATTAGGAACAGAAGGAAGGAGCACAATGAATCAACCCAAGAGTTGTAGGAAGCTAGCACTATGAGGTACTATGCTTGGGTAAAATTACCTTTAATTTATGATTAGTGTTTATCTCCTAGTTTTGTTTTTTGATCTTGTTGAATGTTTGAGAGTTTTTTCATTATTTTTTTGAGTTTGGATTTCCCTATGAGACCTTGGCTAGTATGCTTCGATTTTGGTCATTTGATATTGTTGGGTTGATTGATCATCATACCATTTTCAATAGGTGTCTTTGAACTGCTTTGCATGCTAACTGCAGGTATTGGTATTTGAAAATATTCCTTGTGTGTTTCTAGTTAGCTTTGTTTCTTTGAAACCCTAGTGCCTATGGGTTTGGTTGGATGTTTTTCTATAGTGCTCTTGCTTGCATTGGTCGAATATATCCATGGTTTTGGAGGATGACCTTCATTTTATGTTGTGGTTGGGTTATTTATTGGTCATCCTTACATATTTCAAGGAAGTTTTAGGTCTACCTGATGTGCTTACCTGTTTTATGTTGTTAACATCGTCTCCTAGTTGCCAATCACCCACCTATCTTATGTTGTTGGCATCCTTTATTCAGTTCCATTGTTGGGTGACTTTTTCTTGGTATTCTTGGTTTATATTCTTGTTGATTCGAGTCATTGAATGAATGATTTTGTATGTTTTTGATTGCCTATTTCATTTGGAAGGTCTTATTTAAAAATGAGAGCAAAATATTTAGAGTGATGTTATCTTCCTTTCTTTTTAAATGTTATAGGAGATCGAAAAATATATATATATTGAATGTAATTTTGTGATAGATGTTAGCCTTTCATTGATAGAACATTGCTTTTGGAAATACTGAAAACATAAGTGCGATATACTTTTTTATAAAATCCCTCCTGTGATGTTTGGAAAGGTTTTGGACTTGTGTTGATGTTAGTTTTAGGAAAGTAGTAATTTATTATTTGGTCTCTATTTTCTCTTAAGAGATAGTATTCTGTTAAATGACCTTTTTGGGAATGCAAATTAAAGATTTGGTCACTTCCCTTTATTGTTTATATGGTTCTTTTAAAATAGAATGTTAGAAGGGTCCTCTTTCCTTTATGTGTATTATGAATTGTAGATAGGAAGTTATGAACTCTTGTTGTTATCTTTATTTTGGAAGGGACTAATGGTCTAGAATTAATAATTGTTCTCCGAGACTTGAGTAGTTGAGGGAGCTATTATAGAGATAAGTATGGGATTATATCCTTAATTATTATATTAAAATGTAATGCTTGGGTTGCAATTGCATAGCATGTAGTAATAAATAGAGAAATGGGAGGATATTCTCTAGTTTATTCCTTGGAAGTATTGTGCATGGATGTTTGCAAATATAATTTAGCATATCAGATTGCATTTATTAATGAGTTGTCCTAACCCCTAACCATTCCTTAAAATGATGGATAACTTCTTACATGAGGAATATTTTCGTAGGAAGGTGGTGCAAAGGCCAGTGAGACAAAATTATGTGATTACATCTTTAAAAAAATGGTTTTGCAAATGAGGATTTGTTTTTGTAAAAATCAAGAAAAGAACTTTAGTGGTATTTTAATGATGAATATATTTGTATTGAACAATATTGAAAGAAGGAAATGGAATATTTGGTTTATGTTGTTTCCTTGCTCATTTGTAGTCTTAAATATATGGTTTTGTGATGGAATGTTTTAAAGTGGCTAAGTGGTATGTTATAGCATTAAGGATGGAAATGTTTCCTTATGTTCTTCTATTCAGTCCAAAAAGAAACAAATTATTATGATCATGTTAGCCTTAGATAATATGCATATTCTCTTATTTCCATTTGTTATGGTGTTATAAATTGAATAATTAAGTTTAAGAGCATTGGTTGGTTTTGCTTTCCAAGGGTGAACCTAGATCTTCTTATAGGACCTAAGTTAGTTTTAGCCAACCCTAGAAGGAGTTACAAGAATGCAATAGCTAGGTAGAAGAAGGTCCTAGAAGGAGTTGTAAGAATGTAATAGCTAGGTGCTTTCAATATTGAAGGAGTTGCAAGAATGCAATAGCCAGATACTTGTGAAATGATACACCTTGAATAATGAGGATTGGGTGTTTCCATTTTGGTAAGACTATGGAAATCAATCACAAATTAGCAATTATGGTACCTATATTGCGTAGGTTCAGGTAATAATATACATTGCCTATTGAGGGGTAATGACCTTAGCTCATGGAGGCATGGTAACTAAGCACCAAGGCTTTATATTGAATTTTCTTACCTATATGGATGTAGGTTAAGGATAGGGAAAATGTTTCCCCCTTTAAGTGTTATGGTCCTTAAAGTATAATTCCTACATCGTGGTCACATGGTCCTATACCGATGAGGGTATGGTAAAGGTGGGGGGACCACTTTTGGCTTCCTTTTAAACACGTAGTTTTATTAAGGTAAACCCTAAAAAATATAAGATTTGGCCACTCTTTTCTAGTGAGTGTCATCTGCAGCAGCTTGGAAACTCAAATATGGTGAAGCCTTGTATGTTGAAAAGATAAAATATGGTTTTTCCTTGTGAACATTTTCTTGTGGTCTCTAGTTTTTTAAAAAATGGGTTGGTATTTTTAGGTTGCTACAGTTGGTATTAGAGCTCTAGGTCATAGGTTTAGAATATTCTATGGAGTGTGTCTAGGTTGAATCTTGACTTGATGTGCTACTTTGTGTTAGGCACCTTATAGGAAGACAATTGTGACCCTGATCATTATCAATTGAAAGATAATATTTATATTAGTTAATGAGGAGGATGAAGCTAACATATTGTAAGTATAATAAAGGGAGAATTGTAACTTACCTAAATCCTTTTTATGGATAGAGATGACACCTATTAAAAAAGGAATTTTATCAAAGAAAACTAAAATGGTTTCATGAGGAGGAAGTGTAGTGCAAAAGTTTGAACAAACTAGGGACCCTAGTAAGAAAACTGGGAGAACAACAATTCCTAGTAAAATGGTTGAGAGTGCAAAAGACCCCGATAGGAATACCAAGATAATAATGGGTTCTGAGGGGAGGATTGAAGATATCTCCTCCATAGTGAAGTTTATTTAAAATAATTTGGAGTAGCAACAAAAATTTATAGAAACCTTGATCAATAAGTATGCTAGTACTAGAAATATAGAAGGTAGAAAGGAAGAGAACCCTGTTAGAAGAAGCCAAGAGGGTAGATCCCGAATAGAGGCTGAGCTAGAAATAGACCTTAAGAATGTGAAAGTAACAAAATTTAATGGGAAAAAATGGGGGATGTGGTCGATTCATGGCTGAAAGAGTTAGAAACTTTATTTTCCATGAAAATTTATTCCTCTAAGATACAAATTAAGTGGGCTACCCTTCATATTTAGGATGCAGCCATAGAATAGTGGGACACATTTAGTATAGGCAAAAATATCCAAGCCATGGAATTTAAGTGGGATTTTTCATTGGGAATTTTAATAAAATGTTTCTTTCAAAATAGTTTTATGTGGAGAAGAAATTCTTTATGCTTCAACAAGGATCACTATTAATAGAGGTGTATTTTTAGAGATATGTGAAACTTTTGAAGTATGTGCCAAAGTATGAGAACAATGAGCACCTAAAGGTGCATAAGTTCATTCTAGGGATAGACCCTAAAATAAGGATAGTGATTAATCTACTCAAACCTAAAACTCTACAAGAGGCTTATGACTTGGCTAGACAAGAAGAAACTAATCTTCAAACCAAGAAATCATTTTTTAATTATGTAGGGTTGACACAGTTGAAATGCAAGAGCTAAATAAAATAAAGAGTGCAAGATTTATGAAATGGGATAAGAATTAAAATAAGATAAATGACGACAACCAAAAATTCAATACCAGGAACAATGGGAACCCAGGGTAAAATAAAAAGAAATTTTAGAAGAACAACAATTCCAATCCTCATATCCTAAAGTAGAATGAATCATCAAAAAAAGAATAAATGGGTTAGAAGAGGTAGGAGAGGTCCCAGGAACCTAGGATAGGATGCTATATATGTAGGAGTCTCCACTATTCCAAAAAGTACCCCTAAATATCAGAGTTAAGTCACAAAGTAAGGGAGTTTTTGCACTGAATCTATGTCGCTATCGAGAATCAAGACTTGGATGGATAGGCAACATCAATGCTACTAAATGGTAAGTTACTTGATAAATATGTAAAGTTTTAATAGATAGTGGAGCTACATATAGTTTCATTTCCACTAGTATTATCCGGGATATGCTAGAAAAACTTAGGTTTTTAGCATAAGTGTGGAAAGTTGAGTATGGTACTAATCAAACCTACTTAGTGGATCAACACTTGCCTACAGTAGAGATAACTCTACCCGATGGATCCACTATATGAAACTTATATGTGACACACCTTTATGATTTTGATATTATCCTAGGGATGGATTGGTTAAAGGTTCATGGAGCCCTAATCAACTTCTAATATAGGTGGATGAATTACACCAACAAGAATAAGAGGAGAGTGAGAGTACAAAGTAGGCAAGGTTCTTTTCAACCTCACTTGCTTTCAGCTATGCAATTAAAGAAAGCCATTAAAAGAGGTGGTATGTTATATGTAGTAAATATCAATGGGAAGACTGGAGAAAATGGAGATGAAGAAGTATTCAAAAAACATCCAATTCTCCATGAGTTTCAAGATGTATTTCTTGAAGATATTCTAGGTTTACCACCTCAATGAGAATTTGAATTCACTATTAAGCAAATACCAAGGGTTGACCCACGTTAAGGACACCTTATAGAATGATCCCAACTGAGTTGCAAGAGTTGAAGGTGCAACTTCAAGACTTGTTAGAAAAGGTTCTGATCAAACCTAGTGTGTCACCTTGGGGTGCAGCTATGCATAGATTATAGAATTCTAAATAAGGTAACTATTAATAATAAGTATTCTTTGCTAAGGATAGATGACTTCTTTGATCAGCTAAAGGATGCTACTATATTTTTAAAAATAGATCTAAGATCTGGATATCATCAGTTGAAATTCAAGAAGAGGATACTCACAAGACAACCTTTAAAATATGATATGGGAATTATGAGTTTATAGTATTGCCATTAGGGTTGACAAATGCATTGGAAGCCTTTATGAATTTGATGACTAGTATGTTCAAAAAATATTTATATTGGTTTGTCTTGGTATTCCTATATGATATTTTGATATATTCTCATACTAAGGAAGAACACGACCATCACCTCAAGTTGGTATTAGAAGTACTAAGGAAGAACCAACTATATGGGAAGTTGTCCAAGTGTGAATTTTATACCTCACAAGTGCAATATTTGGGACACATCATCAAGAGAGAGAAAATTATTGTAGACCCAAAGAAAATTGAGGTTATATTAAGTTGACCTCCACCAAAAAATGTGATAAAAGTCAGGAATTTCATGGGACTCACTAGATATTATAGGTATTTTATGAGATATTACTCTAAGGTTACCTATTCTATCACCAATATTCAAAAAAAGGGGAAAGAGTTCATATGTTAGGACCCATCCTAACGCTTGATGTAATAGTCCTTATGAAACGTGGGTAGTACCCATGTTAATATTTTATAATTTTTTATTATAGTTTTTTATTAAGAAATGCCTGTGCCAAATGGCACCCTTCGATGTAACCATTTTTCAAGAATGTAACTGATTATAAGTAGGAGATTCTAGCCCGGGTGGCATTTTGCATGTAAGCCAACCTTGGGAGTTAGTTGCTAGAGTAATTCCTTAAATATGTGTGAGGTAGCTTTGTATGTATATTTTTTGCATAACTGAATGAATTATTGAAGGAGGTTGCCCCCTCAAAGAGGCTTGTGATTTAGTGCTATTGTGAGATTGTTCTTTTTTTGCAATTTACTTTTGTAATGTGCATGTTATTTCCAAGTGTGTTGTGAGTTTATATGTTTATTTTTAGTATTTGTGTGAGAGTGTTTATTTTTATTAGTAGGTTCCTAACAAGTGGTATCAAAGCGCTTTCTAGGGCCATGTTTTGCTACTACTATGACAGATTCTGCCAATTCGATCTATTAGGTATATGATTTTCAAGTTCAATTTTTTTGTTTGCTAGTTTTTCCTTATTAAAAAATACAATATATATATATATATATATATATATATATATATATATATATATATATATATATATATATATATATATATATATATATATATATTCATCAAAAGGTCAAAACAATTTATAGTCATTTTTATAGTAGTTGAGTAGGTTAGAAACCCTATGTTGGGGGTTTTAAAATATCGTGAAGGAGTTGCCATTATTGGCTAAGCTAGATAGCCCATACAACATCTAGTGAAGTGAGGAGTGATCAAGCTCCAATAACCAGGCCTCAGATAGCACTCACACACAAAATTGAGCTCCCACGCATCTTCAAGTGTATCAAGAGACCATCTAGGCTTTAACAAAAATAAATCCCTAGGAAGCTTTTTGGCCTTGTATTGTCCATAGTGCACGAAAAATAGCATCCTGGAAGACTACCCTCTCATAGTGTCAAAGATGCAGATAGTGTGCTCAAGGGTATGTATGGAATCCTCCTTGAGTAGAAGCCTAAAATATTGGTCTGAGCACTATTTTTCATCACTGCGATATAACAAAGGGTCTATGGATTTATATACGCCCTTGCTTAGCATACCTTGGTTCTGTTTAAACCTGCAAACAAGTTTTGTTCTTCAATTCTTCTATTCTACTTAATATGCAACCAAAATCCCAACCTATTACTGTATCCTACTTAAAAGTTGAGCATACGAAGAAAACATCCCTATTCCATAATTCCTGCATGCACAATAGACAATACAAACTCTCAAAGAATAACAGGAAAACAAAAATATTTAGAGTTTAAAACAGGGGGTCAGAGTTAGTTATAGTTAGAATTTTTTTATCATTAACAGTGAATACATGGTGGTCAGGATAACAATATCATAACAGTCACCTACATAGTCAAAACAATTACCTATGCTAGTTAGAATAGTCAGGGAATATCTATGATAGAGTCAAAATCGAACTGGGAACAAAATAGTGTCAGGAATTAGTTAGTGTTTAGATATTTCAAAAAGGGAACATAACAACGTTAGGAATTATTTAGTGGTCATACAATCCAAAAAGGGAACAAAACAACACTTTGAGTAATTTAATGGTCAGTAATTAGAACATACAAGATAGAGACAATTGACACAGTTCTTGAAACCAATCTTTGAAGGCAAAACTAACCTTACTAGTAAAAAAAATTGAATTTTTACTAAAACAGGGATATCTCTTCACTCAGAGCTTAGATTGACTCAAAAATTTAGCAAATAATTCTACGTTCTATTCTAGACAAAATTGTCCTTGGTAGCCCCTGGTCAAATTTTGCACTGATTTTCCAAAATTGGCATTTTTTTATTTTTTTGTTAAGGCCATAACTGCTCAACGGTCAATCAAATTGATCCAAAATTTTGTGAAGTAGAAGCAATTATTATTTTGCACCTAATACCCTCAAGGATCCACTACTGAATTTTAAGTCCAATTTGAAGAAATTATCTTGACATCGACCTACAACCAACTAGGAGATCACAAAAAGTCAAAGAAGTCAGTATATCTCCTCCTTGAGCGCTCAAATAAAGTAGCCACCGAAGTGGGACCTATCCCAAAATTAGTGTTGCAACCTATTTCCTAAATTAATTTTTGGACCCTTACTAAAAATAGTAACTCTTAAAAGCTACCTATCTATTTTTAGTAAGTCCCACAAAAAGCATCCAAACCTTCAATTATGGCTAAGGAAACTCACCAACAATTAATGGAGAGGGAACTTAAAAATAAAGTGAACAATATGGGCAACCAAATAACATCTAGGCTTAATAAAAGCATACAGGAAATGCAGTCACAAATCCAATATTTCCAAGAATCTATAGTTGGTATCACCCATGCACAAAAAGCAATGAAGGTTGACTTGGAAAGTAGAGCCTCTACTAATTCCACAACTCCACATGACTGAGTGAAAATTGGTATAAACCACCACAAACAAGCTATACCCAACCACAATGGGATGAGGTTATCCAAATTAGAATTTACCAAGTTTTATGGAAAATATCTTTATGGGTGGATTTGTAAGGTAGAACAATATTTCACTCTTTATAATGTTGATCGATTCCTATGGTTGACCATTGCTTCTTTTAATTTTGAATTCGATGCACTCCATTGGTTTTTGTGGCTTAGAAAGGTTAAACCTAACCTTTCATGGCCTAATTTTGGTCAGTGCCTACTCACTCGCTTTGGTCCCAATGAGTTTGAAGATTTTACAAGAGCCCTTTTTAAACTCAAATAAACTTCAACTGTTCGAGAATAGCAAACTCATTTTGAAAAACTTGTCAATAAAACAATAAGACTAAGTGTTTATTCTTTCCAAAGTTGTTTTGTGAGTGTATTGAAGGATGACATCTGGACTGAGGTTAAATTTTTGTGACCTCAATCGCTACCAGATGCCATACAATTGGCCAAATTGGTAAAGGAAAAATTCAAGGCTCTTGACAAAACATCTAAATTTCCTCCATCTAAGTCATCTTTTTTGAACAAACCAATGCCAAGTTCGACTAATAAATCTCCACCTATAAAAAATTCATGAAGAGATGGAGCATAGGAAGGCACAAGGATTATGCTACAATTGTGATGAAAAATATACCCAAGGGCATAGGTGTGTGCAAAAAAATTGTACTTGCTAGATATGGTCGAAGTTCCCACTTCAAACTCTTTTGAGGATGAGGAGGATCCTCAAGAAACAAAAACCATAGATCAATTGATCGATCAGGAGGAATCTCAACCAAAAAAAAATTTATATGCTCTAGCAGGAGTATCCACACCCCAAACCATGAAGGTGATTGGTCATTTCAAGGGACAAAGGGTCATCATTTTTATTGACTCTGACAACACACATAATATTATTGATCCACATTTCACCAAACAAGGAAACTATTACATTACCACATGCAATTCCTTTGAAGTTATGATTGCTAATGGTGGAACCCTACCATGCAAAGGAAAATGTTGTCATGTTAAGCTAAAAATTAGGGACTATAATATCAAGTCTAACATGTTTGCTTTACCCTTAGGAGGGTGTGATATAGTTTTGGGAGCATAATGGTTATGCATGTTAGGACTAGTTTTATGGGATTTTGCTAAATTATGGATGAAGGCAACAATATAACTTTCGTGGCATAAAGGCAGGAGCAGTTCAGTTAATTTCTTCTCATAAGATGGAAAATTTGTTAAACAAATCTTCCTTTGGTGTGGTAGCTCAACTTTTTGCTATCGTCGCTCCTGAGCAAAGGGAGTCTAGTCACCCCTCGTAATTAGAGGGTATATTAAACAGGTATGCTCATGTCTTTGAGGAACCCAAGGGAATTCCTCCTCAGTGCTCATATAATCATGCAATACAACTTGTTCCTGGTAGTTTACTTCCTAATGTTCACCCATACCGATATACTTATTCTCATAAAATTGAAATTAAAATATTATACATGATATTTGAGCTTTTGGAATTATCCATTCGTTGTTAGTTAAAAATAAGGATGGCACTTGGTGCTTGTGTGTAGATTATCAAGATCTTAATACAATTACTATCAAGGATAAGTTCCATATTCCTGTTATTGATGAACTCTTAGATAAGTTGCATGGGGCTCAGTATTTTTCCAAGTTAGATTTACGATCGGGTTATCACCAAATCTACATTAAGAATGAAAATATTCCCAAAATAGGCTTTCGAACTCACAAAGGGTATTATGAATTTTTAGTTATGCCTTTTGGGATGACCAATGCACCATACACTTTCCAGAGTTTGATGAATTATGATTTTTGCCCTCATCTCTGCAAATTCATTCTAGTCTTCTTTGATGACATACTAATTTATAGTCACACATGGGAGGATCATCTTCACCACTTAGAAGGAACTCTCAAACTTTTGTCTGACCATTAGGTTTATGCAAAGCAATAAAAATATTCCTTTGGTCAATAGGAGGTTGAATATTTGGGGTATATAGTCACTAAGGAAGGATTTCAAGTAGACCCTATGAAAATTCAAGTAGTGCAATAATGGCCCAAACCTCATACCTTGAAGGGACTTCATGGATTCTTGGGTCTTACAGGATATTACAAAAAAATCATAAAAAACTATGGCAAGATCGCAGCTCCCCTCACAACCATGCTATGAAAAATTCTTTTTGAATAACACAAGCTTATACTGAGAGGGGGGTGAAATGTATAATACCAACTTTTACTTTTCTTTCCTAAACAATATTATCCAATATAATCAATGGCAATATCAATAGCAGTAATCAAAGCAATGCAAAAATCATCACACACAATAGAGACACCAATTTAACGTGGTTCACCCAATGTGGGCTACTCCATAGAGAAAATATTTCACTAAAATTTTCTCAATAAATATCTTGGGAAATCTTCCCTATTACAATGTTTATGGACCTCTATCCAAAGGAGACACCAATCCTCTAATGCTCTAATTTGTGGATCTCTCTCCATAGGATAACTCTTTCCTCTTTTTCTGGTTCATTGAACTTGATCCAAGAGAACTCTTTCTCCTCAAGTGGTTTGTGGATTTCTCTCCACAAAATAACTCTATCTTCCCAACTGCTTCATGGATCACACTCCGTAGGATAAATATTTCCCCTAGATCTGGTTCATGGATATCTATCCATAGGAGAACTCTTTCTTCTCTACTCTAGTTGGTGATCTTCTAGAAGACTACTACTCCCACTACACTGGCTTGTGGATCTCTCTCCATAGAAGACCTTTGTCCTCACTCAAAAGACCTCTATCCTCACTGCCCTGGCTAATGGATCTCTATCCACTGGAGACTATTTTCCTCTATTCTATCACCTCCAAAGCTTACTCTCAACTCTATCTTAGATATGCACCAAACACTATCCTCGAACTAGTACAAATATACTCTTTGTCTTAAGTATAGCACAAAGTTGCTCTCAAATCTACATCAAAATATATCCTCAAATATATCCTCAATATTTAACATAAATCTTGATAAAATCACCAATTAACTCTGCTTAGATTTTCCCCAAGCCTTAACACAAAGCTTAAACAAATCACAAATCCAACTCTGCTCTCAAGTCTCCATAAAGACTTACCTCAAATATGCCCTCAAGTCCTCTCAAGAGCTTGCTCAATCTAATCTCAATTCTTCACAAATACTTGCCTCAAATTTTCCTACATGTCCTCTCAAGAAATTTCTCAATATGTTCTCAAGTCTTCACAAAGACTTGCTTCAAATCTGCTTACAAGTCCTCTTAAGGACTTGCTCAATCTACTCTTAAGTCTTCACCAATACTTACCTCAAATCTTCTTACAAGCTTTCACAAAATCTTGCTCAACTCTATCCTTAAGCTTTCACAAAATATTACTCAAATCTGTTCAAACACATGCTCAATACAAATCACAAGATATGCTCAATCAATCTCAAATATTACATACCATGCTATCAATTGCTTTGTCTAATCTTCAAAATAATTTTGTTAGCTTGAAGCATTTTAGACATATTCTATTCAAAATTCGTTTAACCTCTAGAACATATAGAGAATGCTATGCTCTATAAAAAAATCAATATGTTCTACTCAATCATTAAGTCGGTTGCTTTCACAAATCTGATTTCTAATGTTTGCACATTCACTTCCAATATCACTCAAAACCAATGCTCAAGAACTTTAACTCAATCATTCAATCAATAAAACACAACTTGCTCACAAACCCTAAACAAGTGTTTTCATACTTCAAAAAAAGCACAATGTGGGTCTCAAACCCTAACTCAAATAATCCTCAATCTCTAACTCAAAATTTCTCTTAAACATTCACCAATCATGCATATGAAAACTCACTCAAACATTTCCAACAATGCTTATCAAACAATCATTTTCACTCCACCTTTGCATTTCACAACATTCAATCCAACAATACTTCAATCAAAAGATGATGTGCCCATACCTTTTTGTTTTGATGGAGATATATCTTCAAAACTTGTTTTACTCAACCAAATCCTTTTGCCAATTCTAGGTTAGATAGCAACAGTCTATCTCAAAATATCCACAGGAATATTTACCTCAATAAATATTTCACCATACAATAAATGTCAACTCACAAATATACCTTATTACTCCTTCCTTAAAATAACTCCAATCAATAGATCATTTACTCAATAAAAAAAATAACAATATCCCTATGGCTCCTTTTAACTCCAACTCAACATAAAATATTTCAATCCAATTTCAACCTTCCAAATACTTTAATATTCTAACTCAAAATAGATTACAATAATAAATTCCTTTGAATACACCTTATACTCTCCAATTCTTAACCCAACATTCACTTCAAAATACACAAATGATATTCCTTGCACACACCTTATAATCTCCAATTTCTTAAATCAACATATGGCAAAAATTAAAAATATTAAATCATACCTTAGCCACTTTAAAAAATAATTTTGCATCACAAAAACACCACCATGCACTCCACGTGAATCGAACTCGCGTTCACCGCTTGCCTAGCACCTTAGCCATGGCTAGGCTACCACTTGGGCTACACGCCCACAAAAACACCACTATGCACTTCCGACCTTTTGTAACCTTCGCAGGCACCAAAAATATTCGAATCAAAACAAAACTCTTCCCTCCGTTGTCGTCGGGAATCGAACATGGGACCTTTTTTCCCCCAAAGACTTATGCGCCAAGCCTTGCCACAAGGCCACTCATGTGGATGGTGATAGAAGTGCACACTCTCTCCCCTTTATACATTTGCAATCCACCTTAATATTTTAAAAATAAAAAGCTTCTTCTATTGCCTTGCTCACAAAAATCGCATCGATTATTTTGCTAGCCCTTCGCATATGATTTTCGAAGACTTACTTTATGCCATCCAAACATTATGGTATAAATACCATATCCTTCCTTGCTTCGACGTCGATGGGGAAAATATTAAGTTTAATATTTTGCACCCAACCCTTACTTAGGGTTTAATTAATTTATATTATAAATTAATTATAATATAAATATTATAATTAATTTACAAGTAACCTTAGGCTTTATTTTTAATACTTAATATTATAATAATAAATATTATAATATTATTTCCTTTGGGCCTAGGTGTTTTTCTTTTTAACCTTAGGCCTTATCTTAACACCTTTAATATTATAATATTATTTCCTTTAGGCCTAGGTATCTCCTTCCTTCAGGGAATTTAGCCAACCTTTTAACTGTAGCGACCCCGGGAATGCACGCACCGCCCCTTTTTAACCCTACTTGCAATGTTATTAAAAACCCAAGATGAAATGGAAGACAAGAAGAAAAAGCATATAACACGAAATAACAAATATGGATCTCTTTATTGATATTGAAGCTCGGTTACATGTCGGTCCCTCTTAGGGATACCCATTTTGATACTATAAGTTACAAATAGGCAAAGAGTGCCCCTTTCGCGAAGAGGTGGTGCGCTTATAAAAGCTTCCTGGTTCTACACATGGAAATGTATGAGGGCTTATAGATGCCTCCTTCTCTAGGTTTGTTTCCTAGAGGGATCCCTTTTGCTCTCGTATGTTGCAAACTTCGTCCGATGTACCTGTGGCCCTGCAAGCAATGAAACAACAACACACGTTTAGGTGTCCGAGATTGCCTCCCCGGATGAGGTTGTTAGTAATAAAAGAATGTAATGGAAATATGATGAAACTATGCCATGAAATCATGTAAATCTATGCTAATGATATGAAAACATGAAGAAACATAATAAAAGATGCTATGTCTAAAACCTAAGCTAAGCCTGCGGGCCACTGTCCAAGATAGCGGCCGCTAAGGTAAACCTTGCTCTCTTTACCCCAAAGCTATGGGTCAAAGCCTGTATCTGATGTCGAAATAATAGGTGTTATGCTCTTCAATTCGTCAGGGCTTCACCGTACACGTGATCTCAAAGAGAACTCTCCAAGTCTTGAAAGCTCTCCTCAAAAATATGTCTCGATGATAGCCGATTCAAAATATTAAAGATCAAAGATGATCCTTGGTGCTCTTAGGCTTGCACCTTTTATAGTGTGAAACCCTAGGTCTATGTCCAAGCCCTAGAAATGAATTTCTCATGCGTAGTGCAAGTTAGCATGAGAATATTTTGTCCATTATCTATGTTTGAAGGCCAGTTAACTAAAATCTAACTGCCCACTTGAGTCTTCTATGTGAACTGGTCGTTAGCATGAGAATATTTTGTCCTTTGTTTATGCTTGGAGGTTAGTTAACTAAATTTTAAATGCAAACTCAAGCCTCCTATGTGAACTGGTCATGAAAAGGAATGCAAAGTTACTCCCGCTCACCTTTATTGCATGCAGACTACCACTTCCACCTGTGATTAGGCCTGTTTGTCGAAAAACTATTTCTTATGGCTTAGTCGCTATCGTCTACAGTGGCTAAGATCTGGCCACTGTCATCTGCAGTGGCTAAGGTCTGGCCGCTCTAGGCTTGACAGGATAGGCTTGGATGGCTTGAAAAGGCCCCAAATGAGTGGTGAGAACCACTATTGATGCTTGGAAAGTCCAAGATTATGTCTTATGATCTTATGAGTGTGTCTATGTGAGCAGCTCCCCTAAGCATGACACGATTTAGGTGTCTATAGATGCCCCTTTTTGCGATGCGTTATGTGGAAAACACAACGCTGAGCAAAAATGTAGACTGATTTGTTTGTAGGGTGTATGGTGATCAATGGTTTGATCAACACTGGATGGCCCAATCATGCAAGATGGCACGCATCCCTTGAATCATTGCCTCAACGTTTGGAGGACTTAGCTCAGTGGCTTTTGCATGTTAAATTGCACTCATTCCTCAAACTCAATCGGGTAGCTTCAGTTGCTACAACAATTCCGACCGGTAGGAGAGCTACAATTGAAGATGTCATGTCTGCTTACATTCCCAACAAACAAGGGAAATTTGTGATTGTTGTATGCAATGATTCGTAGGATGAACACGATTTTGTTATGATCGAGTGATCTTTTGTTGATTTTGATTATGATTAAGTTGAAGTTTTGAACTACTTCCTCACACAATGAATTGGTGAAGAAATGACAATGAATGAAGCGACAAGTCGCTTGACCAATATGACTAATCTGGTTCCTTTCTAGCATTTGTTGCTTTTAATGGGCAATCCCACATCCAAGTGTGATTCCAATTGTTTATGATAATCATCCATCCTTATCCCGAGGAGCGGTCCGACTATCAATAGCATTCTTAGGGAGTTAGGATGAGTGATTCTATTTATGTTTAGATTGTATCACTTTGACTTAATGTTTTTGATGTCATAGGGGAATTAGGATGATCCTTTCGCACCCGTGGAGCAGTCCGACCATCTTGGTCTTCTTCGGGATTGAAGGGTGGCACATCGTAATTCCAAAATGAGTTGTTTTTGCCCCAAGTGGCCTTATGGTTATCTACTCATCTCACCGAAATACATGGAGTGTGAATCGTTGCAATCGCCGAGTTGATAGAGTAGGTGACTGAATACGAGGCCTACTTGAGATTGTGCTTTTATGTGATTTTTTTTTGTTATTTTGAACATTTTGATGATCTAAAACCACCAAAGTGTGTTTATTTGCTATTTTTATGGGATCCCTCAAGGAGGAAATCCCTTATTTTTATCTGTGGATCTAGCCGCTGTCAGGTCTAACAACCTTTGAGTTCCTGCCTGTGGCCGTTGTCGCCTTGAGTGGCCAAGAAGTTTGGGTTGCTAATGTCAGCAACAACCAAGGCATAATTAAGGAAATATAAAATTTGCATTTCTAGGGTTTGACCTTTCACTTTCATTTTTTGAAGATTTGCTTTGGGAGCTCTGGTGTGATAGCGACGATGGCGATGTCAGGATGTAGTTTGTTGTTCCTCCTTCTACACCATAGGAGGTTCCAGTGGCAGGTTCAGGAGTATATGTAGGACATCTTCTATATTTTTAGATGAGCATGAGGTGTAGATCCATGGACTTATGGATCATGTTACCATTCTTTAGATGCATCTCAGGAGGCATGAGATTGTCCCTAAGGATCTAGTAGGTGCGGGTGGTTCGCAGGTCAGTGGGTGCTCCCCCTTGGGGTAGTATTCCGCCCGTCCTAGCCAGAGGACCTAGACTC
Source organism: Wollemia nobilis (assembly GCA_028583015.1). Lineage (NCBI taxonomy): Eukaryota > Viridiplantae > Streptophyta > Pinopsida > Araucariales > Araucariaceae > Wollemia > Wollemia nobilis. Next base: position 1,227,711 of record JAQPPZ010000569.1, on the reverse strand, counting down.
GGATAGAGAGACTTACATGCTCGCATCATTCGACTCGCGACACCGCCACAGGGTGAGGTGGCACTAGAGGAGGTGATGCAGGGGGCTCAGGCCCGGTATTTGATTGATGCTCTACTTGGTCCTTGATTCATTTTTGAGGTCGATTGACCTATATGACTGTAGCCCACGGGCATTTTTGTACATCCATTGGACTTGACACACATACTTTTATGATATCTTTGCATTATGACTTATTATGTGTATCGTTTATTGCTCATGTTTTTGTTGTTATTTTGTTTTATGATATGATGTGATGATGGTATTATGATGATTTGATGTATATGTTAGATGATAGATGATATTTGAAGATGCTTAGATGGATGTGTAGATGCTTATATGATTTGATGATATGATGCGATGTATTTTGATGATGAATGATGAATTTATGATTGTATGCAAATGGATATTGCCTATATGTTTTATGATGTGCTTTATGGATTTAATGACTTGTTTTTGTGGATGTGATGTTATTGCTAAATGCATGTTTTAACTTTGCTTTAATTGTATGCATCTAACTTATGTGGTGGAATGGTATAAATGAACCTGTATGCTCTAATCACTTAAAACATACGGAATGCATATGACATTGACAATCTTAATGGGTGATACCACAAAAAGTAAAAAAATAATCATGAATTTAAATAATCACTCTTATCATAAGAATTGATTAAGTATTCATATATGAGATGTAATGGTGTGTAATGTATTTTCTTAATAAGTTTCTGTAAATTAAAAGATATAAAGTAGTCAGTGGTCGTCTATATACTATTTCTAATATATATGCGGTATCTGTCCTACTATGTTGATACCCCCTAATTTATAGAATCTTATAAAGAAAGTGATGGTGTGAATGATGTTATGATTTGTTGCTATGTAAGAATTTTTGGGGCTTTCCAGAGATTCAAACACTCTAGTTACCCTATCAACAGTTGTCTACTTACCACTTAGATTTTTGAAAAGTAAGGCTTTTACCATGGACCTGGTTTTTCATGATCTCTGTGTGTGCATGTGATTGTATATTTTGAGGTAGAACTCAAGCATTTCCTCCGATGTCATGCGGGATTCTTTCATCCCATTGCTAAGATCGGGGATCCTCAAGTGTTCATCTCATCCTTATGTTGGACTTAGTTGGACTATACCACTAGGCAATATTGGGTTACCTAAGCTAGCTCATCCACATTCAAACATTGGTCTACACAAATGCATGAAGCAATTGTAGTAGACATATCATCATGCGTAAGGATTTCTCCTTCCAGTTTTGTACAATGCTGAGAATTCTAGGGATTCAAGCTTTATTCCCTTCTTTTTGGCTTCTTTTTGGCTTTGGATATTTGCTCATATGTAGTGATGAAAATCACTTTTTATTTTGATTGATTTTTTCTTTGAGCGAGGATTTTTGTAGTGATGATAATCACTGTTTATTTTGCTCATACGTAGTGATGAAAATCATTGTTTATTTTTTATTGATTTTTTTCTTTGAGCTATGATTTTTTTTTGAATTTTGAATTTATGATTTGTGTATCGGATTTTTGCTTTGAAATCTGGATTGTATGCTTGGCCTTTTGAATATGTACTTTGCTTTGGGATTTTGCTTATTTTGATTTAAGCAAGGGATTTGGATAGGGTAAAGCTTGTCCTTTTGCCAATTCTCAGCACCTTTAAACCGGTTGCACAGGGGGATAAGCAAGGAAGATCCTTTTTGCTTAAGGTAACCTAGACCGCTTTGCAGCTTTCATCTTTTCCTTGTACCAACTAGGATTTTAGTGTTTCAATTAGTGACGGGATCTTGAATATCCAAGGTATTATCACAGCTAGACCTTACCTTCTACTAATCAAAGTTGTTTTCCTCAAAAGTTGATAAGATCACTAGGTGTGGTTGATTAACCAAAAAACCTTAGTATATTATGTATAGCAACAAATAATGGTTGTGTTGAAAAACACAATTACACACATGTGGATGGAGGTATGGATTTGAATGATTTGTGGACAAACTTGGTATCACTTTTAAGGCTCTCATGACATATGCAATTGTAGTGGATATGAAAATGCAATGCAATGATGTGGATGCAAGATGTGAGATGCAATTGTTTTTGTATTTTTTATTTTTATGTTGTTTTTGTATTTTTGCTTAATTTGACCAAAGGGCTTTAAGATGCCTTTGGAGCTTTTGTTTGATTTTGACCAAGTGGATTGGGTACCCTTGGAGCTTTTTGAATTGATTTTGACCAAGCGGTTTGAATTACCCTTGGAGCCTTTGAATTGATTTTGACCAAGCGGTTTGAATTACCCTTGGAGCCTTTGAATTGATTTTGACCAAGCGGCTTAAATGCCCTTGGAGCATTTTGAATTGATGGGATTTGACCAAGTAGTTTGAATTACCCTTGGAGCCTTTTGAATTTATGTTTGACCAAGCGGTTTTGAATACCCTTGGAGCCTTTTGAATTAATGTTTGACCAAGCGGTTTTGAATACCCTTGGAGCCTTTTTGAATTGATTTTGACCAAGCGGGATGAATTACCCTTGGAGCCTTTGATTGTATTTTTGAAATTTTATGTTTTTATGATTTGTTTTTTGACATATTTGAATGTTTTTGAATTTTTATGACATATTTGAATGTTTTTGTTTTTTATGAAATATTTGAATGTTTTTGAATTTTATGTGTAAAATGCCTTTAAGTGAATGATATTGAGAGGTTCAGGCTCTTCAACACCATCTAATGATATAAGGTGATATGCTCCAGGCCCAACTCTCTATGAAATCATGTATGGACCTATCCAATTTGCCACGAACTTATCTCGCAGATGCGACGGCAGATTCGAATTCTGTTGGTTTTCTTTGAGCACTAGATCTCCAACCTTGAATTCCCTTAAATGGACTTTACTATTGTAAGCTCACGCAAGGCAATCTTGGTAAACATGAAGATGCTCTAAAGCATTGACTCGGCATTCATCAAGAAGCATCAACTAATCAAGGCGGCCTTGTCACACAACATCATCATCTATGAAGTCCTTTAATGCTATGCGTAGAGTCAGAATTTCCAACTCTAGTGGCATGATGGCCTTAGTGCCATATACTAGTGAAAATGGTGTTGCCCCAATGGGCATCCGTATACTAGTCCTGTATGCCCATAGTGCAAGAGGCAACTGCATGTGCCAATCCTTGTGATTGTCTTGCACCGTCTTCCTCAAAATGGAGACTATTATTTTGTTTGAGGCTTCTGCTTGCCCGTTTGCTTATGGATAATAAGGCATTGAAAAACTATGTTGAATATGGTATTTTTTCATTAAAGCATGCACATTTTTGTTCTTGAAATATGGCCCATTATCCGATATTATCTTATAAGGGACCCCAAAATGACTTATGATATTGTGGAGTATAAACTCCGCAATCCTTGGTCCAATTGTTGATGTTAAGGGGATCACTTCTACCCATTTAGTGAAGTATTATGTGGTCGTTATGATGAATGTGTGTCGGCCTGAGGACGAGGGTGAGATTTTCCCAATCAAGTCTAGTCCCCACTGTGAGAATGGCCATGTTTCTTGGATGGGCTGCAAAGCTTACAATGGTAAGTGCGTTAGATTTGCATGATGTTGGCACTTACTACATTTCTTGACATACTCGCAGCAGTCCTTTTCCATTGTGGGCCAATAGTAACCCATTATCAAGATGCATTTAACGATGGCCATGCCACTGAAATGGCCTCCACATGTTTCGTCGTGAGCTTGCAAAATTACCTAGGATGCTTCCTGGGGCTCAAGACAATGGAGTAATACTCCATCATATCCTCGTCTGTAGAGGATTTCTCCTAGAAAGATGTATCTTGTTGCTCTCTGTTTGAACGTTCGCCTTTCAGTATGCGATAAACCTTGAGGTACTATTCCAAGCTTCAGGAAGTCTCGCAGTTGGGAAAGCCAATCTTGATAAGCCACGACTTCTATAGAAAATATGACTTGCCCTTCCTATATTTTTGAGCTAGTGAACATGGATTGAGGAACAAATCTATGGTGTATGGTTGCACCACACTCCACAGGTCCTTGGGAAATCAAAGACCCCCAAGGTGTCATTTGTAAGAAATCTCTGGTTGCGAAGGACCAATCCTGATTTGGCTTGATGTTGATCATGTTGACTGATTCTTGATTGTCAAAAGCTTCACGGCGTATTGCTGAGTGCGAAATAACTTTGACATGAACGATTGTAAAATTAGCAGATGGATTCTGAGGGATTAAGGATCCCAAAGATGCCATGGTGTCTACAAATCTATTCTATGTATGATGGATTGCCTCAATGTTGTACCATTCCAGTTGGGCTAGGTAAGTGTCAACAAGTTCCTTGTAAGTCTTTAGGAGTGGGCACCTACATTGGAATAGTCCTTTGACCTGGTTTACTATGAGCAAGGAGTCACCAAAGATATTCAATCTTTTAATGCCCATTGCTACGACTGTTTGGAGTCCTAGGATCAATGCTTCATATTTTGTATTGTTTTTTGTGCATGGGAAGTCTAGTTTGAATGATAAGGGCAATGGAGCGCCCTGTGGTGTGATAAATACAATCCCTGCTCCACCTCCTTGTTCACACTTCGAACCATCGAAGAACAATGACATGTCTCTTTCTTTCTTAGGTTATTCGAGCTCTGGCGGATCTGATAATGCAAAGACCGCATCATCAAGAAATTCTATGGTGAGAGGCTTGTTATCCTGAAGAGGCACCTCTGCTAATTGATCTGCTATGACTTGTCCCTTGATGGACTTTTGGCTTATGAACTCTAGATAAAATTTTATCAATAGCATGATCCACTTTGCGGTACATGTATTGTGATATGTCTTGCTCATCATGTACTACAAAGGATTCTATTTTGATATGACGTAGGTCATATGGCTCAATATGTAGTGTCACAACTTTCGAGTTACAAAGACCACCGCTAGACATAACTTTTTGACATACGCATATCCTAGCTCATAACTCACCAAGGTGCGACTAATGTAATATATGGCTTGATATTTGTCTTGTTCATTCTTTTGGGCTAACATGGTGCCCAATGCAAAATCAGTAGCTAATATATATAGTAAAAATGGTATGTCTGGCCTTGGTGGAGCCAATACTGGTGGCGTTGCCAGATAAGTCTTGATCTTTGCAAAGGCTTGATGGCATTCTTTGTCCCAATGAAAGGGAACCTCCTTGCATAGCAACCGATTCATAGGTCGCCATTTGTCTGATAATTACACGATTAATCTTTTGATAGATGCTATCTTGCCTTGTAGGCTCCGCAAATCCCTGATGTTGGTAGGGGCGGCAATTTATAGTATAGCCTTTACCTTTGTAGGATCGACTTTGATGCCTCTCTTGGATACGATGAATCCCAATAGCTTGCCAGAAGTTATGCCAAATACGCACTTATTAGGATTCAATTAGACATTGTGTTCCATGAGGTGATCAAAGATTTGCCTAAGGACTTCGACATGCTCTTGCCGCAACAAGGACTTGGCTAGTAAGTCATCCATGTAATATTCCAATATTTTATGCATATAGTCATGGAATATGTATGTCATGGCCCGCTGATATGTGGCACCAGCATTTTTGAGACCGAATGGCATCACTTTGTAACAGAATGTTTCCCATGGAGTAATGAAAGTAGTTTTATGTTGATCTTCGAGCTTAATCCGGATTTGGTTGTATCCAGAAAAACCATCCATTAGGGAGAGCATTTCATGACCTGCGGTTGCATCTACAAGAGCATCTATGTTTGGCAACGGGAATGAATCATTTTGTGTTGCCCTATTTAAATATATGAAATCTGTGCAGATACGGACTCTTCCGTCAGGTTTCCCCATGAGTACCATGTTTGAAACCCACTCAGGGTAATCAATAGGAACTATGAATACTGCATCTAGTAGTTTTTGCAATTCATTCTTCACCATCAAAGTGACGGTTGGATGCATTTTCCTCAGATTTTTCTTGACTGGCTTCTTCGTGGGATCTAATGAAATGATGTGAATGACTAACTTTGGATCTATCCTTGGCATGTCTTTGTAAGTCCAAGCAAAAATATTTGGCCTCTCTTTGAGGAGAGGAATTAGGATGGCTTGTTCCTCTAGAGATAGGCTTTCTCCAAACTTGACTTTCCTTGGTTGGGTAGGATCATCATTGATGTCCACCTCGAAAGTCACTTCTATAGCCATATGTAACCCATCCTCTAGCTGATGAGGCGTGGGTATCAAATGAATTTCATTGATAGGATTTACCACACGTAGTGACTCAGGTTCTAAACCAACATGGAATATTTCATACACACAACCTGATGCAAAATGGAACGGTTGTAACATATCTTCATTGGGGAAGAGGTCTTCCGGCTCTATGGATGAATTAGTGTAATACTAATCAATAGCCTCTATATCAAGATGCAATGAATTAGTAGGATCTACTTGATTATGAAGTGGAGTGATCAAATCAATGTAGATCATGTTGATGGATGGGATGAAATCTCCAGGACCAAATGGGTGCAATCTTGTCTCAAGGGTTTCTCTTCCATACTCACCGTGAGGTTCTGTAGGAATGGGAATTTTTGGATCTGGCCCATGAGCAGGGTGTAAAATAGGATTATTGGGCTCTAATAACTCTCTGAATGTATGCAAAGGGGGATTGACCATCCAATGAATTATAGCTAGATCAATAGGTCTCCCCAAAAATCATAGATGAGGGTATATGGCACAGAGTTCCGCCTCTCTCTCTACTAGCTCATTGACTTGCCGCAAGTGGTGAGGTCCAAGATAAGCCATCTCGGTCTCATCATCAAAGTCATCATCACTTATCCAAAAATTGTTAGCATTGGTATGCGGTCCTAATACAAGGGGCTCATGTATTGGTCCCAAGTAGGCCATCTCTGTTTCATCTTCATATTCTTCGTCACTTATGAAGAATCCATTTGTGTTTGTCTCTTGCCCCAAAGTCAGGGGTTGATGAATTAGGCCTAAGTAGGCTCTTTCTATTGAGTCTTCTAATTCATAGTCACTTTCATCTTATGTATATCCACTCTCATCATGGATGGACCATGTGAACCTTTGTAAATAGCAAGGCCCCTAATAGGCTAAGTCAAGTTGCACCTCATCATCACTTTCTTCATATCCATTCTCCTCATCCCATGAGTTGTACCCTGTTGGGGTGGAATCAATTGAGATGTTTGGATGATAAGTTTTTGGAGGCGGTATTTTTACCGTGGCCACTTGTATGTTGCTTAAATTTCCTATTCTTAGGGGATGATAAGGAATGAAATCAATGTCTTCTCCTAACCTTAATCTTAATCTTTTCAATGCCACTACAAGCGAGACATCTCAACCTCTGCTATAATAGCCTAAGCCAAATCTATCGAAGGGAAGCTAATATTGTGGCTCGTATGACCGCCTGCGCCCTTGCTCATATATGCCAAGGCCATAGCCATGCCAATGGAAATGCTCAAAGTAGCTTAGAGAAAACTCAAGGTTAGAGAGGTAACGAACATTAATCGTGAATAATTTTTCACTGTCCTCTTCTATATCTGAAGACTTATGAGTGCATTCTAGGCTGGTATAGACAAAATTGGTTTCATTGGGAGGGATTCCAAGTGGAACCACTATTCCCATAGGTGGCCTTAATTCCTTAGGTCTTCCTATATCTTGTGCAAACTCAATTATAGGCATAAATGTGATGTTCTGCACAAGGTACTCCCCTATTCCTATGCTTGCCAAGTGTATTGATGCATACGACGTTGATGACCCTATAGATGACACTGATGAAGCGGGGTGATAATCACTATCTTCATCTTGATCTTGAAGATCTTCTTCTTCCATAGGACTTGGCATTTCAACAATGGCTATAGTTGGCACTTCTTTGGGCCTTTCTTCCTTAACTAAGGGTGCATTTTGCTTCTGATTGTTTTTTGGTTTTGACGTTGATGGTACTTTAGAGGCATTGACTATTTTGAGTGCATTAGGAGGTGTTGATGTGCATGGGTATTTTCTTACCCCTTTTTCTTCGTTATCCACTTATGTGGTTGGGGATGAAGGTGCCACGTATAGGTGAGTAGAAGGGATTACAAATTCTCCTAGAATTTCCACCTGATTAACATATTTAAAAGGCTCTTCATCAGCCAAAACCACATAGACTTTGTTCTCGTGCACATATGATGAGGCCTGAAAATGCCTCATTTTTACACTATGTTTGACATATAAAAACTGTCATATTATTAAGTTAAATTCCAAATAGTTTATTAGAATATATATTTGTTAAGTGTTTGCATGATTTTATGTTAGGATCATTATATCTCTATTTTTGACTATTTTCAGCATTTTGTGACTACTTTTGCTTGATTAAGTAGCAAATAAAAATATGCATTTCAAACGACCAATGTTGGCAATTTTGGGTACTTTGGGTACATTGCCTTTGCTCAAGTGTATAAGTTGTCATTGATGTCAAGAAGCTTTTGAAGGAATTCGATTTGATGTAAAATAATTTGTTTTGATGAAGGTTACGGCATGACAGTTTCAAAGGTCTTTTGCAAACCCCAAGCCGATAGGTTTGAGAGAAAGAGCTCGCAGTGAAAAAGTGTCATGATATCGCGACATGTCAGGTTTTTGCAACCCGAAGAAAAGAAAAGTGCTAAGGAGAAAAAGTGTCACGATATCGCGACATGTCGGGTTTTCGTGACCCGAAGAAAAGAAAAGCGCTAAGGAGAAAAAGTGTCGCGATATCGCGACATGTCGAGTTTTCACAACCCGAAGAACAGAAAAGAGCTAAGGAGGAAAAGTGTCGCGATATCGCGACATGTTGCATTTTCACGACTTAAGAAGGAGAGAGAAAGAAAATTAGAAAAGTGTCGCGATATCGTGACATGTCATAATTTTGTGACTCAAAGAGCAAAGAAAACATACGGAAGCTGAAAGCATCGCGATTTCACGACAGGTTGAAAAGAAAACATATAAAAAGTTGATAGCATCACGATTTCGCGACGGGTTACAAGGAAAGTGTACGAAAGTTGAAAGCGTCACGATTTCGTGATGGGTTGCAAAGAATGCATACGGATGCAGAAAGTGTCGTGATTTCGTGATAGGCAGAAAAGAAAGCAGACGAAAGCAAAAGTGTCACGATTTCGTGACAAAAACTGAAAGTAGGTCTTCTATAGGAGAAGTGTTATGATTTCGCAACAAAAGAAGAGAGGAAGGCTATGAAGATAGAAGTGTTGCGATTTCATGATAGAAGTGAAGACAAAGTCTGCAGAGGCAGAAGTGTCACGATTTCGTGACAAAAGCAGAAAGAAGGTCGATGAAGGGAGAAGTGTCGCGATATAGCGACAAAAGCAAAGTTGATGCTGACAAATACAGAAGTGTCGCGATATCATGACAAGAGCTTAGTTGAAGTCGACAAAGGCTGAAGTGGCGCGATATCACGACAAAAGCCAAAAGAAAGTGTACGGTTGCAAAGGTGTCGTGATATCATGACATGTTGTAGTTTCATGGCAAAAGCTACAGAAGAGTTACAGAGGCAGTTGAAGCCGACAAAGTTAAATGTGAGCCAACGAAGATTAGGGTTTGCATCCGATGAAGTTCAGGGTTGTGCAGCCGACTAAAGATCAGGGTTACAGTTGACTAAGATTAAGGTTTTGATCTTGAAAGTGTTGTTATAAAAGGTAGGCTATTTTGAAGAGTTGGATGTGTTGTGGAAGTGCGAAGTTCACAGATAGTGCGCAGAGCAAGAAGTTCGATCACCGAGAGCAGAGTGCAAAATTTTATCGTAGTGTGCAGAGTGCATTTCATCAAATCATTCTAAGTGTGAAAGATCGCAAAGGAAGGAGAGTGTGTGAAGACAGTGTAGAGTGTGTGCAGAGAGATGACTAAGAGAAGACGAAGTGTGGCTGTAAGAGCGCAGAAGATGTGTATGTTTCATGAACATTTTTTTGGTGAGCTTGCTGAGGATTTGGACAGGTCCTAGCAGAGGACTTGTGAGCTGAGTTTGATAGTTCTATCAGATAACTTGAGGATAGAGGTGCACTAGTTCTTTGAGAAGAACCTGAGGATAGATTTGGCAAGTCTTTGAGAAGGCGTGTGAGCAAAGGATTGATTTGTTCAAGTGTTGGACAAATATGACATACAGAGGAAGACTTGTACTATACCGACTGATTGTGTTTGGTACAAGTTGCTGAGTTGCTGTGGACATGATCATAGAAGACAGAGGTCTCTTAGGCTAAGCATTGAGGATAGGAGGTCTTCGGTGGAAAGGAGCTCCACATGCTGGCAAGAGGTAGAGGCAGTTGATATTCTGAGGGATCATTTCCAGAACAGAGGGGAAGGTATCTCCTTTGAGCAGAGGCTCATAAATTCAGACAGAGGGGAAGGTATCTCCTTTGAGCAGAGGCTCATAAATTCAGACAGAGGGGAAGGTATCTCCTTTGAGCAGAGGCTCATAAATTCTATTTGGGGGAAGGTATCTCCTTTGGGCCAAGGCTCATAAACATTGTAATTGGGAAGGATTCCCAAAGAACTTTGAGATAACTTTTAGATAAAATTTTTGTGGATGTAGCCCAGCCATTCTGGGTGAACCACGTTAAAATTGGTGTCACTTTGTGGATGATATTGTGCATTGTTTTGATATTGCTTTGGGTATATTGCTTTACTGTTTTGAAGTATAAAGGAAAAAGTAAAAAGAGGTCTTATATTGTTCACCCCCCCTCTCAGTATAAGCTTGTGTTTTTCAATTGGTATCAAAGTGGGTGCCTTCGAAAAGTTTAACAGCTTGAAGGAAAAGCTAGTAAAGAACGCAATGGATTATTCAAGTGGCAATGCAACACCTATTCTTGATGGGTCAGATTTTGGTCTTTGGAGTGCAAGGATGAAGGTTCATCTAATGGCACTTTGGAATGAGGTTTGGGAAGTGATTGAAGATGAGTACACTATTCTTGAACATGGTCCTAATACTAAAGAAGAAATGCTCCTACATCACAACGAATTCAAAAGCAATGAATGCAATCCTAAAAGGCTTACAGAAAACAGATCTCACCAAAGTGATTCACTATAAGACAACTAGTGAAATGTGGAAACAGATTGAAGGTGGTTCATACGAGTGATACAAATGTCAGAAAGGCCAAGTTGAGACACTTCAAAGGTATGTTTGAATAACTCCATATGAATGATGATGAAAATATTAGTGACTACATGCTTTGTATGGATGAGGTTGTTAACTCCATGAAAGACTTAGGTCTTGAGCTTGCTTAAAATGATGTTTGTGATAAGATTTTAAGATCTCTTCCTAATAGATTTAGTGAAAATATTTCTGCTATTGAGGAAGCTAAAGATTTGGATAAGTTGAAAAAGGATGAGATCCATAGTATACTTGCAGCATTTGAGTTGAGAACTCAAGTGAAGGTTGATGTCAAGAAAGAGGCAGCTTTCAAGGCTACCAAGAAATCCAAGGGTAAACAGCTTCAAGAGAGTGATGAGTCTTCCAGTGATGAAGAGGCATATTACAATAAGAAAGGCAAGTTCTCTAGAAAGCACAAAAGCGTGAAAAATATAAGATGTTTCAATTGTGGAAAGTTTGGTCATTATGCTACTGACTGTACTGTTCCCAAGAATGAAAGTGATGAAGATAAACAGGATTCTAAGAGCAAGGATTCTGAAAAGCACAAGCATCACAAAAAGAACAAATATGAGCACAGTAATCAAGGAAATATGTATTCTCACAAGCACAAGAAGAGTTTCTACCTAGACAAAGCAAGTAAGTGTTCTTGTAGTGATAGTGAAAGTTCTTCAAGTAATGATGAAAATGAGATGTTGTTCATATCAAAAAATAGGAAGAACCGAAACATAGATTCATTATCATGAAATGTCTTAGATGTGGAAATTTTGGTCACCTTGAGGATGATTGTACAAATAATGATTTGGTTTCTAGTATGTATGAGGATGCTTCAGAAAACTATAAGGAAGATGATTGTATGGTTTTTGAAAAAGGTAGCACCTCTAGTGATAAGAAATCTGAAAAAGGCTTTGATGATTCAGAAAGCAAACAAATAAAGGATCTTGAAAGTGAACTTATTAATGCTCTTAGTGCTTTGAAAAAGGAAAGAAAGAAGAATGCTAGACTCAAGGATAAGTTAGATGAATGTTGTATGGAGAGATATGATCTTATAGAAAATCTTGATTTCTCTATAGCTAAGACACAAGAACTCAAGGATGAGTTAGAGTCTAAGGTTCTTGAGTATAGTGAGTTAGAACAGAAAATGGCTTCTTTGAAAGAGGAAACTAAAGAGTACAAGGATAAGCTTTACGAGGTTTCAAGATAGCTCCAAAAAGGTTAAGTCACTCATCAAAGGTCAAAGAAATACAACAGATAAAACAAGCCTTGGTTTTGTTAAGCCACACAAGGAACAAGTTGGAGAGTCTAGTAAGAGACTCCAAAAGGAAGAGAGTTCTAATGAGGAAAGTATTTCAGATCATGAGTCCTTGAATGATAAATGCGTAGAAACAAAAAATAGAATTCAGAATGAGAAGAAGAAGTTTTTAGGACCCAAGAGGTCAAATAAAGGAAAATTTCAAGGTAGATTTTTTGCTTGTCATAAGTTTGGTCACATGGCTTCACATTGCATGGCTCACGTGAAGAAGGTAAACGACAATTTCAGAAGTGCTATTTTCTTTCAAGGGTATTGCTACTCTTGTCAACAGTTTGGGCACAAGGCAGTCTATTGCAAGGTAAATAATAGGAATAGGTTTGATCAAAACAGGTTTGGTTAGAACAAGTTTGGTCAGAACAGGTTTGGTCAGAACATGTTTGGCCAGAATAGGTTTGGTCAGAACAGGTGGATTCAAATATCAAGTTTACCTCAGAGAAACAACATCATCAAGTGTTTCAAGTGCAACAATGAAGGTCACATAATCAGACAGTGTAGAGCTGAAATTCCAGAATACAAAAATAGCAACAGTGGTATGATCAGGTCCAAGGATCAAGGCATGGACAAGAACAGGGATGAGAACAAGAATAAGAACAGTGACAAGAATAGGAATATGGACAAAGAGTTCAAGAGAAGGCCCGGAAAGGAAGTTATAGATGCTGATGATGATTAGTGCCTAATGGGAGTTTTACTCCCACCCCAAAATTAATCACCTCATCAGGAGGTGGGGGAGAGACTAAGCTAAGAGGCTCATTCTTAGTCCCGAGCCCCAAAATGTGGCCCTTTGCCATTGATGACAAAGGGGGAGAGATATGAGTAAGGGGGAGAGCTTCAAGTGAAGAGGAAAGCTTCAATTCAGGGGGAGCAAAACTTCAAAGAAAGATTCTCAAGTTGTGGGCATAGTTTGTCAATTGTTAGCACAGTTGGTTTCAGTTTTGGCTCTTGAGAAGTGTTTTCAGTAAAGGTTTGCCATCAATGACAAAGGGGGAGATTGTTGGCAATTTTGGGTACTTTGGGTACATTGCCTTTACTCAAGTGTATAAGTTGTCATTGATGTCAAGAAGCTTTTGAAGGAATTCGATTTAATGTCAAATAATTTGTTTTGATGAAGGTTACGGCATGACAGTTTCAAAGGTCTTTTGCAAACCCCAAGCCGATAGGTTCGAGAGAAAGAGCTTGCAGTGAAAAAGTGTCATGATTTCGTGACATGTCAGGTTTTCGTGACCCGAAGAAAAGAAAAGCGCTAAGGATAAAAAGTGTCACGATATCGCGACATGTCGGGTTTTCATGACCCGAAGAAAAGAAAAGCGCTAAGGAGAAAAAGTGTTGCGATATCGTGACATGTCATTTTTTCGCAACCCGAAGAACAGAAAAGAGCTAAGGAGGAAAAGTGTCACGATATTGCGACATGTCACAATTTTGTGACTCAAAGAGCAAAGAAAATTTATGAAAGCTGAAAGTGTCATGATTTCGTGACAGGTTGCAAAGAAAACGTATGAAAAGTTGATAGCGTTGTGATTTCGCGACGGGTTAGAAGGAAAGCGTACGAAAGCTATAAGCGTCACGATTTCACGATGGGTTGCAAAGAATGCGTACGGATGCAGAAAGTGTCATGATTTTGCGATAGGCAAAAAAGAAAGCAGACGAAAGCAGAAGTGTTGTGATTTCATGACAAAAATTGAAAGCATGTCTTCTATAGGAGAAGTGTCGCGATTTCACGACAAAAGCAGAGAGGAAGGCTATGAAGACAGAAGTGTCATGATTTCGTGATAGAAGTGAAGACGAAGTCTGCAAAGGTAGAAGTTTCACGATTTTACGATAAAAGTAGAAAGGAGGTCGACGAAGGGAGAAGTGTCGTGATGTCGTGACAAAAGCAAAGTTGATGTTGACAAAGACAGAAGTGTCGTGATATCGTGACAAGAGCTTAGTTGAAGTCGACAAAGGTTGAAGTGTCACGATATCACGACAAAAGCCAAAAGAAAGTGTATGGTTGCAAATGTGTCACGATATTGTGACATGTTGTAGTTTCACGGCAAAAGCTACAGAAGAGTTACAGAGGCAGTTGAAGTCGACAAAGTTAAATGTGAGCCGACGAAGATTAGGGTTTGCAACCGACAAAGTTTAGGGTTGTGCAACCGACTAAAGATCAGGGTTACAGCTGACTAAGATTAAGGTTTTGATCTTGAAAGTGTTGTTATAAAAGGTAGGGGTGAATCATTCTAAGTGTGAAAGATCGCAAAGGAAGGAGAGTGTGCGAAGACAGTGCAGAGTGTGTGCAGAGAGATGACTGAGAGAAGACGAAGTGAGGCTGTAAGAGCATAGAAGATGTGTATGTTTCATGAACATTTTTCTTGGTGAGCTTGCTGAGGATTTGGACAGGTCCTAGTAGAGGACTTGTGAGCTGAGTTTGATAGTTCTATCAGAGAACTTGAGGACAGAGGTGCACTGGTTCTTTGAGAAGAACCTAAGGACATATTTGGCAAGTCTTTGAGAAGGCGTGTGAGCAGAGGATTGATTTGTTCAAGTGTTGGACAGATCCGACAGATGGAGGAAGACTTGTACTAGACCGACTTACTGTGTTTGGTACAAGTTGCTGAGCTACTATGGATGTGATCATAGAAGGCAGAGATCTCTTAGGCTAAGCATTGAGTATAGGAGGTCTTCGGTGGAAAGGAGCTCCATGTGCTGGCAAGAGGTAGAGGCAGTTGATATTCTGAGGGATCATTTCCAAAGCAGAGGGGAAGGTATCTCCTTTGAGCAGAGGCTCATAAATTTAGACAGAGGGGAAGGTATCTCCTTTGAGTAGAGGCTCATAAATTTTGTTTGGGGGAAGGTATCTCCTTTGGGCCAAGGCTCATAAACATTGTAATTGGGAAGGATTCCCAAAGAACTTTGAGATAACTTTTAGAGAAAAGTTTTTTGGACATAGCCCAGCCATTCTGGGTGAACCACATTAAAATTGGTGTCACTTTGTGGATGATATTGTGCATTGTTTTGATATTGCTTTGGGTATATTGCTTTACTATTTTGAAGTATAAAGGAAAAAGTAAAAAGAGGTCTTATATTGTTCACCCCCCCTCTCAGGATAAGCTTGTGTTCTTTAGCCAAATGTGGTATGCTGATATCCATTAACTTCACAATGGTTTATGAATGTTTTCCTGCCCTTAAAATTGTTTGAAGTCCACATTGAAGCCAAATTATTAAGACTATCATAAATCTGAAAATCTAAAAAAAATAGCCATATAAAAATTAGCAAGTTGTCACTTTATAGGAACACCTTGAAGTTGTCAAGCAAAGCATGAGGATATGGATGGAATGAGTTCATAAGGACTACAGAAGATATCTGACCTATTTAGAAGCATTCCCACATGGTCTAAATAGGCAGCAACAGGGTATAACAGAGAAGGGACAAATGTCCAGCACTATTGTACTATTTCAGCATGGTTACTTGGTGAATGAAGTGTATAAATTCAGTAGCAACTTGATATACTCCATGTTGATATTTGAATAATTTTTCCATGTTCTAATTTGTTTGAATTTGCAAGAAATGCCAATATTTTACAACTGTGTAGCAGAGTTGGAAAATGCGGTAATTTACAATGTAAATTCCAGCAAGCTACCAATGAAAGGCAAGGCATGGAATTCACACATGGAGAGGAATGAAGGCTATTGCAATCTGATCCTGATGGCTAATACACCTAATAAATGCAACTAAAATCACTTGAAGAGCACATGTTTGGTCATTTTGAAGATCTTCGAATTGAACAGGTATCTTCGGATTGAGAAATATAGTCTCTTCGAATTGAGCCACTTAGCTCCGGATTGAGAAAAAAAAGTGTTTTTTGACTATTTTTTGATGGTGGAAAAAGAGAAATAATATTGATAAGGTTAAGGGAAAATATCCTCCAGCTGTCTTTGTCTTCCTTGTCGTCCAAAGCCACCATTCATGGAAAAATATCAATTGATCCTCTTCTAGGATAAACCCAAAAATAACCGCATCATAATAGGAAGTTGTTTGCAAAATAGAAATGACATATTCTAAAGTGGATAAAGATGTGTGAGATATTTATAGACTCCTCCCATGTACTCCCACCACTGAATATGCTTTCTAAGGGCTAATGACTACTACTGCAACACAAACTGTCCAGATTTGCATTTATTTTAGATCTAGAATTATTTGTAAATCACTGTAAAGTAGCACATAGGCTGATTTTAGCATGGGATATGTTATAAATATTTATATAAATAACATAGCTCCCTCCTTGGTTGATCCAATTAGGAATTATAATAGAGGAGAGTTTTCAATAGCAGCAATTAGGACTGTACAGTAATTTTTTGTAATAGTTTTTAGCATGTTTTGTCATCAATAAAAGTGTAGTTATTTTATCATTTTATGTTATGAGTGTTAATTAGTTAAGGAGTGATTTTCACCTCCTTCTATATCAGGAAGTATGGGCCCATTTTTAGATCTAGAAGGAGGATTTTTATGGCAGGTTTTAATCTGTAATTTTGTTGCAACAGAATTAACAGATTACTTGTCAAGTTTACTTTTCTTTTTTTAAGTTTGTATAATGTTCTTTATATTTTCTATTATGTTTGTGTACAGCATTTGTGTGTGTGTCAGCTGACAAATTATATTAAACATTTTTTCTTTGCTTTCCATGTTTTCCTTGCTTTTTTGTTTTAGCAACTTTCCATTTTTAGCATATTTCATTTTGATGTCAATTTATGTAGCAGAAGCTTGACGACCTTTTGTGGCAGGACATTGATAGGTGTTTTTAGCATAAGTTTCATTTACAACCATCATTTCAATTATGCAAGAGTAACTAGGTTTCAATTCTGCAAATGTAACTTAGGATTTCATTTTAGCAACATTTAAATTCAACAATTTAAATTCTATTATTTTAATTCTGCAAAAGTAGATTAGACTTTCAATTTAGCAATTCCAATTCTTGCAATTGTAGTTAGATTTCAATTCCTACAACTTAGAATTAGTTTTTAGTTCCTGCTTTCCATTCTACAGATTAGGTTTAGTGTGACACCAAAAAGCTAAACCAAATCTATCTCACCCAGTAAATGCTTGAAATTTGAATGCATGAATTGTACTCTGCCCTAGCCTTCTATCGTAGATAGCCTTGGACACCACCCTGGATTGATAAGATCTTTGAGATTTAATGATGTGCTTAATGACAACACATCAACATACTTGACACATTGGTGCAAGACCGAAGGTACACACTTCATGGCCCTTATCCAAGGGTGCCCTAAGAGGATGTTGTACTGCATAGCTCCTTCCAAGACATGACACATCACGGGGATGGTCTTATGCCCTACCTTGATGGGTAGGACTATCGTTCCCACAATATTGCATAAAGCATCATTAAAAGCTCTTAATGTGTAAGCTCCTAGAATGATATTGGACTTGGGGATTTTGAGGTGCTCTATTGCAGTTGTTGTAATGATGTTTATCGATGAACCTGTATCAACCAAAACCCTCTTGAAAGGTAATTCATTGATTGCCACTACAATGTTTAGCGGAGGGTCAGGTAAGGCAGCGGGATCTGTTTTAATCTCATGATCATAGAATCAGATTACAAGTTCTTGGAATTCTTTTACTTGTCCCACAAAGTGAGTGAATGCATTTGTATCTTGCGGTTGGAGCTCAATTGTTCTTAAAATTTCCATTAGAGTCTCCTTATGCTTTGGGGACTGTTGTATGAGTTTATAGATGGATAACTTAGCTGGAGTCGTCTATACGTTTTGCTCTAATCTACTTCGAATGGTTACCACAGGTCACATTGGTGGACCTATAAGGTTGTCTTACCTCTACCTAGGAGCAGTTGGGATGTTCATGGGTGCTGCAGGCAATTGTGGTTGACCATATCGCCTAGTCCTTGTTGCTATGTTAACAATCTCAACCATCCCAACGCATCCGTGGGTAGGTATGTTAGCTCAAACCTGATTGACTTGGACCCCTTGCTCTCTAGGGGCCTCATGATTGGGCAATGGGTTTTTGTATATTCCCATGTATTTGTTATCGGGAGCCAGTGGTTTATCAACTTTGAGTTCTCTTGCCTCGATCATGTTTTGCACTTGATGCTTAAACCCGGTGCAAGCCTTAATGTAATACCTCGGTATCCTATGATAAGGGTAAAATTGGTCTTCCCTATATCCTTTTGGATTAGGATGGTTGGGATATATAAGATTTATATTAGGAAATCTGATCCTCCTGACCTCACTCAACTGATTAAAGATTGATTGCATTGGTTCTGTCAGAGGTGTAAAATAACGAGGCGGCTTGCATTATCGGTTTCTTCCCTGATTGTTCTTTTGGTCATATTTGGCCAGTGGGGGATGTGCTTGATAGTTATGGGGTTGTTGTGCACCCCCATCCTTGGGTGTAGCCAATATGACTTGATTGACTGGATCAGGGTTGCCTTGCTTCTGTTTGTACTTGTCATTATTACCATTCTTGTTCCACTCCTTTTTGTTTCAAAGTTTAATGGTTCCCTCATCTACTTTTATTTCTTTGATGAGCTTGGCCTGTGCCAAAGCTTCCTCAAATGAAGGATACTTCTGAAGTTATAGCAAGAGGGAGATGTGTTTAGAGCAAATTTTGGTGAACATGCGAATGATCTCTTCTATGGGAACAGAGAATGATAATTTTGCCATGACTTTTCTCCATCTATTCCCATAATCCATTACTGGCTCATCATCATACTATTTCAAGTTGGCCAGGTCTGAAAGGTTCACTTTCTTCTTAGCACCAAAGGAGAAACGCTTTAGGAATGTGTTTACTAGTTGCTCAAAGTTGGTAATGCTATGCTTAGGTAGTTGGTTGAACCATTGAGTGGCAACACCTGAAAATGTCATTATGAATGTTCTTAGCATGAGAGCATCATTATCTTCAATATGAAAATAGGCATTGATAAAATTGGTGACATGCTCTTATGCATCCTCTTCACCCTTAAAATTTTCTAGCCTAGGCATCTCAAAGTGCTTAGGATATGGAGGGCTAGGGATTGATGGGCACAATGGTTGGTTGTGTAGTTTGCTCAATGTTGGTGAGTTCCCAGCTGCCTCTTGTTTCTCAAAGGTTTTCATATTTTTAGTAAGCTCTTGAAATGCCTTTGATGCATGGATTTCCTCCTCTTGTAAGCCTATTCACATTGGCAATGGAGGTAACTCTCTATCCATTTTATTTGTTTCATTTTCCTCCCTCCTACGAGGGGACTTAGGATTGTGATCCTGGTATGTTATGTTTGCCCTTCCCCCATTAGTTGGATTTCGTTCATGATTTAGTGGGGTATCTCGTTGTGGGCTATCTTTTCTAGTGCACCTCTCCTTAGGTGAGTCAGCACATCTTGTTCTTTGATGGTCACCACCATTTGTCTATAAAGTGTTAAGAGCCAGCCACTCAGCCTACTCTCTTAAATGTTGCTCATGTTGGTGCAAGAGTCTTCCTATTTGTTTCTCTTGTTCGAGAGCTTCCACTAGATCTCACTCCTTACGTAATGTATTTTATAACCACCTCATTAGGTCAGTTTGTACTATTACAGATGACTCATGTTTATCTGACTATGTTCTTATTGTCTTGACTCATAGATTCCTCAAGGAGGTTTTTGCTGTATCTATACTATTGCTAGCTAATGTGACTTGTTCAATGTATTATTGAGTATCCCTATGGTCAGACTCCATGTGTCTACTACAGGGTTTCTCTGAGGTACCCCTAAACTGAGAAACATGTTTAGAAGTCACTATTCATGAGCTTCCATATGCAGAGTTCTCAGTAGCTACAGTTCTTTGAGTTGGTCGTGTAGGAAACCGATCCAACCCGTCTAGTTTTCTTATTTTCCATGGTTGGTTCCACGGGGTGCCATTTACTCCTATGATGTCATAGTCTACGGGAATATTTCCTTTTGTGTGAAGGGTTTCTTCTATATGATTCCCATGACTAGATGTAGCTCTAGTTTCTTGCCCTTCAGTAGGCAAACCTATTTTATATGTTTCTTGTGAGTCTTGAGGTGTTGCAATTCTTGTTTGCCTTCTTGATGAAGAGGGCTTTGTGGTAACAGGTTTTCTCCATGTGGATGGAGACGTAGCAGTCTCGTCATACCTATGTGAAGAATGAGTCTTAGAACCTTATTTATGTCCATGTGAGGAGGAAGCCCTTGAAGCTTCCTCACATATTTGAGATGTTTCTATGTGTTTAGAGGAGGCCCTTGAGGTCTCCTCATGTCTCCTTGACGAGAATGGCTATGAAGCCTCTCTTTTTTTATGTGAATTTTTTCCATGATGTGGTTCCTTACTTGGGGTTTCTTGAGGACATCCCCCAAGGGTTGAGTTATCATCCATTAGGCTCATGGAGCTACGTCTCATAGTCTTATGGGTAGGTCATTCAATGTTACTACGACTCCGCCTATGGGTATGAGTTGCTTCTGTCTCTCCCTCGGTATCAGAATGAGGGTGCTTAATTCTTGTTTTGACCATGTTGTCTTATGAATTGATCTTTTGAGTTGTAATTTAGGAATAACCACACAATACCAAGCAAATATTTATCTTGATTACCGATTTGAGTGTGACCTAAACTGTTTGGTGTGTTTTGATGTGTTGTTCTCTCAATTTTTTGCTCTTTTTCTTGGATTAATAATGAGAAGACTCATCCATAGTGATAATCAAGTACACTCATTCCAAACATAATTTTCTCAAAATAAGCTAGGGTACACCACTGAAGACCCAATGGAGGGTTCGCCTAGCTCTTCCACTCTGAACCAATGATTGTTCCAACAATGGGAGACATTTTGAGCACAAGTAACTTAGTATCACTATACGTAAGTTTCTCAATCCGTTTCTAGGAAGCTCTAGGGGGTAAACCAGTGGAAGGATATGAATTCCAACATCATTGGACTGAATTGGAGGTTGGTGATGATATCCAACTCTCCAATTTTTAAATGAGATGTGCGTGTGTGGTGTTCATTTTAAGCCTACGTAACATAAAGTGCATCATATAGCAGCAATGAATCTTTCCTAAATGCCTAAGTGCAAAAATACGTTTCAATATTCAGAAAGATGCATGAACTACCATGATTTGTATGAGCTCACTTTATTTCGTGAAACTATGGCCTCTAGTAGGGACTCAAAGCAAGCAAAAAACATACAATGTCTAGCACATTGGATTCTAGGGAGAACTTTTCAGGCATAAGCCATTGTTCCTAGCAATGCCTAATGGAAAATTTAAAAGAAGATATAAGATATGCGAAATGCTTAATTATTTCTCCTTTTATTCTTTCAATTTCCAAACATAAATGTGCTTTAAGTTCTCTATTTTAGACACACAAAAGCAGATAGAAAGCTATAAAATATTAGATAAGCTATACCAACCTTTGATCCAGCTCAGAGATTCGATGTTTTGACCTCTACTACACTCCAGTTCTGGATGTTGTTGACCAGAGCGACTGGTTCTTGGTCATTGTAGCTCAGAGCGGCTAAGCTCTATTAGTCGTTGTATCTTAGAGCGGCTAATTTTTGGCCACTAAAGCTCAAAGCGGCTAAACCTACACATAAAATTAAGTTAGTATTTCGGTAGAAAATGAAAAATTAGTGGTGGTCCCATCGTGATCGCCATCTGTAGCGACCCCGGGAACGCATGCACCGCCCCTTTTTAACCCTACTTGCAATGTTATTAAAAACCCAATATGAAATGGAAGACAAGAAGAAAAATCATATAACATGAAATAACAAAGACAAATCTCTTTATTGATATCAAATCTCGGTTACATGTTGGCCCCTCTTAGGGATACCAATTTTGATACTATAAGTTACAAATAGGCAAAGAGTGCCCCTTTCACGAAGAGGTGGTGTGCTTATAAAAGCTTCTTGATTTTGCACATGGAAATGTATGAGGGATTACAGATGCCTCCTTCTCTAGGTCTATTTCCTAGAGGGATCCCTTTTACTCTCGTATGTTGCAAACTTCGTCCGATGTACATGTGGCCCTGCAAGCAATGAAACGACAACACACGTTTAGGTGTCCGAGATTGCCTCCCTGGATGAGGTTGTTCATAATAAAATAATTTGATAGAAATATGATGAAACTATGCCATGAAATCATGTAACTCTATGCTAATGATATGAAAACATAAAGAAATAGAATAAAATATGCTATGTCTAAAACCTAAGCTAAGCCTGCGGGCCACTGTCCAGGACAACAGCCGCTAAGGTAAACCTTGTTCTCTTTGCCCCAAAGCTATGGGTCAAAGTATGTATCTGATGTCAAAATAATAGGTGTTATGCTCTTCAATTCATAAGGGCTTCGTTGTACACATGATCTCAAAAAGAACTCTCCAAGCCTTGAAACCTCTCATCAAAAATATGTCTCGATGATAGTCGATTCAAAATATTAAAGATCAAAGATGATTTGGTGCTCTTAGGCTTGCACCTTTTATAGTGTGAAACCCTAGGTCTATGTACAAGCCCTAGAAATGAATTTCTCATGCGTAGTGCAAGTTAGCATGAGAATCTTTTGTCCATTATCTATGTTTGAAGGCTAGTTAACTGTAATCTAACTGCCCACTTGAGTCTTCTATACGAATTGATTGTTAGCATAAGAAGATTTTGTCCTTTGCTTATGCTTGGAGGTCAGTTAACTAAATTTTAAATGCAAACTCAAGTATCCTATGTGAACTGGTTGTGAAAAGGAATGCAAAGTTACTTCCGCTCACCTTTATTGCATGCAGACTGCCACTTCCACCTGTGATTAGGCCTGTCTTTCGACAAATTATTTCTTATGGCTTAGTCGTTTTCATTTGCAGTGGCTAATATTTGGCCACTGTCATCTACAGTGGCTAAGGTCTAGTCACTCTAGGCTTGAGCGGCTAGTATCTGGATGGCTTTAAAAGGCCCCAAATGAGTGGTGAGAACCATTGTTGATGTTTGGAAAGTCCAATATTATGTCTTATGATCTTATGAGTGTCTATGTGAGCATCTCCCCTAAGAATGACATGATTTAGATGTCTACATTAACCAATCACGCGAAGCTTTAAACCAAATAACTTGGGGTTAAAATATAAATATTTTAACCCTCATTTTTTCAATCTCTTGCACTTACTTTTGATATCACTGACACTGACTCTTGACATCAATGACAACACAACTACTCAAAATTTCCAACACTTTTGTGTGGACTAAATTGGCTTAGAAGGCTTTTGTTGATTTGAAGTATGCTATGACCACCACTCCTATTTTGGCAATGCCATATTTTCTAAACCCTTTTTCATATATAGTGATGCATTAGGCACAAGCATTGGGGTAGTTTTAATGTAGGAGGGTCAACCATTGGCTTTTACTAGCAAGGCACTTTCCCCTCAAAATTTGGGCAAGTCCACGTATGAGAAGGAAATGCTTGCCATTTTACATGAAATCACCCATTGGTGTTAATATCTCATTGGTCAACATTTTTCCATCAAGACTGATCATCAAAGTCTAAAATATTTTTTAGAGCAATGAGTGGCTACTCCTAAACAACAAAAATGGGTCTCCAAATTGTTCAAATATGACTATGACATCTCTTATAAGAAAGGTAAAGAAAATGTGGTGGTCGATGCTTTATCTTGTCTCCATGAAGATCAGGCCATGCTACATGCTATCTCTACTCCTCTTCCACAATGGATTCATCAACTTCATGAAGATATGGTCCAATATTTTTCATTGCAAACTCTCATCCATCATCTCCAAGAGGATCCCAGTCCTACCCTAGTTATGTTTGGGACAGTCAAGATTTACAATTTTATGATAGTTTGGTTATTCCATATAAGTATCAAATCAAGGATCTTCTCCTTCAAAAAATACATGCATCCCCCACAACTAGTTATTCAGGTTTTCTCAAAACATATACCTGAGCCAAGCGTACCTTTTTTTGGAAGGGAATGAAAAAGACATCAAAATATTTGTGGCTGAATGTGATCTCTACCAATGCATGAAAGGTGATACTATGTGTCCTCTAGGTACACCTCAACCTTTGACCATTTTTGAGAAGGTTTGGATAAATATATCTATGGACTTCATCAAAGGGCTACCAAAATCTGGAGGTAAATCAGTTATTCTAGTGATAGTGGATCGTCTTTCAAAATATGCTCACTTCTTCTCCCTATGCCACCCTTATACTACATCCATTATCATCCAAATCTTCCTTGATTCCATCTTCTACCTCCATGGAATACCTAAATACATTGTCTCTAATTGAGATCCTACCTTCATAAGTCATTTTTGGTAGGAACTATTCAAGTTGCAAGGAATACAGCTCAAGATGAGTTCGACCTACCATCCTCAAACCGATGGTTAAATCAAAATTATCTATAAATTCTTGGAAACCTATCTTCATTGTTTTAGTTTTAAATATCCTACTCATTTGGCTAAGTGGCTTCCTTTGGATAAATTGTGGTACAACACCACCTATCACTCTACCACTAAGGTGACTCCATTTGGGTCAGCTCCCACCAACTTCAACTTCTTACATTCCAGGCAGCTCGAAGTTTTAGGTCATGGATTTCACTCTCCATCAACGTGAATCCATTCTTTGCCAACTCAAGCTCAATTTGGAAATGGCTCATAACTGTATGAAATAGCAGGCAGATAAACATTGTATTGAACATAACTTTGCAGTTGGTTACATGGTATTCCTTTGCTTACAACCATACAAACAATCATCTCTCCAGTTGCATGGTTTTCAAAAAAGTACCCCCAAATACTATGGTCCTTATCAGGTTTTAAAAATACTTGGGGTGATGGCGTACAAACTAGCCCTTCCGGCTAGTTCCAAACTTCATCCAGTCTTCCATGTGTCCTCTCTCAAGTAGGTTATTAGCAACAAGGTGCAGATGCAGTCTATGCTTCCAAAGTTGGATGAGGAAGGATCCATCATTCTTGAACTTGACTGCATTCTTGATTGAAGATCAAATACCCTTCATCGATGGGTTATCATATATGTCTTGGTCTAGTGGCATGACTTACAACCAAAATATGCAACATGGGAACCTCTTCACCAAATCCAACAACAGTTTCCTCACCTTCATATTTGAGGAAAAAGCTTTTTGAAGAGGAAGGACATGTTAGGACCCCATCCTAATGCTTGATGTAATAGTCCTTGTGGAACATGGGTAGTACCCATGTTAATATTTTATAATATTTTATTATATTTTTATATTAAGAAGCACCTATGTCAAATGGTGTCCTTCTATGTAACTATTTTCAAGAATGTAATTGATTGTAGGTAGGAGATTCTAGCATGGGTGGCATTTTGCATGTAATCCAACCTTGGGAGTTAGTTGCTAAAAGAATTCTTTAAATATATGAGAGGTAACATTGTATGTATCTTTTTTGCATAATTGAATGAAGTATTGAAGTAGGTTGCCACCTTGAAGAGGCTTACGATTCAGTGCTATTGTGAGATTATTTTTTTCTACAATTTACTTCAGTAATGTGCATGTTATTTACAAGTGTGTTGTAAGTTTATATGTTTATTTTTAGTATTTGTGTGAGAGTGTTTATTTTGATTAGTAGGTTTCTAACATCAAATAGATGGATAAGTGTGAGATCACATTTGAAACTCTAAATAATAATTTAATGACACTAATTCTCAAAATACCAGATCCTCTTAGGCATTTTATCATGTGTATAAATGCTTCCCTAGAAGGTTTGGGTGGGGTATTATCTCAATAAGAGGTTTTAGTATCCTATGAGTACAAAAAACTCAAGAAGCATGAGGTAAACTATGCTACGCATGATCTAGAATTGGTAGCAGTTTTGCATACCCTAAATATCTAGAGACATTATTTTTTGGGCAAACCATTTGAGCTAAGAACATACCATCAAAGTTTAAGGTATATTTTTACCCAACCTATGTTGAACACAAGACAGAGAAGATGGGTAGAATTCTTATATGAATACAAATTTGGTATTGAGTATATCAAAGGGAATGACAAGAAAGTTGTAGATGCCTTGCATAGGAGAGGGTACATAGCCTCATTGATATAGAGCCATATATATATGATGGATAGGGTTAAGGAAATGTAGCTACAGGACTCGTATTGCATAGAAATCCAAGATAAAACTAAGAAATCCTAAAGAGAATAAGGGTTTCAACATAAAATATGGACTTTTATGCTTTAAATATAGGGTGTTTATACCCAAAATGGGTGACCTAAGAAGATTGATTATGCAAGAGGCATATAATTCTCCCTATTATGCTCATATGGGAGGATCAAAATTGAGGGAAAACATGAAAAAGACCTATTGGGCTAGAACGAAGCAAGATATCACTAGTTTCATTGTGAGATGTTTATAATACTGTTGTGGCTGATCCACAACACACCCCAAAATTGGGGACCCACCTTTTTTGCATTCTTTCAAAGAAAATCTCAGTGACCTAGATGCTAAAAATCAAGAAAAAGGCAAAATTGCACAAGGATAAAAAGTGTCGCGATATCGCGACATGTCGCGCCTTCGCTGCCAAAAAATGAAGTGTCGTGATATCGTGACATGTTGCTCCATCGCGGTCCAGAGAGGAGAGAGAAAGATAGAATGAAAAAGTTTCACGAAATCGCGACATGTCACAAAATCGTGGTCAAAACAGTCAAACAGGGCAAGGCACTAAAAGCGTCGCGATTTTGCGACAGAAAGCAGCAAAGGGGCATGAAGCGAAAAAACATCGCGATATCGCGACAGAAAGTAGCCGAGAGGCACGAAGCGGAAAAAAATCATGATATCACGATAGAAAGTAGCAAAGGGGCATGAAGCGAAAAAATGTCGCGATATCACAACAGAAAGCAGCCGAGGGGCACGAAGCGGAAAAACATCACGATATCACGACAGAATACAGCATAAGCAGCTCGAAAGAGAAAAGCATCGTGATTTCACGACAGAAAGCCGCAAGACAGCTCCGAATGAAAAAGCGTAGCGATTTCACGATAGAAAAACAACAAAGTGTATGAAATGAAAAGTTGTCACGATATCGCGACATGTCGCGTTTTCACGGCCAGGTACAGGGAAACACTCGAAACAAAAAAAACGTCGCGATTTCGCGACAGGTTGCACCCACAGGGCCCGATAGCATAAAAATGTCACGATTTCGTGACATGTCACATTTTCGTGGCCAGGAAGGCGGACAAGGCTGTTGGCAGGAAAATGTCGCGATATCGCGACATGTCACGTTTTCGTGGTGAAAGTGAAGGAGCAAGGCTGCATGCATAAAAACGTCGCGATATCGCG